>OX403586.1:11535082-12785082 GCA_948107665.1 Lomographa bimaculata | reverse complement strand
AAACACTTTCTAAACGTGGCATTGCAAAGCATGCCGGGTACAACTTGTAATATATTCATTCAAGATATATGCTGCCGCGGACTTTTTTATAAAACGAAGACCAATATTTCTGCCATACATTGTATTCACTTATGTAAAAACTGTTTGGGCAGCGATTAACGCTCCTATTAAATAATTTTCCTCCAACTTGTCTTACGAACTGAAAACTAACTTTAATCGCAATAAAATTTAATATAGCGTTTGACGTTCCATCCAGCAATGAAGAAGATCGAAAACACCAACAAAAAAGTAAGAAAACTCTTTTACCTCCACCTATAATAGTAGACGGCATAAAAGATTACCAAAGCTTCTATGACTTTTTGTCAGATAAGCAACCAGATAACTCGTTTACCATTAAAATGATGAACAGTGATACCATAAAAGTAAACACCACTGACGAAGAGTCGTATCGAGCTATTACTAAAGCCCTTAAGGTTAATAATTGCCTATGGCACTCCTACGAAAATAAACAAGACAGGCCAATAAGAGTAATGGCCAAAAAATTGTTTTCAACATGCAAGCCTGAAAGGATTTTGGAAGATCTTAAGGGTAAAGGTTACAAAATTATCGAAGCAGTCAACAAATTGAGTTGGAGAACTAAAGAGCCTCTGAATATGTTCATGTTGACCTTTGAAAATAGTGAGGAAATAAGTAAAATATATAATATCAAAACCATTCTGGGATGCGCAGTGGATGTACAAGGAATTAAATCAACTAAACTGGTCCCCCAGTGCAAGAGATGTCAGGCCTATGGACATACCCAAAAGTACTGCTCTAAAGAACCGAGGTGTGTTAAATGTACAGGAAAACATTTAACAAAGGACTGCAAAAAACCAGCAGACAAAAAACCAAAATGCATTCACTGTGGAGCCCCGCATCCGGCAAACTACAGAGGGTGCATGATAGCGAAGGAGATACAGGCTATTCGAAACAAAACATTAAAAAAGCCTAGTTTAGTACGCCAACGTAACACAACTGCTCAAAGTCAAGATGTACCTACTAACATCAATAAAACAAGTGGTACAAAACTCTATACAACCAACAAAAACCAATCTTACGCTCAAGCTGCTTCGAAAGGTACAGTAAAATCTCTCAGGGATCCTAATCTAGGTGTATCAACTGAGAAAAAGTTGGATGACATCTTAAAAATGATGATGTCCTTTGATGAAAGGCTCAAGAAAATTGAAAGTAGCGCAAAAACAGCTACCCTTAAGCTAATAAAATGAATAAGTCTCTTAAAATCATGGCATGGAATTCAAACGGATTACTAAAACATCAAAGTGAATTACAAGTAATCTTAGAAACAGAAAATGTTGACGTGTGTCTCATATCTGAAACACACTTCACAAAACAATCTTATATAAAGTTCAAAGGCTACAAAGTTTATCATGCCTTACATCCAGACAATAGTGCTAGAGGCGGTAGTGCTGTCATAGTTAAAGAATATTTTGAACACCATGAAGTGACTAAAATCGAAGAAAATGAGACACAAGCAGTAGCAATTTGTCTCAAAACAAAGCAGTACAGTTTAACAGTATCAGCTATATACTGCCCACCTCGATACATGTTAAAAATGGACTATTATATGAGCTTACTAAAACGTTTTGGTAACCGATTCGTTTTAGGAGGAGATTTCAACGCTAAGCATACCTACTGGGGCTCTAGACTATCGACAACTAAGGGAAAAGAACTACTAAGTGCAATCAAACTAATGAATTGTGATGCCACATCTACTGGAGCGGCTACTTACTGGCCAACAGATCCACATAAAGTCCCTGACCTCATAGACTTCTTTGTATATAAAAATGTGTCACCTAGCTACATGAGAACATATCAGAGTTATGATCTAAATTCAGACCACTCCCCAATATACCTAGAAATAAATGAACACATCATGCATAAAGAAAAACCTCTAACACTGGTTAGTAAATTAACAGATTGGGATAGCTTTAAAATTGATTTAGATATCCATTTAAACCTGCAAGCGCCCCTTAAGACACCTGAACAATTAAACCACGAAATAGAACATTTTTGCCAACTCATTCAACAAACAGCTTGGAATAATACACCAACTGTACATAAGAAGACCAAGTGTAACACATACCCAGCTAAAATAAAACAACTTGTTAGTGAAAAAAGAAAACAAAGAAAAACATGGCATCGATCAAGATGTCCTGAAGATAAAAGAAAGCTCAACGAACTTACGAAAAGGCTAAAAACATATATCCAGCAATTCAACGATGATTCTACCAATAAGTACCTTCAAAAGCTAACCTGTGATCGCAGTAGCAACTACTCACTGTGGAAAGCTACTAAAAACCTAAAAAAGCCAATTTCCCATATTCCACCCCTCAAATGCGATAATGGAATATGGGCAATCAATAATGATCAAAAAGCTAAAAGGTTTGCTGAACATTTAGAAAACATTTTTCAGCCAAATCAATGTGAAATCAATGAATCTTTAGGATTGGATGATACAGACCCCGCCATACCTCAAGAAAATGGTATAAAACTCGTTACACCAAGAGAAGTCGCACGTGAAATTAAATACAGCATAAGCCAACGAAAAGCTCCAGGATATGATTTGATATCAGGAGAAATACTACACAATTTCACAAGAAAAGCCTTAGTAAAGTTAACTACAATTATTAATGCTGCTTTAAGGTTAAAATATGTCCCAGACTTATGGAAAGTTGCTGAGGTTATCATGATAGCTAAACCTGGGAAACCACCTCATGAAACATCATCTTATAGGCCTATCTCTTTGCTTCCTATAATGTCAAAATTGTTTGAAAAGCTACTACTAAAGAGGCTGAAGCCTATAATAGAAAGCAAAAATCTGATCCCAGAGCATCAGTTTGGATTTCGTGAAAAGCATTCAACTATAGACCAAGTACACAGAATAACGAATACAATAGAAAATGCTATAGAAAAAAAATGCGTATGTTCCACTGTTTTTCTAGATGTGGCACAAGCTTTTGATAAAGTTTGGCATGAGGGCCTTATACAGAAACTCAAAAATAAATTGCCTAAGCAGTTCGCAGATATCCTTGAATCCTATATCTCAAATAGAGTATTCAGAATTAGACATGAAGATGCATACTCTGAGATAAAGGAAATTAAAGCTGGAGTACCACAAGGAAGTGTATTAGGCCCGGTCCTGTACCTAATATACACATGTGATATCCCTAAACTCGAACATAACACCATTGCTACCTTTGCTGATGATACCGCTATAATGGGGGTAGGCAAAACCCACAAAGAAGCTACTGAAAAGGTTCAAATGGCTGTAAATGAAGTCTATACCTGGACTAAGAAATGGAGGATTAAACTTAACGAGTCTAAATCAATTCACATTGACTTTACCAACAAAATACCACAATACTGTCCCGTGTACATCAATGGCAAAATCATTCCTTATGAGAATACAGCTAAATACCTCGGTATGACTCTTGACGCAAAGCTTCGCTGGAAGGCACACGTCAAGAAGAAAAAAGAAGAATTAGAAATTCGATATCGGAATATGCATTGGCTGCTTGGGCGAGAGTCAAAGCTGTCAACTCAGAACAAAATATTGATATACAAACAAGTCCTGATGCCCGTGTGGACTTATGGTATACAGCTTTGGGGCTGTACTAAACCGAGCAATATTTCAATCATTCAACGCTTCCAGAATAAGGTATTACGAGGCATTGTGAATGCACCTTGGTACATCCGAAATGACGATCTCCACCAGGACCTCAACATCGAGCTCGTTAACAAAATCATTAAAAAATACGCAGAAGCTCATGAATATAGACTTCACCATCATGTGAACGTCGAGGCCATCCAGCTCCTCGATCACACGTATATAGTGAGACGACTTAAAAGAACAAAACCGTTTGAACTTGTTTAGTGTTAGTGTATTAGTGTAATGTAGTGTTTTATAAGTGCTGCTCAAAAAGAACACATGAACCAAGTGTCTTCGCCTTAATAGAGACAATAAGAAAAGTGTTAATGGACACATTCTTAGATATTTTAAATCTAGCAGAATAAGTTAAATTTAAGTTACTTATTAGCCCCACCTTGGCTAGATTGTAACAAAAATAGGGAACACTCTATCGTGACCTATAATAGTGAAAAAAAAAAAAAAAAAAAGTTTGACGTTCAAAAATAGTCTAGCTATCTATTAGTAAATAGTAAAAATTTTAATTTTCAGAATCGGATCAACTTTCAACAAAGAATCTTTATAACGTTATCAGTATAGAAATATTTTAATATTGTTACTATCGTTCTCGCTTAAAGAAAGGAAATTTTTATACACATTTCACACCCCTGTTTTAACCCTTTAATGGCTATTTAAAAAAAAAAGTGAATCACGTGTATAATATTTTCTGTTGCTTTAATATATTATTATTAAAATTTCATAGCTCTGAGAAAAAAAATCTCTTCATACAAATTTCAGCAACCCTTTTAACACCATCAAGGGGTGAAATTTGGAATAAAAAGTATTCTATGTCCTGATCCGTAATATGTATAAGCAATCACAACACCAAGTTTCATCAAAATCGGTTCAGTAGTTTTAGCGTGATGTGGTAACAAAGAGACTTTTTTATAATTACTGATTTTGCATCTACATCGGTAATAGAGTTCCCTACCATCAAAAACTTGAAAAAAAAAAACCATTGACCGATTTAGCTCGTCTACAGTTATATTATATGTATAGATACTTCATTTGATCATTCAAAAGAAAGCAGTGTCTTCTATTGCAAATGTCAGCTCTAGTTCTTTACCAAGTTCAATATCTTTTTACGAACATTGCTGTTTCATCTTATTACAGTATTCATAATAACATAACATTCGTATCTGACACCGCGAGCGGTTCTGTTTATTAAAACCGAGCCTGAGTTTATGCCAACCTCTTTTGAATGCGTAATCGAGGTGCTTATTTGCTTTGCGTTTGAGTACTACGTGTACGAGTACGAACTCGTTTTGTGAAATTAAAGCGCGTGGACAAATATTTATGTTGTGTTTTTAACTTTTTACAAGCAGAAACGATGTTACCCTTTTATACATTTGGCATAAAGGCATTTTGAACAAGGCTTTTTGTGTGTAGGTAGCTACCCCTGCCGCAAGGCTTACATGCTACGAGTATCTTCGACTGGTAGTATTGATATGCGTACGATTTTGAATTTAGTTTTAAGTAAATTTTATATAAGTATAAAGGGGTTCTTCCGTACTCATCCTATGACGTCTCATCCTACGGCTATTTTTTTCTTAACTCAACCGATTTGTATTCTTAACTTAACCGATTAAAGACACTAGCTTTGATAAAAAAAGAAACGAAAATGTAAATAAATTAATTCTAATTTGCAAGTCTTGCGCCTATATATCGTATAACTTTATTCTAAGAAATTCTCAGTTTTGGACATTTTCCATATGTCTAAACTGGCCTTCAAACTTAAAGTTATTGAAAGCCTAACATTGCAATCCCGACTTTATTATAACCTATGTAGCTTTGCGCTATTTTTTGTTTTGATGCCGATACAATTAGTGCAGTGGAGTTGTGGCAGGTGTTCGCAATTTAATGTTACGATTGTAGAAATTGGTTTGACACGTTATTTATATAATACTAGGCGATCCGCCCCGGCTTCGCCCGGTTGTGATAAATGAAGAACCGCTCGACCGATTTTGTGCAAACTTCACATAAACCATCTACTAAATAGTCCGAACAAAGCCAAAATATTTGGTTTGGATAGGCCCGTTCTTGAGTTATAAAATTACAACGAAAAGTGGCATTGATTTTTATATATTTAGATAGAAGATGATAAAAAAGAAATAATAGTAAATAATACAAACAATTAAATAATTAGTAAATAAAAAGAATAATAATCTATGCGATTTATTGAATTGCAGGTAAGTTATGTATGTACCTACTTTTATTATATTATATTGTATATTGTATTTTTATAAACTTACACACATGCACAGACGCACTCACTCATTCACACTTTCTCACACACGCACACATACACACACATAAATCTATCCCACTTAAATATGTTGTATTGTCATACCAACTAGGAAAGTACTTCAATAATAATTGTACTTATCTAGGGAGACAATAATTTGCTGTATTATATGTATATATGTTTCATGTTTTGCACCTAAATTATCATAATGGTGTTGGTCTTCTTCTGAATAAATAAATAAATCATGCAAAATCACGGATTTGAATACATAAATGACACACTTCAATGTTATTCTGTAGCTCGTTGAAAAACCATACAAAATTAATCTAATAGATGACCATTTTGATTTAACCTTTTTCAATTTACGTAAATGACGTTCCTACTACCTACCTACCTAGGTACATAAAAACTCATCGAGTTAAAATATCATTATGTGAAATTAGTTATATATTAACTGTTCATAGAAGATAACATTTGTAGAAAACTGACCGAAAGCTGAGAGAGGAAGAACTAGTCATACAAAAATGCATTAAGTGAAACTAACACCACGACCCAAGCGGGTTTATAACTGGAGCACGTGGAAATAAGAAGCTATACGTCTTCGCGCCGCGTGCTCCTGATATTGACGGATTGCCTTCAAGGAAGGAATCCATCAAGTCAAACGCCAGCGGTTGATTGAAACTGTTCATTTTCAACACGTTTGGACCTATGTGAAATATTGAATGTGTACCTGTGAAACAGTTTGTATCTTCTCAGTTTGCTAAGTAATTGCAGTTTTATTGCTTTAGTGAAAAGGTTAACCTAGGGTATCTGATTCAATTACGTATTAGAAGCATATTATTATTTGGTTTCATCAATGTCAAATACAATGCATATTATTGCATATATCCGAAACGCTCGATGCAGGTACAATACAATACAAAATATAGATACTCCTTATTGCACACCAAAAAAATATCATTTA
The DNA here is from genome assembly GCA_948107665.1 of Lomographa bimaculata. Lineage (NCBI taxonomy): Eukaryota > Metazoa > Arthropoda > Insecta > Lepidoptera > Geometridae > Lomographa > Lomographa bimaculata. Next base: position 12,778,128 of record OX403586.1, on the reverse strand, counting down.
ACAATAGAAAAAAAAAACAATATAGCAGTACAATTGGCGGCCTTATCGCTAAGCAGCGATCTCTTCCAGGCAACCGTAGAATGAAGAGGATAAAGTTTAATAAAAAGTGATCGGTGGTGCGGCAATGATCATTAGACATGCAATCTTTTAAATATATATAAATTTTATTAGTATAATTAAACAAATCATATAGGTACGTTAAGTTAATAACGAAATATATAAATAATATACTATACATATATACATTTTATAATACACATACTGCATATAACCTAAAAATAAATGAATATTAGTGATGAGACTTGATGATAATTTCATATAAGCTAAAAAAAAAATAGCTCTTATAAATAATGTTACTTACTCTTATTTTAAATGTCTCGAGTATTTGCGTCTTTCTAATAAAAGTAGTCAGCGCATTCCATACACGAACCGCTTTAATAGCAAAAAATATGTTAGTGAATACAGTACGATGTATGTGCATTTTAAGTTTTAATTTTTCATAAGATCTGTAACGAGGATTTTGTTATAACTCAAATCGTTCCATTGGATAAACAGGGGTTGCAGTATTAAATAAGATGTTATAAAGAAGATAAAATATATGGGTATCCCGGTGAAGAAGTATGGGAAGCCACTTGAGCTTAGCGCGAAATTGAGATACGTAATTGCGTAATCCAAATAAGAACCTTATGCAAATATTCAGCAGATATGTGCGTATAGGAAAGGATTTTTTCAATTCAAATTCAAAATTAGTATTCAACGTAGCACTCATTAAAAGTTCTATTGCCAGATTCGCAAAATAACAGCCAACTCGGTAGCGATTTTTTTTATAATGTTTTTTCAAACATTATTTACAGGAATTATCTCAATTTAGGTATATATGAGTTATGTTAGGTTTTTATTTCTTATCAAGCTTTATACAACATAACATAACATAAACATAAACCCTTTCACACTCACAGTGTTTCCACGGGAAATCGAACCCGAAACCTGCTGCTTAGAAGGCAACACGTAGTTCGATATAATAAGATATTCGATAGATGTTACTGCACCCTGAACACATCTATTTATATAAAGTTCTATGTACAGTTAAAGACAATATTGGGAACCGCGTCAATGATACTTGTATGTAGCTATTTTTCACATGTCATTAATTGAATTTATTAATAAGAATTTATTATTAAGGTCGATTTTGTCAGTAAATTAACTATAGTGGAAGCACTAGGGGTTTCATGTAAATTTTAAAGAAATTAAAATTTCAATGTTCACCGTCGCAATAAAATTGGAACTTGAAAAAGACCTGTCCCGCAAGTTGTTGATTTTAACAGTTCTTATGATTATTGCCAACTTACTGAACTTTCACATTTTGCTAACAAAACCCTGACTGCAGTTTTGACCGTAGCTGTACATACAGATACTTCAGTGTGGATTTTAATAAAACCACTATGCATATACATACATCAGAATCCCAGCTTTTAGTTTGGCAAACAATTTGAAGTTTGTCTTGGAGCTTGAAACCCTCACTAGACGATATTGTATCGAGAACTATGGATATTCTAGACTTGATGGAATGCTAATATAAGTAGCTATAAATGTATTATGTACGGAGCAAGTATATTGATTTTAAAGGATATTGCTGCGGTTTATTTTAACAATATCAGTGGTGGAATAGCTATAAGATGAACTGCACGTTGGCTCAGTTAGGCGTGCGTTCGCGTAACAATTTACTGTCCATGTTTATACAAAAACATGGAATATTTTTTGAAATACCTTACAAAGACATTAAAATGTTTTTTATATAATAACATTGTGTTAACCAAAGTTGTACATTAATAATAACTATTCCTTTACGTTTAGTGCAAAATTAATGTATGACGCTTCATTCCTTTTCATTTACTTCAATAATGTTGTAATTTTCTATTTTATAATTTTTCTATTATATTTATAAAAGCAAAAATACAAGTTATTATAAGACAGCATATAAGACAAGTATCTTCTCAAGGTTTCTAGGAAGTGGATTTTTACTACATAATGCTATGTATTTACATAATAGCCACGCGACAAATTAGTTTGAAACGGTCGTGATTCATAATTACGTTTAATTTCAGACAAATTGCCAAAAGCACGGAATTCACAAGCTACACGACTATTATAGTCCTTTCAGGGCAAACTGACATTCGCTCTAATCTGTTATAAATAGGTCAGCCATTAAATCGTTTATTAACTGTAATAATGCTCACTGGCACAGAGTTAATTTGTTAGGAACGCGGAAAATTGGAAATTACCTGCCCAGTACAATGCCATTTTGTACCAACAAAAACATTGCTGTTTTGTACCAACAAAAACAGTGCGATTGAATAGGTGTTAGGGTTTATTCCATCTTTAAGTTTTAAAAATATAAATATTTAATTAAAGAGATCCGCTCGAAAATATCTGTAACGCTGAAGTGTTCGAGTCCAATCACAGTTGTTAATGAAAATAGAGATGCTAGGATAATAATTCGGGTTTTTTTTTTGTTTTTATTATATGACTAGCGAATCGCCGGGTGCAATTTAGTAAATTCAGCTGCCCTGTCAATTACTAACATTCTCGGGTTTTGTGAGACTAACAGTAACGAACGTCAATTGTTTTTTTTATATATGTAAATATTTAAAATATTACATCCAGTACCAACTTACATAAAAATATGACTTCCCTGAGTTTTTGTGCCCATATCTACAGTAGATATATTGTGTATATCAAGCATTGTTAGAATAGAACAGAATAGAATAATTATTTATTAAAAAACTGATCCAGGAAGTACAATTTACCCCATACGGGCCTTTAACATAAACACAGTAATAACAAATATACAATCAAAATATTTATCAAATTATTAATATAGGGTTTCCTAATAAACGCTATTGGAATAACATATTACCATATTAGATTGAGACCCAAATTAAAATCATACATACAAAATATATGTCAAAATAATAAAAAATACAGTTTAAATTGTTTAATCATTATCATGCAATGCAATGAAAATTGCTTGGGAAATAAATATTCATTCACATTGTAAAAAATGTAGTCAATAAGTTTTTAGTATGGTATTAAAGTACAAGGCAACTATAATCGTGAAAGAGGTAAATGTTTTTGAAGTGAAAACTGCTTTAGGCGCCTTGAGCACTTTTTGGGTGAACAAAAAGCGTGAAACTTGCGACATCGTCACCGCACGCTTCCCAGGAGCTATATGTATACGGTATATATATAAAATATATTTTCCGTCAAATAAAAACGTGATAAATTTTTAGCAGTTAGTGCAATAGGGCATGACAACCTATGGCCGCGGGTTCAAATTCCGCCTCATGGGATATATTTTCCTTTCTAAATGTATCACTTTAGTTCTGCCTAGGATGGCTAATGCTATATAAATAAAATTAAACAAAAACGTTCTAATTTAAACCAATTCACGGGAAGCTTTTTGATTTTTTGCGGCAGATGATTAAAAACCTTTATGCTATTAATATAAGAGCTCTTTTGGAAAATGATTGAATTTTTCAAAAGAAGAGTGCTGTTGACGCATTAACACTAACCGGAGCAAACACAGCCAAAATTACTACCTTTAATGTGTTAAGTACATAAAATGTAGGTGAATTATGTCAAGTACATGTCAGGCTAGAATGGAAGAGTTTTGCATTCAGACGATTATTTATCTACTTTAATAAAATTGAGGGCTCAACTCTAGATTTGGTACAAAAACACTGGCTACTTAAAAAATAGAGCACTTTAACACAAGTCTATCGGCGCATTAACGAGACTGCCCATGTCTTTGCCACTCGCCAGAAAAGATAAGGTTACGCGAAAGAAAGAGACGTCAATATTCATTTTAGAAAGGGTGCATTGTGCAAGAAAAAGTCGCCTATAAATAATACCTAAATGTATTTGCGGAAAGAATCTTCTGTACTTATGCTATTTTACTAAGTATTCTGTGACCGCACCAAAACGTAAAAATTGTTAAAAAGAACGGAAGTCGAAATCGGTTTTTTTTTCCCATACAAAAATTTAAATTATATTTTTCATATTTATTACAACCCTACGGTTACAACTGTGACACCTTGACCTTTGTTATGGCCACCACTGTCAGAACTCCAGGTCCAAATTTTTTTTCCATTAATTTTGTCTCTGCAATATTTTGCATTTAGCCAGTGTCAAGCTATAAAATATTTCAAATTAATTTCATAATACCAGTCCTAGACAGAAGTCGCAGTCAAAGTCAAGTAAAAGAGTCAAGGTTCAGTCATAGTCAAGTCATGCCCCGATAAAGTGGTAGAAACTTTATTAGAACTTATATTGGAGTTTTGGAGCGAAAGCAAAAATCACGTTTTTCAACTTTGTATGATTTGCCTACACTTATGCACGTTCACTAAGTATTAACGGTTAATAATTCACCATTATCACATATTAACACTCGAAGAAACACTAGTTTCGTAAAATAACTTAATTATTACTCAATATTCATGCTGCTAGCGCGAATTTAGAAGTTTTTTGTTAGACTACAGACGTGTAGTGTAACACGAACATAGATGCGTGCCTTGAGTATTACGTACTACATTTTCTGTTACACATCGTAGATATAATGCTCATATTAATTTTATCATACCCGAGAATAGTTATAAATGTCAAACATTTTATCCAGGAGATAATATTTAAAATTTAATAAAATTTTTCATTAAAAAACAATCATAATAAAGAAATCATAAAATTTATAATTAACAATAATATTTACTGGTATCGCATAAAAACTATTAAACCTTAAAAAATATAATATAACAGTATATAATAATATACGGCTATAGCCGTAATGTACATTCCCGGAATATAACCTTCCTCAAAGGGCAGCGGCAACCTGGTAAATTGTGGTTAACATTCTGTTTACGTTTCTGTACAACCTCTGGCAATGTACTCTCTTGGTTCCTACGTTATAAGTTCATAACAGTCATAGCTAGCTAACTGTTGTATGTAGTTTACTTCAAAATTTTTGAAATATTAATCCACTGAACTTTCTACAGGCGTCAGATTTGACCGCAAGTTTTGTTGGTTGGCGTCAGATTTGACCGCTAACTTTCCAAGAAGCATGCACCGTGTTTGATTACCGGCTCAAATACAAGTTGCTGGTTCTTGGTGTGATTATGTATGTGTGAATCGGCGCCCACAATACAAGACTTCAAAATTAGTGTGGGGCTGTGAGTATGAAAGCGTTTGAATTATGTCGTACGTTTCAAGAATCAAAAACTTTTTGGTAATGACAAAATAAAGTATAACCAAGGAATAAGCATACGAAATAGGTGTTAACAACCAAAATATTGTAATTAATAAAGGTGCGTCTTCGGGACGTAACTATATTATTATAATTAAAGAGACATAGCTTAAATACATACATTCATATTTAATTATGAATGCAGGCTCTAAACTACGAAGCAGAGCCCTATTATATAAGTAGACATCTTCCCCATTCTGAACTGCGCGCCGTATCTCCAAACTTTTCATACTATTAACACTCAACGTTTCTGTTTTTGGGAACGGGTTGCGCAATGTTACATGAAAATCTGTACTCGACTCAATCTTAAGCTCGCAGAGCTATAGCTAGAACATTTTATTACTTTTCTAAACAAACGGCGAAATGTATTAGCAACTACCCAGACCACTGTCATCCAATCCTTTCTCAGGCAATTCCCATTTCGGATTCTCCATCCCTTGAACAAATACTCTCATGTGTCTGCAATGGAACTCGTTCTAAAAATTGGATCTCACAACATATTTACATAGGTATATGTGGAAGCTTTTCTCAGGAGATAAGTGCTTAACATTTGATATGCAATCAAGCTGTATTTAGTAATTTATAATGTTTTATTCATATTAAAGTGAATGTCAACTCAGCAGAGTTTCTCCACCGCGTCGCTCGCAAAGTAAATAATTTTTGTATTCAAATTAAACATAATTATGAACTATGTCTGATTTTTGAAGTGAATACTTCTTTAACGGCGTTGTGCACTTTTTTGGGATGGGTAAAAAATTTTAAACTCGCGTCAGGACACGTGACCTGATCGAAAATTCGTAAGATCCGTCTTACGAATTTTCGATGAGAGTAGACCGCCGGTGCGGCGTAGGAGAGGAAGTAATATACTATATAATCACTAATATTTATTTATTTTTAGGTTATGTTAAGTATGTGTATTATAATATTTATATATGTATTGTATATTATGTATTTTGTATTTATCTTTAATTTATGTATGTAACTATATGTATATAATTTGTTTGATTACATTAATAATTATATGTATGTTTAAAATATTGCATGTATGTATAATGATCATTGCCGCACCACCGATCACTTTCTGTTAAACTTTTTTATCCTCTCCATCCTAAGGTTGCCTGGAAGAGATCGCTGCTTAGCGATAAGGCCGCCGATTGTACTGCTATATTGATATTTTTTCTATTGTTAATTAATATTTTTCTTGGTGTGCAATAAAGAGTATTTGTATTGTATTGTATTGTAATATAATCCCTCTCACTTTCTACCGCGCGGCGAAAATGTATGCCTCCTACAGTTTTCCCTTCTGCCGGCATTCCCGGAGTGCAAACCGTTGTTTTTTTTATATTGGTTACAGAGGGTGAAGTCATAAAAAATATGTGAATTAAATATTAGATAGTGAACTGATGTTGTCGTTGTGCAGATTATCACTAAAAACGTTATTATGTAAAAATGCAATGATATTGTTAGAATGTACAGCTGCCAAACTCTGACGTATTGGGAATTTGTATGTAGCTGGCCTGTTGGGTAATAACATAGAGTTTTGTCACCTACTTTAAGCAACAATCTTTGACATCTCAAAATTTTTTGAAATTAAGCTTTTCTTGCTGATTGCATGCATGGCGAGTGAGAGATAATGTGTATAGTATATTCGAAACTATACTAGGTAGCTTATAAACGGTTACATCATTCAAAGCGGTTGCGATATTATTCCTTCTGTAGAGGAAAATACATTTTCCGCTAGGCATAGATTCGCTAACGACCTGAAAAAACTACCGATGGACATTTCATGGCGGTAAAAAAATACAACGCAGCGCGGACGGACTGGGCAATAAAGAACATTTTCGATCAGTTTTTGAAGAGAACGTTGAGTACTGCGACGGATGGCCAAGTCATTCTATGATATTGCACATATGTGTAACTCACACGTATTTAATGAAATGTTGCAAGCAATTTTTTATGATTTTTCTTACTCTTAGTGATTCACGGTAGGCCCAGAATGACTGGCTCTCAAGAATATGAACGAAAGAAAAAATGTATGAACATAATATTAAGAGATTATGGTGACAGATTTTTCTACTTGAACTATGACTGTGTGTGTTTTTTAGAATTCCGTACCCAAAGGGCAAAACGGGACCCTATTACTAAGACTCCGTTGTCCGTCCGTCTGTCTGTCCGTCTGTCACCAGGCTGTATCTCAAGTACCGTGATAGTTAGACTGTTAATTTTTTTTTTGCCGCTATAACAACAAATACTAAAAAACATAATAAAATAAATATTAAAGGGGGCTCCCACAACAAACGTGATTTTTATGCTCGTTTTTGTAGATGGTACGGAACCCTTCGTGCGCGAGTACGACTTGGGCTTGGCCGGTTTCCGTACAGGCTATAGACAGGCGAGCACGCGGAATTGTTCACTACCGCGGAGTTTTATACACGTAGCTGCTTTTCTTAAGAGCTGGTGCCCATGCTGGTCCTAGACAGTATTATTAAATCCAATCAAATAGGTGAGGTTGTCAAACTATTCCTATTCGTATTATTCATTATATTTCAATATAGGTTAGCAAGCCAGGCGACACGAGAAACTGCTCTACCGTAATAGATTTCATCACAATGATTCCTTTCCCGTAAGCTCAAGCCAGTCATAGGATTCGAAACAGTGACCTCCGATTAGAAGGCGGCGACGACGGCGATCAGGAGTTGGAGTGATATGGATAATTCGATAGTGTCGGTGGTTCCAACTGCGCATAAAAATATTTAAACCCAGTACTCGGCAATCGCTGCTCAAAGAAATTCTCAGTGAACTGGGCATTAAGGCATTAGAGGCAAGGAAGTCACCACAATCACACTGAGTAAATAAATAAGATAATAAATAAATTATTTGGATGGATGAGTGGTTGCGTTATTTAATTCTTTCACATTATTGATGCGATTGACTTTTCTACGTAATGACAAAAACTACTTTGAATCTGGTTTATAAATAAAGAAAATACAGATTTAACTAAACTACTAACCTAATAAAAAAAGTCATTGGTCGGCAGTGTGCCCAAAATGCTGGCTGCGTTACCTCGTTGCACAGCGAGACTTAATTGCTGTGTAAAATACAAACCGGCATTTTGGTCACGTGTCGACTCTTTCAGTCTCCCAGCCAAATCTTTATAAATCTCAAGTGCACCTGGTCCCCATGGACCAAGAGTTTCTACTCCGAAAGGCACAAATATGTAACCTCTGTCGAGGCTTGAATATTTTCGCCGTTTCGAAGATTCAGCTGCGGTAGCAGCGCCACTTGCCTGCTGCGGTGTTGTTGGAAGATGAGACGGCGCCAAAGTGTCGACACAAGTAGCGTCCCACACTAAGGGTCGACCCATCTTCCAAGGAATGAGTGTCATTCCATCGGGTCGTTTACCGTCGTTGCGCATAAGGCCACTAGGCTCTAAAATTGCTGCGATATTCGCACTCCCAAATGCCCGACGGATGACGTCATTCAAAATTTCGTATTGACTTGCTAATTAATATAATAAATGCTGTAGCTATCTAGCTTCTTCCATCCCAAAGTTTGTAGCTTATCAACATTCCAATATCATTTGTTTACCTTCCTTTACTGTAATGCTAATAGAAAAAAATACATTACAAACAGAAAAAGGCAACCCCTTCTAAATGGAAGATACACAAAACCTCATTCATTCAAATCGCTCCAACAACGCTCGCTTATAAAAAAATAACTCGCGAAAAAATGTCATTGTTTCACCGGAACGCCACAAAAAGATCCTTTCCAGAACTGTTTTGCATAGCATCATTGTGAGTGAGCCATGTTACAAACGTGACCTATTTCCGCAAAAATTAACACACCGTAAAACATTTACTGCGGTCCAATCTTCCGTGCATTATTATTTTTCATTGTGGCCTGTTATTGCGGACGCGAGTCGGGAGCACAACAAAATAAAAAAAATCAATTTATTTCCCTTGCGAACGAACATGTCCCGAGCTAATCCAGTTTGTTCGACCGCGCAAGGGTTGAATCGTCAATGAGCACCAGTCCAAATGTAAAAGTGTGCCACTCGGGACAAAGTATCGAATATTGGCTCTTCGCATTGAGAACAGGCTCCGGAATGAGATCAGTATCTATTTGTAATTCTCCTTTTTGTTCGAGGGTCGGGCGTACCCACTCAGAGTTACCGTTAGTTGACTAAGCAGGGAACTTGCTGAAGTCGGAACATAAATTACTATGACAACTGTATGAAGAGAACAGAATGGTTTTGTTGTGTCCGTTTGGTTTTGATATTATTGTTTGCCTCGGGTTGCTAAGAAGCTCCGTTGTCAGATGGTGTGTAGGTAGGGGATAAAATTAGTTGGGAGGTAAAGCATAGCAGAGCTAGAGATATTTTTACTAAGCCAAATACTGTCTTTAACTCCAGTATCACCGAAGTCTTTCTTTTGAAAAAAATATGAGTATAATAAGAGATTAAAACAATAATTAAACGCAAGCATAGCTTAAAAAACCAACTTCACCGCTTTATCTTCTAAACCTTGATCAGATTCAACGAATTAAACACGCATTATTGAAAATAACTCAAAAACTAGTGATCAGATCTTGATCAAATTTCAACGGGACCACATGAAAAGCACCAGCTTTCAAACAAAAAAATAATCATCAAAATCTATTCACGTGGAAAGAAGATATGAGGTAACATACATAAAAAAAAAAATACAGTCGACTTGAGTACCTCCTCCTTTTTGGGAGGTCAGTAAAAAAAAACGATTCTCTAAAATATGTTAACGTGCGCCGGAGATATGGGGTAACATACCTTACATATTCAAAAATAGGAAACAAAATCAGGCAATATGCATTCAAATTGCGAACAGTCGCCTATTTTGGAAGTAATTTAATAAATACTTCTCGTGAACTACAAAACTATAAACTTTACCGTCATCAATTGAGGTGCTACCACCTCATCTTACTGGTTTTCCTAAAGCAATACCACGCTTTACAAAACAGACGAATATCTTTACTGCGTTTTTAGAACTGTTTCTAACTGAAGAAGCGATTTCTGACTGATGTGTTTTCTGATTTCTGGCATATGATATATAACGTAACACCCACTTTAATTCACAGGAAGAAGATGTATTGCATTTCCACGCGGAACTTTGTTATTCAATGATTTTATCAAATAATGTATGATTTAATTACATTATATTCGTCCAAAATTAGTTGCTACTAGAATCTCTGTCCATCCAAAGGTTGTCTGGTAGAAACCACTGAAACCGATAAGACATTAATCTGCCTTAAATTATTAATTTCGTAGTAATAAGTTAGTGTTTTTAGTGTAGAATAAATAAACATAAACATAAACGCTTTCACACTCACAGCCCCACACTAAGTTCAATGACTTGTGTCGTGGGTGCCGGAAACATTCACATCACACACAATCACAACCAGAACCAGAAACACAAATTATCCTTGGGGAGAAAATTTGTGTTACCGCCGGGAATCGAACCCGATACCCCTGCTTAGAAGGCGAACGCTCATCCAACTTAACCAACGGGCAGTTCAAATAATGTTGTATATGTTAATACGCTGACAAAGATGAAAACTTGTTTGTCTATAAGTACCTAAAATTGTTTATACAAAAACATCTTAAAAATCCTTCTTTTCAAAAAACATTTCCACATTTATTATAATACACCATCCCTGCGTTCTTTCAGATAAAAATATTTAAAATTTGTATCACATTCCAAGCGCTTGGAAAAGCATACCTCTTCACATTCAACGTAACTTACATTAATTTGTTTTGCAAGCACTTTTTTCTTTTAAATCGCTTTGTGAGCTTAAAGCAATTTCCAGAAGGAAAAATTGTTAAAAAAGATACCCTTTACTTTGTGACTTACGTTTTTAGTTAAGAATTTTTGTTTTATGCATTTTTAATTTTTGTAGCGCGTCTTTTTACTGTTGTCTATGGAGCCAATTGTAAAGCGTTTAAGAAATAATTTTTAGGCAAATAAAGACGTATAATATTTATTCATTTATTTAAAAACTTCATGCACAAATACTATGTACATAGGAGGACTTAATGCTACAGCATTTTCTGCCAGTCATCCTGCTATTTCAGGAGATATATTGGCGTGCAATAAATGAAGTTATACAATAAAGAAAAGGTTCAGAAATCTAAAATTAATTTTAAGAATATATATATATATGTGTATATAAAAATATAATACATAAACTAAATATAAAACATATATGAAAAGAATATATATATCTTCATGAAATAAAGGGATAAAAATTATAGCTACTAGAGTAGTTATTGTTATTACCAACTAATGTTATAGCAGTTAGTAGTTAGTTTATATCATAGGTAGTCCGGTTGATCAAAATACCAAATGATAAGGGTGATAGAAATAATAAGTAATTTTTAGTGACGATTTCAGGTGCTGGGCCGTTTTGAAAGGGTATTATCCTAAACTACACCTGCACTGTTGAGCAGTTGTTAGCCTATGGTGAGCATATGAAATTTCCTATTCAAATAAACACAAGAGACGAAGGATGCATCGGAATGTCTCTATTTATCTTTCTGTTGCTTATTCCCTGACTTATGACGGCGGCCGCGGAATAAAGAAGGTTGAACCTATTTTACACTGGACCGACGAACTACGACTAAACGACGAGGGCGTAAAAATGTTAATTTGTTTTTAATCGCTTGTTTAAGTTTTTTTTCCTACTTTTAATTTTGTTTATCCATTTGACTCTACTTTAACATTGAAACAAAATTAAATATTATTTATTTTTAGGTCGATAATTATATTCAAGCAAATTTGTAATATTAATACAATATTGCATGACATGCGGCTTTTTAACTCAATAAAAACAATGCCTGAACTTCATGCATTATTAAAAAGCATGCGAGTACGCTAGCAAATATAAATTGTAATTTACGTGGAAAATACACCACCTGGCTCCCTATATACCCTTACCTAGGTGACTGTTTGAGTTTGTCGGTAAATATCATAAGAGGTCGTACACCATCATGCCCCGCGTTTAATAAGAACGTTTTACAAATAAAAAACGTATGAATTTTATATTTTTAACTTCAAACCCATCGCAAACGAGTCGGATGCTCTGACTGCTGGCTTTAGAGCAGAAAAACTTATGAATAAAAAATGAATTCCTTGGTTTTTAAATTAGCATTACAAAGAGAGGGTAATTCTCGTACCTTTGCGCCTCAAAAAGAAACGTATAAACGTGGCTCTGGTCGTTTTGTTTTAAGTGGAAAAATCAGAGCTTGATGTAAATTAGGACTATTCTATGGTAGTTAAGATCAAGGAACGAGACTAGACTACAACGTTGTTTGCGTTGGATATCAATGACTAGTCTTAGTTTTGTTTTATCAGATATTCAATAAAAAGCGCTACGGTCTAATTTATTTTCTCTTAGATGAATATGATGAATATGAATATCCATGATGATACCTAAACTACAGTGGTATGGCATTTTTTCGTGCTCGCCTGAAACCTCGTAGCTACAATGTGCTAAAATGCAGTCATAGTCTATCTCCAGTCGAATAATCTGTTACTAACATTCTAAATATGATGCTTCGGCAGCTATACATGAGAGTTTTGCCTAGCGTGCCATCATCTACCATCGGCTGAGATAGTTCATTCCTTCCATTTTGCTAGAAGCTTTTTGATTCTACGTTTATCATCCGTACAGCGAAGAAGTGGAATTCATTTCCTGCGTATTTGTTCCCTAAACGGTACAATCTGGGTGTCTTCAAGAAGTCAATAGGTACCTTCTAGGCATGCATGTTCTATTTACGGCCGCATCTTGACTTTCCATCAGGTGAGATAGTGGTCAAATGCTTGCTTATCCAGCATAAAAAAAAGTTGTCAAACGCTAGCATATTATCAGGGACCGAAAAATCTTCTCCTGGATTTCGGTTAAAAAAAACATGCGCTTCAAATACACAACTTCTCCCATTAAGATGTACAAAACATGAAAATCCATGAAAAATGTTAAGTCGTTGCGACTCTTATCGTGTTGCACAGATTATTCTGCTGGTCGCAAATTACAGTTCAACGATTAAGGTACATTTAACGCACAAGTAACGTATGAGTAAATCCCCGTCAAATGATTGATTCCAGTAAATGGGACGCGCCGGCTTTGCACGGGCATCGTGAAATTTTATTTTTATAAAAAACGTTGTTTTTAACTTTTCAGCGGATTTTCGGGATGAGATGCCATTAATCCAGACCAATGGAACATAAATGGATTCAACAGAGAAATTGTTTTACAATTCAAAAGTGTGATGTTACGAGAGACTAAATTTGATGCAATGCGATGTTGGTTTGTATTAGTACATATTTTTCAAACCAAAAACCGGTAGTTTTTTTTTCCCAAAAGTAGTTCACTTGATTTTGATTTGTTGGAGTTTATGTTTTTTACGCAATTTAATCCTGGTTTTTTATTTGATATTTCAAACAGTTTATTTTGTATAAATAAAATTTTTGCACCCAAACCTGAATTTCAATCGACCACTATGCACTACATACCTAAAATAAAAAATGCAGATTACTCACCGAACTGCCATGTTGAAGAGTTACGCTTACTTATAAGCTATATATCCTCACATTTTTATCGTCAAGGCGCAACCATAAATCTTAAAAAAAAACTGAAATCAAATTTTAAGAAAAACATGTTGAACAAATTGCCACTCATTTTAAAATGACATTGGCCATTTTCTTTGACACCTTTAATATCTACTCTTAAATTAAATTAATTATTTAAATTAAAAAAAAACAATATAGTCGCGATATATTGTTTTTTTTATATATACACGCATTTTAGCCGTTTTTTTGTCGTAACGGTCAAGTTACAGCGCAAATAGCAATAGAAAATAAGTAAAAATATTATCTCCTGGCTAACATCCTTGCCAATACGTACGAAATACGTATGTAAAAAACATTTTAACTCCAAAAGCCACAAATAAGTTTCAGTTGCACACTTGCGCCTATGAGCCTTTTGGATTTGGCAAAAATGGAGTGCTCAAAAACTAAAAGGCGGCGCGGCGCAAGAAATTTCATATATGGTATAAAATGGGTAGTTTTTTTACAAAAAGTTCGAATACGGCCGTTTTTGGCAATGTTTATAATCTCCAGGTAGGTATTAAATTATTATTATTTATTATTACACCAGAGATTTAACATCGAATATCTCAAGGTGATAAGCGCAGTGCTTTTTCGCGCAGGATTTTGACCTTTATAAGTTCTAAACTTTGGGTGTAATGGGCACACGAGACGCTTGCCATCAGGCGAGCGACTTGCTCGTCTCATCTCTAAATTACATAAAAAAATACATATTTCGACCAACTCTGGAGAGAAAGTTAAGTCATGATTTATGCATTTCCAAAGCACATAAACTTTCGCAAGATTCGCACTTTAGCATCTATGACGATGCTTAAAACATCATAAACTAAAATTCCAGTAATTAAAACTTAAAATTACGTTTTCTTTTGATTAGGGTCACGCGACGTTACCGCTTACGCCCCGTCGCGTGTCGTAGAACGGTTACGAACGGTATAATTTTAACGTTACTGCCACCACAAGACCCTTTCTTGGTCGCAGTGACGCTAGACTGACTGCAATTTTCTAGGTAGTTGGAATCTCTTTAAAACTATGCTTTGTAAAATATAGAAATAATTATATATGTTTATATATATAAATAAATCTCTATTTCTTTTGGTCATCGCATCACGTGTAAACGGATGGAACAATTTCGTTAATTCTTTTTTTGTTGTGTTAATTGTTGTCAAGAGAAGGTTCTATTGAAAGAAAATTGTATCTCGGAATATATGCATGTATGTGCTACATCTTCGGCAGCATCATCATTTTCCATCAGGTGAGATAGTGGTCAAATGCTTGCCTATCGAGTATAAAAAAAAAACCGCAGGTCCGGGATTTACGCGGGTAAAACCGCGGGGCGCAGCTAGTATGATATAAAAAATATGGGGGTCTTCAAGTCGCGAGTGAATAGGTATCTTCAAGGCAAGCTTGCCCCATCTTCGACCACATCGTCGCTTACCATCAGGTAAGATAGTGGTTAAAAGTTTGCCTATCTAGAATAAAAAAAGAAATAAGACGTGTTAAGGAGTTTTTACGGCTAGGAAATTAATAGAATTAAGTATCACTATTCCAAGCGTTCTAGTGAGTTTTATGCAAACAAAAATCATTTAAAATTTCAGGTTGCTCATTATTACAAAAACGTCATTTTCGATAAATATAAACAATGCCATAAGTCTCTATGGCTATCTCTAAAAAAATACTCTGGAATATAATAATTATTATTAAGTTTATGTGATGTTGATTGTGAACGGGAAAATTACAAACATCATGACATTAAATTTTTAATAATATACTATAAACAGCATACAAACATACACACCGCACTTATTTCGAAAACTTGCGTCGTCTTTGCTGAAAATGAGACATTCTCACACCTAATAATTCTACTTAGTGAAATTGATGAGAGATATTTAACATCTAATGAAACAAAGTGACGAGCGCAGTGATTTGTCGCGCGGGATTTTTACCGACTTCCCAAAAAAGAAGGAGGTTCTCAAGTAGACTGTATTTTATTTTATTTTATTTTTTTATGTGTTACCTCATAACTTCTCTCCACGTGAGCCATTTCGAATTTTTTTTTTAGTTTGAAAGATGTTGCTTTCTAATTGGTTCCATTTAAATTTGATCAACGTCTGATCAGTAGTTCTTCAAATATCGTCAATAATGCCTATTTTGTGAGCAATAATGCGTACTTTGACGATGTTCTGGTTTACCCGACTTCAAAAGTTACCTCATAACTTTTTTCGTTGTGAGCCGATTTTGATGATTCTTTTTTTATTTAAACGCTGGTGCTTTTCATGTGGTCCCATTGATATTTGATCAAGATCGAATTTCTAGTTTTTGAGTTATAGTCAATAATGCGTGTTTAATACGTTAAATCTGATCAAGGTTCCGATGAAAAAGCGGTGAAGTCGGTTTTTTTAAGCTTTGCTTGCGTTTAATTATAAACTATATAAGTTCAAAACTCTGTGTGGCACTGAACTGTCATGGGCAAGCGTGACGCTTACCATCAGGCGAGCGACCGAAGATAAGACAGAAGAGAAGAAAAAAACCTAAAATGCATATCATTCTCCTACTTATACAAAATTGTAACAGAATTAAATATCCCAAACAAGAAACCGATAAAATTAGCCAACGGACATAAAATTCAAGTTGCGAAAATACCAAACATCACTTTGAATATTGCCGAATTGTAAGCTTTTATGTAAATAGAAAATTTTAGCATAATACAAAAGATGGTATCCTCTCGCATAATCATGAAAATGTTATCGTTTTGCGCAAAATTGAGCCCTTTTGCGGATATCAGTCGGGCACTACAATGGGAACGTGATGCGATCGACTCCTCCTCGGGGGAATAAAATTGTCAATTTCTATGAAAACTTGAGAAAATACAGGTCCTAAAATGATATTGCTAAGTTTTATTTAATATTAACAGAGTATTGCGAGGAATTTCTGCAGCAGCCAGTAAGAAGGTTTATTTTTTACTTATATATTTATGAAACATTATTAATTGATATTTTGACTGAAATCCGTTGTCCCGAGAATTGATAATAGTGTTATCATTGTAGCTTACTTAGTCAACAGCATCACTATTTCGTATTACAGAAACCTTATTTTAGTTATTCTTAACGGGATAATCTTTAAAAAATTTTTTAAAAAATTTCGCCAATAAAGAATTATTTTATTTAATTTGAAAAGCCAAACAGTAGGTCAGTAATTAAAGTTAGCAGAAAATATCTGTTCGTTACATTTAAATAAATACTTATTTATCAAATACTAGCAAATCCTCGCGGCTTGGTTTGTGTTAATCAAGTTAAAAAGTAGACCATGGGTTAGGTATAAGCTATGTACGTTCCAAATTTCATATAAATTCGTTCAGCCGTTACAGCGTGAAGACAAAACAAACGTATCTACAAACAAACTTACACATTAATAATATTAGTGTGATTAGTATTATTTTATTTATTATTTATACTTTATTGTACAACAAAAACAATGTACAATTGGAGGACTTAATTCTAAGAGCATTTTCTACCAGTCATCCAGCAATGGTAGGAACAAAAGTAAAGCGTGCATCAGAACAGTGTATTGACAATAATTTAAACTATAATTATAATATATAATATATTATTTATTACATATAATATTATATGGCTTATATAAATAATATATTACATATAAAAATATTCAATAATATATTGATATATACAATATACAATACATAAATAAATATAATATGTGCTTAAAAAGAACGTATGGTAGTTAAGATGTAATATCAGTGCTTATCTGTTTTAGGTAGTACTCTCGCACCTGTCGTTTAAATACTTCTTTTGACGGTGATTTTTTAATATTTATCGGAAGTTGGTTCCATAGACGCACTGCAACTACTCTTAATGATTCATCTAGAATCCCTGTACTGTGAGCAGGCATAGACAGAAGTAACGTGTCTGTAGACCGCAGATTAAGGATATTACTGTATTTGTAACTAGAAACCACTATTTCAATGACAAAATATAAGCATATAACTTTAGACATCGTGCCTTTTAAGTCAAGTTCACCCTAAATTGTAAAGTGTACGCTCAAAAATTCCACTTTAGGGACATCATACTGTATGTAGTGACATCGGAATTTCTCATTACGGCTCCAAGCAAAATCCTCATACATCACGATGGAAAAATATCGCTTTTAACATCACCCTACTCCCATTAATAGTCCCACACAAACATGTACGCACCTCTTTATAGTGGCCAGTAAATCGAGAGACGTAAGGTATGATAAACAAGAAAATATAAACTTGTGGCTATCAGTGTTTTTTTAAAATAAAACTTTTTTTTTCTAACTATTAAGTTTATAAACTACTGTCTGGTAAATTCAAATTCATCAAAGGCGCAAACTCTCAAACGCGCGAATTAAAAATCGTCCTTAAGTTTTCTGAAAATGTTGCAATTTTCTGATTTGCAATTTTGATTTTTTTTTAATTTTCTTTCTGTAAGAATCTTCTACAAAGTATTAGAAATCTTAGAAAAAAGTTGAATGATATCGATTGAGTTGTTCTCAAGTTGTGGCGTAATTAAGGTACATTGGGATTACCTTTTATGTATATACTAGTTGTGCCCCGCGGCTTCGCCTGCGTTGATTAAGTTAATAAGTGAGCTATTTCCAATTTATTGTAATTATTAATAACCTTTCATTTTACTACTCAGATACAATTTATGTAAATTTAACAGTAACGCTAAATCTTTCTATGCAAAATTTAATTCCCCATTGCACTACCTTAATGCACCCCTGGTCAAAAATATTAATAACATCTATTTTTTATTTGAAATGAATTACTCAAACACTAATTTTCATCAGTTTAACTTCATAAGTAAAGAACTTTCGACATGAACTTTCATTCCTCATTGCACCACCTTTATGCACCCCTGGCAATAATATTAAACACATTTTTTTTAATATGAAATCAACTACTTAAATACCAATTTTCATTGCTATAAGTTCAAAAACAAAGAACTTTCATACAAAAGTTTTCAACCCATTTAACCCTTTTAGGGATAGAATTTCCAAAAATTCTTTCTTCGTACATCTCTACGTACTAAGACAATGTACCCTCAAAATTTAATGTCTCTTTGACCAGCGATTTAGGCTGTGCGTTGTCTATAAGTCAATCAGTCAGTCAGTGAATCAGTATGTCAAGACAAAGATTCTTGTAGTATTAGATAGATAAAATAGAGTTTCAGAGCAAAATTGTTGGATGCTGCTGCAGAGGTGGCCTTGGCGAGACTTAGGGCTGTGTGATAGTCTGAATACGGAGCTTGGCTTCATGCTCTTCCTTTTCCCTATCTGGGTACTTAACGATGACTCTTTGTGTGTGGCAGTGGTCTGCTGTCTGGGATGCAAGATGTGCAAACCATATAAATGCATCTGAGGTTTCATGATGGAGGCCGACAGTCACCACGCTCTGAGCTGTAGTCGCTGCACTGGTAGGTTTCTGCGTTACGACTCTCTCAATGCCATTAGTCGCAGAGCTCTCGTGTCTGCAAACGTCCTATGTGTCCTAGTGCCGCCGGGTCTTAGTCGGTCCGGCAGTAAGAGACCTTAAGATGTTTAACTTTGCTATCTGGATAAAATGGAAAATGTTTGGTGTGACACGTAACTTTCGTTAGCACTTTTGCTGCTAGTCACCTGGGTGAGTACCCAAACCGGGAGTGGCCGCGGAAGACGCTGCGGGTAAAAAGAGATCTTAGTACGCGGCATTGATGCATAGTTACATCTTTGTTCCCATTGCGGTAGAAACGGGCTGTCGGGGCTTTGAGGCCAAAAGATTAATTAAGCAATTTATATATTATGCAAAAGCTATTGCTATCCAGCGTAGCAATGCTGCAAGCATATTGGGCACCTTTTCTCCTAGAACTGTTAGGGGCGGTCTATTTGACTTGTTTGTAAAATATTTAATTTATATATTGTAATAGGTACCAATTGTAATGACAGTAAAAAAAATATTGTATATTTCATGTGATTCGTCGAAAAATAAAAAATGTTTGTGCGCTTTTGTATGCTTATAACATATTTTAGTATTCATAACAAAGTATAAACAAAATTATTATGTTAATATCCAAAATATTTTTTTAATCTACAAGGTATATTTCATCATTATTGGGCAGCATCTGCAGTGAATGTATTATCTACAATGATGCTTAATAAAGTAAAAATAGAAGCCACGTTATTTTGTCTCGTTACAATTGAGTACGGTGTTCTTGATTAAAAAATAATAAAAGTTAATGAAGTTGAATCGACGTAAGTAGTTCTTGCTCAACTCTCGAGGGCGCGTTACCTTGGTTTTAATTAGAGAGCGAAAACACGAGTTTCTTTCGGTTTTCTTTGAATATGGATACAAGAAAATATGCCAAAAATGTATATACTTTACTCTTATTTTTATTCGCAAGAATACATATATCTATTGTTTTTACATATTAATTATGATGGTGGTTAGTCTTCAACTTATAGCAGATGTATAAATGTTTCATCAACAATAATTCTATACACAGTTTATATTTAATGTTTTTTACTAAGAAACATAGCCACTTAACATAACTGGCGATACTTGTACATTGTTCGTACAACATATTAGCTATACAAAAAAAAGCAATATATATATTATACTTATATGCAGAACTGAATGCATATTTCTTTGTGCCTGAATTCAGCTTTACCTTTCACGGTTCTTTATTTTCGCTTTAATACTCACAGCCTCACACTAAGTTCGATGCCTTGTGTCCTGGGTGCCGGAAACATTCACATTATACACACAATCACAACCATTATCCAAACCTTGCGTCAAGTGAACAGAATTATCAATTAGATATCTATTGTATATTTTTTTGTAAAATTACACTTTTTTTAATTAGACATAATAGTTTGCGAAAGACAAAAATCAAAATCCATTGAAGAGAAGAAAACTTTCATAAAAACTTTCACTTATAAAACTTTTTATAAGTGAAAACTTTGGACACTTACAAATTTTTGTCGACTTTTCTATCCAGACGAAATCTCCAACAGAACCTTAATTTACTAAACACCACATATCCTGCGATAGTTTTGACGACGACAGCAGATTGTACGCCGCCGTCCCGTACTCATAGATAGTTTCTATGAGTGCGGGACGCGTGACCAGAATACCAATGCGGGGATAACGTTCTGGAGCGACCGACTTGGCTTTAGATATCTCCTGATGGCTCGTAATTAGGGCTGGGCTAATGGAGAGACATGCGGTGTCTTTGGCCGAATGTTCTGTGGTAAAGTTTCGGGTCCCTGTGGGCCTGCTTACTGATGAGTTGCAGTGGCGTTATACCTTATATCTAGAAAATAATATAAAATTCTTTTCAAAATTATATTAGATGCATGCGTAAAAATCTTGCACAAAAAAATATATTGGGACTCTTTTTTCTAAGCTTATTGTTCAGTACATACATTCAATTCCATAGTCTATGATTTCGTGCCTATGATTTATTGTTATTGTCTGTGCCCAGTGCCAAATAAACTATCAACAAGAGAAGACGTTTTCCTTTTTACAATTTCAACCGTTCCTCACAAAATTGAACCTTAAGCGACTAAACATATGGTCCAATAGCCGGATAGAATCGGAACGGCGCGGCGCGGCAGGCCGCAGTGGGCATAGGAAGTGAATAAACTTGGTTTACGTGAAAAAGTGCAGTTATATATCGAAATATGAATATTCGCGAGTGATTGACTATAATTGATATATGGATTTAGAAGTGAATAAACTGATATTAGTGAATTTGTGATACCTAATTAGAACAATACATTAAAATTGAAGGTCACCTTCACCTCACAGAAGTACAAGTTACCAAAGAGAATACAAATCTGTTGCGGTTGCGGTTGCGGTGGCATTTCTACACCTGTAAAATCTAGGATCAATAATTGATCTTAGCAGCAAGCTTGATCCATAGTACTCTGCAGTTTGAAAAATTATCTCGGCTCTCTATGGCCTTATCAAGTTGAAGTTGAGTTTTTTCTTTGGAAAGTTCGAGAATCGTGACCACGTTTTCTATTTGTGAAATTTCGTATTTCTTATCAAATACAAGTCATTTTGAAAAATAAACATGACAACACCTAGTTCCGAGCAAAGCGGATACATATCTACGCTAGAAGATGTCGCCAATATGATGAAAAAGGCGCAATCGAACATGAAAAAATGCCCTAAAGTAAGGCTCACAGAAGGTTATGTGAAAGCGAGATTGAAAATCATTGACGAATATTGGGAAACATTTAAACAAACACATAACGCTTTGGCTAAATGTACGCCGCGGGAACAAAGAGCACTTCTGTCGTATTTTGTCAACGAGGAATACTATACTTACGAAGAATTCTATATGAGCTTACATGGAGATTTGACGGATATTTTATCAAAACTACAGACGCCACAGAGACACGGAGATGAAACAAATATATCAACTGCGTCACACGATGGTCAGCTATCATTCTCCAGGCTTCCACGGATTCAGTTACCTACCTTTATGGGAAAATACGAAGACTGGCCTACTTACCAAGATTTATTTTTAGCATTGGTTCACAATACTTCACTAAGCAATGTGCAGAAACTACATTACTTAAAAACGAGTGTTTCAGGCGAAGCGGAGATATTGCTTCGTAACATTCAAATTACTGATAGTAACTACACTGTGGCATGGGATCTACTCAAGGGACGGTTCGGTAATAAAAAGATGATTGCAAACTCACTTATGAAAAGATTATTTCATCAAAGAAAAGTAAGCAGCCAGTCAGCCACCCAAATGAAGTCTTTACTTGATACAACCTCGGAGTGTATTAATAGCCTGAATAACTTAAAGGTAAATACTGACTCTTGGGATCCAGTGTTAGTGTTCCTGGTGTCACAAAAATTAGATATGGAATCTCTAAGAGACTGGGAGGAGTATGCTCAAAGGGAAAAGGGAGATGAACTATGTACATGGGATGAAATGAAAGGGTATCTTGAATTAAAATTCCGTACACTCGAATTAGTCACTCCACTCACATATTCAAAGGAGAAACCACAAACCAAGACATTTCATATCACAACCAAAGATGATGAAGGCAACCAATCTGCACATATGAATTTAAAATCACAACCGTCATGCACCTTTTGTAAGGGTGGTCACTACATATATAATTGCAAGGAATTTGGGAAACAATCGGTCGAACAAAGGAGAGATTTTGTAAAGATCAATAAATTATGCTACAACTGTCTCGTACCGAATCACAATGTATATACATGTAAACAAAAAACAACATGCCGACTGTGCAACAGGAAGCACCATTCTCTCTTACATGAGATAAAGCAAATACACAAAGAGAAGGAAGCATCATCACAACCAGATTGTAATATCACAACCGCACACCTCTCTAAGTTGCAACCGAGTCATGAAGTATTATTAGCTACAGCGCAAGTAAAAGTGATGTCAAGTAATGGAGAAACACACATACTTCGTGCTCTAATTGACCAGGGCTCAGAAGCCACATTTGTGTCTGCAAGAGTAGTTGAACTATTGGGGTTGAAGAGAATCAATATCAACGGTGTAATCTCTGGAGTGGGAGAAGGAACTCAAATACCGATAAAACACTTGGTTGACTTGACAGTTACACTGCGATTTAATGAGAATGAAAGTATGAGGGTTAGAGCTTATGTACTCAAGAAAATATCCACAAAGCTACCCTCAAAACACATCACAATGAACTGTCCGCAGCTTCAAAGGTTAGAATTGGCTGATGCCACTTATGCCACACCAGGTAAAATAGATATTTTACTGGGTAGCGATGTCTATTGCAAGATAATTGAAGAAGGATTGATAAAACTACCAGATGGAATAGTGGCTCAGAAAACAACTTTGGGATGGATCCTTTCCGGTCAGCGGGAAAGTGACAATATGAAAAGCAACCAACACAATGTAACTACTTTACACATAACAAGAGTAGTTGCAGAAGATAACAATATGTTAATGAAGTTTTGGGAAATAGAGACAGATCTATACAAAAAGAGGAAATTAACAACAAAAGAGGAAGAGAGATGCGAAGAAATCTTCAACGCTACCACTACAAGAGATGAAACTGGAAGGTACATAGTACACTTACCATTGAAACAAGGCTTTGAAGAGACAATTAATCTATGTGGAGATACAAAACAACAAGCTATAGAAAGATTTAAACAACTAGAAAGGAAATTTCAACGAAATGAAAATTTGAAAATGGAATATACAAAGGTAATACATGAGTATAAAGACATGGGACACATGGAAAAATGTGCAACACCGGATGATACTCACGCAATATACTTACCTCACCATGCAATAATTCGTGAAGACAAGGACTCCAGCCGCGTTCGAGTCGTCTTTGATGCAAGCGCCAAGGGGACCCATGGCTGTTCATTAAACCAAACAATGATGGTTGGACCTGTACTACAACCTGATCTAAGAAGTCTCATAATATCATGGAGAAAACACAAGATATGTGTAGTAGGAGACATAGTAAAAATGTATAGAATGATCAGGATAACCGATGGACACACCAATTTGCAACGTGTTGTCTGGAGAGATTCACCCGACGATGAACTAGAAATAAACAATCTGATGACAGTTACCTTCGGAACCGCTGCAGCTCCTTTTTTAGCTGTACGAACATTAAATAAATTAGCTGAAGACGAATCACACGATTATCCCGATACTACATCTGTAATTCATAAATCCTTTTACATGGACGATTTGATGACTGGCAATGAAGATATAGAAAGTACGAAAAAGATGTGTGAAGAAATAAGGACAGTGCTACAACGAGGAGGATTTAAAATGCAAAAATGGTCAAGTAATTCAGAAGAAGTATTACAGCACTTACAAGGAGAGAATAGTATAAAGGATTCAATTGAGATTAAACTAGACAAGGTTATAAAAATACTGGGGCTGACCTGGGACAGGAAAGATGATGCATTTAAGGTAACAGTAAACTTACCTGAACTAAGAGTTCCTATTACAAAGAGGTCTATTCTATCAGATGTTGCACGTCTTTTTGATCCATTTGGATGGCTTTCCCCGGTTGTCATCACAGCTAAGATTCTGATTCAACGGCTATGGCTTATTAACTTAGATTGGGATACAGAACTAGATTCAAGTCTAAGCGATGAATGGGTGCAATACAGAGATGAGTTAACCCACCTCCAAACATTAAAAATACCAAGATGGTTTAAAATTACTTCACGTAATATAGAAAGGGTACAAATACACGGATTCGCAGATGCATCCACAAAAAATTATGCTGCTGTAACTTACCTTAGAGTCGTAGAAGATGGCATGGTACACACAGCGCTGATATCATCTCGAACAAAGGTGGCACCGCTGAAGCAGCTATCTGTTCCTAGATTGGAGCTTTGTGCAGCAGCCTTGCTTGCAGACCTTATAAATGATGTTATGGAAATTATGGATATTCCAAAAGAAAGGATATTTGCCTGGACTGACTCAATGGTTGTATTATCATGGCTACAATCACAACCCAGTCGCTGGCGAACATTTGTTGCAAACCGAGTCGCAGACATCATACGAGTTATCGACAACAACCATTGGAGACATGTTCAGTCTGCTGATAATCCTGCTGATATCGCTACAAGAAGCATTAAAGCATGCGATCTTGCTGCTCAAGAGACTTGGTGGACTGGACCAGCATGGTTGAGAGAGAAAAATTTGGAATTGGACAAATTTACATTCCCGAGACAGATCTCGAAATAAAGGGACATCACATAACACTTGAAGAAACACCTATTTGGGAAAGGTTTTCGACAATATCAAGAATGAAAAGGGTTTTAGCATACTGCAAAAGATTTTTAAAGAATAAAAATACAGAGAAAAGAGAAAAATATCTTACAACTGCTGAAATGGATAAGATATTAGAAGAATGTATAAGATACTACCAAAGGTTAAATTATGGAAGGGAAATTGAAGATTTGAAGAACCATGGAAGAGTAAAGAAAAGAAGTCATATCATTACATTATCACCATATTTGGATGACAAGGGAATTATAAGAGTTGGAGGCCGGTTACAAAATGCAACAATATCAGAATCGACCAAGCACCCTATTATAATACCCAGCAATCAGCACATAACAAAATTAATCATAAATGAAGCTCATACAAAAACACTGCATGGTGGTATACAGATAATGATGGCATATGTGAGAACGAAATACTGGGTAATTGGATTGAAATCCTCTGTGAGAAAATGTGTCCATCAATGTAAGACTTGTGTTATCAGTACGGCTAAAGTCAAACCTCAGTTCATGGGCCAATTACCAGCCGTAAGAGTCAACCAACATCGAGCGTTTATTAACAGCGGGGTCGATTTTGCTGGGCCGATATTGATAAAATCTGCGAAGGGTCGTGGGCACCATTCCACAAAAGGATATATTTGCTTATTTGTATGTATGGGAACCCGCGCGATACATATTGAGGCAGTCATGGGGCTTACGTCACAAGCATTTATAGCAGCATTTCGAAGGTTATGTGCTCGGAGAGGAAGGTGCCAAAATTTATACTGTGATAATGCTACCAATTTTGTAGGAGCTGCAAAGGAACTAAAGGAATTATTCCAAAAGGGCAAGGATAATGTAGCTAAAGAAGTAGCCGAGTTATTAGCCAATGATGGTACAACATGGCACTTCATACCACCAAGAATGCCAAACTGTGGTGGACTATGGGAAGCGGGTATTCGATCAGCTAAGAGACACCTAACAAGAGTGAACAAAGACACCAAGCTCACATACGAAGAGTTAGCAACTTTGTTAGCCCAGATTGAGGCATGCCTTAACTCTCGCCCGCTTTGCCAGATAGACAGCAATTCTGACACCCCCCTAACTCCAGGTCATTTTCTGGTGGGAGAGCCACTAATTAGTGTACCTGATTTACAATATGAAACCAAAAGAGTGAGCCAGTTAACAAGATGGCAATATGTACAACGGGTGACACAAGATTTCTGGCACAGATGGCAAACAGAATATCTTCATACAATGCAACAGAGATATAGGTGGCAAGAGAAGATTCCATCACCAGCCGTAGGAGACCTGGTCGTCATAAAGGATGAAGTCATGCCACCCACTAAGTGGCTACTGGGAAGAATTCACTATCTTCATTTTGGGACAGACAATTTGGCAAGAGTAGCCGTAGTTCAATGCAAAGGCAAAGAATTCAAGAGGCCTTTATCAAAGTTAATCCCACTGCCAAAGGATTTAGAGTATAAGTGACTCACTGTAGGCAGTTCGATGGACTATTTCTGTTAATGTGCTTACAAATGTACTAAAGTGTTGTGTGTAAATTCAATTTGTGATAAATTTCTATAATATTTAATACCTAATAATACTTACATCATTCATAATCAATAGTACCACAATGTTACAGTCCACTAAATTAAGCAATGTAGCACTTAAATAGAAGGTTGTATAAAATTTAAATAACTTAACTAACCAGTAATTTAAAAACTATTGTTTTTGGTAGGCGGTATGTTCAGTACATACATTCAATTCCATAGTCTATGATTTCGTGCCTATGATTTATTGTTATTGTCTGTGCCCAGTGCCAAATAAACTATCAACAAGAGAAGACGTTTTCCTTTTTACAATTTCAACCGTTCCTCACAAAATTGAACCTTAAGCGACTAAACACTTATAGTAAAGAACTTAATAACTAAACCTAAAGTTTTCTACGAAAAATCAAATATGTCTTACTTTTTACTTAAATTATTGTTTTTATGGTGGTTAAATTCCACTTTTTGGACCAATTGCCTATGACAATACTAAATAATTTTTTTCTGGATTTATATGTTGTTCTCATTCGATATTTAAATGTTTTGGCAGCTTCTCGAATTATTCACAAAAAAAAACTCTTTAAGAGATTTAATTAACTTTATCCTTATTTCTCTGGTTAGTTAATAGATCCTCGTGCAAATGATTGAACATAGATAGGTAATTTGAAAAACAAATGAACAATAAAATGTTTCTAAAAAGTACTAAACTTATATTACGAGTTGACTCTACGATGTGTTGTCTAGCCTTATTATTTCTCCAGCAAGTAAGCTGAATCCTACGCTTAAAGCGGATCACTGTGAACCCTGAGCAGCATTAAAACGGATTTCTCGAACAGCGAGTCCTATAAGACGCTACAATTCAACGTTAAAATAACATAAAATAAAGCGCATTTTCGTTTCAGAGTCTACTTTGTACATATGGAGCATCTGTGACCTGGAAGTAATGTTACAGAAATAAAAGGCTGATACATCTTGGTTATCGTGATCACATAAAAATTGTACGGGTATTTTTTTTCTATTATTAGCAAAGCTTTCATATTTGTCAAACTAAAATTTGGGCTATAATTTTTATGAAATAAATTCATCATTTCTTAATTATGTTGCAAAATAAAGTGTTTGCTTCATATTTCTTTTTTGTTTCATAGCGGCAATAAATGTATGTGTTTGTAAAATTTTAAGCTGTTTCTGATACTTTTTGAATTATTTCTTGACAAGAGCTATTTCCAAGTACGTGTCAGTAACAATACAATACCTAAGACAAAATATGAATAACCTGTATTATAATTTTCCACAGTTATTAAAAACTTAGACGAATGTTGAAGGAATTGTATGGAAAAATCGAGTGGTTGCAAAAATTTTTTGAAGAAGTTAGTCAAATTTGTTACTATTGATCTCTAAGTTTATCATATTCGAAAGTCATAGTTTTAGTTATGACTTAACATCACACTCGGAACTAGACACATGTTTCACTTGTATATTTCAATCAAAGAGGCTAATGGCAACTCTGACAACTATTCAAACCATTTCTCTAATATTTATCTCGACAATATTGTTTGTTTACAGTAACTCCTAAACCAATTAAGGCAACTCGTGATCGTCTTGAAGTGGCAGTTTCAGTACAAATTAACTAGGAGCCAAGTCCTCCAATTGGATTTCAAGTCACGTTCAAACTGAATTTAGATGAGTGTATCAATGTATATGGTCAGAGTTGGCTCCCAAAATGTTTTCCGTTTGATGAAATTGAAGATTACCTAATAACGTATTCATAATCCTATAGGGTTGGGTCTATAGCTTGATTGAATATGGATGGGTTAGAGCATAAATCAAAAGGTAAATATGTTATTGGACGTCCAAAACCCTATTTCCATGTTACAATAATCTCGTCATATTGAGTAGTTACGTTACTTTTAAAATGGTTTGAATTGTTTATTAATAAGTCCCGAGTATGAACTCGGGACTTATTAAAAGTTAACTTTTCGTTGCCTAATTCACAGATTAAATCTTAATTGCCGTTTACCGTTGCATGAGATGTTTTATTTTGATACTTATAAAAAAACTACATCATTGATCCCCGCGGCTTCACCCGCGTAAAATTTTCGAAATACTATGAAAACCCCCATTTGGTAGAACTTTTTTCGTAAATTTTCCCAATATTTTAATAGTTGTTTATTTAATTAGATTTGATATATAGTATTTTGCTATTTATCGAAGCTCTTGAGTTCTCTACTAAAAAATTACAAATGATTTTTTTTATGCTGTAACGTATTTTTGGTGTTAGTGTACACTATAAACATATTTTCTATCTTTTTTCTTTTTTATTCGGGGCAGAGATAAAACCAACGAACCAAAGACCAATAAAATCGGTCCACCCGTTCTCGAGTTATAAGTGTTGTAACAAATCCGACTTTGTTTTATATAAATAGATTCAATCGCCATTTCCCTGTTAATTAATACATTTTTATTTAATGGAAAACTAACAGCTAGGTACATAAATACATAAATATCTATTGAACTAAATGCCAATTAAAAGTTTTTACTGATAATTTAACTAATTAACATAAAAACATGCAGTAAATATAAATGCAATTTAGGTACAATTATGTTAACAGTTTAATTCTTGAATGTGCGAATACAATGTTTTTTTAAAAGTAATCTGAGTACAATACAAGTTGAATTAATTCATCGGCTAAGATAAATATTTTAATGCGACAAAATTTGTTGAGAAAAAGTATTTTAAAGTAGAAAAAATACGTTCGTTATACATCTGCTTAAACTTAGCCGCAGGAGTAACCAAAATATCTAAACCTATCTCATTGGCAAGTTTGTTGTAATACTTATAACCTCTAAATAGAATTTATTTTTAGAAGAAACCCGGAGTTTGTTGAACATGGACCTTACAAAAACTAGCAGCGTCTGATAACCTACTATAGGTACACATTATTGTAATTTATAAAGCGTGCCCTGCAGGCTAACATCGCAGTTACTGAGCTAAATGCCAGTGACAAATGCCTTATCACTTCTGCCCCAAGGCATCGGCTCTCGCTTTCCCTTACAGTTATTGCCACTTATACTTGAGTGCCACTAACTCTTTATATAAAAATAATATGTAACATAAGAGGTTGTAAAATGTTGTATGCATGGGTCCGAAATACATAGATAGTAATCGTTAAGTTTTTATAAGGGTGATATTGTTACATAACCTTTTTTTATCAAAGAGGAAAAGTGTAAACGATTGAATACTATAAAGTATTTTTAATCAGTGTATCATTATTGAACTATCTCCACTTGAACTCACCGGCGTAGATGGATACACATCTGCCCAGTGATTCCCGTTGGGAGCACAACATTAAATATTCTTCTTGCAAAGATATTATTATATTGTGTATGATGCGAATGTACCTACGATCAAATCTTTGATCGCGTTTTTTTTTTTTTTTTTTTTTTATTTGTGACAGGCTAGTGTTTGACCACTATCTCACCTGATGGTAAATGACGATGTGATCGAAGCTGGTAAACACACTAGACCTGGAATACGCAGGCTCTCAAGGATAACTGCCGGAACACCGTATTTGGCTTGGCGGCAGACTTTCAACTTGATGGTGGTAAGCTACTTTGGTAGCAAGCCAGGCGAGCAACTCACAAAATGCTCTACCACCTCTCAAATGTCACCTGATTAGCACCACCCGGGGACCACGTGTAGGGAGTCAGACTTAAGGGGTATCCTCCTACGGACGTGGGTGACTCAGCCCCCAACGTTTTGTTTATCATACAATAAAAGCAAAAGTTAATGAGTGTGAATTCCTAACTACAAGAAATCTCGGCTTGTAAAAACCTTTAATTTAAATATTGGGCAAACTTTTATTACTTTTTAACAACGTCGGCAATTCGAAACTACGAAAGCCTTTTAACCGACTTCAAAAAAAAAGAAGTGGTTCTCATTTCGACTGTACCCCAGAACATTATTCTAGGTAAATCGATTTTGATGTTTTTTATTTGTAAGCTGGTGTCTCTACTGTACTTCCCATTTAAATTTGATTAAGACCATTAGTTTTTGAGTCCAGTGGACTTTATCAATGCATATTTAACTGATTTCAACTACATTGTTATTGAAAGGGTAAGGAGTCAAATTTGTTCCATACAAAAACTGTCAAGATTCGATCAAGGGTTCCAGAGATAAAGCGGTGAAGTCCGTATGTTGAAGATTAGCTTGCTGTCATTAATTTACGTAAAATCAGCAAACACTACCGAAAAATCCGAATACAGGCTCCTAAATTTATATCAGAAACTAACGGCAACGACCGGGCTTGAGCGAAGGCATACTTTATCAGTTTTGGCGGATAAAGGCTATCAAGTACACCTGAGTCTTATTTTACGCTCAACGTACCAATATCTCCTTGACTTTGTATGGAGAAGTGGATGATATCTTTCAACTAATATAGTGATGTTACGGAAAATTATTTTTTGATCTAGCGAAGCGAGATCTCTAAGTTGGTTTGGGTCGTTTAGCAATTTATCCGTCCATCCGTCCGTCCATCTGTCAGAAGTACCTAGCGTCTAAACCATAAAAGCTAATGACTTTAAATTTTCAAAGAATATATAGCCCGAAGCCAAAAATTACAAGTAAAATTATATAAATGAAAATATTAAGGGGCTCCCATACATGTGAGTAAGCTTGATAGGCTTGAAAAGTAGAGTATACGAAAACGGTTTAAAAAAAATCTATGTTAGAAAATAACTATTTGGTAGGCCACCAAAGTCACCGTTTTAGACCTTTTTTGTCCCGTGGTCTATCTCAAAAACGGCTTCACACTGAACGTAAAACTTTCGTGTAATATCCGTTATATCCTCTACTTGAACAACAAACACAGAATTTAAACAATTATTATATAGAAAAAAAGGTTATAAGCAAGTAACCGCAAAAGTTTTTCCCTATGAGGCAAAATGTAGGCGCGAGATCTCAGTTCGGCGCGAACGATTAGTTTATTACTGACTAAGCAAATGTTTGACTACAATAATGTGGAGCTTTCTTTCTTAGTAAAACACTATTCACTTATCGTTTGAACACATCCATTTGCGGGGGCTGATTCACCCACGTCTGTAGGAGGATACCCCTTAAGTCTGACTCCCTACACGTGGTCCCCGGGTGGTGCTAATCAGGTGACATTTGAGAGGTGGTAGAGCATTTTGTGAGTTGCTCGCCTGGCTTGCTACCAAAGTAGCTTACCACCATCAAGTTGAAAGGCTGCCGCCAAGCCAAATACGGTGTTCCGGCAGTTATCCTTGAGAGCCTGCGTATTCCAGGTCTAGTGTGTTAACCAGCTTCGATCACATCGTCACTTACCATCAGGTGAGATAGTGGTCAAACAATAGACTGTCACAAATAAAAAAAAAAAAAAAAAACATCCAAATTGTATTTTTCGGAATATACAGATGACGGTATAGCGTTCTATTCTTTTGCTGTTGCTTTAAATGAATGAAGACGCGAAACGTTTTGTGCGAATGAGATGTGGCGTTATAGAGAGGAAATAAAGCAATAATTATTAGGAGTCAACATAATCGTAGTTTATTCTTAAGAAGAATAATCTATCTATTATTATAATGTTTAAGCAGCTATGTTTGAATGTCAGTTTCGTTCTAAATATATAGTATGCTTACCATCATCACTGCCAAAAGCAACTGATATAGTAGTGAAACGAGTTGTAGTAAAACTTATGCAACATTTATCCAACTTTAGATCGTTAGTTAACACGGTAAGTAGCAATACAACGTCATAGTGTAAATAATTTCCTAATCGCAAGCAAGTTTACAGGTGTCATATTCACATCGATACAACACAACATTTTGCTGACAAAAGTCTTCATTCACTGTATCAAAAACAAATCATTTACATTTTTTTTATTCAAGTTACGCAAACATTTGGCCACTATCTCACCTAATGGACGAAACGACGATGCGGTCGACGATGGAGCACGTTTGCCTAGAAGATGCCTATTCACTTATGATTTCAAGAATCCCATATTGTATTTATCAGGAACACAGACTCAGGTTAAGTACCATTCAAACTGCTCGTTAGCTTCGTTGGCCTTCTAAGGGGTATAGTGTTCGATGCCCGGCTGGGACACAAGATTTTCCCCGAGAAAAAATTGTGTTTCTAGTTCTGGTTGTGATTGTGCGTGATGTGAATGTTTCCGGCACTTACGACACAAATCAAACGAGTCAAGTTTTCTTAGTTAAATACTGCTGCAGTTACAAATATATTAATCTACACGATTTTCATTATTTTCAGCTACAAGTACATTTGTCAGGCATGTCTGATGAGTTATGCAAAGCACAGATCGCAAACGATCGCCCTCGCTCGGTGCATGCGAGATGGGCCAAAATTGATGGAATACGAATGTCCTTGGAGCCTCTGGGGAGGAGAGTTCGACAAGTGGACGGGTAAAGCTTATTGAATTCTGAGTTTAGAGAGGTCTACGAGTCAGTTACGTCATTAATGTGTTGTAAAAGTTGTAGGAATCGAGGATAAAAAAAACGGGAATTACATATTTTAAAAGTTTTGATGAAATTTGATGATATATTTGCTCCGCTCTCAATTAATACAGAAGAGATATAAGTATTTATATATACCGTAACTCTGTCTTTTATCTACCGACTTCACAATAACGGTGGAGGTACTGAAGTCAACGGTATTTTTCTTTTTTTAGGTTTTTGACTTCGTTCCGCGTGAACCTATTTTGATTTTTTTTTTGTTTGAAAGATGTTGCTTTCCATTTGGTCCCATTTAAATTTGATCAAGATCTGATCAGTAGTTCTTAAAATATCGTAAAGTTCCGAAGATAAAGCGGTGACTTCGGTTTTTTTAAGCTTTGCTTGCGTTTCATTTTCTCAATGTTAATGATATTATGGACTCTATTTTCATCACCGCAATTAGATGAATGAATGAATTGCTTATTATAGAGACAATTACAATAAAAACTATTAAATAAATCCAGTCTTTCTGAACACTATACTCCTTTTTATCTTTCGGTACCAATTTGACCGTACTAAGTTTTTTTTTTTCATAATCATAAAAAAATGTCACAAAGAATTTATTCTGGTTTAAATGTTTTGTTACTAAATTCTTGGAGAGATAATCGTGTGTAACAATATTTTACAGCTGTTTCCTGCCATACCTACTTTACCAAAACAGAGAGGTATTGTTTAATCTCATATCTCATAAACCGTATAAATTGCATATAACAACAATCCAACTTGATATACGGGAACATAAACTTAATACACTAACACTCTACGGGACGAACACACAGGTTACTTTAAATTAGTTTGCAAAGACAATGTATAGGTCTATGAGTTAGTGTTCCGCACTGCGATAGTTAAGTTTTGGAGATTAGTATCTGCATATTGTAGAGAATAGAAGCGAATGTGTTTGCCGGTTTGAATAACGAAACAATGTTATTAAAATTGCTGAAGAGCGGTTTTATGCTGCAGAAAACGCGGTTCTGCCAAAAAGATATATTTAGTGTTTTGGTTTTTTAGAAATGATATTTCAAAATATTTAATTAGTAAGATTTAAAAATAATTATAACATAAAACAGGCATTATTAGTTGAATAGTTTCTCATTCCCTAAAATTGTTTGGGAAGAGTCATATAGTAATTAAATAATAAATAATTCGATATTGAGAGCCTGCGTATTCCAAGTCTAGTGTGTTTACCAGCTTCGATCACATCGTCACTTACCATCAGGTGAGATAGTGGTCAAACACTAGCCTGTCACAAATAAAAAAAAATAAAAAAATATAACAATTTATTATTAAAGTATTTGAAATATACAAGAAACATCCTACTAATATTATAAATCCGATAGTTTGTGTGTAAATATGTTTCGCGCTTTAAGGGCTTAACGGATTTGGATGAAATTTGGAATGTACATAGATTATACCTACAATTAACACAAAGGCTACTTTTTAACTTGATAATAGCGGGCGAGGCCGCGGGGCACGGCTAGTATATAATAAAAAAAACACTACTGGTAATATTCAATGCTAACCGCAATCAACGCTACTTTTAACAGTTTAAAAATGATTTGTTATTTGTTCTTTCCGACTATTTTACTAAAAAGATCTTTTTTGAGTAGAGTTTATTAAATTATACACAATATTTCTAAT
Organism: Lomographa bimaculata; assembly: GCA_948107665.1. Taxonomy (NCBI): domain Eukaryota; kingdom Metazoa; phylum Arthropoda; class Insecta; order Lepidoptera; family Geometridae; genus Lomographa; species Lomographa bimaculata. The sequence continues at coordinate 12,742,704 of OX403586.1, read as the reverse complement.
GCTTGATAGGCAAGCATTTGACCACTGTCTTATCTGTTGGGAAGTGAAGACGCGGGCAAAGATGTAGCATTGTAGCTTATTATATTCCTGATAATATTTTCTAGCAAAATTTTTAACTCTAGCAATTTTCGCTACAGAATATTGATTTAGCGCTAATGAAAAGAAGTTAAAAAATATCCGCCTTTGGAACATTGAATGCCTATTTGCTTATCTTGTTTTATTTTATTTTCCAATAGTGATTGCGAGCACCTGGATTCTGCCATTACTCTTTTAAAATTGCAAACTTTATAGCGTCAATATTTCAGTAAAATTGCAGGAATGTTGAACGAAAGGATTTGCTTCTGGAAATAGAGTATTGAATTATAACCTTCAAGATAGAGCTGAGTCGTGGAAATGGAATAGAGCACGGACTTTACAAAGAAGTGCCTACAGTGTAAGCAAATCTGATTTTCATAAATCTCCGACTCGTGTTGATCTTGTATCTATGAATAGTGTGGAATTAGAAAAAAAATAAGGGACATGTTTGATCGAATCTAACTCTGAACTCTGAAACGGCTAAGTTGATGGATTTATTTTATTATTAATGTTTTCGTAAGTTTGACAAATCACAAATAAATTGAAATGCCTCTTGGATAAGTTGGGTCCGCGTTCGCCTTTTAAGCAACGGGCTCGGGTTCGATTCTCGGTGGAAACACAAGTTTTCTCCCAAAGGGAAATTTGTGTTTCTTGTTCTGGGTATGATCATGTCTGTGATGTGAATGTTTTCGGCACACATACCACAATTCATCGAACCAAGTTAAAGCGTAAAAAAATATATTATGAGCGTTTCACGTTTAAGGGTCCATTCTTGCGAACTGAGTTTCGAGTATGTTCGATCCCATCATCAGGCGACTTCACTACGACGGAGGGTCACGGCGCTTACCGACCTTCCATCGTGAACTGATGATGGGGATCAATGGAAATCAGTAGTCGCAAACCTATCGGTATTCTACCGTTTACATTTTGGAGAGTGTGCGCAGGAATTACACGAGTTAATTCCCCCAAACCCGTTTTATTATCTAACCACAACACAAACTGTCAAAAGTAATTCATTTATAGTTGAAATACCTCTAGTTTGCTCGAAGCGTTTTGCTTCTACGTTTATGATAAGCGAAATGCAAAAAAGTAGAGCTCATTAGCCGCGTCTTTGTCCTTAAACAGTATAATCCGGGAGTCTTCCAGACTAAAGTGAATAGGAATTTTCTAGGCAAGCATGCTACATCTTTGGCCACATTTTCACTTTCTATCAGGTGGGATGGTAGTCAAATGCTTGTCTATATAGCATAAAAAGGTACTTTTAACTTGATTATTGCTAGCAAAGCCGCAGCAGCTAGATAAAGCAAAAGAGCTACTTAGATTACTTAATTGAAAATATCTTAACATAAACATAAACGCTTTCAAACTCGCAACGTTACACTAAGTTCGATGACTTTTGTCGTGGGTGCCGGAAACATTCACATCACACACACAATCACAACCAGAACTAGAAACACGATTTTTCCTTGGGGAGAAAACCAGTATTGCCGTCAGGAATTGAACCCGATACCCCCAACAAAAGGCAATTCATCTTGTATGTTTATTTTACATAGATCACTCATTATACTCGTAAAAAAATCAAGGTCGCCTTTATAAAAAAAAAACCCTTTCTAAAAAGATAACATACAAGATGACACTTTTTAATAAACTGAGGCCACAACGTTCATATTTCAGTTGATTTTCTAACGAAATACCAAGAGTCACCAAATGTACGAACTAATTCGGGCCACTGATGCTACCAGCACTTTTTGGGGACGGTAAATTAGATCGGCGAGGCGCGTGACCCGTTTTACAATTATATAGAAACGTAGGCTTGTTTCCACGTTGGTACGAAATGTATTAGGTAAGTTATCAACGTTAGTCTTCCTAAAGTAAGTAAGTACAAGATACATTATTAAAGGTCTGATATTATAAGATGGGATTAAGAACGGTAAGTGCGCTCAGATATTTTAATACCTACTGGTAGTAGGCTTGAGCTCTTAAGTTGCCTTTCAACTTAGTGGCTTGTCATTTTACGTAATATAAGATACATTTTAGAAAATATTGTATATCCATTAGCCACCAGGTTCATTTGAATATTAGAAGAAATAATTTTCTATGTTTTCAAATATTTGAATTTAAGTACCTACTTGTTTGGGGTGATGTCTATCCGTTACGTAATTTTTTATAGATTTTTGTATATGATACGAGTATATAATATACATATATAGAGTTTATGTATATATAAGCATTAGTTTTTATACAACAACAAAGAAAAATAGAGCTCAGTAGTTTTACGGGTTAAAAAAAAAACAAACAAATAAGTAACAGCTATGTATTAGTAAAAGTAATAAAAGCAATTTACATCCTACTAATATTATAAATCCGAAAGTTTGTGTGTAAGTATGCAAGTGTGTGTGTAAGTGCGTATGTTTGTCCCTCATTCCAAATTTCATCCTATCCTCTTCACACTTTAAACGGCTGCACGGATAAGGATGAAATTTGGAATTTATATAGCTTATACCTAGGACTAACACAGGCTACTTTTTAGCTTGATAATAGCGGGCGAAGCTGCGGGACACGGCTAGTGTATGTATATTTATTTAACATTTTGAACATTTATTCGTAGTCACAAGGTAACTAGATGACAGTTTTAAATATTGAATATATAAATATACTTAGAGAAATCGCATAATTTCTGCATAATCATTATATGTTTTACTGCGAGATATCTTATATGCATTAACAATTTCGCCAAGTAAATAATGAAGGGATGATTATTGAATTAGAAGGAGGGCCCAATTTTAAGTAAACACAAACAGACGTGTTTCTGTTTTAAAACTGGGTCTGCCCATGGGCATTCTATTTTACGTAGTTAGAGATCATCTAATTTAATATTATTCGCCTATTCGGTCCATAGTAAAAAGAAAAAAATTGCGAAGGAACCTTCTATTTGTTATGAAAATGTTTATTGCTTTTCGGTTTAAGTCGATATCAAAAAAGTTTTTAATATGTATATTTATATGCTGAATCATTTCATGTTATTTTGTTTCTAGGTTTAAACTGTTCCTCTTGATATATGTATCCAATATGTTCCGGATAGAAAGTTTTTAAATTTTTAATATTATTATAGCTGTTTACTATAAATATCAGTACCTGGATGACCGAGCTTTGCTCGGCTGAAAACACGGATAAAACGACGTTTTCTAAAAATAAAACCTAGCTAGATCGATTTATCGCCCCCGAAACCACCCGCATACTCAATTTCTTGAAAATCGTTGGAGCTACATTAAATTAGGTAAGGATTAAGATAAAGAATTTGTGCAAGCTCTTATAGCAAATTAAATAATTACACAAAAAATATATTAACAGATGAAAAAAACTGTATATTACGATAAAAGCAAATATTCAGTATATTATTTAAACATCGCATACGTTTTGATGATAGATAAAAATTTTAGGATAAGTTGCACACAATTTTGTTGAGCTAACATTGTGTGCTAATAACGTAAAAATATAGGTCATCGTTTTTGCCATACATTATTAGCACTAATTTAAAATCGTTTAGGCAACGCAAGCCAAAATATACTCTTGTTGCTATTGTTTCCGGTAGCTTACAAAAATAGTAGCATCTCAAATAAGTAATGCAAGCAAAACAATAGAAATACTGTTTCGTTTGTGTATGTACGATAAGTCCAAATAAATGTTTTGTGATGTACACTTTTTCATCGGAAAAGTAAGTAAATTGGCCCGTAGTTTGAAGACGTAGAAATAAAAAACCGTATATGTGTGAATGTTGAGATAAGCGTTTGCAGACCTTCGGCGGGACCCTTTGTTATATAATGTACTGTTATTTCTAGCTATGATGACAATGAATCAAGAATAAAAGTACCTCATTTATCTAGGATCGGTCCAGCAGTTTAGGCGTGTAGAAGTAATAAACAGATAGAGAGACAAGGATTCATGTATTGTGAGAGAAAACTTGTATTTTCACCTAGTATCGAACCCGATACCCGCCCCGCTGCATGCTTAGAAGGCGAACGCGTACCCAACTAAGCCAATGGGCATTTATAATGTAACAATGACTTACACATCATCTCATTGCATTTGTTTGTTTTTTATTTCAGCATTTTCTGTAAGGTATACAGGTAAGAACCGTTGACTAGAACCTCCTTTATCCTCAGAAAACAAACGAGGCGGTGCCCGAACATTATTACCGAGTAATCCGCATTTACCGAAAGACGCTGCCTGCAAATTCTGTAAAGGTGAAAAAGTGCTCAATTTACTTGGATGGCCAGAGAAAGTTATATAAACAGTATGAGTGAGAAAGTGTTTTAGAAATGTGATGAGAGTTCTAGTTCGCCATTTGTAACGATAAGCTGTGCGGCTATTCTTTTTATGGAACTGAAAGTCGAGATAAGAAAGTCGCTCGCCTGAAACTTTGACCTTGAATTTCGAACTTCTTATATACCCTTACTTCATTGTTAATATAGATCTTCATTCTAAGAACAATAATGTACGAACATAATTGTACTGTTTGGCAGTTTAATTATTGGCAAAGATGTGGTAGGTACTTTTCCAGACGTACTTAGCAAAACAGCCCACCACTAGGAACAACATGAAACTTTGCCAAAATCCTCACTTAAAAAAGTTCTCTTCAAAATCATGGAACAAATTCTGTGAATTTTAAGATCGTTTTTTATCTCTGACAGGCTATTGTTTGACCACTATCTCACCTGATGGTAAGTGATGATAAGAAAAATTATCGCTTGAGGCGGGGATTTAACTCGCGGCCATAGGGTGTCATGCCCTACAGCCGCGGGTTCGATCCCCGCCTCAAGCGATAATTTTTCCTCTCTAAATTTTCTACTATTATAGTTTTGCCTAGAATGGGTAATGCTGTATAAACAAAATCATGTGATGATGAGGTCGAAGATAATGAGTACGCTAGGTCTGACTGGCTTCTAAGGATAGTTCCCGGAACATAATTTTTAGTTATTATGATCAGATTTTTCTACTTGAAATACGAATTTATTTCGGTGCAGCTAGCCAGAGCACGCGAAAATTACCTATCACCATGGATTTGATCACGATGTTACCTTTACCGAAGGCTGAAGTCCGTACTAGGAATGGCAACAGCGGACCCCGATTAGAAGGCGGATTGCCGACGACGCGCGACGCCACTATCACGGCTTCGGACTTTATACTTTCATTCAGATTTATACAGTTCGTAAATTGCTTACTTATTTGTTACAAATTAGTTTATGCTCATGTACAAAAAATCTATTATGATACAATTTAATTAATTATATACTATGAGAACAACATTACCTGGTAGGTTGGTGTAGTCATAAACTATAAGAAATGGTATTTAAATATCAAAACTCTATTTCAATATTTAAACGCAAGCAAAGCTTAAAAAACCGACGTCACCGCTTATATTTTGGTTTTGGCTCGATTGATTTCAATAAAATGTATATGGAACTAACATTCAAGTTAAAAAAATTTTTTTTTTTCGAAATCTATTCATAATTGGCGGAGATATCGCGTAACATACATACAAAAAAAACATACAGTCGAATTAAAAACCTCCTTTTTTGAAGTCGGTTCAAAACTAGGAAACCTCTGAGTAAAATATGTTTTACCGTGAAACAATCCTTGAACTTATTACTAGTTATTTTCCACCTTATAGATATAGGTAGGAAAAATACATGGGTAACTGTATATAACTATTAATTTATATACATTATTGCCCCTACTGTTTATTCCTTTTGGGGTTTACCTCTGGTTTTCCCTTTTTATTAATGCTACGCGCTATGCGTTAGATAAAAAACGGCTGTTATGAAAAAATACCCCTGTAAACAAGCAGCTTGATGGTTTGTTTTGATCAGCAGTTTAGGTGTTCTTTTAGGAAATATTATCATGAAATTTCAATTTTAGTACTTTCTTTTGATTAGATTTATGTAAAATATATTTTTTGTTATTATAATTGCAAACAAGGCCAACCAGGTAAGCCTTTGGCCTTGAATCCTAGATGGCATACGTTATTCAGAAAATACGCGCATTAAATCAACCATCAGAGCATCCGATACATCATGTAAATTTGACTCAAGAAGGTATAAATATGTTAATCCTACTAATATCATAAATCCGAAAGTGTGTGTGTAAGTTTGTAAGTATGTCTGTAAGTATATATTCACGCTTTAACGGCTGAACGGATTTGGAATGTACATAGCTTATACCTAGGATTAACACATAGGCTATTTTTTAACTTAATAATAGCGGGCGAAGCCGCCGGGCACGGCTAGTATTACATACACATATTTACCAATACATGGAATTTTGGTCCGCGCTCAAAAGTGTCCACAGAGCATAGGCGACAAAAATAAATAAAAGTGACAATTTCGCCTCGCTAACTTCGTAAGGTGAAAATAATGCGACCGTCGCGTCGTCGTTAGTAGAAGTTGCGTACTCTAATAACTAAAAGCTGCGTACTCTGATAACAAAAATCTGTGTTTTAATAAAGGTAAGGCATATATTAAATTGTTTTAGGTTGTTAAGTATGGGTATCGGGTTCGATTCGCGGTGGAAACAAAAGTTTTCTTCTACAGGGAAATTTGTGTTTCTGGTTTTGGGTGTGATGTGGATGTTTTTAGAACAACCCCTTCACGAGTCATCAAACTTAATGTGGGGCTGTGAGTGAGCGTTTATGTATCAACGTTTATAGATTTTAAAAGATACACTTATTTTGAGAAGATTGTGTTAGGTCTTCTAGGTCGATGATTAAAAACATAAATAAAAATGAGTAATTGTACCTTTACATAAAGTACCTACAGAGAGGACTAATTAAACCTCTTAAAAAATAGAAGTGAACTATGAGACACAATCTAATTTTAACGACTTTTTTCGGTGTAGACCTAATAGGGACGCAATCTCTAGAGAATACCTAAAGATCACGACCCTAAGGTAGTGGAAGCCACCACTAATAGGAGGTAAAACTCACACAGGCGGGAGAAATGAGACTCTGTTAACAAATCGGGGTTTAAGTGGGAACTGACGGCATGCTCTTGCAGGGGCTCCGCGGGACAGAAGCGACCGCGCCCGCGTCCCCGCATAACGTCAGTTCGAACCACATGTAATCACAATAACAGTACTTGATTGCTTTCTTTGAAATTCAATCACCTAATATAAATTAAGATTTTTTTATGCTCGATAGGGCAAGCTTTGACCACATTCTCATGGAAATCGATGATGTAACCAAAATTGTAGCATGCTTGTTAAGAAGATAAATGTTTACTCTTTATTTGAAGACTCCTAGATTATTCCGTTGGGGAACAAAGACGAGGGCAATGAGTTCCACTCTTTTGCAGTACGGTTGATAAACGTATAAACTAACCGTTTCAAGTGAACTGGAGGTATCAACCATAAATGGATGACGTATTTTAGACACTATGTTAAACACAAGCCCCAGAATTCTCAACTTGAACGTAAAATAGGCATTCAATCGTTTTAAATCGTCGATTTGTGTGGGTATAGATCCCTCATAAATCTGACCTACGCAAACAAGATAATCCAAAAGTTTTTTGCCGGCCCTTTCCGATTGATGGGGCTACAAAGTACTGGTTTGTCACTGATAACGTACGTCGAAGATTGGTTTGGGATATCGAATAGGACAAAAAATGTTTACATTACTTTTTTATAGTTTAATCTTTTGTATAGTTTCAGTCTGATTATAGGTATCCAGTATTTATATTTCGTATTTGTACATCAGTATAAATTATCACCTAAAGCTGTTGTTAATGTTCCAAACTATGCAAGTTTCATGAACAAGCTTAAACATTGGCTGGTTGAGCATGCATTTTATTCATATTCTGAATTTTTCGGTACGTGATTCTAACATAAATTTAATTCTTTTGTTTTCAAACGATTTCCTTTTGTAATTTTAATTGACTTATAATTTCTTTTTACCAATATATATGATTATAATTAAATTTCTAGGGTAAAATGCCACATACTGAAGGTATTGCGCGTATTCCTGAAACAACCTGACTACTCCGAAGTACGATCGACCAAGTGAAGGGCGAATCAGTAACATTATTGTGGGTAGGCGAATCAGTACATACAATAGCATTAAGCATATAATATATAATATAAACCCTGTCATTAATGATATTATCTTACATACAACTTCACTTACCTATATTTAGATTAAATTGATACATAGAGAGACTAATACCTAAGATTTGAGTATCAAACCTAAAGTAAAGATCAATCAGAAACACAAATTCCCTTTGGGAGAAAACTTGTGTTCCCGCCAGGAATCGAACCCGAAACCACTGCTTAGAATTCGAACGCGTACCTAACCAAGCTAACGTACGTGCATTAGGCGAGATGATGGTCAAGTTGCTATATAGCATAAAAAATAGTAAGCTTATAGGTAAACGACATTTTACGCTCAATGATAACCTGCCCAATTTCAACATAAACTCATGTTCAAGCCCATCCGACGAAAACATGTGATATAAATTGCGTGCGAGGCGCCGAGGGCAGCGCGGCCCATAAACCCAAGTATTACTCTTCGCCATGCCATAATGTGTGAAGCTTGTATGAATTGAAATTGCTTTATTAATACCAACGCCCGAATCTACGTTGGTATTAATGCCAATGGGTTTACTAGGGCTATTGCTGTTCTGATGAGGCAATTTGACGGTTGCATAGTTTTGTAAGCTGTTGTTGTGAGATACAAGCGGTTGCTTGACAAACAACAAACAAACAAACAAACAAACGCATTCACACTCACAGCCCCACACTAAGTTCAAAGACTTGTATCGTGGGTGCCGGAAACATTCACATCTGGGGGCTGAGTCACCCACGTCCGTAGGAGGATACCCCTTAAGTCTGACTCCCTACACGTGGTCCCCGGGTGGTGCTAATCAGGTGACATTTGAGAGGTGGTAGAGCATTTTGTGAGTTGCTCGCCTGGCTTGCTACCAAAGTAGCTTACCACCATCAAGTTGAAAGTCTGCCGCCAAGCCAAATACGGTGTTCCAGCAGTTATCCTTGAGAGCCTGCGTATTCCAGGTCTAGTGTGTTTACCAGCTTCGATCACATCGTCACTTACCATCAGGTGAGATAGTGGTCAAACACTAGCCTGTCACAAATAAAAAAAAAAAAAAAAAACATCACACACACATTACACACTGAACCAGAAGCACAAATATCCCTTGTGAAGGAATTTGTGATCATGCCGGGAATCGAACCCAGGACCCACGCCGCAGGGGGCGGACACCTGTCCACTGCGCCAACTGTGTGAAACTTAACATGATAATTATTACACTAATATTATAAAGACGAAAATTTGTGAGTGTTTTTTTATGTTTGTTATTACTTCTTCACGATCAAACGGCTGGACCAATATTGATGAAATTTGGTATGGAGGTAGCTGACACCCTGGATTAACACATTAGCTAAAACTTATTGTCGCAGAATTCTCGTGGTTCCGGGACTTATGCGAGTAAAACAGCGGGGTGCAGCTAGTATTAAATATATGCTTATTTCATTTTCTTAACTCATTATCTTTACGAGCTAGAGATTTGTGACATAATAATATACAGACAGACAAATCTCTGCTTTGTACTCAAGGATCAGTGATTCTTCAAGTAACGAGTGAACCGGTATCTTCAAGGCAAACGTGCTCATCGTTGCCTGCATCTTTACTTTGCCTCAGCTGAGTTAGTGGTCAAACGTTTGCCTATCACGAATGACAAAAACCTATTAAATCATGACCGAATTTATTACCTTTTTAAGCTATTGCATAGCTTCTGTACGGAACAAGCCGAACAAGTAGACAGCCACAACTTTACAAAGTTTTCTTAAGTTTGAGAACTTGCTTACAACAAGACTCTAATACAATTCTGTGCTCGTTTAAATCACCCGTGTATCATATTCACGACGATGACATAATGTGCCGTAAAGACCAAAACGCCACAACGTGCAAGGTAACAAGAGACTCCTGTGAACCGCAGTGGATCGAGTTACAACAATTAAATAACTACTTTTATTTTTGTTGCGACGATTGCCCTATCAAGCTACTGTGCGAAGATCAAATTACGTCGGTACATTTGTCGCGTGCCGGTTTAATGACAATAAGTAGCGGATGTGTCATCAAATTCAGTGACTACACCGTATACACACATACCCAAGGAAGGAGTCAAACTGCGATAACACCAAATGTGATCATACCCAACTTTGCTCCTATCAATCATTTAATAAAAATTAAGTTTCCCGACCCACGCAATCAGACTGAGCCAGATTTAAACATCCACCACAAACAAATAGCAGATATTCAGCAGCAGATAGCTGATATGAAAGGCTCAATCCCACTTTATGATGAAGTATCCTCCCATGACGTACACCATTATGTGGCTGTCTACTTAGTACTGGCGTCCGTATTGGTGTTGGCGGCAGTAGGGTCTGCTTTCATGCTGCGTCAGAGAGCACTATCATATCAAGGTAACATACGAGTGGGACAAAGCGAGAGGGGCGAGGCATCGGCGGGAGAAGGTGGCAAGTGGACATCGGACACGGAGGCGGAGGCTGCGGGTAGGAATCCGCAGCCCGCCTCCCGCACCTCGGAGGCGGAGGGTGCGGACAGGAGTTCGCATCCCGCCTCCCGCACCACGACAGCCGGACAGTGTCAGTGCAGTGTAGTGTTTAATAGTGAGAAGGAAATTGCTACCATGAAAACAGTGAACATGTACACTAAAAACAAGCGCAAAAGTGGTACAAAAGTGAACAAATCTACGTCACCAGTGTACATAAACCAAGCGTTTAGTGCGTCTCTTTAGGATCATTTTACTAACTTTTAGTTTAAGTTTGTAGTCACTTTGTATCACCCCATCACAGCATCTCCTAACCAAAGCATCTTCTACACCTTATCATCTCATTTGGGCCCGGGAGCATGTACGGAACAAGCCGAACATTGGATTCTACGGCAATCTGCCGCGAGTGCAGTTCATACGCCCGCGGCCTAGATGCATCAGATCGCGACCAACCACCTCATCAATCACGCGCATCTCATTAATAATAATAAGTTCTCTTTATATGAATATAATTACCATAATCAACTAATCAAACTAGTATCATTTCAACATCTAAGTACGGCAACAATTAACCGTACAGCTTCTATCGCGGGCCTTGAGCGTGGAGACCGAATCCAGAAATTCCGTAACGAAAATAACTTAACACCCCCCACTCCGACCGGCGCAGCGGTGATACTTTTTAGTTTTGCCATCTATCGATGAATAGCAGAACTTTTAATGACGTTTTAAGCTATTGCGTAGCTTCTATTGCGGGCCTTGAGCGTGGAGACCGAATCCAGAAATTCCGTAACGAAAATAACCTAACACCCCCCACTCCGACCAGCACAGCGGTAATACTTTTTAGTTTTGCCATCTATCGATTAATAGCAGAACTTTTAATGACTTTTTTGAAATATCACGAGTCTCTTTAGTTCAGCAACTCGCCTCTAGGTGGCAGGATAAAAAAACCGCATAAATAAAATAAATAAATAATTATAATTGCATAAGTTGATAAAAATGCTATGCAATAGCTTTACCGCGGCAGTCCCCGAGTGCCAAAGAGTTTTTTGTTTATATGAGAGGCTAGTGTTGGACTTACGTGATAGTGAAAGGCAAGTGGCGCTGCTGTCGCAGCTGAATCTTCAAAACGGCGAAAATATTCAAACCTCGACAGAGGTTACATATTTGTGCCATTTGGAGTAGAAACGCTGGGTCCATGGGGACCAAGTGCACTTGAAATCTATAAAGATTTGGCTGGGAGACTGTAAGAGTCGACACGTGACCAAAATGCTGGATTGTATTTTGCTCAGCAATTAAGTATCGCTGTACAACGAGGTAACGCAGTTAGCATTTTGGGCACAGTGCCGACCAATGACTTTTTGTATTAGGTAAAGAAATTAGTTATGTTATTAATTATACATAAAAAATAAAAATAAACGCTTTCACACTCACAGCCCCACAATAAGTTCGATGACTTGTGTCGTGGGTGGCGGAAACATTCACATCATAAACACACAATCACAACCAGAACCAGAAATACAAATTTTCTATGGGGAGAAAACTTGTGCTCCCGCCGGGAACCGAATCCGATACCCCTGCATAGAAAGCGAACGCCACCCACCTAAGCCAACGGGCAGTTCAATACAGTATAATTGTTTATTTTGACTTAATAAATAATTCGTGATAGTATGGAAATATGTAGTAAAGGATGTTATAGAGGCTTAGAATGAATGGCTCTGCTGGAACATAACTTTTAGTTTAAGTCTATGGAATAATTTGCTTTTAGTGCTTATGGCAACTGCGACGGGCGATGACGACTGATTTTTCTACTTGAGGGTGGTGAATTACGATTGTATTTTGTTACAGGAAACTAGGCAAGCACGAAAATATGCCGCAGTGGAATTAATGAGCAATATATATAATTTCATCACTTACTAATATTATAAATGCAAAAGTTTATGTGTAAATTTGTACGTGTGTAAAATATGTTTAATATGTTTGATTTTTCAAGATCTATCGTCTGAACAGATTTGAATTGAATTTTGAATATGCATAGCTTTATACCCAAGCATAATACTTAGACTATTTTTTATCCTGATCAGTGCGGGCGAATCTACGTGGAAATACTATTAATTGATATATACTTAGTCATACAGAAATATAAAACGTTCTGAACTGGAATGTAATGTTGACATCTGTTCATAAAACAAAACATACAGTCGAATAGAGAACCTCCTTTTTTGAAGTCGGTTGAAAAACGGTTGTGTTGATAAACTTTTACTTAACTAAGCAACATTAAATCAAAGTTATACGATGATAAACATTTATTTGGCATAGTTACCGTCTCCTAGAGATAATTACTTGATATCGACTCAACATCGATAGTAAGTGCACTTGACCTTTATTTTTGGCAAGGAGCGCTTTATCTATCTACGACTTTCCATTTATTGTTTAATGGCTGAATTGTTTTAAGCCTTATTACTCTAAAAACATTTTCACGCTAGATTGAGCAAGTGATAAAAAAGCTATAAATGCGCCAAGAACCTTTTATTTGAATTAGGCACCTTCTGTTACTTGAATAATAATAATATTATGTCAAAGTAAACATAAATATATATAACGCTGTCACAATTACAGCCCCGCACTATGTTCAATGTCTTTTGTCGTGGGTGTCAGAAGCATTCTCTTCACATAGACAATCACACCCAGCACCAGAAACACAAATGTCCCTTGGGGAGAAAATTTGTGTCCCCATCGGGAATCGAACCGGGTACCCTTGCTTAGCTGGCGGACGGGCACCTGACAGAGATAATTGCAGCGTGCTTTCTTAGTGGTCGCTGACGGCGCCGGACTGCGCTTGGGGGTCGCGCGCGTGCTGTTTGCTCCGTTTGTTTGCGCATCCGAGCGTCCGCACTTTTACCTCGAAATTCGCTCCAAAGTCCCAAACTATTTCTTTGCTCAACGCCCTGCTTGCCCAAGAATCATAATTAGACGAGTTTTGTTGTAAGCCTAAAGTATTTTATAGTGAATGTGTAAAACTTTTTAGTAAGTAAATAGTTACTATTCTATATTTGAGCTCCAATTGTTGTTGACTTGCTGCACGCTTTGGTCACAAATGTAAGTGCTGTAGGCAATTTTTATTATAAATAAATAAAACCACCGCAGTCCAAAAAGCCAAAATTTTACAGAACAGTTAACATTTTAACTCGCCGAGACAATTTTCATAGAAGTCGTATCATTTATTTGTTTATATTTTTACAGTTAGGTTTTCCACAAACCAAAGATTACAATTCGAAATAATTAACAAAATAAAACCATTCAAACCAACTGCGAGCTACGTCTAAACTTCGAGATCGCGTCCTTAAATTAACTTCCCTCCATATGTTCATATGACTTTGAATAATTTGACAACTATCAACACGCGTTCATATCTAGCTGGCGATCTCTACTCACGCTACATGTGGAAAAATACACTCGTCTTACCTACATCAACTGGTTAGAGCAGTGAATCGACAATAAATCAACATTAAAGTAGTAAATATTTGCAATCCAAGTTAAACAATCTCGGGGTTTAATTCAATTTGCTCGACAAATATACGACGGAATCTCGTAACCGATAATTTTGTTTATATAGGAGTTTATGGGGTTAGAACGGTTTATATCATTTTGAACCTAATTACACTGGGTGAAGACCATGTAGGAGACATCAACCTGGCTTAGCATTGGGAATACCATGAACCCACGAGTACAGTATCCGAGTATTTTTTGCGTTTATATGGATGAAGATTTCTCTCGATGTTTTATTCCAAGAGTTATCAAATAGTGTTATGAATTGGTGACCGTTATTAATGCCACAAAAATTTCTTTTTTGTTTATCTACTTTTAAGAAGCGCGAAGTTATATTGCTTTAAAGAAAAGGATTTAGAATAATGATTGATTATGTTTAAATGTTCATTATTTATACTACTTGAATTGAAATGATTTATTATATTTTAATATAACATTTTATTTCATCACACAAATATAATAAATCCAAAAGTTTGTGTGTAAGTATGTATTCTCTTCACGCTGTAACGGCTAAACGGATTTGGATGAAATGTTGAATACCTAGGATTAACACACAACAACAATAGATTACTTTTTAACTAGATTGACGCGGGCGAAGCCGCGGGGCACGGCTGGTATTATTTTAAATCTATTTATTAATACAGTCTTTTAAGGAAAATGTTTGAAGCAAGTATTAAATTGGGACAGGCTTGTAGGGCCAGATTGGAACTAACCATATAATATACGAGTAGTCTCTTGACTGTATTCTGGATATTAGGTTCGAGTATAGTAAAGTAAGTTGCCAGGGATGATTCCGGCACCAGGTATAAGCTATTAGCTCTACATCTTGCAAAATATATAGGAGCACTAAGGCTCGGTGCATATTGGTGGACACCAAGGCATACGATTTTGTTTTGGCCGTCGTCCAACAAGCATACATTGCTAGCGAGATGGAGATGACCCACAAATATGAAACATCAAAAGGTGATAACTGTATTCTGCGAAATTATACTGTATTCAAAAATAAATGTCGAAATGGAATATTTGTTGTTAAAACTAAAACTCCAACATTTTTTTTTTCGTTTAATGCAGTCCTGCTATAATATTATATTCCTCCCGTTATGATTCCCATTTTTCGATATTTGCAATCCAAGGTAAATAATCTCGGGTTTTAATTCAATTTGCTCGACAAATATACGACGGAATCTCGTAACCGATAATTTTATTTATATACTACTACTACTTTTTATTTTTTACCTACTTATGTTATATCAGTGTATACCCTGCCTTTAAATGTATATAAACAAAAAAAAAACAAACGCATTCACACTCACAGCCCCACACTAAGTTCAAAGACTTGTATCGTGGGTACCGGAAACATTCACATCACACACACATTACACCCATATGATAACAGTATCTGCCATTTTGATGACATTTTTATAATTAAATTGTATTAGGTTATAGAGAAAAGCTAAAAGTATTTCTTATTTATTTTTTATGCCTAATAAGCAAGCATTTATCCACAATCTTATCTGAAAGAAAGTGATGATGCGGCCGAAGCTGTAGCATGCTTTCCTAGAAGATATCTATTCACTCTTGACTTGAAGTATGTTATCGTCAGTAGTGTGGGAAAAGCCGCAGAGCACAACGAGTTTTGTGCTTAAAAGATTGAATACAAAAAAGTTATTTAGTAATTCAGTTAGTAAGATTCGAATAAACTTGCTTCACTTCCATTATTATAATAAATGAGATAGGAGCTTAACGCGAAACTGCCTATAAAAAAAAAAGCTACGTTGCGCGTCCAATTATTATAAATACGTTTTCTTTTGTTGCAGCACGAGGGCAAAACTCATCTATGCGAGACTCGATGAGAACTTTGTAACAGTGTATTTCTTACAAATTAGAACTTTAATTAATTAGATAACTTTGTCTGAAGTTCATTTAATAAAAGTTAAGTTTGAATTTATAGCACGCTGCCAATAAGTGTCATAGATAAACAATAGTAAGTAGGGGTTTTGGAGTTCCCTTTGAGGATATTGTCCACATTCAAAACTCTGACGTACTTTGTTGTATCATTATCATTTTTTACACTCACAGCCCTACACTATGTTTGACGACTTGTGTCGTGGGTGCCGGAAAAAAAATTGACATCACACACAATCACAATCAGAACCAGAAACACAAATGTTAGTTATTCTTAGGTAATGAATTAGTACTAAATATTACTATGGATTGATTTTTGTTATTATTGCATAGCTATTCTGTGATGAGTATCACAGAATATCCGATGATTTTGAACTGCCCGCTTAGTAATATTAGCTGGGTGCCGGTTGTTTTGTTCCGGAAATTCCCGGAACACAAGGTTTCTCCCCAAAATAAAATATTTTCTGGTTCCTCGTGATTTGTTTGTGTTTCCAGCGCCCACGACACAAGTCTTTGAGTTTAATATAGTCTAAGTATCCAGATTTAATCTGCTCATTGGCTTAGTTGGGTGGCGTCCGACTTCTAAGCAGGGGTACCGGGTTCTATTCCCGACTGAAGCACAACTTTTCTCCTCAAATAAAATTTGTGTTTCTGGTTCTGGTTGTGATTGTGTGTATGATGTGAATGTTTCCGGCACCCACGACACAAGTCATTGAACTGTGGGGCTGTGAGTGTGAATGCGTTTGTTGTTGTTTGTTTGTTAAATACTTGTGAAAAGCCGCGGTTTTACGGCTTCCCGGAGTTCCTTTTATAGCTCTTCCCGGAGACACAAACATTTGTGTCTCTGTTCCGTCACAACCGCGGATTGCTGTTGGTTTGCGCCATCTTTAACATCCCTGCGGCTCCACAAAAGTAGGGGACCAAGTAGGGAACACACTGCTATCCTCCTCGGGCACGTTCGAGTGGTGGTTCAAGCCCCGTCGGACCGCCCCCTTTTGGACGCCTCTTAAAACAAACAGGGGATACCGTAGAAATATTCTGATGCACTGGCTACTTGGTTAGAAGATGTACCACCTACATCCTAGTTCGATGATCGGATCAAAATATGTTATTCTATAATGTAATAGATAATCTGTTGCTCAAGTAGCGTCACAAAGGAATATTAGGGAACATTAAAGCGTCCTCTGGGTGCCTAATGCTTATGCATGGTAGGCTGAAATTATGATGGTCTGGCCGTGCGTCCTCTTAAACGCCTCGCTAAGCAGATATTTTGGTAATTTGGTCCCTTGATAGGGGTTCGTACCCCATGAAATTATTTTACGTTCAGCATTAACCCGTTATAACGTTAAGCGTTGTGGAGCCGTATTAAATGGTAATAATGGAGGCCTGAGCGGGCCAGAGAGGTTGATCCCCAATCTCACCCGCTTCGACGCAGACGGATGGGGGGGAGGAGGAGGCAGTTCGCTCGCCTTCTTTCTCCTCCTCTGTAGTTGGGTCACTGGTGGAGAGCCAGGGGGCTCTTCATTGGCTTGCACGGCCCCACTCGTCTGGGGGGTGGCCTTGGTGAGCAGGGTCACCCCTCCATGAACGCAGTGGCCCGGTTTATATCCGGGCCTATAGCCGGGGCAAGATAGTGACTGCTAGCGCGACCCTATCTTGCCCTACCTTGGCGAGGGACTGCTCACGGGGGGGTTTTTAGTGGGTTCGAGCCCCACATACCCCTTTCCTTCTCCCCTGGGAAGGAAAGGAAATGCTAGGCATTTTCCCCCGACAAAATAAAAAAAAAAAAAAAAAAAAGGCCTGAGTTTTATTTGATAAAAATATATTAAAATAATAATCGTTAAGGCTTATATATAGAGCTCTGTCATTGCTTCAAAAGGATGAGATTATAATTAGCTAGACAATTATGTTAATGCGTAAATTAGAGGAGATACGAACAAACTTCAAACATTAAAAAGAAAACAGTAGCATATTTAAAGCAAATCAACAAGCATTTTCGCCTTAGAAGTTGAATGGGGAAGGGAAGCCGGGCATGCATGGTTAACACTCTTAAATACTGATTATTGGTTAAACAGTGATAGCTGGCGTTTAAACACTAGCATATATATATCTTATTAAACAGGCCTTTAGTTATTTTATATCAACGGACGCGTTCATAGCGGCGTAGCGTAACGGCTTCAGTGGTTGCAAATTCTGCGATTGAACCTTTAATTATCTATATCAAACGATTGTACAAATAACCCGTGACGATGTTTGAGAAGAATACCTAGAATAATGACTATATTTAATATGACTATCATGACAATACGAGTTATCTTTGAGTCTAAAAGTTAATTCATTCATCACATTTACTTGGAAAATCGTTCAAATGATTAATAATTTTTTCATACATAAATAACGATACCGGATGATGGGTCAATAAGGCGTGATATTTTAGGTATAATTATGTCAAATGTATATGTCACAACCTAGATATTAAGTCCTCTTAAATTTTTCTTAAATGCACTGTGAATTTGTATATTTTGATATACTAAAAGCCTATAAAAAACGGCGTGGGGGGAAACGTCGAAGGCGCGCGACTGCCTCGCGCCCGCCGCTCGGCCGCGCGCCTCGGCCTTTTTGTTTATCAAGGTCCCTTAGGTGCCATACATTTTATTATCGTACGCCTCGGGCGCTTTGTAAATGAAATCCCTAAGTCAAAGGTCATAAGGTAAGTCATTTAGAAGGGCATCAACGAGCGTGGCAAATAAGATACTGAATGACTATAATTATCCAAGCTGAGCTGACAAAGCGAATAATATCGAAAAAGTGAATTAAGCTTGCCCCAGCAGTGGCTGTCATACCGTATGTTCCATAGCTTTGAGATTAATTTAAATCTAAATATTGACATTTCATGATATCTTGCTATTAATTGTCATTATCTTGCTATTAGTGTCAGGTTTGCAAATGTTCGTTTCCTGGACTTTGTAAAAAAAAAAACTAAAATTTTGTTTGTGATTCCTTTTCCGATTTCATCTGAAAAAATAAATGCATTTTTTTGCTCTTTCACATTAATAACTTTTATCGACTCCGGAGGAAGCTGATGATTTCCCTTAGAAGCGTCTTGGTTCCTGTTTACGACTGTCTGAAGTTTTTCTTTCTCTACAAGTCGATCTTCATACTGTCTAATTTTTTTTAGTTCTTTTACCAGTTTTACACACAGATTTTGTTCGTTTTTTATCGTGGCAGTCAGTTTCCGAATTTCTGATAAACGGGACTTATTGGTGTTTTTCATATTTGCCAGAATTTTTCTGTTACGTTATTTTTTAAATTTTTACTTATCATAATTGAAACAGACGTCTTACTTTTCCCCAGTGCTATGTTTTTGTCCTTTTCTTCATTTAGCAAAGCTCTGAGTTGATCAATTTAATTTTACAGTTCAGTAATATCTATTTCATTATAATTCGGATGCCTTTCCAGTAATTTATGCTCATCTTCTATTTCCAAGAATCTCGGTATTTTTCTTTGTTGTCCTTGTGGAATGACCTTGAGACCATTCTAGTATTGATTTTATTTATATAGCATTAGCCATGCTTATTATTATTGCCATTATTACTATCATTCTAGTATTTTTAGTATTCCTACCATTTTATTTTTCTTGTCTTTGTCTCTTTTAAACTATTATTTTCAATTGTTTAAATAATCAACTTTGTTGTTTGCTGCTTATAGGTTGTTCTCTAACATATCTATTTTTTGCTGGTAGGCGATCTCAGTGTCGCTTTGCTCCAAAATATTGGGAGGCAATCTTAAACGTGTGAATTTAAATATGGGTGAATGTGACAAATCATCCATAGAAATTGCTCTTCGGTTTTGCGGAACCCTAAATGTAACATGATCATTCCATGGAGCCTTCCATAACAAATAGAGATGATGGTTAAATGAACCATCAAAACAAAAATCTTATATGATTATCAACAAAAGACGTCGTCAATAGAAAAACTTGAACTGTGTGCAGATTGTGCCACGTCTTCGTAGAAAGCTAGTACGAAAATTTGTATTAATCTCCACACTAATCTTTCTTGTGCTGCTTTATCAACTGAGTATTTTAGAATTGGTCATTGCTGTTATTTGTCAGTAGAAATAAACAATTTATTTTCGTCAGAGTTATGAATCTTTAGGCATTTCGTCAACTTACTACATTTTGTAACAAAAATCGTTTCATTATGGCTTGTAATCAGTATTATTCCAAGTTTTTGGTTTTTTACTTAATTACTTTATTTTCACAGTCTCTGGGTTTCTACTAATATAGCACTTAAATAGATGATAAAATCAAAATTATACCGTAAATATGTAATAGTGAATATTAAAACACATTTTGAAAATTTTACTGCGAGGTTGGAAATATTTTATATATATTTTTTTATATTTAAAAAATTGAATAGATTAGATTAAAAGCAAATAGAAAATTATACTTGTATAGTTGTTTCGTTTGGGTAATTATTTTAGTACAGGCTCTGTGCTCGCAATTTAGGTCCTACGGCGGTAGCAAATCATGGAGCTACGCCCTTACACAACAAAAGCCTAAAATAAATCACGACAAAAAAGCGAGAATTCCCTTTAGATAATACGCAGGCTTACAAGGGAAAATTAATTAGGTTTACTGTTAATAATTATTTTGCAGAAGGGTAGAGCGTAGAGATGAGTAAATCCGGCTAATAATGTGCAAGCTCCGACCACTTCTACTTTGGGCACATTCTTAAATAATATTTTTTACTGTTTATACTGCATCATATTAAAAACAACATTTTAAAATAAAAAAACAAGTTATTTATAAGCCTGAGTTTATATTCACTCTAGCTTTTGAGCTAGTCGAACTAAGTGCGCAAACTTTTATTGTATTGTAAACTGTCTAGTTCTTCCTTTGTCGTACGTCTCTATTTAGATATACGTGAACTTGGTAGTATTTGTTAACCAATAGAGTTAAGAGAATGTTAAATATTTTGTATCTCTACTCTCAGAGCTATATCAAAGGAAATAATAATTTTCCGTGTAACCTAGTAATGTGCCCCTCCTATTAGACTTATGTCACATACCTTATACCCAGTAAATACTGGCAAATTGCCCTCGAACTAGTCCTGCTTGCATAGTTTTACTATGTAAAGCAAAGACAAAAACCACCAAAAGTCTAGACTACGTGTTGGTGTTCTACCACATCTTTAGTTGAGAGAATTTCATATCTCCGGCATATGAGAGGCGATTTATTTTTCTTCTACCCGGGATACTTATATCTCTACAGGCATTCCCTTATCTTCTAACTTTAGGAATGTTGCATTTTAGGAAGAAGCTACCACGAAACAAGAAGAAATCTAAATTAATTCTTGTTGACTCCGGCTTAACTTAGATAGGGTATCCGGTCTGAAGCGTCGTCCTACATCTCTATTAAGAAGAGGTACAGTGAATAATTCGAGAGCGAGAGCTACCCCCAGAGGGGTAGTCCTTGTTAATTAATCGTGCCACTAGCCGGGGTCCCCGTCTACTTTAGTTACAGCATCGCTCATGAAAAACTTATAATGAAATAACAAACTATGATAGTTGGAAAATTGTTTTCTATTATGTACTTATTACTTTGCACTGTTTATGTACTACGGAAGCTTTTAATCTATTATATCTCAGAACTGTTTAAGCTCTTTGAAGATTTTTTCTTACTGTGAAACGTTTATTTTTTCAATGGTTTCTTTCACATTAAAACGGTTGAAATGAGATAACATCCTCAACGTAATACAAAACTGGTGTGTCAAAATGGTCAAAAGTCAGTGATCAAAATGGTGACAGTAAAAGGTCACCATTTTGATCACTTGGGCAGAAATGCTAACTGCTTTTAGTATTTTACCCCCAACACAGAGAAATGCACATCGCATTTTTTTTTTCATCCACACTCACAGCCCTAATATACCTCCAAAGACTTGTATCGTAGGTACCGGAAATATTTACATATCACACATACAATCACACCAGAACTAGAAACACAAATACCCCTTGAGATGGAAATTTGTGCTCATGCCGGGAATCGAACCTAGGAACCACGGCGAGGAGAACAGAGACCTGCCCACCGCGCCAACTGAGTAGTCGTACATATGATATTTATTTAAAGCTAGTATTTCATTATATGTTATTATTTTATTATTTAGAAGTTTTCATTTTTCAGGAGTTTACATTTTATCATATATGGTAAAAAAACTATCTATGTGTTAATTTATTTATTTATTAAAAACTTCATGCAATAATATGTACGTAGGAGGACTTAATGCTACAGCATTTTCTGCCAGTCATTTGCTATTTCAGGAGATATATCGGCGCTACCGTCGAACAGTGGTAAACAGTTCTATCAGATAATCCCAGCTGAGCGCACGTCATGCTCCCACCTCCTCGTTTAAGGAGGAAATCCAACATTTGGATCCTGATGACTTAACAATTATTTTATTGTGCGTCATACGTGCTTCAAACACGAGAACAATCAACACCAGAAAGCCACAGTGTATTTTTAAATAATGTCAAACGAAATTGTTATTAAAAATTATCATAGATTAGCCGCGCTGCCATATATATTATTATAATAAAAGTCTTTATCTATACGTCTAACCTTGATGACTTATATTCACCAAAATTTGTTCGCACGCGCATGCATCACTTGTTGCTTCCGGGTAAATGATTTAAATTGTAAGATTACATGTGCATTTTAAATGGTAATAGCAGATAAAAAAATATAATATAGGTCAAAATTACCATATTAAGTATCAATATCAAATTCGAACTGCCCGTTGGCTAAGTTGGGTGAGCGTTCGCCTTCTAAGCAGGGGTATCGGGTTCGATTCCCGGCGGGAACACAAGTTTTCTCCCCAAGGAAAATTTGTGTTTCTGGTTCTGGTTGTGATTGTGTGTGTGATGTGAATGTTTCCGGCACCCACGACACAAGTCATTGAACTTAGTGTGGGGCTGTGAGTGTGAAAGCGTTTATGTTTATGTTTAATATGTATGTTTAAGATGCTTTGTTAGTGATTTATATTTTTTTCTTTTCGTCTACACAATTTCACAAAGTAAACCAACCATGAAGATTTAAAACATTTAGTTTGAGAAAAATTCAAAGAACTCTTTTCAATAGAAGGTTAATTATCTGCTATTTTCCTACAACCAAGTTGTTTGGATTGCCTCTACTCAATCGCCCTAGGCGCTTCGGGCAACCGCAATTAGTGCCACAAAGTATCCGGCTTCTGGGAACTATTGGGACATCAAACTTTATTGAATCTTAGCGATAAAATTTTTAACTGATTTCTTATCATTGTAATATAAATGTTGCTGATAACAAACGCTTTCAGACTCACAGTCCCACATTTAATTCGATGACTTGTGTCGTGTCGAGGGTGCCGGAAACATTCCCATCACTCCAGAATCACAAACACCTTGTTAAACAAATATTAAAAAAAAAAATTTTGCTATAGTTTATGAATTCCGTAATGGTAACTTAAATCCAGCTACTCAATTTTACCTTAAACTTTATTCTTCTAAAATTTTAATATCGTTAAGCGTTTTATTATATAAAGATATAATATGGCATTGACACATTTGATATTATTATTTATAAATTACTTTTTGACACATAAATTTCGCACACTTTTATTTTTTATTCAAATTACTATAATTTTATAAATAATTTGGTGTGTTTTTGTATAATGACATAATTATGTAGATGCAGGAAAATGGAATAGTGGCAAATAGCTATCCCTAAACTAATCTTAGTTGATAACCCTATTGTATCTCTTTTTTAAAAACTCGCTAATAAACAATAGAATTTCCCCATAATGCTCATATGACTAGGTTTCAACATATCTCCGGTGTTTGTAAATTCGAAATGACTATTATAAAGTTATTCGTTACTACCATAATTATGTAATATTTAATACTTAATACCATAATTTTTATACTAAATAGCATTTTGAAGGTATATATATGGTATATTATGTTAGTTTAACTACCGACTACGGAAAAGCAAGATAGAGGACTAGAATTAAAAAAACAAAAGAATAAATCAAATAAATTTAACATCGTCACTTTCCATCAGGTGAGACAGTGGTCAAATGGTTGCCTGTCGAGAATATAAAAACAAAAAAACAAAGCCAATTTTAAAATTTGGTTTATCTTAAATGCGAAAATTTATTGTTGCATTATTCGTTCTTGGAAATCAAACAACACCGGTTCGCGGGCAATCCGTATATAAATGTAAGGTTAAACCTCAAGATCACTTCAAAATCAAACGGGTTCTTATCTTGGATTTTAGGCTATCGTATTGAAGTGAGGTAAACGCTTTGAAAGCGGTCTGTTGTTCTGAAAATCGCTCACGGCTAGGCCTTTTTTTTATGAGCGAACCGCACCAATAAGTTCCATTCAGATGTCCGCTCTATTCCGGTGTGATTCGAGAATTCTTTGAAGTTGAAAGTGTGTTCAGCTAAAAGAGATCAAAATAATGATCGATTGAAAATAACAAGCGATGTTTACGCTCAATTTATCCTCTAGTACTCTTCATATTATGTAGTCATGTAGAAATAGGGACATGATATACAAAGCGGCAGAGACGCGCGCCCCGGGCGCTGTAAAGGTAAAATATATGGCGTGTAAGGGACATTAATATACAAAGCGCCATAGGCGCGTTGCAGTTTTGTATATGCTGCCGTCGTAATAAAAAATGCCTTAACTGCATTTTTGTCATAATTGAGTTTTATATATTATGGAATCAGGAAAAACACGCATCTACTGTTATTCTATTATTTTTAAATATTCAAACGCAAACTAAATCTTACTTTTAATTTAGCTGTTTGAGCTAATTCTGCTACAAGTCATGACATATACTAAATAGCAAAGACATTTCTGATGTATATAACTAAATTTTGACTGAAATATATTTACGACTTTCTCCCTTATGACGGCAGTACAGGGCGCCTGCCTCGGGCGCTTTGTGTATCATGTCCCATGGAAGGCTTTGAAACCATGTCAAATTTACTTTTACTGAAGAAATGAACATTTATTGATTTTGCAGGTACTTTTCTCAGAATGGAAACTGTAAGCCATCTACAATAATAGATATTAATAACAGTAACCTATCAGAAATCGATATCTGCTCGAGCCTCGGGCATCTGTATTCCCGACTTGTTTTGACGTAAGCCCCCGGGAAGGCCTGAGAAATAATCTGTTCAACGAAATGGGCGATTCTTTCTCAGCGACGTCTAAATTAAAGGCTATTTATTCTGTCGCCTGTTCCGAAGGCGACGTGGACATTGTAAAGTAGCAGTATGGATAGCCACACGTTAGGCATTTGATTAGTATCAAGTTTTATCACCAAGGAAAATTTTTATTTCTGGTTCCGGTTGTGATTGTGTGTGTGATGTGAATGTTTCCGGCACCCACGACACAAGTCATCGAACTTGTTGTTATTTATTATTTTTTATTTATAATTATTGTACATAGATATATGAGAATGTAACTAGTTTAGTTATTTTTTTATGAAAAATTAAAAAAAAAACATTGAAATAGTGGCATCGTATCTCTCAAAGGGCGGGACTCATTTTGATTAACTTTTTTTGTTTGTGATGACTTGATCAAAAGCATTATTTAAGCTAAGCGCGCTAAAAAAATCGGTACAGCCATTTTCAGATAGAGCGTCGGAGGGGTATTTCGATAATTTTGATTTTGCCACTTGTGGTAAATCTTTAATAAATACTAAATACCTACTTGTGAGTTCGTTTTGGGCGGTTCTTAATACATCTTTTCCAAACAGCTAAATAACAGGTCTTTTTTCCATGAAAAAAAATATTAAAAATCAAGCGTTTAAAAATCCCCACGACGCACGACGCTTTATCTGGAAAACGGGATTTTCATCAAACAAAGCTAAAAAAACTCTCGATCAATTTACCAAAAAAAACAAAAGTAATAAAAAAAAATATCCAGCCGTTTGAGAAATGATGCCACTGATAGACGCACAGATACACTCGATAATCTTCAGGGGTTAAAACGCCTTTAAGCATTATTTCAAATGATTAGGTATTCCCCCAGCTCAATTTAATTCACCAGAAACCTCCATACTGTTATAGGGTCATGATACGGCCGTAGACGTTTAGTCGATAAAGTGTTTATTATCGTAACATCTGTTTTGTCTATTAAGTAAGAGAAACCACGGGAAATTTAATTTAGTCCGCGGTTGCACTGTTTCTCACAGGCGGGTGGAGAGGGTCGAATCTACTTTGTATTCTAAATGTGGGTAATAAAGCTGTTGATTTTATGAATTCTAATTTGTAGAAATCTGTGATAATCTCTATAGACTTATAGAAAGTACCGTTCATAAACGCTTTCACAGTATAATGTTATAGATGAGAAATTTCATGCAAGACTGTATGTTTGAAATACAAAATTGATACTTAACTATAGTTGTCTTTGGGGGCGTATTAATATTGGCGAGTATATTACCTGCTGAGGACTGAACTTTTTTCTGTAAAACTAGGACCAGACTCTATCCCAGTTTAAGAGTGTTGGAGCAGGCTGCTACGTTAATGCAAGTATTTACTAGACTGTACACCACCAGTTTTATTTCCTGCATCACAGATTCAACTTAGCATGTACGGGTAAACCCGTAGTTCGATCAAACTTACTTTTCTTATCGAGGCTCAGTGACCCAAAATTAGTTACCGACCAGAAGACGCCATTTCTCTCTGTCATGTGCAACATATTGCCACGAAGTGGCTTGGAGCTGACGGAAGTCCTTCTCCGCTTCGTTCGTAGTCCCAAGTTCGCTCGCTTTTCTGCATGATCCTCTCCCATCCGTTCTAAATGACCAAGCAAACGCCCTTCTGCTGCGCTAATGATATTTGGCTCGACCATCAATTGTTAAGTATATTTCTTTGTCATTTATAAATAGACAAAAAAAACTCATAGAATATTTTAGTAGACAGTCTGAGTGTTGAGTCGCAACCTAATCGAACCGTCGTCGTCGCGTCGCATCGTTGCGACAGTTCGATCGAATGTCTCTACGACGACGTTTGCAAAGTTAATGGTAATAATCCCTTTATTGATCTTCAGAATGGTAGTAGCTACTAAAATAATTATTTTGAAACTAGGCTTATGTAAATAGATATTTCGTAATAATTTCTACTTTGTGAGAGCTGGAGGCTGACGTAGGTTTTACAAAAACCTGTATTACAAGTTACTAGGCTCTCCCGATTAAACCACCGTTAATTCTTGAACCGTACTTGATGCACTCGGAAATTAACACAACAACCTGTCATTTTGTAATACAAACACGCAAGTCCTATAACACAAGTATATAACCTAAATAAATGCCGGGAACGTGATCACAAACTAATATAAAAGCTCTAAAGAACCACAAACGGCTCTATTTTCACAACCACAAACCAAACGAACATAATTTCACATTTCATAGTTCACCATTTCATATTTCATGTTGTTCAAATAAAGCGACAGGGGATACGCGATTTTCCGCGCTCTTCATGTCACAAAAACAAGCAGGAGCGAGCGTCCCGCGAAGTGTTTGTATAACATCAATATTCAGCCGGTAGAAAAATCTGCCGTCGCGTATGGCAAGGAGCTTAGCTGTTCAGTTCTTAGCATTGGATATTAAGTTAAAAGAGAAAGATAGGTTACACGCGCTCTGCAAGCGGTACGTTAAAACTGAGTTTATTGGCAATACTGAACCTAGTCTCGCGTTGTTCGCAACTGCATTGCGGCTTAAAAGCATGGTTTTAGAAGTCATTGTGTTAGATAAGTTTATGCAATACTATCCGTGCCCCACGGCTTTGCCCGCTATTATCAAGTAAAAAAGTAGCCTATGTGTTAATCCTAGGTATAAGCTATGTACATTCCAAATATTTATACAAATCCGTTCAGCTGTTAAAGGGTGAAGAGGGAACGAACATAATTACACACACTTACAAACAAACTTTCGGGTTTATAATACAAGTAGGATATTATATATTAGTAGAGTATGATTGAGTTACGCCATTAAAACAGAAGTAGCCTTATTTTCGGAAGTAGGTTTTGCTTTTTTTTATATCAAACACACAATCCTACTAATATTATAAATCCGAAAGTTTGTGTGTAAGTGTGTAAGTGTGTAAGTGTGTAAGTATATTTTTTCCCTCTTCACACTTTAACGGCTGAACAGATTTGGATGAAATTTAAAATGTACATAGGTTATACCTAGGATTAACACATAGGCTACTTTTTACCTTGATAATAGCGGGCGAAGCCGCGGGGCACGGCTAGTATATTATATAACGTTACATCACTCTAATATTAATAAGGCGAAACATTTTGTGTATGTATGTTTGTTACTTTTTCACGCTCCAACGGCTGGACTTATTTTGATGAAATTTTGTTTGGAGGCTGACACCTTGGATTAGCACATAGGCTACTTTTTATTCCGAAACTCCCGCGGGCAAACCACGGGGTGTAGCTAGCTAGCTAGAAACATCACTCATTTCGCGTTAAGGGCATAACAGAAAATGGAGTTAAATGCTGTATAGTTGTTTAAATCAAACATCATGACATGCAAATGACAATTAATAATTAACAAAACGTTAAGCAACGAAGCATTAACTTGTCTTGATGAACTCGAGCCAAAGACAACGCGATGAATAGATATCATAGTGTAGTCACATAATGATTTTACCTTGCTATTAATAAACATATGTATTCCTTCTTAATTCATTATTATTACTTTTGACATTGTATTTTTAATTCTTTAATGACATGAATTGTATACTTTATTTCATATTCATATTCCTAATCCTAATCCTAAAAATCTTATAAATCCGAAAGTTTGTGTGTAAGTGGTTGTGTCTTCACGCTTTAACGGCTGAACGGATTTGGATGCAATTTGGAATGTACATAGATTATACCTAGGATTAACACATAGGCTACTTTTTAACTTGATAATAGCGGGCGAAGCTGCGGGGCACGGTTAGTTACATTATATATTACTTTTGCATGCAATTTTACATGGCAAAATAGAAGAACGATTCAAAAATGAAGACTAATATGAATACTCTATTTTGTGTGAAATATACTCATTTCATTTCATATATTAGGTAGCAATTTTTTGTTACTGTTTCATTTCTGAACTCATCGAAAATGTATGTTGTATCTTTTTACTTGATATATCAGTGGTTCTTGGCGTGTGTTTATGCAGTAAGGGGCACGCTCCGCTGGTTTCTGCGACGACAAAATGCACTCACGTAGTGCGGCCCGCGTGCACTCGGCTACGAATGCACTAATATTGATCACTGGATCAATCTCTTCCCTGCTTTTATATTTTGAAGGCTTAAATAATGAGGTCGTATCATGCTTTTTTGTGTTATTACGTTTAGTTAAGTTTGGGGTAGAAAAGGACGGATAACTCTACTAAACTCTACGCACGTTACCATAGATCATTAGTGCATCTTATGAGCGGTGAAATAATTATATTTTAAAATTGTATAGTATATTGTATTAATTCTACATATAGATGTAGAATTAATAAATTCAATCCAAATTTGTAAAGCCATCATGCCATTCGTAACTTATATATTCCTATATAGCCCACATAAATGTTGTACCCAATTAAGACGTCTATAAATCATTAATTTATTCTGCGTCATGGTAGACGATTGATTACTAGAACAAAATTGAAGATAAGTCAATAATTCAGTACCTTAGCACTATTCCCAAAACAGATTTCAGTTTACTTACTGCCACTTTTCATTCACTGCGTGAATTCTTCAAGCGACTTTATTGTACAAGTTTCAGTTGTAATATTGTAGTTAGAAGGCACGTAGCTAAGCTAAGCTTACGTTTTGACGTGAAATAGCAGACTCAGCCTCAAAATTATTTCCAAGTAAACGATCTACTCAGTAAAATAACCCTTCACGGTCCAACAAGGTTGGAAACCATGCTTCACAATATTTTCTTGACTATTGAAAGCGATAGCATATTCAGTAGAGATAAACGGACGTATTTGTACACTCGTAAATAATTGGTGTTAATTATAATTATTATTCTTCTTTAGGCTTAACAGAAGTAGATAGCCACACTGTACGGGGTATTCTTAGCCTAATTATGAAATTTCGCTCTTATCCCTAGAAAACTTGAATCGATTTTATCTCATGTTCTACAAAATTAAAAACAAAACTGTTTGATTGCCTTTACAATTATACATATTTTTAGAGTTTATATTAAGGTTGTTTAATAATAAAACAAATGCAAGGTGTGTGTCCCTCACACAGATACTCGAGCCCAACATAAAAAGTTCAGTTACTTTATCACCTATATGTTACGAATCCAACACGCTGGCCAACATGTATTCCAACAATATCAGACGATGGGTGGCTCACTTAAGAAACACATCGAGCGTATTTCACGAGGATCATTACTCGTCGTATTTTAAGGATCATTATTTGTCGCGCCGCATCGAAGGGGGTACATTTGGATCGTTGCGCGCTACGTGAGCACTTATCCTAAATTAGTAGGGCTCGAGCATGCGATGTGGGATCCACGCGACTTGCCAATTTACTTGCTTGAGTTACTAGCTTCGACTAAACGATGTTAGATACGTTTCAATATTTGTTTATTAAATATTTAAATAAAAATGATTGTAAACAAGCAGTATTCAGTTGTAAAATAAGGTAGCGTAAATTTAAAACAAAGTATGTTTTAAATTTACGCTACAATAATATACTGCTAACAAAGCTAATAAAATATATTTAAAGAAATGCTTACAAGATCGTTTTTTTTATTCTAAAAATATATTGGTGAATATCAATTAACCTATTTCAATATTCGTTTTGATTGATCTGGCTTTGTTTTCATTCAAAGAAATGGCTTAACTTGGATAATTCTTTATTTTTATGTAACTAGGTTGTAATTTTATAAGAGTCTGCTTGACATAAAACGAGCCATCTACTACTATATTTTATTTCGTAGTAATAGTGTTGGAGTCTTGTAATATTTTTTATATATCTGAAATCACATAATTCTCTATTTCATTTTAAGAATTACCTCAATATATTTTCAAGTTGTATGCTGTCTATAAATAGGCTACGTCTTTTACAATTCCAATTGGCAATAAATACGACAATAAAGCAAGATCTCGAGGCATTTTTTCATCAATGTTCGTCTCTCCGAACAAAAGTCTTAAACGTACCGAGTCCCGGTTGTTGTGAGCTTTAGAACCGTTCGGAAATAAAACACGAAAAACAAGCTGTACAATAGCTCATTCTGCTCCCCTAATGCAGCAATTAGAACAAAGAATATCTCTGAAAGGATTTGTCTTCCGCTAATGAACAACAACTAATCGAGTTTTCCAAATTTTTTTCAACATTTCTTCGGGTATTCTTCACCTAATTGATATTTAACGTCGCGTTGGAAACCATTTTGCGAAATTAGAAAAAAATTAACTGTCGCAAACATTAAAATTTCAAAGTGATCTTATAAAAGTAGACAAAGTCTTTACTTATTCAGTAGATGTTTTTGCTTAGATGGTTGTACTAACAGTTTGGTTGCAGCGAAACAATGTTACAGCCAAGTGTTCCTTGTTATCTCAGAAAACTTATTACAATGCAGCAGAATCGCAAAGCAACCTGCGCAAATTGTAAGGTAAACCTTCAGCATATTAATGAAAGCTGGACTTACAAATAAAGACAACATTTCAGTTGATAATTGCATCGGAAGATTTGTAATATTATCTGTCCCGTTAATGTAACACTGATATTTTTACTCTGTAACTACTCTGTTCTACTATGTAACAAAAGTATTTGTGAGTTTTGCCGCGGAAGTGAAAAAATGGCGTTGTTGATTTTGTATAATTTTCCAAAACCTGTGATTCTTGGAGTGTTCATGTGTAATAATGGTGGACTATTAACCGTTTATACTTAGTAAACTTGCATCAGTGTAGGCAAATCATACAAAGTTGAAAAACGTGATTTTCGCCTTCGCATCAAAACTCTAATGTACCAGTTTGACTATGACTGGACCTTGACTTTGACTGTGACTTGTGACTGGGACTTTGAATTTAAAATACACTTGAAGATGTACAAGATTGCGAAGCCAAATAAAAAAAAATTCGTTAATAAGTCACAGAATTTTTAATTGTATTATTTTTTGTATAGCAGTATCATCTGACAAAAAATGACGTTGGCTATATTATAAAAAATACAACATTGAGAAATGAGAAAAACCTTATTATCAACTGGACGTGCAGATTTGGAAATAAGTATTTTTAAATTTTTGTGTACCAGTTAATTTTTAAATTTTTGTTCGGTGGAGCCCAGTGGATACAAAGTATGGACATTCAACCGTTTGAGAACAATAGGCGTGGAGCGCAGTGGCATAACCCAATTCAATATCGAGTTTCATATTGAGGTACCTACCTCACTGGGTAGGCAATCTTTACAGTAGAAACACAACACAAACTGCATACTTACATAAAGTATCAGAATCACTGTATATTTAGTATAAGCTAGCGTTTGTCCATTTTGTCACTTATTAGTGATTTGGTCGAGGATATAACTTTAGGCCCAGAATGAAAATATTAGTAGCGATAAAAAACAAATATTAAAGAGCCTATTCATAAATTAAGCAAACCATTCATAAAAACAACAATAATGTTGTACCTTTATAAACATCATAATAAGTAATATTACTAAACTAACAATTCTCAAGAAGTAAAGAAACAAACCTTAGCTACGTCAATATAACCCAAAGCAAAAACCATATTTGCATTTAATTAAAACTCGCAGAGATATTATATTTGCTTATTTAATAATGGAAATTGCATGAAAGATGCTAAAAGGCAGCCATTTATTAACCTATTTCTGGGAGTGGGAGTAAGAGATGATTAATTAACAGCGAGTCGCCACAAGTGAAGCTTGTACCAAGCGAAATTAATTATTTTTCTTAGTGGAAAATTCATACGATTTCTCTAATGTAGCAATTGCGATGAACGGAAGATCAAAAACAATTGCCTGCAATGTTGCGTTGATAACAGTAGGTACTTAGAAGTGCCAATAGAAGACAATTTGCTTAATAAATTAATAAAAACAGTAAATATTTTTTTACATGAATTATAATCTAATTATTACGGTATTACCTTAGTTTGTAAGTATTGGAACTACCTTCGTATACTTTTTTAATAACGTGCCGTCGTTTTTATTAGTATAATTTTAGAAATAGGTACAATGTTATAAATACACACGGCACAGACATTTTGGAGTACGTAATTGGTGTACATACACATAAAAAATTGGCTAAAATATAGGCGCATAATAAACTTCTTCTAGTTTCTGGTACAAACGAATTTACAAGGCTTTAAATTTGAATGTGAATATTTGAAATAATACAATAAGTTTTACTTTACTTCCTTTTCTGAAATAAGTTAAAACGTGGTACTACAAAAAACATTTTTGCACTGTATCTTATTGTCCCATACGTGAACAAATTTTCGCACTAACATTCAACGCTAGATCATTCCTCGAGATTTCGTTCACGTGACTATGGAATCATAAAGCTGAATAATTCATACTCTGGTACAGGATAGTCTTGGTTAGGTGTCCAGTGACGGACTCATTTCCTGGATGGAGTTTAATTGCTTTTACCTTTACAAGCCACAGGTACCAGTTTTAATGCTTATTCATCCTGAATACTAGGTATTCAGCGTGTTTGTCGTCGAAAGTATTTGTCTCTAGTTACCTATTTTAAGTACGTAAACGATACCTGGATACCGTCTATCATTTATTTAAAGAACCAAATTCGAAATATTTGTGGAGAACAAATCAAACATTTAGGATCGGGCCATTCACTTCTTCAAATGTCGCTGAGAATCTGGATTAATTTTATCCGAAGATGAAAAGTTAAAAATGGGAAATCAAATTTTTATAACTTTAACTTCAGCCACTGAGTAGCCAGCTCTATCTACCCAGTGACGAAGTGAATAGGAGCAAGACCAAGTATCAAAGCTTTCATACCTGATCCAAAATGATGCGCTTTGTATGACGTAAGCAAATTGGTATAATATATTGTTACTTAATTTATGCACAATAGTATAGAACCCATACAAAGCGCAAATTTTACTTGCATTTGACTGTACGCCTGACACTTATTGCGTTATAATTATACTCATAATGTAGATTTACTAACAAAACAATACCAATGAACACAAATGGTACCCTAAGTGTACCTACTCTACTTTTCAACAAATTTGTCTAACTGACAAATTTAACAATCAAAACTACAATCTGTGTCACATCAATTTACAACAACTTGTGCAGAACTACTAAATGGCGAGAACCAAGTTAATCTTGTTTATCGTAATTAATAAACATTTAAATGGCAATAAGCGACTTCAGACTAAACTAACTTATAACAGGATAAGCACACTACAATTTTAAATTAGAACGAAAAGTACTCAGTTGTCCGGGACTTTGGAAACAGCTTATGTGAAATTGACTTAATGACGTTTATATTTGTGTTATTTTTCAACTACTTATCGAAAAATTTAAGGTGAACTTTAAGGTCTGTGTAACGAAAACACTATTTTAAAAACATAAAAAATTTCGGTGAATAACAAGCTGGTAGCTTGTTTTTTTATGTCAAATAGACAAGCATTTGACCACAATCTTACTTGATGGTGATGCAGCCGAAAATGTAGCATGCTTGCCCAGAAGGTACCTATTCATTCTTGACTTGAAGAGTCCCAAATTATACTGCCTCCTTTGGATGATAAACGTAGAAGCAAAATACTTCAAGCGAACTGGAGGTATGACTCCTGATTCGTTGTGTATTGTAAGAAATTGAATGTACCTTCAACTGTTTTATAATGTTAATCAATTCAAATTACCTATGTAATAATCTAAATTAAAAAAATGTAGGGTTTTTATTAGAAAGTTACATTCTGTACTTGTAGGTACTATTTAAAATGTCTTCTGTGGCTATATTTCTGTCAGTGATTAATGGTTAGAGACTACAGGATTGTTCGAGCGAGATGAGTTCTGAAGAAGCATTCACAAACCGTGAAATTAACTTTCGTCGCCTTCGAAGGCCCGTCAGTTTGTTTTCAGAATCGTTTCGCTTTTTCGCAGTACGAAGAAATGATATTGGAAGCGTTTGATTATTGTAGACTGCTTCGCTGGCTTTCGAACGCTGGTATATATAGTATGTAGGTAGTTTTGCTGCTACAAAAATTGCTGATTTAAGTAAGTGTGTTTGTAAGTGGATTTGTTATCGAAAATTCTGATTAATTACTTTGATATTTAATTATTGACATGCACGTAAGTGAAGCAGAGAGCACACCGTTTACATCAGAGCTTTATAGCTAGTCTTTATCCGTGGTTTACATAATATGTGTTGGTAATCGAGTGCGCAGTTTGGCAAGTTCTTATTTTTGGCCTACGATCCCTAGCATGGGCATTATTTTGCAAGACGTGTACCATTTTTACAATTACTAAAATCTTTGTAACCAGTAGCAGTTTATAGCCAGCTGGCGCATTTGCTTTCTTCTCAAAGTCACTTCACTAGGCCCGAGTCTAGGCTGGAGCACATTTTTCCTTACAAAAGGGACATTGTGTGTGTGATTAAAGAAATTACAATTCTGGTCCATCACCGAAAGCGCCTTTAGTGTAAGGTGTGATTGTGACTTTAGTGTTAGATGTGATTGTGATTTTAGTGCTAGGTTGACTTTTAACTTAGAGCCGGTGGCTGTGAGTTTAAAAACTTCTGAGTTAAGAAGCGATGATAGTTCAGTCGCAGTAAATGCGCCTCCCTATATTGGTCGTGGATTTCATCCATCTACACTTCGATCTGTAGGTCTATTCTGCTTGTCAAACTACGATTGTTCGAATTGATGCGACGTCGATACGACAGTCGCTCGGTTAAATGTAGTCAATTCGATGGTTCATAAGAAAAGAAAATCGTTCGATTTCGACATCGATGTAAAGATAATGGAAGCCCGGAATAGACTCCCAGGTGAGATAGGTTATAAGCGCTAGCTTTTAAGAAAAAAATGTTTATTTTGTCACGTAACATTACAACTTAATCAACAGAGATTGTAAACATCGTGCGAGTTTTCATTTTGAAGCCACATGTAGATGAAAAACAGACAATTTTGGCTAAATGCATTTAAACATAAACAGTAAAAGCACTTATGTGTTGACGCTTTGCCAAACATTTTCAAAGCGTCATCCCTGCCAACAGAGCATCAAAATTAAGTGTTATGCTGGCTATATCGCGAGCTTTTGAGCCGGGGAAAGAACGGTGGAATTGTCTTTGAGAATAGTTGGAACAGTAGTGCTGAACGTACGAATCGTGTCTACGATCCTCTGGGATTCCAGTGGGACGGTTAACGGGTTACATGCCATCGAGTTTGGAACGACTTGCCATGTTTCATTTATTCTTGGACGTATCGTTTTATGAGGCTCGTTGGTACTGTCGAGTATTGCGGCGTTTTTAACAACGTACTTTTATTGCGCAGATCGTATCGTATTTGAGCATAAGATTACTATAGATGGGTATGGGTAACCACTTTCTCTCGTATAGCTAGTGAATACAAATTTTCTCCCCAAAGGAAATTTGTGTTTCTCATATGATTGTGTGTGTGTGATGTGAATGTTTTCAGCCCCCACGATACAAGTCATCGAACTTAATGTGGGGCTGTGAGTTTGTCTATGTTATGTTAAGATAACTCGTACATTATAGATGTCAGTTTTTATTTTTGAAAAATGATGCACCGCTGAGTTTTTGAGTTCTATAATTGTGCTAATGTGACAGTAGAGTTATTAACTTTTATGAGTGCCTCTTTGGAGTCCATGTGAATAATCGAATTTAAGGTGAGGTATCACAGCTTTGTGCAGATCGACATAGGCCACTTTTGTGACTTTTAATACTAGAAAATCTTTGGCGCATACTGGTAGCTAGTTAATGAATTTCACATTATCGTTAAAACGAAAAATACGCAAATACATACATGTTATGTTATCTTAAAAATATACTTGTATTTTAGGTTTTTTTGTTTAAATAATTTGTATACGTAGGTAAGCACATATTTGTAGATATCACAGTTTAATCGGCACATCTTCCTGGTAGCCTACTATCATACTAATACTAATATTATAAATCCGAAATTTTGTGTGTAAGTGTGTAGGTATGTTTTTTCCCTCTTCACGCTTTATCGGCTGAATGGATTTGGAATGAACATAGCTTATACCTAAGATTAACATATAGGTTAGTTTTAACTTGCTAACACAGGCGAAGCTGTGGGGCACGGCTTGTTATCCATTTATTTAAATACAACCTTGCTTTATAAGTCAGTGTCTTGCGAGGCGTCACGGCTCGCTACACTGACTACGACAAAATGCACTCACGCCTCGGGCGCACTCACGAGTGCATTTACATATTGATCTCCAAATCACACTGTCTCAATTCTGAATGAAAAATGTTTTGTTTGGAAACTGGAACGGTACTTGGGATTGGAAAACGTTTTCAGTTTATTATGTAAGTGGCAGTATGACTTTGTTTGTCTTTATTCAGATAACATTAGCATATGCTCTAATCCAAGGACTTAATTATATACCTACGTATAAAATTTCATTTAAATCGAGAGACAAAAAGTGGAATTAACTTCTCAAGTGTAAGCTTGTTTAGCTTGCAGTTTATAGTTTTCTAATTTCAAATAAACGTTTACTTGATGACGTTTGATCTAAAGCCCGTCGTTCCAAAAATGTTATTAGTTTTAGTAAGCTACACTTTTTTTTAAAACAAACGCGTTCACAGTCACAGCCCCACACTAAGTTCAAAGATTTGTATCGTGGGCGCCGGAAACATTCACATCACACACACATTACACCCAGAACCAGAAGCACAAATATCCCTTGGGAAGGAATTTGTGCTCCTGCCGAGAATTGAACCCAGGACCCACGGCGCAGAGGGCGTACACCTGTCCACTGCGCCAACTGGGTCCACTGGACTTTACATTTCAATACCAAGCATATTGTAATCTTGTCTTCATATGAAGGTAAAAACCATTACACCGTTTATATACACAAATAATGTCGTTACGTATTAAAGTAAATATTATATGTAGTTTTGATCAACTATAACATTGTATTGTCAAAATTCCATATAGATCAATCATCCATCCATACAAACAAGTCATAAATCAATTACGTCCATTGTTAAAATCCATCATTCAGGCTGTT
This sequence comes from Lomographa bimaculata, assembly GCA_948107665.1. NCBI lineage: Eukaryota > Metazoa > Arthropoda > Insecta > Lepidoptera > Geometridae > Lomographa > Lomographa bimaculata. Next base: position 12,704,339 of record OX403586.1, on the reverse strand, counting down.
TCGAACGAGAACCATTGCACAAATAGGTCCGTAATTGTCATCGGTGGTAATTGGCCTACTTCAACAATAGCAGCATTAAAAGCCAGGCATTATTGACATAGGGAATGACGCTTGGCGATCCATTAGTGGTGATAGCCCATCCCTCGTGTGTACTAACTTAGTACTAACTGCTGCTGTGACGGTCGCAGAAGTGCCGTTTGTCAGTTTGTCACATGACAGTGATAGGCTGACCGCTAGCACGCTGTAGAGATTCCACTGGTTTCTATGTTAATTCATAATTGAAAGTATGCTTTTTTGAGTTTTTAATCGATTACATTGATGAAAATGAAATTTCGTTCATTGAATCATAACATTTTATATCAAAATAAATATTTGGAAATGCCGACAGTTTCGGGCAAATTCAAACGTGGACATTTGACCTTCTTTCAGGGACGTCCACGACCCAATCACGGCTGTCATTTAAAAATGACCAATCAATGACATCAAAAGATCCGGGAACTGTCGGTACAAATCTGTCTAGCGAAGACCAGACGTTTTGCTATTATACATTTCTCATGCACGTTTCTATTTGATGATGATGATAGAGTTTTTTAACATTCGCGCACTGCAATTGTGTTTATATGAAAAAAAACGGGTCTTTTAAATGATGATGATGGCGTTGGCGCTACATCAGGAACCTTTGCAATTGTAGTCAATAATAAATAATATAAATTATGTATGGATACACATACATACACATACATTACAAACAAACAGATATTTGTGAGCATAGAATTTTTAAAATCACGTTATAAAGTTACGTCCGTTACCACGATCACAAATTATTCTGAATTAGTAATGGTAAACTTTTAACCCAACCTTTTAGCAGGTAAACAACTAATATGTTCAACAGAGAATATTTGTCCCAATACTATAAGCTTAAAAGCATGTTTATTAGTTGTCTAATGCTACAAAAAAGCACTCTAAATAAATTAATGTTTCAAATAAATCCAACTCAAAACATACCTTAGTTACCTATAAGCTCGATGTCTTGTAGGTAGCTTAGGTCTTTGCTGTATATAGTTTTAATTAAGTTTTAGGAAATATAGGCAATTGGCCTGTAGATATTAATACTAATATCCAAGTGTATTTTATATTTATAAAAAAAAATTACAAAAAATGAAAGAAGTTTTACATACGATCATATATTATTCAAAATAATACAATCGGTAGTACTATTAAATTATAAACATATTGGAATGATATAGATACTTCGAAAAGTGATATATATTTAATATCACTACAGGTTTTAGTAATTACTTGTTCTATCAAAAATCTATGATAAGTTACAGCGACATTCGATTTTTTGAAGCTGCGATAAAGTTATTATACAATCAAAATCAAAATCGTTTATTCACATGGGTCCCAAAGAGGCACTCATGAAAGTTAATGACTCTACTGCCAGATTCGCAAAATTACAGCCATCTCGATAAGAACCGCATACACAATCGCATTGGTCTTATTAACAAAAAAGTGTAGAACCTTTATAAAGTAAGTTGTGTGTAATGTATGTACGCAATCGGTTTTTGTAAAATTTTTAGTAAATTGCTTTGTTAAGGCTATTCTATCCCAACGTAAAGCCGGTGTAATGTCACAACTGCAATTTCTTGCTAACTTGCACAAAGTCCGCTTGAGTGGGAGTCGGGTAAGCTCCACCGGATCGGTTGTCGAAACTTGATTAATTTACCGTCCCTATCCACTGTTAGCTAAGGATACCTTCACTGATTCCGACTATAGAGCGATCGCTGAATGGATTTCAATGGGAATTGTCAATAGTTTGGGCTTTGGGGACTTTGAGAGCGCATCTTAGATTGTTTGGGTGCTCGTTTCAGTTGAAACTTTTCGTTCTTACAAATTGGTTTTTAAGCTTATTTACTTAGTAATGTGACTGTTACAACTCAACTGGGATTTGAATGTCTTATTTCTAAGCTCGCGTTTTATACTGATCTAACAAAAGTATAATGTATTTTGAATTTTCAGTTCAATTGAAAATTCAAAATACATCGGACCCGGATTAATTATATTAATTAATTTAAAAAAAACACGATGTATCAGATCGAATTGCGAATATAAACCATTCTTGAATCCACCTGAATAGACACAAAACATTACATCAAAATCATTCTAGCCGTTAGGAGGAGTTCAGTGACATACACACGTATAGAATAAATATATAATTATATAAAGATAAGGAATAAAATATTTATACCACTAGGAAACGAGGCAAGTTGTTTGCCTGAAACTAAAACTTCACACTTGCTAATTTCTTTTCGATGGAATTGATTTTATTGATCTTGATTGACTTAACCAAAAAAGTGTTATAAATAACACTTATACATATGTAGTAATTTTGATATTAATAAAGATCCAATTTAAATAAAAACTTATTTAAAATCGTACAGAAAATAATAACTGCTACTATTATTTTAGTGTATATGTAAGCACCAGTTAACTGACTACCTACTGTATTATAGTGCAGTCGTGGGCTAGTAAAAAAAATCTAATAGCTGTTATTTTGCGAATCTGACAGTAGAGTCATTAACTTCCATGATTGCCTATTTGGGGCCCATGTGAATAAACGATTTTGATTTTATAGCCAAAGATCAGACGGTGTCCGACATTTATCCTTCAATCAAATCAGTGACCTTAATATTTTCAGCAATTCGACTGCATTATTGAAATAAATATAAAATAATTATTTACATGATTTAGTTATACACAAAAAAGCGTGTAAAAGACCGCCAAATTTAAGGCTACACAATTTTGTTGCTGTCTATATATTCTGATGGAAATATTCTACACCTACCAGCCTGAAGATACTAATTCTGCGTCCTTCTGTTTTAAAGCCCTCCTTTTACGTGCCGTGTTCGTGTATGGCATAATTGGAGCGGCCGCAAAATTCCCTGCTCGGTGTGTTTGGTTGAATTATATAACGCAACAACCGTTTGCGCAACCCACAGTGATTGTAACGCGCGAGCTATCAGTTTTAGTGGCAGTCTACCTTTATTTGGAAATATTACAAAATTATAACTAAATAAAGTCCTTAAGTCGCGAGTGAATAGGCATCTTCTGGGAAAACGTGCTCCATTATCGACCGTATCGTCACTTATCATCAGGTGAGATGGTGGTCAAACGTTTACCTATCTTGAATAAAAAAAATGCTATTTTTTTTGTAAAAAGGTCATATTATTTCTTTTTCCGGTAATATATAAAATTCAAACATTATACATGTATATAAATGTGTTTAGTAGATTCTTCGGTGGCTAGATATTGTGACTGAAAAAATATTTTGTCAAAATATAAAATATTTTTCAGTCAGAAGTCGCAAAACCGATTAGATAAACAGATTCATACAAAAAATATGCCAAAAAAATCTCATAAACTAACAAAAATAAAACGATACGATTTCAGGAAGTACAGTCAACGTCATATATGACGTTGACTGTACTTCCTTCAATGTATTTCCTTTAACAATCTCAGCTTTGAAAAGTAGGTACATCCAAGGTTTTCGATGAGATAGTTTTGCTACATCTTTACACCTTCACTTCTTCGATAAAATGGTATCTTGGGAAACTTCTTCATTGGAAAACTTGACGGAATCACTTAGGGCTTCTAATTAGTTTTCGAAATTTAGTTTCGGTTGTGAGGTGCTGTTGAAAGTTCTTTTTGTTGGTGTAGCAAAGCCAGGTATAGCTTTACTTTATGTAGTTGGACTGAATTTTGCGAATCTGGCAATAGAATCATTAACTTTCATGAGTGCCTCTTTGGGGCCCACGTAAACAAACGAATTTGAATTTGATTTGGTTGACTAGTTGCCGAGAACATTTAGCATTCTTACTCTGTTAGCTTTCGCTGGTAATGTAGTGTTTTTATTTTGTACATTTGATTTGAAAAGCGGTCGCCAAGCTCTTAATGCTGAACAGCTGTAGGGACAGCTGTTCCTGAGAACTAATCACATTCTATGGCCAGTGATTTTACCTCCCTCAACAGGTTAACTGGTACTATATAGGTCAAACCGTAACTGAATTACCACTGGGTAAGTATATATCAGTAATACAGCGGACATTTATTAAGAAAGCTTATTTTAAAACTAATTACTATATTAATAACAATGGTGCATGGAGGCCAACTGTGCAAGCGCTTTCTGGTGACTAAATAGCCTATTTTTATTTATAATTTATTTTATTATGCCCATGTGAGATAAATAATGTATAAGTCATGTAAGAATTTTTGTAAACAAATTTTTGAAAATGTTGTAATGAGTTTTATGCCAGGTTCTTTTCAAGATGGTTTATGCCAGGTTCTTTTCAAGATGGTTGTAATTTTTCGAATCTGGCAGTTATTAAGTTTCCTAAACGCCTCTTTGCCAATAAATGTTTTTGAATTTTAAGCTGCGTTAAACCATCAATATGATACAAAAGACTACTACGAGTAGTAGGTAATTTATTTTACTAGAGAACACTCATCTGGCCACTTCCTGATACTCATATTTTATAAGAAGAGATAAATATCTAACCTTATAAAGTTTCAATAGAGCAAAGTTAATAAATTAACTGAAAGCACTCAGACTCACTGTTTCGATGTCGGTTAGAGAATTTACAAAATTATTTCAAACGATTTAAACTTAGTTTATTAGACAGGATTAAGACAGCGTCTGAGGATTTCGGACTTCAACCTTGATACTTTGAGCTTAGTGGATGAAGAAAGTTAGTCGTGCTGAGACAATTTAACATTTCTAAAAGTCTAGACTTGTCTAGAGATTTCATTTGATGACCTACTTTTTAATCAGCCTCAAATTATTGATGTATGTAACCATATTTGAGTTCTCCCGCTTAAATAATAATATAATGTCTATTATATGTTTTGAAAAATCACGCACATTGATTTTTTAATGTTTTGTCAATGTGAAAAATAATATTTTTGCTTTAACGATAAAAAAACGCTACTATTAGGTCGTTAGATAAATGTACTACGCGTTTTTATCGTAAGATCCTTGAAAAAAATATTATAATCCTTTATTTAAAAAATACCTATAAAATTTATTCATCTTTTCTTCATCAATAGCTACATCATAATAATTTTCAATCATTTAGCATCAGACACAAAACATTACATATTACCGAATACAACTATTTTTTTCTTTCTTTATAAATAGAAATGATCAGTACATTTTTTTCTATGACTATATAACGTACTCCTGACGGATGCTTTGTGGTTTCCGAATTTGATCAAAATATATCGCTTGATGGCGTCACTGGCTCGAAATAGAACAATTACTACCAGTGTACGTTATAACAACCTAGGTTTAAAATTGTAAAATGTTTTGCAGAAAATAATATAATCAAAATGTTAAAGGCAATAAAAACAATCGGTACGTAAATTATCCGCGACTAAAATAAAACGAACAACTTTATTAGAGCTGTTATATGAGGGATTAAAATAAACTTTTATTATAATGATTGCAAATGATTCGACAAGCTTTATCGCTTTATGGGGTACTCGTAATTAGTACTAGTACACTTATAAAATAGAAGCTTATATACAAATTGGCTGGCTATAGAGATTGCTAAGTATCTGTACACAACTCTTATCAGGCTTACTTATTAACAATGCGAAAATTGGTTTTTGTTAGTTAATTATTATTTTTGTGAGATTGGGTAAAAGACAAGAGGTTGTTAATAATAATTAATTATATAAACAATTTGTTGGTTGTTAACAATAATTGAACTGCCCGTTGACTTAGTTGGGTGGGTGTACGGCTTCTAAGCAGGGGTATCGGGTTCGATTCCCATCAGGAACACAAGTTTTCTCCCCAAGGATCATTTGTGTTTCTGGTTCTAACTGTGATTGTGTGTGTGATATGAATGTTTCCGGTACCCACGATACAAGTCTTTGAACTTAGTGTGGGGCTATGAGTGTGCATGCGTTTGTTTGTAATTGTTTTGCGTTGTCGCAGGTTATAACTGAACGCAAATCTTTTCAATATTTAACCTCTTTTTAACATAAAATAACCGCATACTCATATCCAGGTCACTCACCATCCGGCTAATGTAAAAAGTTTAAAGTTCCTTTAGAAAAATTTCGCAAAGAGCCAGTGGATGACATGCAAAACTTTCGGAACTTAGCCTATAAATCATAAGAACGTACCGTAATGTTGAAATATTACATAGATATAGGAAATCTTAATCCACTTTTCTTGTAAAAACTACGAGGAACTTTGGAATCTTGAAAGAGTTTGGAGTATGAGGTCGGCAAAGATACTGTTTTTTAGGTAAACTACAAAGTAGGAAAGATTGAGACAGATTTTATTTTTAACGCAGATGTGTAGAATAATGATAGAAAGCATTTTACATCATATTATAAGGTTTTCTTTAGCTGTAGACAAAGTAGTTGTGTATATGTTACTCTACATAAAACGTACACAAATAAACGCTTTCACATTCACAACGCTTCACTAAGTTGGATGACTGGTTTAGTGTTAACACAAATTAAGACACAATAAAACCGGGAACCAGAAACATGAATTTCATAAAGCGGTTCGTGAAATATATGTTATGGGTCCGCGCGAATCTCTCAGGGAATTCTTTAAAGAAACAGGCATACTTACCATGCCTTCGCTTTACATCTTTGAAAATATTATGCATGTTCGCAAAAATATTGGTAAATATAAATTAAGAAGCGACGCACACAATCTTAATACTAGATATAAGCATAAAATTACAGAGCGCGCATTTAGATTAAGCAAAACGAATAAATCTTTTATGGCAAATGGGGTTAGATTTTACAATAGAATTCCTAAAATCGTAACTGAACTACCACTGGGAAAGTTCAAATCTGTAATAAAACGGGCATTAATTAAGAAAGCTTACTATAAAACGATCGACTATATTAATGACAAGGATGCATGGAGGCAAACTGCACAAGCACTTTCTAGCGACTACCATAATAACACCTAGGTTAATTAAATTATGTATTAGAGATTAAGAATGTTTGTTAAAAAATGAATGAGATGGCTGTAATTTTGCGAATCTGGCAATAGAATCATTAAATTTCATGAGTGTCTCTTTGGGGCCCAAGTGTATAAACGATTTTGATTCTCTTGAGTAGAACTTGTGCTCATCTGGAATCGAACCCGATACCCGCTGCTTGGGCGCCTGCGAACTCGCACCCAACTACGCCAGCGGGCAGTTCAACGCAATAAACACGCATAACTATTAATGCTGGAGCTAAAAACATATGGAGCATTTTGAATGGGATACATTGAAAAACAATTGGATATCGGGACATAAACAACATTTTAAATAGCATGTGAAGACGGCAATTTCTTGAAGTCAACATTCATCCAATTTATTAATCGACATTCATATTTCCATGAAGAATTTGAAGATGGAACACATTTATTTTTGATGGCTCCCGAACTTATGAGTTTAAGCTAAAAGTTCTATGAGTGTTAAAAACTAGTGGATAAAAACGTTAAATTTATAGACGGCTTGTTGCTAGCCTGTTGTTCAAAATATAAAAATATATTCCCAGTAAGCAAAGCTAGACCATTTTTCCTCGCATCCCTTGCTAATTTTCAAACCATGAATATATGAAGGGCGGAAATGCCACAACCCCATCGTATTTTTTCATCGGCTTCAATTGCCCGGGTAGTGATATCCCCCAGGGGCATTTAGATATCAATTTATTCAGTAAGAGACCGCTTCGCGACTATCTCCCAGTTATTCTTCGGCACTTTAGTTCTTGGAATAACGTTATTGATGCATTAAGGGCGGTGTTATTATAATATTATATGTTACTAGCTGACCCGGCAAACGTTGTTTTGCCATATATTAGAAAATTTAAATGGCCAGTATAAAATAGGGGTTGAATGTAGAAGTGTGAAAAAATAGGGTCGTATGTTTTTTTAGCGCTGAATCATAAAAAATAAAAACAAAAAATTTTAAACAAAAATTTAAAAACAATTTTAAGGGTGAACAACCCTTATCACGTAGGGGTATGAAAAATAGATAGTAGCCGATTCTCAGACCTACTGAATATGCATATAACATTTGGTAAAATTCAGTAAAGCCGTTTCGGAGGAGTAAGGTAACTAACATTGTGACACGAGAATTTTATATATAAGATTGTGTCTAAAGACTCAGTTAAATAGGAATCTCTCAGTTTACAATATGTCTATAATATGAACGCTATGCTGCCCGTTGGCTTAGTTGGGTGCGAGTTCGCCATCTAAGTATCGGGTTCGATTCCCGATAGAAACACAAGTTTATTTGTGTATTTTATATGAATGTTTCAAGCGTGGTTAGGGCTTTGTTATAAATCTTTATGTCTTCAAGGGTCCAAAAAAAAATCAAACACTGTGATAGCTTTTATTCCCTAGAGTCTAAATGCTAATATAATTACTTACATTAATGCTTCATCTCAATGTAGAGTATTTGCGTCATTGTTGTCGGTTGTTGAGATAAGATACTGTAGATAAGTCACAAATTAGTGATAAAGGTTGAGTGAACAAAAATAGCACAATGGGGGTGGCTACAATAGGGGAGATGTAGATATATATATATATACATTCTAGGTTTCATTTTTAGAAAACGTCGTTTTAACGAGCAGAGCTTGGTCATCCAGGTACTTTATACATAAGTTTTCAGCAACAAGTTTATCAAACAAAATTAAAAGCTTTAAAGATTTTCTATTGTCATTATTTAAAAACGTTTATTGGCAAATGTTGATCGTTGTTGCTCAAATTATTACGTTCACATCTAAAGTAATAAATGGTTGTATGTACGTACAAATTGTTCATTTGTCAATGACAACACCTAAATATGTGTGTCCAGACTAAATCTCCATTAAAATAAAGTCATTTTCGAGTACTAAGCACAAGTAACTTATATATGTAATACATATTGATAGATTTATATTCACTCACACATATCTTTATCGACTGGATAGATTTGGATGAAATTTGGTATATGTAGATAGTTGAGCCGCTGGAATAGGATATCGACTTTTATCTTATTAAGGAAAGTCGTGGGATATGGGACGTATATTTTGTAACTAGTGCGCAGTTTTATACCGGACCCACTGGATTTCCGATAAAAAATATTAAATCCAGGGTGTCAGCTACCTCTACACCAAATTTCATCAAAATTGGTCTAGCAGATTGAGCGTGAATAAGTCACAAACATACAAACACACTTTCGCCTTTATAATATTAGTGTGATGTGATGTGATAATTGTGAGTAGCTGTACTATAGCGTTCTGTAGCGTTTGTAATGATTGAAAAATTGCATGTTTAAAAGTATTAAGCGGTTGGTTCTCGTGCTTAGCCGTCGTAAGTACGACCTAATTTTCGACAGCTAATGACTATGAAAATCTTCGTTTTATAGCCTTGTAGCACTAATAATTGTTGTTAATAAAATTAAAGCGGACAACACATTTTTTTTTCAATAGTTGCAATTATGTTATGTAACGGGTAGCAATTTGAATATAACTAATTTTTAGTTCGTTTTAAGTACTAAACTTACTTGCAAATAAACTTGCACAGTAAACAAGAGTTTGCATAATGTACGGTTTTATTTCTGCAACGTTTTCTATCCGATGATCAAACGGAATTAATGGGAAATGAAGGTATTATAATAAACTTAATCGGTAGCCATTTAAAGCAATCACCTTAATACTTAACCAAGCCGATTGAAAATCAAAACATTTGCTCTGTTGACCATACAATAATATATATATATATTGCGTTTGTTTTGTTTGTTTATATATATATTCTATATATAATCTAGCTCTTGTGAGAAATCTAAAGCACTAGATGAAGATGAGAGAGATGATGAGAGAGAATTTCATAATAGAGGCAAGCACATATCTAGACCTATATGTGCTGTACATAGACATTACAAATTTAACTTATCTATTATTCATGAGATTGTTTTGATGAATGTTCTCCACATTTTTGTCCCTGGAGAGTAGTGGATGTGACTCCAGATAGATGGTGAAAAACAGCAATTGCTGAGACCCTAATTAAACTTTCATGAGCACATATTTATATAATAACTAGTCGAGCCCCGCGCCTTCGCCCGCTAATGCTGATAAAAGTAGCCCATATTCTCATCCAGATTATAAGCTAGCTACATTCCAAATTTAATTAAAATCAGTGAAGTAGTTACGGAGATACGCGGTAACAAACATTCACAAACACACAAACTTTAGCTTTTATAATATTAGTAGGGTAGGATGCTAGCTTTTACTAGACATACATAACATTTATAAATGATACGATCTAGCGTCGATCTAGATTTCGGGGATGTTTGATCCTCATCATCAGGCGAGTTCAAGACGGAAGGTCACGGTTCTCGGTCAGGGCTCGTTCGCCGAGGCGCAAGAGCAGGGGCGCGCTTGGTGAGGGTGGGGGTGGCATGCCTTCATCCGCACTACTTGGTTGTGATATTCCTGGCGCCAGCCGAAATAGTCCATATGTAGGTCGGTGATTGATCAGCGTCATCACCTATTGCGTCATCAACGGCAAATGACGCAGGCATATAAATATATATATTAGCATTGCGTTTCAGAGAGGCAATGCCGCTAGCATGGTGGGAACGCTAACCACTGTTAGTGGGCTTGAGCATTTGAGTTACCTTTAAGCTCGATGTCTTGTAGGTAACTTAGGTCCTTGCTGTATATTTGAACACTAAATCTTCCCTTTTCAAGTTACTATTTGAAAAAAAATATATATAAACGCTTTCATTAATACAGCCCCACACTAAGTTCGATGACTTGTGTCGTCAGTGCCGAAAACATTCACAAAACACACACAATCACAATCAGAACCAGAAACACAATTTTTCCTTGGGGAGACACCTTACTAAATCAACCACAATAACTGTCAAATTGTCTGTCGCGTCGGCGTTGCGCGGGTGAGCTAGTTTCCCAATAAAAATTAACATGCCTCAATTGAACGAGTTCGATAAAGGCTCCAGAAATAACATTAGCATCTTATCTACGCTCCTTTTGTCCCTATAACGGTACAACTTTAACTACCTGATTCTGTTACCCAGATAGAGTGAACAATAAAACTTGTTCAACACAGTTAGATAAGGCAAAGTAAATTAAAGTTCAGCTCTGTTTGGTAGCTGTTTGGGTTGCTGGTGGCAGTGACTCAGTTTTATGTAGATAAATTGGCATTAAGAAAGGTATATAATCTGAGATTTTTTTAAACTACGAATATTATTAATCCGTACATAAAATTAAACTTTTGAATGGTTACTTAACATAAAAATAAAAAGGTTTTGAAAATGACTGTTACTACTATTTTAGAACCATTGAGCGTTTAAAATCAAAATGCATGCCACATCTTCGGCCGCATCACCACTTTCCTTCGGGTGAGATAGCGGCCAAATGCTTACCTATCTAGCATAAAAAAACACCGCTTTCAAGACGTAAGTTGAAAACTACCGACTAGTATACCACTTTCTTTAATGAAAAATACCACTAATGTTATATATTTTTGAAATGTTACTTTGCATTTCTTCGTTAATTAATTTGATTATCTACCCTATGGAATACCATGGACTACATAATATTATTATTTTAAACCAAACCTTATGACACTTGGAGAAATAAGATAATCTCAAAGATATCATAGATGTTGAAAACGGTTTATTAGTTTGGATTTTGTGAAGGCAAGAAACGAACATATATAGATACATTCACACATTATAATAATAATATACACATGCATACGTGTATACGGTGATAAAAATTATAGCATTATCTTTGGTTCGCCGCATTTGACTAGATATAATAAATTACACACTTCTACTACAAAATAATAACTTATTTTTCTACAGTCCGGTATCCGATTGGTCTGTTCGGCATATCTACTTAACTTTGTTGATAAAGCTATAACAATATTGTACCGTGAATCTGGTGTGATGATGAAGCTAGAAGGTGGCCTTGGCGTTCTTCAATGACTAAACGATAATGATCTTCGGGCTCATTTTTAAATAAATAAGTACTTAATTATTATTTTAACATACGAACACTCGTAGAAGCACGGCTACGGCATTCGTCGTAGATTTCGTAGCACTGCCTCTATGTCGATTGTAACTATGAGACTGTCTTTATTTTTCGAAACCCTGTCCCGGTGTCTAAGAAGAATACTTTGAAATACAAATTGACATTATAGAAACTTTGAAACGGTGTGAAATTTTTAAAGTGGCATTATCTGAGGCAACAATTTTATTGATATAGCGGGGGCAGGAAAGTGCACTATTTTAATAAGTTTAAAAAGGATTGAATACGGATAAATTTAGCGAAATTATGCCCACCTCCAGATGGTCGTGGTTTCAAATTTAATTCCCATATACGAATGGCTTGAGGTTGCGGTAAATGTCAATCAATTAAAAAATCTGTCGCAGCCACCCCGATAGTCTAAGCCTAGTGCATTTACCATTCTCAACCTCCTCAGAGATAAAGAAAAATCTGCGCAATCACCAGTGCAACAACTAAGTACTTCTTGCCAATTTTCCTAGCCAAGCACATATAAACGGTGTCAAAATTTGTTGGTATGCGGCTGCAACACAAGCTGTGTTCAAAGTTAAATACGACTAAGTCCAAGTTTTGAGACATACGGAACTAAGACGCTAGTTTGGGCTGCAAAGCTGCACTTTGTTATATACCTACTTATCCTAGGAATATTATACTGCAGAGGTTGAATCACGTAATAGTTAAGTTATTCAATAACTAGCTGTGCCACGCGGTTTTGTCTGCGTTATACGAGATAAACGTTGGTAATGTTCCAAGGTCTAAATATCGAAATCAAAACAATAAACCGTAATATTTACATCTCCAATGAATTGTTAAAAACATATTCACACTTTACACAAAGACACACTCGCACAGATTTACTTTCTAACTTATCATTTTAATGTGATTTTAGTACCTATGACCCAATACAATTACAATTTTCGTATATTATCCGGCACCCACGACACAAGTTATCGAACTTAGTGTGTGACTGTTAGTGTGAAAGCGTTATTTTATTGATTTATTTTGCATTTTACATGACATATAAGTCGTTATCTTCCATTATTATTATCTCTCTATATCAGAACTTGGAATAAAAAGTATAAATCTAAATTTTTTGCAATATCTTTGACTAGGCAAACATGCTTAAATAGTTATGAGATATAAAAGAAATTAAAAAAACATATCATATGACTCCCATCCTAATAAATCCAAGTAATAATATAATTATACTGAACTGCCCGTTGGCTATGTTGGGTGGGCGTTCGCCTTCTAAGCAGGGGTATCGGGTTTTATTCCCGGCGGGAGCACAAGTTTTCTCCTTAAGGAAAATTTGTGTTTCTAGTTCTAGTTGTGATTGTGTTTGTGATGTGAATGTTTCCGGCACCCACGGCACAAGTCATTGAACTTAGTGTGGGCTGTGCGTGTGAAAGCTTTTATGTTTATGTTTAAGCGCTTATTTTATACTTTTTTGGGAGGCTTGTGGTATCAAACACAGAAGACACACAGATGTAAGCGTCTAAGAAACTTACGACATCCCTGTTTTTGGATCAGAAGTAAAATTAAAGCTGAAGTGCAAATTTATAATGAATCTTTTCTTCTATAAGTTTTTTTATATGACTGAGAGACGAGACCAACAAATCACTCGTTGTCGTCACTATTGTGACGCTTACCATCAAGCGAGTTGAACTGTAAGCAATAGCTTATATTTATTTATTTTTCGAGTTATTCTCAGCAAGCTCTTTTATTTGATAACCATATAGTAGGAGTGCATAAAAAAATTACTTGTCCGCCATTTTGGGTGTTCCACCATGTTGAATTTAGAATGACGTCACACAGCAAACCATGCATTGTCATCCAAACTAAACGTGAATACAAAATTTCAGCTCAATCGATTGAAGATATCTGCATCAAAATTGAGTTACAAGATTCCACACGGACAAACATACATTGCAAGTTAAATAAAAACTTCTAAAAATAAGAAGTCACTTCACGTAGTATATCAACTTCACATAAAGATTTCCCGATAAATTTATACACAGCTATATAAAAATAAAACCTCCACCGAATTTCATTTAGTCGATACATATCTGCGGCCGACAGCAATGAGGCTTACTCGTTATATAGAAATATTATTTCAATATCAACCTGAAGGTTGTTATGTTATTATGTATTCACCTTCCAAATAGGCCGGAACCATTTTCATATTTTTTGCTTTTACTTTTATACGAAACTTTCGATTTCAGGTAATCTTTATTCAGATTTCCGTCGAGTTTTTTCAGCCGTTCATAACTAAGGAATTAATCGCTTTCAATAACATTTCCTTTTGGAATATTGAAATAGGTTTTGAGGACATTTATTGAATTTTAACTTGGGAAATTATTTCATATCAATAAGGAAGAAGTGTTGCTATAGAATAACAGTAAACTTATCAGTTTTTTTACCATTAACATTATATCTCCAGTAGAATTTGCGGATTTTGAGTGTATAAGTGTAGTGTGATTAAAACGTATCCACCAAAATTAATAATTACCGAAGTGAAGTACTTACTCGTCAACAGTTAATTAGTATTTTACGCTTCATTGTTTTATGCATAATATATGTTATTGTGCATATGTTTTAGGCATAGTGACCTATCTGATGGCTTCATCTGATAAAAGCAATAGGTTCATTAGACGTTGAAACTATCTTAAGTATGAAAGATAATGACTATAGAGTCATTATCTTTCATACTTAAGATAGTTTCAACTTTTTACGTATTTTAAGCCATTTAGTATATAGATACTAAATGGCTTAAAATACGTAAAAATGTTGACATTCAAGTAAGTTGATCGTGTTTTAAGCCATTTATACGAGATAATTATTTATTTAATATATACATATTAATTATTTAATATATAATAACCCGTTCGATTACTCCATTTACAAAAAAATATATTTAATGGCAGATCATTTTAACCACATTATCAAACAAAAATGTCAATTTAATATCTTATTTGCGACTAGCTGCGCCCCGTGGGTTTTACCCGCGTAAATCCCGGATCACCGGGAAATTCCGGGATTTGAAATAGCCAATGTGATAATCCAGAGTGTCAGCTACCACCTATCAAATTTTATGAAAACTGGTCCAGCCGTTTGAGCATGAAGATGTAACAAACATACAAACATACTCACAAACGCCTTTATGATATTATAGTTTGATAGGAAAACGTTTGACCTATATCTCACCAGATGGTAAGTGAAAATGTAGTTGACGATGAAGCAAGTTTGATTGTAATCATACTCGTGACTTCAAGACTCCCAGATTGTACATATTGGGAAACACAGACTGGGGCTAGGAGTTCCACTAGTTTGCAGCAAGCATAATGAATGTTGGCAAAACGCTTCTTGCGCACACTGGAATATCTACCATAAATCGATGTCGCATAGCCATGCGTCGTCGCATAGCCGTACGTCTGTTTGTCCGATAGTAGAATGGAGATGGGGAATTAAGATAATGCGTGGGTCCTGGGTTCAATTCCCGGCAGGAGCACGAATTCCCTCCCAAGGGAGATTTGTGTTTCTGGTTCTGAGTGTAATGTGTGTGTGATGTGAATGTTTCCGGTACCCACGATACAAGTCTTTGAACTTAGTGTGGGGCTGTGAGTGTGAATGCGTTTGTTTGTTTGTTTGTAATTAACACTAGGTAAGAAGCGCTTTTAAATGAATGAAATATTTATAAAGAAACAGTGCATTAATGAGAAATCAGTGCATTGTTCTATACTAATTTCATAGTAAATTGGCATGGAACATAAGAATATTATGTGAAATCAAATAGCTCCACTCGCAAATAGTTCTTGTGTTTCTCAACAGATATTTTATTTAAGTCTATGCTCCAAATTCCAGTCCTAATTCAAATCGGTGGCATATGTCACGTGGTCAATAAATTATGCCCTAAGCATTAAATATGGAAGAGGCAAAAAGTATCTACTTTTAGACTTGGCGCAGCTCGGTTAGGAATTTTAAAACATTTTTTCTATGCCAGATGAGCAGGCATTTGGCCACTATCTCACCTGATGGAAAATGAAGGTACGGCCGAAGATGTAACAAGCTTGCCTAGAAGATTATCTAATATCTGGTCTCATCTATCTATCGCAGTCTGGTTTTTATTATGCTGATAAAAGCCATGAAATATTTAAAATTTTAAACTTTACCGAAAAATTTTCGAGTATCGGTACTGTCATCACCATTGAGACGTCCATCACTTCCGAAAACACTAAAATTGTATGATAGTCAGAATATTTATATATTTTGAAAAGCTTGCGACCATGAACGATGTTTCGGCTCGATTGTTGACCTTAAGAACCTAGTCGATGAATTTTAATACTTGCTATATCGCGTTTATGCAACAACCTGTGTACGAGGTCCATAATATAACATTAGTCATTCGCGCCACACTGAGATACTGCGCCTACATTTAACCTAATAGAAAAAAACATTTGAGGTTAATTACATGTCACTTCTTTTTCTTTATAATAATTGTTTGATTTCTGTATTTGTTGTTGAAGTACATGATTACAGAAACTATACGTATGTTTCAGCTTTAAATGTGAAGCCGTTTTTGAGATAGACCCCGGGACAAAATAGGTCTAAAAACAGTGACTTTGGTGGCCTACCAAATAGTTATTTTTCAACATATTCTTTTATAACAGTTTTTACTCCAACAGTCTTCTTGCTGACCTCTTTTCAACGATATCCCACACGGGTAGAAAAACAAAATATTTTACTTGCCACTTATGGGTATGGGTGCTCCCTTATTATTTTAATTTAAATCGTTTTAATTTCTGGCTTTGAGCCACAGCTTTACATATTCTTTGCAACGGCAACGCGCAGTTCAGTTAGTTGTATCAAGAATACGCCATTACTCTGTAGCAAAGAATCAAAGCGTATCCAGCAGTCGATTAAACACATAAAACTCCAACAGGGGTTTATTTAAGTGAAGATAGGGTGGCTATTAAGTCCATTGAAATAGTCTAACAATTGGAACAGGTATCGGCACGATGGGACGTAGTAAATTGCGATGGCGTTTGGCCTCTCGCAATCGGCGGAGTCACTGGGGTGGAATTAAACGATTTATCGTAGTCACGGAGCACGGATCACTGTTGATATCTACTCTTTACAGTATCTTAACTTTTTCGTAGTAGCAGAACGGTGTCGAAAAAACTAATCTCTTAAGTAGTTGTACATAACGAAAAAATGCATAGAAATTATCTGTCATAGTTGGTGAGTATCATTTATTTCCCGGTGAGGACACAAGTTTTGTCAGCAAAGGAAATCTATGTTTGTGGATCTAGTTGTGATTGTGTGTGTGCTGTTAATATTTTCAGCACCCACGTCACAAGTCTTCGAAATTAATGTGGGGCTGTGAGTGTGAAGGTATTTATTTTTATGTCTTATAAGCGTACATATAACATAATCCATCCAAACACGCAACTCAACACTAAATTTGAAGACTTGAATCGTGGGTGCCGTAAACATTAACATTCACACCCAGAATCATAAACAGACGTATAGCAGTAGTAGTAATCGCAACATACACCTATCTATCGCTATATCTATGCATAAATATTATTTTGTTTATTTATAGTAGGCTAGCATTTGACTAAAATCAAACCTTTCGCCAAGGTGATGATGTGGCCGAAGGTGGTAAGCACGACAGGCGTTCCATAAAAACTAACAAAACTGGCGATATAACTGTTTTCCAGGCGTAGCACCTACGTCTGAAACATGTGGGTAGTAAAATTACTATTATGTTAAAAGTTTTACTACTGGTTTTATGTTATATGTCACTGCCAGAATGCAATATTGTTGTTTCATGGGAGTACTCTAAACGTTTGCCTAATTTTGTATTCGGCAGTAGGGTGGACTTATACAAAGTTTAGGATGCGTAACTTACTTTTAGAGCCGGACTGAAGGTTTTTGGTTATTTAATGAACTACTCGTGGCTTTTCACCTGATTGAATTCCTGAATTGAAGCTTAGCTGCCTTATATTAATTATATAATATTGAAATATTACAATGACATTTGTACTGCAGAATGTATGAATGTATCATATGAATGTATATATAAAGAATGTATCAGTGGGTAAGTCTCTGTCGAGGGTCCTGGTCAGGGTTACTTAAAACGCCTTTGATAGACAAAAGAAGCACTAAAAAAAGCTAAAAGCTGAAGTGCTGAAGTTTCATACATTCAAAAGTATGGCTTCAATCTTACGGTTTCCATAACACATGCAATACACAGCACAGCTTACCGCTGAAAATGTACTCTTTTTGATACCAATATTATAACTAGCTTTAGTATTTCTCTGTATATTATTAACACCCATGTTGTATCTCGAACAGTGTTCAAGATAAAAATTATTCTTCATAGTTCCGATGAAGCTTGTCTGCAAGCAGTGTACTGAAGTATCAAGATTATTCGTCTGAGGTCGTTACCCTATACAGAGGGAATGAATAGCACTTGTTTAGTTATGTTTTTCAGTACAGTGTTGTTAGTGCAAAGCAGTTCTTTGAAATGTATGGCTAAGTATGTGTAACTTGCTTCGATAAATGCAGAAAATGGTAGGTTTTGTAGTATTCACATATTGTTCCGATATTTTAATGTTGATAATGTTTTATTTATAAGCAGTTGCCTAAGTAAGGGAATCCTAATTTCTACCTAATTGTTAATTGTTGGTTAGAATAAAACAGACTTTGCTTGACAAAGGCTTTAAGAAGAAGTCTGTGTATTCGATAAGTACAGTCCAAGAGTCTTTAAATCTCAAGTGAACTGGTATCTTTTAGGCAAGCATGCTCCATCATCGACCACATCGTCACTTTCCTTCAAATGAGATAGTGGTCTAATAGGCAAGATATCGATAATAAAAAAAAGAAAGAGAAAAAAGACGCTTTCACACTCACAGCTCTACGCTTAGTTTGAAAACTTAAATCGTAGGTGCGGCAACATACACATCATATACACAATAGCACCCAAATCAAGAAACACAAATTTTCCTTGTGGACAAACTTATGTTTCCATCGGGAATCGAACCCGATACACGCTAATTAGGAAGCAGAAACTTAAGGAACTACAACGTTCAAAGTTCTCAGTTTGTATGTTGGAGTAAGTAACAGCAGTTTCGTGTCTGTTCTGGTCGCGCAGTGCTGTAAGTACAGATGACCTAAAAGACTGTACTGATAAGGTGACTATTGGTTACCACCCTAAACTAGATAAATCCGGCGAAAAGAAGAAAAAGAGCAGCTATTTTGTTAGTCTTAATTACATAATTTCCTAGCAGGTTAGATAGTGGTCAAAGAGCCCTAAATATAAATAATGCCTGATACACTCAATCAGCCAAAGTAAATTATGCTCTGCCGAAACCTGAGCAGAGCATCTGCTGAGCTAGCTCGATTATTACTAAAACTGCTTTTTTTTCTGTCACTTCAATTTGAATGTGATCACTTGAAAATCAACGAAGAATTTATATCCTTTAACAATACCCATTCCAAGATAAAAACATTTAGCATTCCCTAATCAAATTCCAAACGAGTACAACCTGTCAAGTTCCTTTCTTAAACGATCCGATTTCAGTGCACCTTCCGTGGCAGGTGTCGTATCACGACCTTATTCACAACACGTCCCTTGCTGCGGGGCGAGGAGACACAAATCCATGGAGACGGCACGAATCTGTATACCTCACCTTAGCCTTATTTATACCCGATTGAAAGAAAAATACGCGCATGATCGTGTGCCATACAAAGGTTACGTTTTGTTCTGTTCCGACGAAATATGAGCAGCGTTCTAGAATTTTGTCACGCGAATAAAATGCGAGTTTTGTTGTGAGTGATATTGTAAACGCTTGCTAGTTTTAGGATGGACGTGATATAGGTGTTGTAGGTGCTTAAGTGAACGAAAGGTACGTAATATGTCCGTAGTTTTGTAGTTTTGTTTTCTACTAGCTTAATAATAATCAATACTAATACAATGTATCAAAATCATGAACAAATGAACTTTCCTGAACAAATATTAAATAATTTTTATAATATATGTATATGTTTGTACCTATTCATTATATAACATTCATAAAAAAAAATATTTTGTACAATATTCTGTTACACTATTATAAAGTTTGTGTAACTGTGTGTACATCATCCAAAGGTTGTCTAGAAAATATCGCTTTAAGCGATAAGACCACCATTGTACCACTATTGTACAGGCCTTAGTTAATTATAAGTATTTCAATGTTTTTTCCTTTATTTATGGTGTACAATAAAGTTATCTATCTATTTTTAGCTCCGCAGGTTTGATATGATGATCGACTTACAAAGAAACATCTAAAATTTAATTATTTGAATAGTTTAGGGATTATTTACAACCTTGAGATTATTTTCTCACGAAAATTATCTCAAAATTATTAATATGTATACTGTATACCTACTGTATTTAGATAAGTACTCAATTGAAAAGTTGCTACTGAGTTCCTAGAAGTGTCTAACTACTTTCCTAACAGTGAAATAAAGGTTCATTGCCCTCGTAAACTTTTCCACAACATGCATGAAAATGAAGTTGTTGAAAAAGTTAATTTATCGTAGCGAAGATGTTGGAACGGACCGAGTGAATAGTGTAAAAGTGTGATTATTACTCTTCGCCATGCAATGCCACAATTGTATTGTAGAATGAACTTCTTACACCTGGAACTGCTGCAAATACAACTCGAACATTTAATAAAGTGATAAAACGCTTGCGGCACACGCGACGCTATTATGATTCCATTTCGTTTTATTTTTTTATATGGCCATACTTTTAACCTTAATAACTTCGAAACTTCAGGGATTTGTTACGTTCGTTTTTGTGTAAGTGTCAAGGGACGCAAAGCACTTATTCAGAAAGACGAATTAGAATTTAGACGAGATTCTTTGAGTGCTACTATGTTTTTGAAACTAACTTAGTTTACTCATGAGAAAAAGGTAGAGTACTTAAATAATAAATAGTTTAAGTTAGAACTACGCAAAAAATACAGCTCAAAAAATATTGTGTTGTACGTTCTTTAATGTTGATCATCAATACATGCGGCGATTTATTTGTATTATATTTAAATGAAGATGAAAAGTGTTGATATATTTACGGCATCCGTATTCCTTTCTATTATCTCTCGAGCTTCGTTTCACTATTTGGTTAATATCTAAGTACCTTGCTTATTTTTCCTCCTTCATAATACCTCTGGGGAATCCGGTGGCTCGCGTGATTTATAGCTTATGCAAAGAATGAGAGGATATTTTCTACACCATAATTCAAGCTAGTTGAGATTAGAGGTAGGGTTGTGAGGATGATATATCAATCTGTGCGTCTTATTTTATTTGATGTCTCTTTTGTTGCCTCTATCCGTAGGGGAGATAGGGATTCGATTGAATACAAAATGCTGTTGAATTGAATCCACATTTAAAGTGGTACAACAGGGCACACAATACAGAATTAACAGATATTTAACATCTAATATCTCAGGGTGACGAGCACAGTGCTGTGCCGCGAAGGGGTTCGGATATTTTTTTTTTGTTTAAAACTCTGGGTGGCACGTAACTGTTATGGGCAAGCATGACGCTTACCATCACGCGAGCGTCTTGCTCATCTTGTCTCTCAACGACATTTTTTTTTTTTTTTTTTCTTATAATGATGTACCAATTACGTTTGGAACACCATTGGAATTACGATCTAGCCTTAAGACTAATAGGTAATTTGATTTTGACCTAAACTGCTAAGTAGAGTAGTATATTAAGAATGTGTCCAATAACACTTTTCTTACTGTCTCTATTATCGGGAAGACACTTTGTTCTTGTGTTCTTTGTTAATAGCACTCACTATATTACACTGTCACATCACTACACTAGCTCAAAAGGTTTAGTTCTTTTGAGTCTTCTCACTAAGTCTGTGTTGTCGAGGAGCTGGATTGCCTCAACATTCACATGGTGATGAAGTCTTTGTTCATGAGCTTCGGCGAGTCTTTTTATAACACTAGCGACGAGTTCCACTTTTAGGTCCCGATGAAGATCGTCATTTCTTATGTACCATGGTGCATTAACAATGCCCCTCAGTACTTTATTTTGGAATCTTTGTATTATTTGGATGTTGCTATGTTTGGTACAGCCCCACAGCTGAATACCGTACGTCCATATTGGCATGAGGACTTGCTTGTACAAAAGTAATTTATTGTAGACTGACAATGAAGAAAACTTCCCAAGTAGCCAATTCATTTTTCGGTAGCGAAGCTCTAGCTCATCGCGTTTCTTTTTGACATGTGCTTTCCAGCGAAGCTTAACGTCTAGTGTCATGCCAAGGTATTTGGCTGTATTTTCGTACGGTATTGCTCGACCATTTATGTACACTGGGTGATAGTTTGGTCTTTTGTTGGTGAAATCTATATGTATAGATTTTGTGTCGTTAAGTTTTATCCTCCATTTCTTTGTCCAAGCGCAAATGGTATTGATGGCTCTCAACGACATATATTTAAAAAAGTAGCTGTTCTATTTGTGCTATATATTTGTGCTTCTGGTTCTGGGTGTAATGTGTGTGTGTGATGTGAATGTTTCCGGCACCCACGATACTAGTCTTTGAAATTAGTGTGGGGCTTTGAGTGTGAATGTGTTTTTTTTTATTACCAAATATATTTTTCTTTTTATTGTAGGACATATTATAGATAAACAGGTGAGAACTACTTGCAAAATCAATCACACATAATAAAATAATTACACGAATATTAAAAAAAATATATATTTGATTTTTCTTTTAAATGGCTGTACGGGTTTAGATCAAATTTGAAACGTACATAGCTTCTTATGCACTGGGTTTACACATACTTTTTAACTTAACACGGACAAAACCATGGGACACGGCTAGTTCATAATGAAACACTAACATTATATTATTTCTACTGATTCTGAATCGTATAAGGGACATGATACACAAAGCGCCCGAGGCGCGCGCCCCGGGCACTGTGAAAGTAAAATGTATGGCGCGTAAGGGACCTTGATATACAAAGCGCCCAAGGCGCGCGGCAGGCGCGCGCCTCAGGAGCGCGCTCGCGACTCCTCCCCCCGCGCTGCAGTTTTGCATACTGCCGTCATAATGAAAAAAAAACGTAACAACATTTTTGACAAATTTGAGTTATTTACACTATCGGAATCAGGAAAAATAGACGCATCTACTATTATTTTTTTATTTTAAAAATATTCAAACGCAACCTACTAAATCTTACTTTTAATTTAAAAGCATCTGCTACAAGTCATAACATATTATACTAAATAGCAAAGACATAAATGATGTGTGTAACTCAATTATGACAAAAATATGCTCACGTCTTTTTTACTTATGACGGCAGTACAGGGCGCGCGCCTCGGGCGCTTTGTATATAATGCCCCTAATATGTACAATTATATGTTTATATGTTTTACGTTTTTAGATTCACAATTGTTTACACCATCATTAAATTGAAAGCTTTCGTGTTGGTGGGTAGTTTGTAATATTTGCGGCACCTAAAGCCTCATTCGTACAAACTACCTACATCAAGGTAACAGTTTGGTACCTTTTCATTCTAAATAATTGGGTAGTTACTTCGAATAGCGGAGCTAATATCTGATCATTTACAATGACGAAGTTCTACCGTGAGTTTATTGAGGTGACTGTACAAGGGCACGGTCTACTAAACAGTTTGTTAATTTATTATCCATAAATTTTCGATCAAGAAGTTGATAAGACACGTCTTTAGAAGGCTTTACGACTATAGTCTGAGCTTAATCAGGTCTTTAGATTAAAAGCATGTTGAATTTAGGTGTTTCAGTTGTCTATAAATAAGGGTTATTATGCTTTAAAACCGTTAATCCAGTCACGGTGTTGATAAAACACGAACGAATGAATTTCATTTACTGGAGTGTTCTTTGAATTTCTGTTGGTAAGAATTTTGAATTTATTTGTGTAAAGAGATGCACAAGCGCTATTTAAATACTTATTTCAATGGAATAAATTGAACCGCAATTTGATTTCGTCTTTTGCTTTAAAAATAATTAATTAATTTACAACACATTTAAAAATACAATCTCTACAGCAAAATGTCTCTGCAGAAATATTCCAAATACCATTAATATAAGATATGGAAAGTATATATTGTTTGTTTGTTACTTTATTACGCCAAATTAGCTGAATGAATTTTGATGAATATGAAACGGAGAAAGCTTATTTGAAGAGTTGCTTACTTGTCGTACAGACTAGTGAGGAGTCCTAGTGGCAGGGTATTTTAAGCCGCCTCTAGCATCTGCCATAATTTAACGACTGCTATTTACTTACGACCAATAGACGGGACCGACGTGGACGGTTTGACCCACTGAAAACAGTCGCGTAACTAAGCAGTGACTGTACTGAACCTTGTTTATCAGTTACGAACAACTAGGCGGACGGCTTTTTGCGGAGTGGTCAATGTTCATAGAAACAAACTACAAAAATTTATGGAATTATGTAAAGTTTTTTTTAAAGGCGAAACTCGAACTCCTCTCTGAGGTACACAGGCCTGCCGTCAAATGCTATACCATTATAATTTTAGCTTCTGCACGAATAGCATGACAAATAAAAATCTAATTATATTAAATTCAATACAGAGCGATTTAAGCTTATGATAAATGAGAGACAGAGAAAATAGACATTTATTTTTTGACGACTCAGTCAGGAGCACAATTTTTCTTTCCAAGGGACATTTGTACTTCTGGTTCTAGGTGTGATTGTGTGTGTGTGTGTGTGTATGATAATTATGTAAATGTTTCCGTCACCTACGATACAAGTATTTGAACTTAGTGTGGGGCTGTGAGTGTGAATTCGTTTGTTTTGTTTTTTTTTCCAATATCCTAGATCACACAACATTATGTCACATGCCATTTCGAAAAGCTTTTTTTACCTCTGATAGGCGTTTGACTAGTATCTCACCTTCTAGTTGGTGAGGATGTGGTATTGCTGTAAATGTGGCTGCTAATGTTAACAATAAAAGAGGTTAACAATATTATTATTGTTAACAATATAAGATTGGACAATGATGCATAGAGGCAAACTGCACAAGCGCTTTCTGGTGACTACATAATATAGATATACCTACATTAATATAATTCCTGTATAAGTCATTTAAGCGTTTAAAAGAATTAATGAAAGAATGCACCGCTGATTTTCTTGCCAGGTTCTTCTCGAGCTGCATTTTGCGAACCTGGCAGTAAAGCCATTACCTTTCATATGTGCCTCTTTGGGGCCCATGTGAATAAACAAAATTATTTTGAATTTAGAAATAATTTCTGACTTTCCATTTAATTTAAGTCTATCTCCTATTTATTAGAATTTTAGAGTTTATTTAAAAGCTTGAAAAAATAAATATATGCTTTTGTGGTGGATAAACAGTACGAAATTATATAGATAAGTTAAGTATGGAGACTACAGATAAAATACTAAGAAAAACACAGTGTGATTGCAGTCTCATTTTATTTAATCATCTTTTAACTAAGACAGTTACACCAAAACACACATTGCGTAACAAATTGGACTGGAAGATATGTAAGAACCAGTAAATTGATACAATACCTATAGGTAGGTTTTATTGCTGCTAACCCTTACGCCGTTTATCGGGAAACGAGGGAACCCTCTTAGCACGAGATGCTTAGCATTCTCACGGTATATCATAAGCATAATATAAATACATCTACGGAATGAAATTGCCATTTCCCTCCACATATTTCCCTGGATAAACGGCGAAAGGGTCCTAACATACATTTATCTAAAAAGTTTTCTGTTTATGTTTCGTAATTCACGAAGCATGTCTAAACACGTAAAAAGTAATTCTAACGCGATTTTGATACATATTTTTAATATTGTCATTGTTTTATTTATTAGTTAAATCTTTTACAAATTCCGCTAGATGATAGAAAAACAATTTAGCGTTTATTTTCGCATTAGCAATAAAATATAAACAAAATGAATACATTTACTTTACCTTAGGTAATACGTTCTACGCTAGAGTTATTGATTAATTTTATAACATTAACATAGTTATTTAGAAAAAATGTACAGGCTTACAAATAAAATTCAAATTCGTAATAATTTGATACGTATATGTATAACTTGACTACAGCCAAAAAAATAAGTTTTCATTGTATGGCTGATTGCTGTCTTGTTACAATAATTTATGTTAAGAACCGTCTAATACGTAGTCATGTACAAAATAAATAAGTTATGTAATTTACTTTTGGGCAACACAAAACATGTTATTATGATCTTTTTTAGATACACGAGTATGGTTTATTTTTATTGGGATTACGTCGGAGGCTAATTTTTGATGATACTTTCATAGTTTTTTTTTTTCTGAAATGTACTTATTTAATGAAGTACATGGAACAAGCATGATGGACAGTATTAATTTAAAAAGTAGTAAAGCGGCTCGTAAAAAAATCTATACCTAATCAATTATATACATATATTACAAAATGTATTAAATGCTTACAATCAAGTAGTTAAAACTGTCAATTAATAATCTCAAAATATAGGCAGAGTGAAAAATATACTACACCCATTTAAGTATACCTACTTAAAATATATGAAACTTAAATTAGTATGGCATCTCAAAAAACAAAAAACATGTCAAGCTTAAAAAAATAAAAATAAAAAAATACTTAATAATTTCACCCCTGGAATGTAGATAACAGTTAATGTATTGGGTACAATCTAAAAAAATCTTGTTTTTTATCATTTATCATACTTTTATAGCGAGTATACAATGGAAAGGTACACCTAATGAATCTACTGTACAAGTATGGCACTGTGGCTAGATTTAAAGCCACCAAAACATGTAGAAACATTTCAATGTAGCTCAGATCTTACAAGTATGTAATTAACATCGTCACAGTTTGGTGGCTTCTAAACACAAGCCATTAACAACATTATAACTACGAATTAAAGTCTAGAATGGAATGCAAAGATGTCCAATGGATTCACGGATTGTGGAACTTAAAATAATTGTAACAGTTGTTAATAAAATATATAACTGGAATGTTTTAAAAGCCGATGCATTGAATCTTTCTACATGACAAAGTTTCTTAAACTTCTTATATTGATTATTTAATATAATATACATTCAGCATTTTCAATAATATATATTTAGAACTATATATCTATACCAAGATAATAGAATATTTTTGCTAGGAATAACAACACAATATCAAAGAGTCTCCATACTTTATTATTCATTATCAGTACGATAATTATTTTTTCCACTGATCTGTCTTTCAAGCACCGATATCAAAATTATATTTAATTTGCCTAATAAACCTAGATCTAAATAAACATAGGTATAGTTACTATGGCAACACATTGTTTGTAATTATACATACGTAACGGACATAATTGAAGTATTTTAATTGCTAATTGATATGGATTGTAATGATTGGAATAGATATGTAAAGGTAGGTACGTATATTAAACAGGTACTGTAAAACAAAACATACATACTCTCACAATACTTTGCGGTCACTACGTGAAAATGCTTTGAAATGGTTTTATTGGAATACCGTTATCATACTACAAATGTTTTGCTTACAACATGTTACTTTTCAACAACGAGCTGTAAGAAAAACGCTCCTTGGTTTGATTACGATACTGTAACAAGTAAAGCACACTTACTAACTTGCACCATATCAGTACTAGCTCACCTGCACGCGCTCTACTAACCGCTAACTTACTTCACAGTGACTTCAATCGAATCTATGTCAGCAACTGAGCACAACTAGTAATGCACGCGGAGGCCAGGCAGTGTTGAGCAGTTGCTGAGTTAATAAGTGTGAGACAAAACGCCTGCCTGAAACTTTAGTCACAATGTCGCACGGTCGTCGATGGTCGGATGGGAGATGTCAAGTCGAGATGTCTTCCGTTAGCTTTGACACTAGCTACGCACCCTCGTAGCCCGTTGTATAGAGCAGGCGGTAGACCCAATGGCAAAGTTGGTGATCCACCTATTTAAACAAAACATACATAATATATAAAAGTAACAAATTTCATTATTTCTGCACAAGATAGAGATAAACTACGATAACATGGCGCGCCATTCCTTACTAATAATAATATATTTTATTAATGACGTCGCTAGTCGAGCAACAAATCCTTGGATTTGTTTTTGTTTGACAGCCGTCTCAGCACGCACACATGCGTTGTGAGTCTTGATGGCGCTTTGTAAATTTTTTTTTACCGACATCACAAAAAAGAAGGAGGTACTCAAGTCGACTGTATATATGTGTTACCTCAAAACTTCGTTCCACATGAACCGATATTGAATTTTTTTTGTTTGGTAGATGTTGCTTTCCAATTGGTCCCATTTAAATTTGATCAATATCTGACTAGTAGTTTTTGAGTGATCCTCAATAATGCGTATTCTGTGGACTACATTGACGATGTTCTCGTTTTTAACAGACTTCAAAAGTTACCTCATAACTTCTTTCTCTGTGCGCCAATTACGATGATTATTTTTTTATTTGAAAACTGGTGCGTTTCATGTGGTCCCATTTAAAGTTGGTCAATATCTGATCACTAGTTTTTGATTTATTGTCAATAATGCGTGTTTAATACGTTGAATCTGATCAAGGTTTCGAAGATAAAGCGGTGAAGTCGGTATTTTTAAGCTTTGCTTGCGTTTAATTATCATAATTACATCAAAACGTTTTGTATTTTGGAGGGGCGCGCCATGTTATCCTAGTTTATTTCTACCAACGCTATAAATATAAATTTCGTCATAAAAATCTAATATAACAGTATTAATCAACCGGAGAAAATTCACGAGATAATAATGAAACGAAATAAGAAATATTTTTCTGATACGCGGTCGAAATGTAATAAAGAATAAAACAATCAACCTTTTTATTGATAAAATTTATTACATAGTTACACGACGTCGTCTATAAACAACAGTATTTTCGAGTGATTTAAAAGAGCTTATCGCTAAACATCAGTAAATTAAAAACCAACAATCGATTATGCCTTCTACCCGAAAGAAAATAGATTTCGGAAAGTCTGTCATGTCGTAATTACTCGTATTATGAGAAAAGTTCGGGAAAGCTATTAAAGCGGTAGCTAACAGTTTTTGGGCGGGAACTTCGAAATTAATATAAAGATAATCTACTGTCCTGATACTTGAAGTACTTTCGATTTAATGTCATGTTCTTTTTAGTCACTTTAATAATATGATCTTATCCACAAGTTTGTATGAGTACAATTTGTGTGAAACGAGTTGGTTGAGAACTATTATCAAAGGAAAGTTATCGAGATAAAAAAGGATCCCAATTTTGATTGAGAAGTTCTCTTTAAATTGTCGTCATCTTGGAATCCGGTTCAGAAAAAGTCTCCAAGATGCAAATACTGCTAGCTTATTAAGACGATGACGAACACCACCTAAGTCTCTCGTGACGTTAATATTATTGTACCATTGAAATTAAAAGCGCGAAGTCTTTTAAAAAACATAAGTGGTTGAGGAGGTTAAGTATGTTTATACATAATAATTTTAACCAATCAATCTAACTGTAGATAGTTTTGGGCATATTTATACGTAAGTATCATATGTCTAGACTATAATTATATTATAGTTTTTGGGATAGATCATTATAAAGGTGTGGGTTAGTAGACACCATGTAATTTATAAACTGAATGTCTTTAAAACGATTGATTGCCAAAGTATACGTAAATTAGGCAGAGGGTACATTTAGTAAGCATTAGATAAGATAGTCTACTTATTTATTTCAATTGATCTGCGTTGTAACATAATCTTAAAAACTGTTAATTGAATTCATAAAATAACGTACACTTATCGCGTTAAAAAAACCTGATGAAAGGGCTAAGATCAGATTAGAACTATTACGTACTAAATTACAATTATGTAGTGTAATTATTTTAAAATAAATAAATTGAACTCACCAATCCAAAGCTTGGGGTTAGCTTTCGAAGGAACCAGCAGCGACTGCGAGTAACCTCTTACAGGTGGGGTATCATCAATCTGCAGCATCGCAAGTCTCTTCCTTCTCCTCATGGTAGCTGTATGCCATCTCCCATCATCGATTCGTACCTTCGACTCTATACTTTGGAACCACTCCTCATGTATCTTGTTACTCTCTCTGCTATCTGTATCGGTATAGATGAGCTGCAGCTTTCCCTCGCTTATTCCCAATCCGATGAAGTCTCGAGGCCGAATACCGATCTTTCGTCGCCACATGAGGAGTCCAGAGTCATTATAAGTACGGAATTTTATTTCGTAGCGAATACCACGGGCGTTGCTGTTCCTACAAGTATGGACTTGTTTGAGCATGTTTTGATTTAAGAAAGATAGACTAAAAAGCGACTAATGAGCGCTGAGCGCGGCGAAGTTAGATTCATGCAAGTAGATAATGATAAACAAATTAAATGGAATGTAATGGTGTTAGTTAAGACTTAATTAACGTAATGTTAGCTTTGTATTGTTCTTATTTATGATGCAGAATTGCTTGTTAACAATAATATACAGTAGGTAATACTAGAAAGCAATAAACACGGTATGCTAAAACGATAAACGAACAAAACAAATAATATAGTGAAATTCCAATAAAGTTGCCAGAACCGACTCATAACTGAAAAATACTGTTTGTATTCCACGTATAGTGCGAACTGTAAATATTTGCTAGTAAACAAAAGCACCGAAGTAACATACGAATATCTCGAACGACTATTCTGTATTCAAGCAGTAACGTTAACGCATTTATGTAAATTCGTAAAGTTTGTCGTAACTTATTTGACTCTACCTGAACTTGTGCGGCGCTAACGGCAAGCGCCAAGAAATGTTTACTATTAGCTGGAGCAAAATAGGAACTTCATGTTCATTTGAATGTTATAATGTAAGCTTGGTATTTGCTTTTCGGTAGGTATATGTGTAACAATGGCTCTAACAGATCTATACAAAAAAATAAATTGTTATCTGAGATGGACTATGAAATGGACAAATAGACTGAGATGGACAAAAAAAAAAACAAATGGGGCCAACAGTTTTCTTTTTTATCGAAGTGGGTATAATAACTTATAATTATCAAAACTGTATTCAATTTTAAAATAATTGAGATACGGTTCATTATTTTAATTACATAAAGTGTTCGCTTTCTTTAATTATTTAAATTACAAACCTGAACCATAGGTATTATTTCAGATTCATTTAATATTAAAACATGTACTAACACAAGGCGGCCTTTTTATTATCATTTATATTTAGGTATACTCATTGCCATTGGAAAAAAAATGAAAGTGATCTGTTATTCAAATAATACCTAGTATTTACAGATTCCACATCGATTCACAATGTTGTAGATCCAATAACACATACTTTTTATTATGTTCCCTTAATTCATTCAAGTAAAACTTGGACGTTTCATAAGCTAATCGTACGGAATAAATGTATTTTGAACTTCCCTTTGCCTTAGTTAACAACGCGTTTGCCTTCTAAGCAGAATATATCGGATTTGATACCCGGTAGGAATACAAGTTTTCTCCCCAAGGGAAAATTGTGTTTCTGGTTCTGGACGTGTATCCACGACACAAGTCATCGAACATAGTGTAGGCTGTAAATGTAAAAGCGTGTATGTTTATCAATGTATCGAGACATTAACAGATATATAAGTGAAGCTAAGCAAATGCAATACTAATACATATTAAAAGTCAGAGCAAAAAAATAGTTAGAGCATGAAATAAATCATATTGGATGGCTTTAGAGAATACCAGAATCCAGTAGAAATTTAAAAATTTGGTTATAAATAAAAATAATGTTGCTAAGTACCATCTTTTATATCTACATCATCTACTGTCATCTACACATTATTTTTGAACATGTTAGACTTAAGCAGTTGTCACACAAGCAAAACCAAATCTACAAAGTTCAATAATCGTTAGATACATATTCAATCACTTTAAATGATTAAGAAGTTAAATAAGGAGGCTTGATCATGTGACACCCGCTTAAGTCGTTAGTTTAAATCATACCTAATCTAATTTCGGCAGTGTTGAATAACTATTATTAAATGAAATGTCTGACGTCCTCCAAATGTTATCTTACATTGTAATTTCCCATACCGACGCCTTTGTTAGTATGTAAGCTAGAAAGAGAAATCATTAGTAATTTATTAGTAGTTTAGGGTATTAAAGAAAATTGTCAGTAATTTAGAAACATTTCTAAAGGACTTGTTAAGACAGGAATATTCTGAACTATAATAGTTCGTCGATAGAGAATATTCAATATAACGCTACACATTATAATTCCTAAGTCGACTTTATAGACGCGTGGTTGTGCAGCACCCTCTTTTCACGTGTGGCACTTGTACGGAACATTTCCCACATTTAATGAAAGACAATTAAAAAACCAATTATCAAAAGGCGTCATAAATATGAGATAAATATAATATAAAAAACGGTTCTGACAGACCGTAATCCTGAATCTTGCGTTTATTGTGGCACTATTGAAACACGTTGCGGGATAACAGACGCATTTACAGAGCTGCTCAAATGCATATAGTATCGCACTTTTACCGGTGGGTAAAAGCTTCAGAGTGGCGCCACACCGTTCAGAAGCGCAGCTACATTTTTACATATGTATGCGAAGATAAAAGCGCGAATCTAAATCATGTTGAAAAAGTCCACCCGTGTTCAAGCACGCGCCGTCTAAACGTTTATATTTTCATAGCTCTTAGATAAGCGTGACTATGAAAACTATAAAGATGAGGCATCTTTATAAATACGACTATATTTGAAGTGAAAACTTCTTCAGGCGCGTTGAGCACTTGTTGGGTGAACTAAAATCATGGAACTTGCGTCATCGTCGCCGAATACGTAGTATACTGGCAACTGGCATTTGTCTCTTTCTTGTTCCATTCTCTATGTATGTATGTATGGTAGGTACTTTTCACTTCTATCGGCGGTCACGAAAGACTGCCCCGCATGTTTTTTTCTGAAGGTACGTGTGTATGTGACTAAACTCTTCTTAAACGACTATACCGATGTCGATGAATTTTTTTGTGTGTGTCGAATTTGGTAAAGTACTAGGCAAACATGATGAAGGAAGTAAATTGCTGTTTTTACCGACTTCCCAAAAGAGGAGGAGGTACTGAAGTCGACGGCATTCTTTTTTTTTATGTGTGTTACCTCATAACTTCTCTCCACGTGAGCCGATTTCAAATTTTTTTTTAGTTTGAAAGATGTTGCTTTCTAATTGGTCCCATTAAAATTGGATCAAGATCTGATCAGAAGTTCTTGAAATATCGTCAATAAGGCCTATTTTGTGGACTACTTTGATGATGTTCTCGTTTAACCGACTTCAAAAGTTACCTCATAATTTCTTTCGTTGTGAGCCGATTTTGATGATTCTTTTTCTATTTGAAAGCTGGTGCTTTTTATGTGGTCCGATTGAAATTTGATCAAGATCATATCTCTAGTTTTTGAGTTATAGTCAATAATGCGTGTTTAATACATTAAATCTGATAAAGGTTCCGAAGGTAAAGCGGTGAAGTCGGTATTTTTAAGCTTTGCTTGCGTTATTAAGTGGTATTACAACGCATGCCGCAACGCTAGTTTTTTATAAAAAAAAGTTGTGCACCCATTATTTTATAGTTTTAATATAAGGTTTATTTCATTCTTAATTTACTTTCCACATAGATAATGTATACACAAAAAACAATTCCACATGTTAAGTGGAAAAACACTGTAATTACAATAACAAGACAAGAATTTTCACGTCAGTTGTATATTTTTTCAAATAAGTATTTCATATACCAATCAATTAACATTTAGTATTTTTTAATTCCAGTTTATATGAACCATACCCCAATTTCACCACTCCAATATTCATAAAGTCATTAGAACCAATTAGAACCAACAATCAAAATAAAAGACAACAATTACCTGCGGCTCCCCCTGCTTCTGTAGGAGAAGTAATTGTTTCCGTCGAAGTGTACGGGGCTCCTGTCGTTTAACATTTCTACATTTAGTTGTATCTCACAGTTCCGCCCTTGGAAACCGCCCTGGCAGACGCATTTGTACTCGTTTAGGAGTGGAATGCATGAACCATTGTTCTTGCATGGAGTTAGACCTAAAATAATTGTAATAATTAGTACAAGGTTAACTAAGTATTTCAAGTTATATTTTTATTTTTCAGTTGGTGTAGCTGAATTGCTCTTTGTTATCATAGAAATAATGTATTTACAGTAGAAGATTATAACGCTAAAATTATTGATTTAGATTTAAAAGTAAATCTATTTCCAAGAGAACTTACAAAAACAGTTATTAGCAACGAAATATAAAATTGATTTAACCACATGAACACGGTATAAGTACTTTCTGTGTTTCAAAATAAGCACCTTAAGATTATTTCTTGACACCCTTATAACAATAATAATATTTTTTCCATATTTATAAAAACAGATATTATTACATAGATTTCTAATCTCCACACTAGGCGGACTATATATTGACAAAAGCCGTAAAAAATATGATGATATGGTAACTAATTTTGTTCAACAAAATATAAAAAACGATGAAATTTTTTTTGACTTTGACCTTTCTTTGGGTATGTTGCTATATCTTCGGCACA
Organism: Lomographa bimaculata; assembly: GCA_948107665.1. Taxonomy (NCBI): domain Eukaryota; kingdom Metazoa; phylum Arthropoda; class Insecta; order Lepidoptera; family Geometridae; genus Lomographa; species Lomographa bimaculata. The sequence goes on along the minus strand of OX403586.1, from coordinate 12,669,603 downwards.
TTAGATGTTCTTACTATTATTTTTTAAATTATACAAGTTTGATAAACGATCCAAAATAATTATATTTATATCAAATCGCACTTGAAATTAGGACAGAAAATACAAAATCCAATATCTATGTATAGACACCAACCTGAAACCTATTTATTGGCAAATATATTAAGCACAAAGTTTCTCCAAAGTAAAGGTCTTATAAATCTAACCACAGAAAACTATTAGGATCCATGTCTCCAGCTATTCCCCAAGCGCACCTAAGTATCGCATAGTGGTTACTTACTGCTTTCCAAGTACCACTTTGCGATGAGATTTCTGTCCAATATCGGGAGATTTATGTAACAGTTAGTATTTACGATGCGATATATCTGCAGTAACTATTACATGGTACTGTCTCTCTGAAATTTTCAGTGTAATTTAAATTTGACATGACAAGAATGGGCGGAATTTATGTGGGGTACAAAATTTAATACCGTTCGAATGTTTGGAATTAGTGAAGGTAGCGTGTTGAGTTGGGTATATTTATGGTGTATAGAAATGACAATTATGTACAATTATTTAAAATACCTAATTGGACTACATGTACCTTCACGGGACTCACACTTTGACTGTCATTAATTATAAAGATAATTACGTTAAGTTTCAGCTGTAAGTTTTTTTATCCACGCAATCATAGTATGTATTGAAAATTGTCGTAAGTTTTTCCGAGAAATTATTAAACATTTTTACCATACTGTGACGTAGCTAGTGTCGCGTCTGACTATTAAGTAGCGGGTATCGGGTTCGATTGCCGGTTTTCTTTCCAATGGAATAGTTTACGGCTTCCACAATACGGCTTAAAGAGATTTAATATCTCATCTATAAGATTTAATCATTTCGGTTGTTTTCTCACATTGTTATGAGACTAGTCTCAGTGCAGTCGGTGCTTCTTCATCAGTCAAGTACGCGCGTAGACCGCCCGGCATCTCGGCGTGTACAGTACAATGCGAGAAAACCACCGTGAGTGAATCGTTAAATCTTAAATCTATATGAAAACGGACATATTTTAAATAACTTACCATCCCCACAAGGCGGTCCAGTGTACCTTGTTACTCCAGTTGTAGAACAAGGCAGTTTTTCCTCCTCTTGGACTATAGTACATTTAGCAGTATCTCCACTAAAAAGCGGCAAGGGCACACCACTAACGAAAACCTGTTGAACTGAGCCTATGAAACTGCTCGTCACGCCAGACATCTTATGAGGGTGGATGTAGGATCTAAAAATAATTCGGTGTTGTTAATTATAACGTATCATCATCTGTTTTCCAACTAAGTGGGTCGGCATAACGTGTTATAGCGCTTCTGACGGAATATTAACAATTAAAAAAAGGATTCATTCCTTTTGAACTAATGTTGTAAGAGTTAGCATGTATTTCTATGACAGACCGCCTGCCTGACCGTACAAAAGTCACCGGAGCATCGTTTCTGGATCGAAACAATGTTGAGCGACAATATTTTGTTTGAATGCCCAGCGTACATTACATGCGTTTTCCTTTTGGAGCAGCTTGTAATCCTGTCTGAATGATTGTTATCTCTGAGATTCGTGAATTATTTGATAAATACATTTACAAAGGAGAAATCAGTCAATAATACCCATACCCATATACTATCATCCCATATATATTCTCTCATATTTTTATCTGACCTATAAAAATTATAAACTCCTGAAAAATGTAAAGAGACAGAAAACCACTATAAGAAAATACTCAATCAAAAATAACGGTAAACTGAACCAGTTTGTTCGAAGTTCCTTGAATGACTCTACTGCAAACTCCTTTAAAATACAACAAGCCAATGATCCGGTTTATATCTATCCGTAAAATTCGATCAACACAATAGTTCAACTGCAAAGCGGGTAACGGGACTCTATTCCCCAAGAATTGAATAGCAAGGTTGATTTCCAAAGCTCTAAATCAACCCGAACATTTTCATCTGTTGTGTTTCTGTGTGAATGGGGTCGAAGGTCGATTGACATACTGTATTCGATTTATTGGAAAAGGCTTACGCACTATGGGGTTTTTGGGTGAAGGGTTAAATCAGATAATCTAAATATGTCTTCTTCAAGATACTATGTACAACAGCTCTTTAGAGCAGAATATAATTTGTGAAGTCTAAGAAAGTATATGTATTACCTGTACACTGTTTTTATAAATCCGAATGTGTATGTGAGTGTAAAAGACATCCACAATTCAAGATCATTGACATCAAAAATGTGTGACCTGACGTCACAAATCACTTTAGCCAATAGTATATGTGGTTAAAAAAGCATTTAAATAAGTATTTGTTATAAATGTATTAATATATAAAGATTCTTAACTAAAAAATACTTAACCTATAGTTAAATCGAATGCATATTACCCATTGTACATAGACTATCTTCACATTCGCGAACAAAGTTTGGAGATAATATAATTCACTGATAATGGAATAGAATAATTAATGAGAATCTTTAATTAACGATGACTTTTAAGGTACTATCATGTACAAAGTGCCCGTGACTCCTCCCCCCCCCCCCCCCCCGCTGCCGTTTTGTATACTGCCGTTATAATGAAAAAAGCAGTAACTGCAATGTTGTCAAAATTGTGTTATATACATTATCGGAATCAGGAAAATTAGGCACATCTACTATTATTTTGTTATTTTAAAATATTCAAACGCAACCTAATAAATCTAACATTTAATTAAGACGTATCTGCTACAAGCCATAACATAGGTATACTAAAATGCAAAGAAATTTCTGATGGTTATTACTCAATTTTGTCAAAGATATATATAATATATAGTTACGTCTTTTTCTTATAACGGCAGAAAAGGGCGCGCGCCTCGGATTTGTATATCATGTCTCTTGAAGTTTTAAATTAAATAATACTAATTTGAGAGTAGTCTCATTCTCCGCCCCATATGGAAATATTATTTTTATTGTTATATGAAATACAAACATGGTTCATTAATAAGCACGGGATAAAGCAATTCTGTCCAAATAACACCAGTCTAGTAAATCCTATCGAAAATGTTTTTTACAATTTCCCAAACATCTACTATTTTTCTACTTACGGCAAAGATCCAATAAATAATGGAAGTGTCAGCTCCAAATGAGTCAATGGTGGAGCTGAATGTCCTTTCTGCGTCGGATAATGGTCAAGTTGTAAGCTTCCATGGCGGCCCGATCTAGCCACTCTAGCTCTGTGCCATCGGCCTTTTGTGATGGGGACCGGGGACCTTGACACGTACAGATAACATCATTGATTAGTGATACGTGAAGATTTGTTACCGAGTAAATAGAAAATACCTGTCTAAATGGTAGTATTGAAATAATACTTCTAATTGTTGACTGAATTTATGAAATTAGATTTTAGTTAATCCATTAAACATTTTTTTACAGTTAAATCTTTATAAAATAATTTTAGCGAGTTATTCTTACAAAATTAATTAAATGGCATGTTTACTTGACGAGCTCTAAGTATTAAAAAATAATATCGAATATTTTTACCATTAGATTAAAAATTATGAAAACAAGGCGCTACAACAGGAAATTAAAAGAACAAATTAGCAACATCTGCTAGCAAAGATTAACGTCAGACTTGTTTAATATTTGTAAAAAAGTAAAAGGCAAATTTTACTCTAGAGATTTCAGTTAACATGAAACAGCTCTGTGATAAAATTACCAACGTTTGTTTAAAAGTTAATCCTCGAACAATAAAAAGGACTATTACTTCTAAATAGAAAGTACCACTTACGTTATATTAGCGATCCCGCTCCCCAAATTGTATCTAAACTGTAGATATCCATTAACCAAGTTAATCGCAACGAAATCCCCCTTGGCTTTATTAGACTGGCCGGTGTATAGGAGCATTCCGGAAAATCGGTTAGTTAAAAACCAAATTTCAATGCGGAACGCTTTACCCAGCCCTTCGAGTGGCGGTAATTCGATATAGCTAGTCCCATTGAATTGAGGAGACCACGTCTCTTGTACGACGGTTACGTCTGGAACAATTTAAAATTTTGTCAATAATGGAAGCAGGAGTCTCCTTGAGACGGGCTCTCGGGCTCTTGAGTTATTTATGTGATCCTTACCATTGTTGCAGGTATTTCCAGCGGATCCAATTTCTCCACCAAACAAACAGCGGCAGACGTGTCCGCCGTCGGGTCCAACGTCACACAATAGCCCCTCATCATATCCACAGGGATTTGACTCGCACGGATCTAATCTCTCGTCACAATTGGCTCCTTGGAATCCGATAGGGCAGTTACAAGTATATTCGGTCGCTGAACTCTCTACGGCAATACACGTGGCCCCATTTTTGCACGGAATACTCATACACGGACTGGATTGGCACTCCTGAACGTTTTCTATAGCTACGACTAATGAGTCTGGACGACCCAATTTCTTTGTCACTTGATGGCGTATTATCCTCAAATATTTTACGCACCCAATAAAGCCGCTGCGAGTGCCGATATTATCGAAGACCCTGCGCAAAATGTTTTTATGTATTTGATTGGTTATTACTTGGCATTAATTGCTAAAGTGATTAGTATCGAACTGTATTGAAATATAAATGGTGGGTAATTTACCTAGAGTAATTAGTGGGAACGCTGCCTATGTAAGCGTCCTCCGCGAGGTCTAATGCCTTCAAATGACCGGATGATTGTCCTACGACGTCCTCCATATCGTCGACCGATAATATTCCATCACGATGATATCGTTTCGCTGATACCTTATGGTATTCGTTTAACGTAATTTTCTCCAGGGACGTCAAAATAAGTACTCCATTTCCGAGATTGTACCTGAATCGGGAACGAGGTCGAATTAATTTGAAAGTCGAAAATAATTTGCGATGTAACAAATTTTCAGAAAATATACACAAACAATTCGCGACCTTTAGCCGTGACTGTAATCTAGTTAGGAAAGTTTCTCAATAATGCTTACCTGAATTCCAAATATCCGTTGACCAAAGCTAGCGAGACAAAGTCGCCGGTGCCGTCGAATTTCTGCTGATTATACAAGATGATCCCATTTTCGGTGAAGGCTTTAAATTCTATATCGATATTCAGCTTGTGGTATGCCTTGAGCGGTTTCAATCTTATGTATGCTGAGCCGTCGAACGATGGAGTATCTATATATGAAGCCAGTAATCCTTCTTTGGCAAGAGACTCGCAGTTAAGTCCAGTGTAAGGTACACTACAGACGCAGGTGTACGTAGACCCAGGCAAATCAATACATGTTCCCAAATTATAACAAGGCTCTGATAAGCACGCGCTGTACTCCTCTGTAGTCTCCTGAGGCACGTTTTCTGTTGAAAATTCTTTCACGTAAACCCCAATTTATAAGGTCAACGTTTTAATGTCAAATAGATGTTCAACATCTATTTAATATTAAGTCTCGGAATATGAAATGAACAGTAAATTACCGTTGTAATTTTTATGATGTCGACACGTGAGAAGCATTAAAATATTCTCTTCATTAAAAATGAATCATAAAAATCGTTTAATGAAACTTTTATATCATGCAGACAAAAAATACTTTCCAAGTTAGTTAACTACAAGGTCGAGAGGTCTTTGCTTTTGTCTAACTGTGTATTAAAACAAGTGCTTATTAACTTTTAATAAGAAGTTTTCTTTGAAAGTGAAATTGATTTTCGTAGCAAATTACATTGCTTTAGCTGAAACACGCGTAGAACTCGTAGTAATAGCGTGTTTATACAAACACAAACATAATATCTCAAGATACTGGGACCATAGTATCAACATTGTATTTCGTGTTTAATTGTTAGAGACAGTCAAGTTGTCAACCGCGCTACAACCACCCTTCATCAATAATCATGAATTGTGGTTTCTATAGTCAGCGTTCTGTAGTCTCGCTCCGTAGCGCACCGTCTACGGTTTCGTAGCATACGTAGCTAGGTATACGGATTTTTTTCTAAATAATAATTACTCGTTATCGACTACAAAAAAATGAGTAATGTTTTCAGGGTTCGTGTATATTTATATTCACTATAAATAAACAACTAGTTCCACGAGCCAGTATATAGTACACCCATAACTCGGCTCCCGAGTTTTTTAATTTACTATCTTTAAAGAATATTATAATATATTTAAAGAAGAACATGTGTTTTGCAAATAGCCACTTGCTCCTTAGTGTATATACAGTCGGCGCACCGTTATGGGTAATAAAAAGAACTTACCAACACAAGCCTTCCTATGCACAGTTGGCATGAACCCTGGTCGGCACTCACATCCACCTCGAGCACAATGAGCCCCCGGCAACACTGCGCAGTCCGAGTCGTCAGCACATAAGTCACCTAGTAGAGCTCCCACTGCCCCAACTGTAGCCGTCGTAGCTGTAAGGAATTAAAATTGATGACCCATTCGAAGAATTTGAATGTGATAGAACGTAAACTTGTGTGGTTGAATGCAGTGAACAGGTGTCGAATTGCTGATTTTCCTAAAAGTTGCGATAGTTTTTTGATATGATAACGTCTTACAAATCGACGAACACCGGCTGCACGCACGAAAAAGTTTCACGTTCCGCCTGAGCCTGAGCGTGCAAGCGAGAGCGCGGTATAGATAGGCGGTATAGATCGGCCTAAGCGTTCGTCTTATGACGTTATCACGCAAAATTATCGTCCGTAAACAACTTTACAGACAACCTTTTTTTTTTGACGTGATAACGTCTTATTAATCGATGAACACCGGCTGCACCCACGAAAAAGTGTCACGTTCCGCCTGAGCCTGAGCGTGCAAGCGAGAGCGCGGAAAAAGCGATAGAGAGGCTCGATTGAAGTAAGCGTTGTCTTATGACGTTATCACGTAAAATTATCGTCCGTAAACGGACTTTACAGATAACCATTTTTACGTAACAATAAGGTTTATATTAACTCATCATCAAAACATAATATACACAACAAAGAGTTGATTTTTCAAATAGTGCTTTTACCGACAAAAATAGGAGGAAGTTCTCATACGATTGTATTTTTTATGCGTGTTACCTCATAACTTCTTTCTAGCTAAAATAAATTTTAGTGATTTTTTTTTATTTGAAAGCTGGTGCTTTCCATTTAAATTTGATCAAGATCTGACCTGTAATTTTTGAGTTATCATCAATAATGCTTATTTAATTATGTTTGCGTGCTCCACCTTAGACTACATCGTTACTTTCCAACGGGTGTGATTGTGGTCAAACGCGTTTTTTAAACTTTGCTTGCGTTTAAAGTGTCTAATGTTTTATATGATATATATTAATTCAATTCAATTTATTCAAAATAACAAGTGGGCACTTACAACAACGTAGACAACTTAAATAATATGACTTATTAGTATAGGCACTACATAAATATATGCTGTTGAACTTATAGGCTCTCTAGTTCCCACACTAGGATACCCTGTGTTGTGGGCAACCAGTCTCTTCCATGTTGGGGCACTTACAATTAAACTAATAAATGTTAAAAACTGGATCTTATCACATTAATATTATAAGTCCGAAGAACAATAGTAGTAAGTCCCGCGGCTTCGCCCGACAGACGCGGGCAAAGTCGCGAGGCATAGCTGATATAAGACTACTAATATACTAACTATAAGACTATTAATAGTAAAATAACATAACAATTGGGTCAAAAAAAATGAAAAGGAAATTTTGACCTAAAATCTTTGGGTATAATGAGGATCTCATTCACCAAAAGTCGCACTACACATTCGCAACTAAACAGACTCTGTGAATTTCTACTATTGTCATTCTTCTTTGTGTTGCTTTTGCCCCAATTAGTAACCCTCTGAAGGGTCGATTCCGGGGAAGTGGCCCTCCCTGGATTATAATGAGAGGCCCTTACACCTATTGTTAGCCCAAAGAGTTAAATATAGCTTGTGAAAACAAAATTACAACAACCGACCGTGTTTATTTATTATGCGATCGCTACGTTATTAAAAACAAAAATCTAATCAACCGTGACTGTGGTGAACAAAAGCGTTTTAAATCGGTTTCATAAAATAGTATACTTTGAACAATGGATAGGTACTTCCATTGATCCACGAATAGATTAAATGTAGGCCCAAACTGAAGTACGTAATGAAAATATTTGTAACTATATCGGGTGAAAATGGGAAAGCTTTTCGTAATTTTAGCCAAATCTCAAATCGCTATCAAGATTGGTTTGTAAATTAGGTTCGAATCGTGTAAATCAACATTGGAATTCTATAATTAAAGAACAAAGAACACGCAAAGTAAATATATAGTCTTAAATTAAACTAAGTGCTGTATCGCGAATGTTTAATAATCGAAGTGATTAAAGTTAGATAAATAAAAGCATGACCTATATCTTAAATGCTAGTAAGTGGTAAAGTGGTCAAGAGTGGTAAACATGGTTATAATGAAGGCTATAATGCGGCTGGATCTTGAGGATTAGCTGTCAAAACACCATTTCTGGCTTGGCGATAGATTTTTTGATTGATTTAATTTTTCTGGAATATACTGTTTTTGATACTGGGTAGCTAGCTAGGCTAAACATGTGGAAGTGTTCTACCACCATTTATTTAATTATTCTTTTTCATTGATGAGGATGATGTTGGTTTCGATTGCGTCTGATTGTGAGTCGCATCTATTGTTATTGCGCGATTTTTTATTGTATATAATGTATCCAAAAATTGTGAAGAAATTAGGTTAGGTATCTAACTATATACTGAAAAAAGGTTTCTGGGCTCAATAGAACTGCTACAGGAAAAGACAAATATTGAAGCTTAATATTTATATAATAAATTTCTGGATAGATATATGTATCCAGGAATCTTAATATAACCAGGCATCTCGAAATAGGCACCTGTATCAACAAAAAGGTTTCGACATTGGAACTAAAACAATACTAGACAAATGTTGAAGCAACTCATGTTGGCACAATATTCTTCTGGGTAATAAAAAACGGGTCCATGCCAAAAATGTTATGCCTGACAAAATGTTAATAATTAAATCATTTTTATGTATTGAAAAAGGAAACTAATACAAATTGAATGTGAATTGAATATTAGACAAACGTACCGAATAATTCGTGTATTATGAAAGAAAGAAAAAGCTAATAAATAGAGTTAACCTATGGCTTGAACTGTTATTTTTTTAACAATAATTTTCGTTAATTTGTATTCGTTCTAACTATACAACATTTTATTAAAAGGTTTTATAATACACTAGTTACGTTCTCGGTTTTACACACGTAAGTTCGGACCCGCGGGAATTCCGGAATAAAAAGTAGCCAATGCGTTAATCCAGGGTGTAGGCTACCTAGATACCAAGTTTCATTATAATTGGTCCAACCGTTTGAACGTGAAGAAGTAACCTACTGCCGCCATACTCACAAACTTTCGCCTTTATAACATTAATGTGATAACTTACCTTTAAACTTCTGCCCCGACAGAATATTATCAAAGTCACTGGGAGTCTCTTTCCTCGTCCAGTCGTACTTGTTGTAGTATTTGTCTGGATTCAGTAAATGCCTGGTGGATTTTGAAGCCGCGCCGTCATCTTGTTGGGTGAATTGTATAGGAGAGGATGGTCTTGGAGGTCCAGCCGTACCGGCGATTTCCCCAAGCTTGCAAGGTCCAAATGCTTGAACGACGATGTCTTCTTGAGTACGACATGCTTGCAGTTTCAGGTGGCACTCTGATTCATAGGTTTTGCTGTCACTCCCGCAGACCTGTTGAGTTATTTTTCTTCTGATTTCTGATTTAGGCTAATATTTGAGTTAAATGATTGAAATTTACGATTTGTACACTTAAATTTTCTGTTGACTATAATATTCATGTTTCATGCATTTTCAATTGTAACCTTATGGACGTCAAAAACGTTTACTACCACTGCAAATTTAATAAAAGAAAGGCCAAAAATCAAGTTTATTTAGTTAGGTATAGTTAGCAGTGTACATACCAGCATGTTAGTATCACTGTCCGGGCAAGGCGCAGCCGCGCATTCACACAGCGCACCGCCAGTTCTTTCTGTACAAACCGCTCCAAAGTAGCAGGATAGTTCTGCACATGAGCCAACCACACCACCCATTTCCGCTACACAAACAAAAAACAACATATTTTATAAAGGTACAGTTACTATGAATTATTCTGAACTATAACTGTAGTGCAATTTAACTGATTATCTGTAAAAGGAATTAGAGATAGGATAAGAGTGAATAAATATGCTGCTAGAAAATTAACGCAGGATGTCAGTGCGACTTTTGTGTCGTTTAATACGGATGAACTGTGGCGCTCGGCGCACAGTAATTTGTGGAGTTTAGTGCTACTTACAAGCATAATGTTCGGAGATTAAGTAAAATAACTTGTTCAATAATGCAGGGCACATTTGGGGCACAATGTAGGGTTTACTCAAGAGTCTAAATAGTCACCAAAATAAATGATTTCGGACTCTACTTATTAATACAATACGGGTGAACAAAGCGTTATTTCGAGATTTCAAATTAGTGCCATCGTATTCCTTCATCGATGCGTAATTGAGAGAGCATTATAAGTCCTTGGTCCACGTTGGCATTCATCAAGCAATATTTGTTGAAGCATATCCAACGCTTTTAACGCGCTTAAAATCCTGATACCAAGACTGTCTACTGTCAATACAAAAAGCAAGTAAGCAATAACAACGTCCAATCAGTGAATTTAATCCTATAGGTAAGCAGTGTAATTGTACCATCTGTAGTAACAACTAACATAATATCATAAGATATTTCAAATAAAATGAAAATTTCCTAGATCACTTTCTTATCTACCGGTCGAAGGTTAGTCCCAGCTCACACATCAGATATTGTATCAAAAAACCCCAAAATAAATACTTGATGACGAATAAAAACAGGTAAACCCATTCGTAAAAATGTGTCCAAGGAAAGAATTCACTTGACACGGGTCCGGCGGGTCAGCCGGTTACGTAATTAGGATCGCGTCCTAAAATACTATCTTGGAATAGGAAGCGGTTAAAAAAGATTTATGCTGAACGAAGCTAAAGTTTTACCTAAGAATTTGTACCTGCACAGCGAAATGAAAAAGTTCGGGGAGAGGCATGTCACAGATTACAAAGATTTTAATATGGGTTCTGGGTAGAAGCGAGCTCGCGAAGTACGTACGATAATCGAGGTTAGAATCGCTGATATGCTATTTAACTCGAAATGTGTAGATGGAAACACAAAATTTTTTCCTTGACTAATCAAAATTGAAATCTTATGTCTATCAAAAAAAGACATAATTAAATGAAATATTGTATATACCCACATTCATGAAAAGGTCGCGACGCATTGGCGATATCTATTTCAACATAGAATTATAAGCTGATATACATTATCACTTTGATTATTTATCTGTTTCTAGCTTTTTCTATGTCGCAGGTTCAGTTCGATATACCTATGCGTTAACTTTGTGATCACTACCCATTTGTTGTCAGTTAAAAGATAAAAATAAAAGATCACTTTATCTGTTTCTTGTTATTTGTTCCCTTAAAAAACTATTTGCTTTGCATAAATAATGAGTAAATCAAGACTTATTTATTCTGTCGCTTACATTTTCCGTTGTCAATATAATGGTTTTATGAAGTAAAGTTTGTTCGTAAATATGTGACTGGATTGGATATCTGAGGTAATTGCCGGAAATATTGATTTTAATCTGAAAATTCTTTCAAAAATTTCAAGCTTTATGATTATTTTATATTTTTAGTAGATAATGATGTCTTTTTGTCAGCTAGCTATGGCTAAAACGATAAATAAATCTTATAATCATTCTTGCTGATGCCTGTCTAAGTTCACTTATGAATGAAGAAGTACAAAATATTAACCAAATTAACTTTATTTTTATAATGAAATAAGGCTACAAAAGCAATAGTTAAGAAATGCTTACGGTCAGAGCACCCATTGGGGCCTAGTCTTCTCCTATGGTCTGCACAAACTGTGCATTTCTGGCCTTGCACTCCAGTTCTGCAAACGCAACGCCCGGTCATCTGCTCACAGTCTTCTCTGACCGAACCGAAAGCTGAGCATCCACATGCTGAAAAAAAATTTATTTTAGAAAATATTGCACTACCTAATTATTAAAATCAATAACTCCATGCAGCCTGTTGCATATAACAAGGCATAAAAATAATAGCTAAAGCATTCATTGGAGAAATAATTATGAAACTAGTTAATATCGCGTATGGCAATTTTTCTAACAACTCACTGCAGGGCGTTGAGCAATCTTTATTTATTCACTTAGCGTATATAGGTCTTATTTACAAATAATTTTACTCAATTCGGTCAACTACGTCAAATTATATACACTTAGATTCTTTTTCTCAACTTACAATATAGACAATTTAATGTTCGACGACATTTTAGTGATAAAAAAACGTTTCGTCACGTATATATTGCTAATGCGATACGCCGCCGTTCAACTGGGAGATTTAAAAGGCGATAGAGACTATGGATTAAGTTAATCTACTTAAAGGTGTGTTGCACTTTTTATCCCATCAACCCCTGCCCTGGACTGAGCCATTATCATATTTTATTAATCTGAAATCAACTTAGTGACTTACATCTAAGACAGGTTTATTTCATATTATATAGAGTTTTGTTAGAAAAATATAAGACAATAAGGCGTCTTGCGATTCCGTTTAGGCCAGTACCAATTTTTATGTATTTATTATTGAAAATCAATTTCAGCAAATAATAGCCTATTAGGTAGTATTGATTTAGTGTTATTATGAATCCTTAGAGTCTTTTATCTCAGAAACGGACTATTTTTATTAGATGTTTGATTGATGTTGAACATTTGTCTCAGTCAAATTTAAATTCTTCACTTTCGATCAGATTTTTTGTAACTTTCGTTACTGTTAGGTAGCTGATTATTTTATGCTAAAAAGAAGTACAGTTCATTGCTTAAAATATAATATATATAAACACCAACCATAAAATGTAATTTCCATAAATTATAAAAATGTTTTAACTGTTCCGGCCGGAAATTCTCTGATAAAACTTTCAATAATCATAACTCTATTAAAAATGGGGGAACATACATGGGACACTTTCAGATACCCGGGGTATGTGAAATACATTTATTTTTTCTTTGGACGTCATTGTTTGGTCCACCCTGTATAACTTAAAGTTAGCAATACTTACGTATACATCCAGAATGTCCAGTCCCGATCCTCGGCAGTCCCCAGTATCCCGGTTCGCATCGATCGCACTTCAAACCGCCAACTCCCGGCCTGCACTGACATTGGCCACCATCGTCACATCGATCTGATACCGACCCAAGTCGGTTGCAACCGCAAGTCGAACTCGTTATCGGGCAACCTTCCTCGTTGGGTCCGGTGGCGAAAGTTATACCGTCAGAGCAACACCCGTGTAGGGTGTCGGAGCAGTGATGGATCTTCTTGTCGTCTAGCTTTGAGTCATCTGTTAACGAGTGTGACAGCTTTTAAGTTCACTGCGTCAATTTCATATAAATATAATGCATTCGTTCGATATGAATAAATACAAATATACGGTTGAAAATGTGCTACATACATTCGTTTTTTTATTTAATTTTACAAAATTAGCAATGTTGCCACGTTGCTGATTGCTTCTTACTACTGGTAAAAAACACCAAAAAATCCTCCAAAGTGTGGCAATTCTAAAACCAACTTTATGCCATAGTGCCGCGTTTCTAAAATCATTTGCTAAAACGCTGCATGCGAATTACAAGTCATCAAAGGTTCATTATGAACAGTAAACAAAACACACCACTTATATGAAGGAGACAAAGATACCAAACAGTTACTGACAAAGCAGTAAGTAGCGTGATATAGTCCAATTTAGCATCGGTGCCGCGTACCGTTAGTATCTTCACCCTGACAAATTACCAGCTGCTACAGTATTATATTATGAATGAAATGCTATCCTAGATAGTAACAATGGTTTTGTTCAGGTATCTAAAAATAATGTCCTAGCTTGAACAATAATGCAGTCTGTCCTAGATACAAAACAGCGTCTTGCTTCATAATATTCAATGGGGCTGAAATCTGCGGTTATTTAAAATAAAATATCGCTCGTTCAAGCAGAAGTTTTTAGAAGGCTCACTTCACAGTAAACTACCTAAAAACTCTGTGATGTCAGAGTAAAAATAAAATACTTAGAATACAAAGTAGTTCAATTCAAAATATGCTATGAACATTCTGAATGAAAATGGCAACATTACAATAAACAACCACGTATCTGCCTTAGGGCAGTTTGTATGTTAAACAATACAAATTGAGCAAGACCGTTGTGTTGAGAGGTAAGTAATACTTACTTTTAGGGCAACATCTTGCGGCAGTCAAGGTAATGTGGCAATAGCTGCCGACGGGGCAATCTTGGCGGTGCGGTCCGTTGCCACAGTCAATTTCGAGACCTGTTGTTGAATCCACCATTGCTTTGTTGTTACCGCAAGGTCTCACTTCCATACCTGTGGCGGAGATAATTTTATTTCGGGTTGAAGTTAAACGAAATACAAAAAATCAAAGGATAAAATGTGTAATTTTTTGTAAAAAAATTACTGAATTACAGTATTCCAAATTTTGTTTTGGGATTTAACGAATGATTAACCTAGAAAAATATTGATAAGACTGTCAAAAACTAATGTCATGGCATGCATCGGTAAGTGACAATTATATTTCACTGGAGAATTAAAAAATGGACTACTACCTTATATTGTTAAATTTGGGCTAAAAGGTTTATTTAATATTGGAAAATAATCGACTTTATCATCCGTAGAGGGAAAATCATTATCACACTTAAATCAAATAATAATTTATACGTATTACACATTACAAAATCATACAACTAATGTTATCATACGCGACAAACCTTTGCAAAGATCCAAAGGCCGGAGTCTCAACTCCAACTGTTTCTGACATCCTTCTTTCCGCATAGCGCAGAGACTTGGGTACAGACGAAAGTCAGAAGCGCACACCGGAAAGTACTCATCATCGGGTGGACATTCAAACAGGCACGAACACCGAGGGTAGCCGTCGTCACCTATCTCACAGCTGGCACTAAAGTCGCATCTGATGTCACGGCATGCAGAAGAGCTGATAGTTCCCGTTTCATCAACAGCTGACGCATCCGATGAACCTTCTTCCATCTCGGTCGTGGTCATTGCGGTCGTAGCTACCCATCCCAAAATATTTGCGTGTTAGTAGAACGATAAAGCGGAAAGTTAGTTAATCGATCGAGGACGGGTCGCTTTATTGGAATTACTGGCTTGATGACGGTCTGATGGTAAATATTTTGTCAGCGATTACATCTGCTAAGGGAATGTCGTTAAGTAGAAGTGTTGATCACTTCCCCAAAATTGGGTAGAGTTTCATTAGTACAGATAGTTTCTACGGTTAGTGCAACCCGTTACTTAGTTGGAGTTAGTTAAAGTTATTAATATAGATGGGAATAAGTTTGAGAACTCACTCATGGCGATTGGTGGGACTACGGCTAATCTATCCTTGCAGTCTCCGTAGAATATAACGTGTAGCGTTGCGGGTGGTGGCAGCCGGCATGCAGCCTTTTGAAGTTCACATTCGTTGGTATAAGTTTGCATAGTGCTACCACAAACTGGCTCCCTCGCTGCACCGGCACAATCAGTTGGACAAACACATTCTCCAGCTGCGCAGTGAGCTCCAAATGAACACTGCACCCCATCGCAAAGAGCTGTCGACAAAGTTTTTATTTTCAATCTCCATCGAAAGTTTTATTTACCAAATTACACTTCGAAACTCTTTACAAAGCCGCGCTGGTAAGTATTGGTGTGAACCATAAATAATAATAAAGGCTGGGAGTTTTATTTCTTGCGGCTGCAAGGTTACGACTTTGTAAGCACCCGGCAGAAGTTTCTCAAGAAACGAATGGCTGAACAGGATAATGTCATTACGTTGGACAATTGCGAGCTTTCCCATCTTTCTGTCTTGCTTCTTCACAGAGATGGAATCGAGCTTTCTCTTTTCTGCAATGAGGAACGAGTGAAGACACCCGTGCAAATTTAATAACGATTGTTTACCACTTCTCCACAAAATGAAAGCCTCGTGAAAGCGGTCGATTAATGCCGGACGGGAAATGGAAGATGTTTTGTAATGAGATTTTAAACTGAAACTTCTACAAATATCGCTCATTTATTTTAAAATAGCCGTGCCCCGCGGTTTCGCCCACGCTTACTAATTAATAAAGTAGCCTATATGTTATTCCGGGACCTAAACTATTGACATTCAAAATTAAATTAAAATTGGTTTATTGACGAAATAAAAAAATAAAAAAAATATCGTTACGGAGATACGTAGTAACAAACATTTACAGACCACTCAAACTTTTGCATTTATAATATTAGTAGGACTGGATAAGAAATAATTTTTAATAACTATACCATAGATCTAAACGGAGAAAATACAATTGGGACAACTAAAGTTCTCGCAGTCAAAATTACAGTTACTGCTTTACAAAATAAGCTAGTTATTACCAAATTATTTTATGATTGTTACGAAATAATTATAGTGGCCACATATAGCACTAGAATGTAAGTAAAAGCAACGAGACATTTTTCTCAGTGTACAAACAAAACTAGGAACAAAAAATATAACTAACAATGAAAGTATTACCTACTTTTGTTCGAAATCCTAACCTTAAAAGTTGATTCATTGCTTTTCATACATTAACTAAATACTTTCATGTTTCAGTATGATGATCTAGTAACTTTTGTATAGCGCATAGAAACTTCTCAAAATAAACTAAGTACCCAAATAAATGTTCTTTTATGGTACTGTAAATAAAACAATGCATTGCCACTAATGAAATAGAATGTGTACTTACTTACACTTACGTAATTTCAATATCTACACTGATTACATTTTATTACCAGTTTTCTGACGATATCTTCACAATTAACATATTTCTTATCCATATCGACAAAAAATACCTTAGTGATAAATTTAGAAAGGAAAAATTATCGCTTGAGGCGGGATATGAACCAGCGGAAAAAAAAAATCCTTTCTAAATTTATCACTATCGTTCTGCCTAGCATGGCTAATGCTATATAAATAAAATCAACAAAATACCTTATTTAGTTTACCCTAAATATAACAAATGCAAGTATTATTTAACAATTACACTACTCTGTTGCAGCAATAACTGAATTAAACTTAACAGTAGAGACATAGTAGTCCGATGTTCTACGACAAAGGCGATTTACTTAATCGGACTTGGTTTCGGTACTATATAGATGGTTTAATCCGGCATCGGTCCCTAATCCTTGTGGAATAGATACCAGGGGTCAAGCTACTGATTAATCACGGCTACTGTTTACAGTAAATAACACGTTGTGAGGAGTAAATTGAGATGTTCTCGAATATTGTTTTCTAAACTGGCAAATCCAGCTTTGTGATGCGATTTTCATTTTATTTAAATTGGTTTTTAGATAATTGCAGAGAGGCTTCTTCGTTTCGGCCTGATTCTCGTGAAATTTTGTTAGCAGGTTAGATAATTATATGGTTCTTTTTTCCGATTCATTTTTTGGAAATGTTTAAAAATGGCGAAGATACGGGTTAATGGGGTAAAAAAAACATATTTAAGCAATTTCGAAAAATACGCGATGTCTTCAACCAATAAAGACACACATGTTTTAGAATATGTTAATACATTAATAAACATCTTCATACAAATTATTTTCTTTCATATCAGAAAAATATAACCTTACTAACATTTAAAAATAGAAACAGACCAGCAGTCTACACTTGCACTTTAACTTGAACTTTAAATATTGCAAAGAAAATATAAGTACACATTAGGCGGGCCGAGGGATCACATTTTACTATGCTTTGTTTTTTCGTTGATGTCACATTTTCCTCGCATGTGTGAACAACAAGACGAAAGTTTGATATCTAATGCTCGACTACTAGTACCCACTCAAAGATCTAAGGCCTAAGGCCATGTATTCATAAATTTGAGTACAAAAAAAGCTCTTGCTTTATTACCACATGTGTACCACATATTTACATAATGGTATTTTTGAAAGCTACTAACATCTCGATTGTATCAGACTATTATGAGGTCATTACTTTTTTGAGTACTTTCTGCTCTGTATTATATAAAACAAAGTCAGGTTTGTTACAATACTTACGGAGGACCGATTTTAATGATCTTTGATTTCTTAGGTTTATTTTACCCCGAATAGTAGAATGACTATTAAAATAACCGAAAAAAATACAAAAAAATATATATTTTCTTTTACATTTTGCTACGGAATTGGGGTTTCGATGATATTTCAAAAATTTACGCGGACGAAGCCGCGGTGCAAAATTAGTATTAAAATGAACCCTGGCCGCCATTTTTTTTTATTCATTAAATACCTCCTGACTAGGCCTTTATGTGACAATTGCTTTATTGGTTTGATGTGGTGGATGAGGAAATAAACGAACATACACATACGATGTTTAAATCAAAACCCTCCTTTTTGCCTCGCCATAGTCGGATAAAATTGTATCATAGTACAATCTATTACACCCTTAAAATTACAAGCAAACATTTCGGGCGAAATAGATGGTTTATAGTTTCAAATTCGAGGAATTTCATATTACGTAATCGTGGTAAACTATTTATGTATAAAACTTTGTCACTATAAGCTTAGTGTTTTTGTTTCTGTACCGATAACTTCCTTGATCCCCTAAATATATAGATAATTTTTAACTTATGTTGAAATTGAAATAAAAATATGTATTGTAGGTACATTTATCAATTCAAATGTATTGGTGAATAGAGTGTTGCGAGCAGACTACAAAATCGTTTTTAATGAATATCTATATTGGAATGTAAACATTTTTTATGATACTAAAGTCACTGTTTTATACCTATTTTGTCTCGTGGTGTATCTCAAATCTCTTAAAGCTGAATTTTACAAAAGTAAAAAAGAATCTTTAAGTCATTATGTTATGTGAAGCAAATTTCACAGATCCTCAAGATGTTCAGTTTATACATTAAACGGTAGCTACAATATGAGAGATAGGCATACCATTTCACCTGTAATTTTATGAGCGTCTATAACAATTTTTGATTAAAATTCCTCTTCGCAAAGTTTACGCAACAATCACGAGCATTTTCCCGTCGGTGACTGGAAACTTTAATTTAGGTAATATTTTTGGCATCGTTTTGCCTTTATACAAATCACTCAGACGGTTTCTTTGTGTGACGCTATACTGTAAGGGATTTGAGACGTTATGACAGATTGAAGAGAATTTTTGAGTCGGTATGCATTAATATGGACTATTCTAATGTTGGAGTGGACTATTCAAATAGACTTTTTTTTTTTGGAGTCTCTCGTGACTACGGCCGGTGCAACCCTGCCGAAACGTCGAGGTTAGTCAAAATAATGCTATTTTAAAAATAAAACCGCGAAAACTGAAAACAGAAACTTAAATGATTGTCTATAACCAAAAGGACATCGATGGTATTTGGGCTCATTTTTAACCCCTGACGCAAACGGATGGGTGTTATAAGTTTAACATACTGTTTATCTGTGTGTTTGTGTATCAGTTTATATGTGTGTCTGTCTGTGGCATCGTAACTTTCAAACAGCTGCACCTGATTGAATCTGATTTTGTTTTTTTTTTTCAGTTTGAACGAGAACTAGATTGAGAGTGTTATAAGCCTTGTTAATGAAAATTGGTGGAGCCATTCTCCAGATAGGTCGTCGGGAGTATTTAAAAAACAATGATTTTGCTACTTGTCTCACATTTACGTCACCAAATTTGTATAAGAGAAAAGTTTGTCTGGAAATAAAAACGGTAAAAAATATTTTGTCTCTTGAGGGTAGTTTTATTTTTAACAATACTTGTATAGTATATAATGTACGCACGTACTTATTTCAGTTTAAATATACGTAGGTATATTATAAAAAATATTTATGTCAAGAGTACCTATGAAAACTGGCTAAAAGAGAACAAAAATTTCAAAAAATATAAACGACCTCAGGAAGGTAGGACCTGCCTCAGTGAGATTACTGAAACTCTGCAGATTAGAGATTAAGCAAATAAACCACGGGAAGGAACAGGAAAAGGGAGGATTTGATTACAAGGGAGGCTGACTACTTACGAAAATAATGTTTATTATACAAAATTGTAAAAAGTCTCCGAATATAAATGTCAATTAGGTTTCTTTATTTACCGAGCGAGGACAAAAATCTAGTTGTAAAAATAAATCTGTATGATTAAAGCTTCAAAAGTAAGACATTCTTGCGGTTGATATCACAAGTTGCTCGGGGCTTATAAATAAGTTAATCTCGAATCTAGATAAGTCCTTGACCTATCCTTTCCGAGATTGTGAATTTAGGATCGGCTTTCTCGTCTCAGGTGCTTTTGTTCCAGATATTAACGTATTTTAACACAATCTTACCAAAATCCCAGACGAAACGTTAAAGAATTATTCAATAGAAGACCTCTTCAATTCTTCAAATTAAAATAATACTTTACAAGATAAATATTATTGTAATTTTGTTCATAATTTTATATTTTGAACCGGGACTGGTCAGAAATCAAATATAGTCACTAACTGAACAACAATTATGGGAATAAATATGCAGCTATTTTATTTTGTGTTATTATTCTCTTTATTCATATTTTTCTCTTATGTAGAGTATTTTTTAACAATATTTTTATGAAAGTCATAAAGTACTTTCTATTATTATTATCTTTATTTATAATTTTTTCCAAAGCAAAGGTTTTTTTTACAATCATTTTATAAAAGTAATAAACAATACAATATAACAAAATAAAGAAAACTGTTAAACAAAACCTAAACCTAGTATGCCACCAGCAGCGGGGCAAGGCCCAAGCTACCGGTAGGTCAGTGCTGCAGAGTGAGTAGCCTCCGGACAATACGTGCCGTGTCCATTATTATTTAAATTTATTTTATATTTTAAAATCCATAATTGTTTAGAATTAAAATGTACATTAATACAAACATTCAATCAATATGAGAATAAAATAAAATTAGGATCACAATCGATGAGCATTAATATTAACTTTTCCATTTTACGCTTCTTTTTATCAGCTTATACCTACGGACCAATTGCCCATATTTTCTAAAACTAAAATAAATTTATATATATAAATCTATATAGCTAAGAACTAAGTTGCCTCCAAGGAACCATGTGATGAGGCATAATACTTTTTTCAAATTATAGAGAAGCCTCTCTGCAAAATGATTACTGTCGTACTAACGTGAGTCTCGCATGTAGGTACATATCTATGTAGGTACCTATTTATACTTATATGCTATGTTTAAACACTGGGGAGAATATTGTTTAGAATCGTAAGTGCTATTTACACGTTAAGATTTTCTGGCATTTAATCGTTGCATCATTTTAATCAGCCTTACATATAAAACTAACACGTCCCTTATAAGCATGTTCCATCTTCGACCGCATCGTCACTTTCAGGTGAGATAGTGGTCAAATGCTTGCCTATCCAGCATTAAAAAAAAACACTCTTGAGCGTAAATGTGACCTATAAATAATAATAAACCATCGAGATAGGAAACAAACCTACGGTATTACTTTAGCTACAACATCCTTGTAATAAACACATAGCTTTCACGCTCACAGCCCCCACACAAGTTCGAGGACTTGCGTCGTGGGTGCCAGAAACATTTACATCACGAAAACAAACCTACATCAAAAGTATTTGCTGATTTTAATTCGCAAATACTACTAACTTATAGCTATTTAGATCATTCGATTTTAAGCTAGCTATCTAAATGGCTGTTAATTACGAGTAAATAGCACACAATAATCTTAAAAATTGTTCATATTACGTTATTTGTTTTTAAACCTATACTTGTAGAAAAGTAAGACGTATTTAAGACATGGGTGGAACGTTATATTAAGTCTTATTTACTTGTTATTATAGAAATAAGGGTAATAATAGGTTTTGCCTAAAAATCAGCGTCGAGTTTGTGCTTGAATTTTGTATATAGGCAAACTCATTTCAGCAATGCTTAGTGATCAGTTAATTAGTGTTTATGCGCAGATAATAATTACCATTCATACGTCTACAATAACAATTTATATACACGTAAAACATGCAGATCCCGCGGCTTCGCTCGCGTCAAAATGTAACATGCGTGTTGTTTCAGTATCAACCTACATTCTTAATAACAGCCAAATCCGTTCAGTAGTTAAGGTGTTGAGAGAATGCAGTCGTGCCTTTAGGTCTAAACACCACTTAATTATATAAAACCACAGAGACTTACCGCAATCTCCCTTATATCCCAGCCGCAGGTCGCTCTGTTCTCGACATGCCGTTGAGTCGAGCTCGCATTTCGAAGGATAAGTCTGTCCATCACTGCCGCAAACCACGTCGGATTCCTGTCGTAGAATACAAATGTTATATAAAACATGGCTTTAATCGTGGGTGCTGAAATATTCACATCACACACAATCACAACCAGAACCAGAAACACAAATTTTCTTTGGGGAGAAATCTCCGCCGGAAATCAAACCCGATACCCCCTTCTGCTTAGAAGGCGAACGCTCACCCAACTGAGCCAACGGGCAGTTCATGAGAAAGAATCATCAATATCAAGATTTATTTTTTATTAGGTACCCACATGCCAAATATTAACATACTTCATTTGTATTCCTAAATGAGAAAGAAAAAGGCTTAATGCGTTTATCGTGGTTTTGAAGATATAGAGGGTTAAGTACTGATTTATTATTTTTTAATCAAATTTTAATATTCAGTAGGTATGTATGTATCTTTATTAAGCCTAAGGTGTAACCAGCCAGCGTTCGCCCTGCATTTTATGTGGCAAAGCAACCGGCGCTGTGATGCCATGTGGGACGAATAAACGGGACAAAAATGGACTAAATCCATTATTTGCTTGGAACAGTGTAGTTTAAACAACTATGAATTTGAGTTTGTATAGAATACATAATCTTAATTATTGCGGAAAATATAGCATTCAGAAAAAAGTCGTACGACTAAATGAGCTATGGGTTAGAACAAGGATTAGGGTCCTAGTGCATTCAGGTATTTTACAAATAAGCCTGTATACAAGATTATTTCATTTTGTTGTATAAAAAAACAATTTTTTTTTTGAGCTGCCACAGACAAATTTTATAAATAACTATACGTAAACAAATTATACTTGAAGTTTTAATCTAAATAAATGAAAATTAGAATAATTGTGTTTGGTGAAACTTTTCTCGTTAAAACTATTTTTCAAAGTTGGGATCCACTGAAACACTATTATCGTTGATTCTCCGACTATAGAAAAGATTTATAAGTGTATTTATTTATTAAGAAAATTGAAGAACCTTAATAAATGATAAACATTTTTTGTTTAAAACGAAAAATTTCTCAACTTAAACTTACATAGGTATGAGAGCATTGACTAGTCACCGTTAGCATATCGCGTCTTTAGTCTTTATGATGATTGGGCCTGAACTGACGACCCAGTTGGCGCAGTGGACAGGTGTCCGCCCTCTGCGCCGTGGGTCCTGGGTTCTATTCCCGGCAGAAGCACAGTCCTTCCCAAGGGATATTTGTGCTTCTGGTTCTGGGTGATTTGTGTGGGATATGCAAATGTTTCCAGCACTCACGATACAAGTCTTTGAACTAAGTGTGGGGCTGTGAGTGTGAATGAGTTTGCTTAAAAAAAACATACATACTAATACATGATTTTCATTTTAGAATCGAATCATCCGCGTTATTAAGACGATCTTCAATTTAATTTTAGCCGAAAGTGAGTTTCTAGAGTTAGAAAATGAACTAAATTGAACATTGTTTAATCTCTTGTTAGCAAATCGTTTTATCTACTAGGAAAGTTCGAATTTTGATAATATTTATAAAACAGAGTAATACGCATATGTAATCACTATTATAATTTCAACAATAAACCATATATAACTATAGATTATTTTACAATACTTTCTGCCACGTTCTGCCTGTGATAGGGTAGGGGGTAGCTTACCCTTTCAAAAACTATCACGTTCTAAGAGCTCTTCAGAATTCTGTTTAAAACTAAATTGCGATCATGTAAGTTGCGTAGTTCTTTTTTAATAACGTTATTAAAATTGGATTCTAAAGAATCGGACTAGAATACGATTGAAATCACGACGGAGATTTAGGATGACCCCCAATTCAAACTGATCTTGCGTTTTCATTCGTATAAATCAATTTCAAAAGGCCATTACATTCAACCCTTTACAAATTGCGTATGTACCGGTATCTAATCTCTTACGATAAACAAGGTGGAAATCTTAATTAGCTCGAAACATAATTCAAAGCGGTATTGTTGCAAAACTGTTTACCCGGTTTCCGGTTAGGGGGCTTGTAATAAGAGGTTCACTTTCGAGAATTGTTTTAGCGGTTTTTGGGACTTGCGACTTTAACAACAACTCGTTAAATATCAAAATACTTAAATTTTCTGTTATTTTAGCTACTCGATTTGCCCAGATATGTTTTGTAACAAGTAGTTGAAATATATATTCATATGTATCTAACTGATTTATCACGCATGGTTCCATTAGATATCAATGCAAATAATAATTTCCTCTAAATAAATGATTTAATAATTGAAACGCAAGCAAAGCTTAAAGAACAAAACAAAAAAATCATCAAAATCGATTCATGATTAGCGGAGATATCGCGTTACAAACATACAAAAAAAATACATACTGCCAAATTGAGAACCTCCTTTTTTGAAGTCGGTAGAAAAAAAACTAAAAAACTCGCTTTTGTAGATAACCGATCTTAAAAGTAGAATCGCTAATCCTGATTATCCTGATAAGGGTAATTGGGACAAACTATTAGATTATTGCATTGTCATCATTCCTTGATAAGTGTGCAAAGTTTCAAATTAATCCGACGTTTGGAAGGGGGTGAAAATCACGCTCAAAGATTCCGTTATATACATACCAAGCTAATAAAAGCGTGTTTAAATAGTTAAAAATCAAACCATTAAAAAGATTATATTAAAATTTGTGTCTACGGGCAATTGGAAGTAACGGTGTAGTTGAGCCTTTTTTTATTTCGTGTACCATGATACTGAAAGAAATTATAACACCTCTCCTTTCCTGCCTAGTCTTTGTAGGCTTGTAAGCATTTCCATTGGAAAGTAAGCTCTCAGTGAGCTTACTATTCTATTTAATTTGATGGTAATTACATCCTAAAATATTATTCAAGGCTTGCCCACCTGTAGAGCCAATGGATATTTCTCTACGTAGCGAATCTGCTGTCAAAACTGACCTACAATCTGTTTAGACAAGCATATTGTGCTTAACCTTAATTCCGTAGCTATTTCCACGTTTTTGCCTTATAGTTATTGACTTACTATAGTAATCGATACTCTCTTTAAATTACCTATAGTACTTATAGTAAAAATATATTTTCTTTTTATACTTTCAACGGTCGTTAGTGATGCTGCACTGGTTTCCAATTCATTTTTTCGAAGCGGTTAACGAGAGCGAAGTTAAAAAATGTGTTAGCATACAAAAAGTATAAATGTATAGTTGTATCGGGACCAATATTTGTATATCTATATGTAATCTGCTTTCGTACACATTTGTTAGAATAACACTAGTGATATTCATTTCAATCATTGTGTTTCAATTTAGTTTACATACGTCTTCGCTTACAAAATACGTTAATGATTAATGTAGGATTATTTTTAAATATAATCTAATATATAAAATTCTCGTGTCGCGTTGCTTATTACCAAACTCTTCCGAAACGGCCCGACCGATTTTGATAAAATTTTGTGAGCATATCGTATAAGTCGCATAAGTTAGTGTTCATGGAACTTAAAACACCTAAAACTACTTGAGGATTTGCAATGCAGTGCCACGTGGGTTTGTCAATCAATGGTCCTGGTTTTCTGCAGCATAATATATATAGGCTATACCAAACACTTATCGCCGGGTCATCAACTAGCATGTCACTTCTCTGAATACCAAAAAAACATACCTGTGCTTCTGTACAGTTGTGATTGCACTGACAAACTGGTCGTCCCGTGTCTGAAGAAACTACGCAGTCACCGCCTCCCAAGCACACGATGTCGGCACACGATTCTGCACGAAACAATGAATTCCTTAGATTGTATAAATAAAAGGCTTATGAAATCGTTAGTAGTTTGTGTAGGTGCCGGAAATATTCACATCTCACACACAATCACAACCAGAACAAAAAACACAAATTTTCCTTGGGAAGAAAACTTGTATTCTTGCTGGGAATCGAACCCGATAGAAGCTTAGATATAGTTTAAAAGATGGCTTAGAAAGCGAACGCTCCCCCAACATTGCCAACAGGCAGTTCAACGTTTGAGTAAAATTCTTACCTACGGGTAAGCTTGCAATCAACTTTTTCAAAAGAATTTGTTACAATTTGTGCCAAAAGCAAAGTAGGACCTAATTTCAAATTAGCATGTTTTAGAACTTTCATCGTTACCTAGAATACAGAGTTTTCAATGTTGCCACCTAAAAATAATGAAATTCCCAAGCGGTAGTACGGAATGAAACTAAGTGAAAAACTTTCATGCATTTGCATAAGATTTTACAACGTAGCGAAGGCGGTTCTATTTATATCAAACACGAGGATGGAATAACAAAATTATCTCCTTTGGTACAAACTGACTGAATTAAATCAGAAGGCTAAAAAAAATTGAAAAAGATTTCAATATACAATTCCTTGAGTTAAATATGACTATTGAGTTATTTTAAACTAAATAAAATATAACGAATTATTGAAATAAAATAAAAACAAACTTAATTAATCCTCCTAATATTATAAGGGTGAAAGTTTGTGAGTGTGTTTGTATGATTGTTACTTTTAAATGCTCAAATGGCAATTTTGATGAAATTTGGTGTGGAGGTAACACAGCGGGTAGCACCGCGAAGCGCAGATTTATAATTAATTTGATAAGCATCCTTATTTTATTATTGAATAATTTAGTGGTCACACAGTGATGTAGGTAGTGGTACATTAAAACTACGAGCAAAAAGTCTTAAGAAAGTTCAAGCACAAGACTTGAATGTCTATCTATTACTTTTTCTATAATCAAGGGCCGCTTAAGAGTTTTAATTATAACTCAATCCCGGTCATCGACGTCGTCTTCGATTTCATTGAGAGATATTAATTTCTAATTGACATATCACCGCGCAATTAAAGACTCGACTGAATTTTTTGCAAGCTGAGAGATAAATGACCGAGTCAAAACCAATTAATGTAATAGGGAAAATTATTACGCATGATATTTTAATATGGGTCAAATAATTTTAATAAACATTATAGGTGTAAAATTACACCTTTAAAAAATATGTTTCAATTTAAATGCATTTTGAAGATATTTTTCTTTATTAGAATTTGTAAAAATTGTGTTAATAAAATGTCTGGGAAACTTAAAATAGTACAATGTACGCTACCAACATAAAAACCATAAACGCTGGCTAGACTGATTTGTGACGCCAGCGTTTGCGTTTTTGATCAGAAATAACGTCAAAATAGCCGTGTTTTCAATTGCCCGTTCCTTATTGCTTTTTTAAATACAATATTTTGATGTGAAATAATTAATGAACATTTTTCAACGGTTTTGCCGTTTATGTATTAAAAATACATATTATTGGGTCGCTCCCAATGCTCGCAGCTTCGTTACGCCGAATGACGCTGCTTTAGATTAACCTCTGTGCTTAACATTGGCCAGCATTTTCGTTCCTGTAATAGGGTTCCATTTTTCTTGCAGTCGTTAACTAAGACCACACTAAACTCAAAGACTTGTATCCACCAGAGAGAATTAGATGAGGGAATGCCGTGAAACGAACCCTGAACCCTCAGCGCACCCAGCAAAGACTCTTCCACTGCGTACTGCGAGAGTCGTCATTTTGTGCCTTTTTTGCATGGAACCTAAAATCTGTGATAATTACAGTTATCTCATCTAATGCAGGGGTAACGCTTTAACTAGTGCAATTAATAGTCACAAATGCTTTCAAGCGGGCTCAAAAATCCTAACACCAGAATGCCCATTGTTTATACGACAAGCAAGTTTGAATAGTAATATTATGGTCTTAGCAAATAACCTGCTAAACTATGCACAAGAAGTTTTTCAATCAGCAGGAAAAAATATACGTATCCCTCGCAATTCTGCAATCAATCAAATAGCCTATCCCCGAGGAACGACCCACTGTTTGTCTAATCAAACAACTGAGGCCCAATGTTTATCTTTCCTTGCCAAGGTTTTCATTTGTACGTTCAAAAATTTCGAAACAACAAGCAGGTAATCTGTTTTTCCCCATCAATGGACGGCGAGATTTCATTTTATCATTTGAAAGCACACTCGTCAAAACAACACGGAATTCATATTTCAATTGTACTTCGTACGCCATTTATTGACAGTTGTATAAGAAAGATTTTCATCACGGGAAATTGATAGCGCTTTTTTCTTGGAATGGAATTTTTTAATATAATTCGTTAACTTCCTGTAAAAAATTACCGGCGATTCGCGGTGAGATGCTTCACATTTCTGATGGAATGTTTTGTTACAATGTCTCAAGTTATTTTATTATTTAATAATTGAGGCTAGTACTTAAGTATAGACGGTTGAATATTGTTAAGAGGTTTTATTCCTTCTGTCTTCTCTCTCGCTCGCACGTGTGTTTTTATCTAACTATATGGACAATAATACACGGATGTTTCAAACTTATTTTCGCTATCATATCCTTCAATAAGGTGAGAAAAAAACCGGCCAAGTACGAGTCGGACTCGCGCACGAAGGGTTCCGTACCATTAACTATAAAAAATCAAGTTTGTTGTATGGAAGCCCCCTCAAATATTTATTTTATTTTATTTTTAGTATTTGTTGTTATAGCGGCAATAGAAATACATCATCTGTGAAAATTTCAACTGTCTAGCTATCACCGTTCTTGAGATACAGCCTGGTGACAGACGGACGGACGGACGGACGGACGGACAGCGAAGTCTCAGTTTTAGGGTCCCGTTTTTACCCTTTGGGTACGGAACCCTAAAAAGAGAGCTCACTCAATGTAGTTTTATCGTTTTTGAATTGAAACTATTTATATCAGAGATATAGGTAACAGGGGGTCAGATTTAAGACAAGCAAGCCAATAATTTGCTACGGAAGCTTATTGAACACACATAATAATAACAAAACTTTTGGCTTTGAAAACTTATTCTTATGAAAATATGTTTTAGGAGCAATGTAACAGGTACTTACGACAAGTTCCATTGTACAGCACTTTAAGATCGCCCTCTTTCAGTCCATCTTGGCACGCATGCATGCGCATCTTGCATTCGCTTCCATAAGTGTTGTGATCAGATGCACAAACTGGAGCAATTGTGGCGTCACAAACGGGACATGCGCATTGCGCTGCTCCGTTTCTAGCGATACATGCGCCGCTCCATGGACATGATGCGCGAGCGCAAGGGTTCTCAACACCTACGGATGATCAATAGATGTTAAAGATAAGGAAATATTTTAGTGTCCAATAAAAATATTGTTAATAAGTTTGATTTGATTCTAATCTATGCTTTCACAAAATCGTTGATTGCCTGCGCGTTTTTTTTGTTAAAACAGGTGTATTTATATTTATGCATAATCATCACCAACAGTCTAAGTGGACTGCGCCACGACCAAAAGCTAGTTGGTAAATATATTAAATCTACACTTGACGTGAGCGCCTAAGAGTATTTTCAAGGATTCCTGTCACGCTGACGTCATTTTCCACGTTGCAGTAATCTTGTGTAGTTAATTTCACATTTTTAGTATCTGTAATTAACTAGTAGGCAATTAGTAACCTCAAATTTCCTACTAATTACAGATACTAAAAATGCGAAATATTAGTAGGCAATAAATAGGCTCAAATTGCCTACTAATTAAAGATTACTGCAAGGTGGAAAATGACGTCAGCGTGACAGGAATCCTTGAAAATATTATATCATAACAATACTATCCTATACTCAACATAATATTGTTTCACCCAGCGTCAGAGACATGTTAACTACATTGGTGGATAATTTTTTTGAAAAAATCCAAGAAAATGTTGTACTTTACAAGAAAGCAACAATGCAGGCTCTTAAAAATGAAATCAATAATAATTTTAGAAAGAGTTAAAGAAGTCCTTAATTATCTTAAAACTCACCACAAGTCCCCATATAAGCTATTTTAATATCCCTATTCTCAAGGCATGCGGCTCGCTCCGAAAAGCACGGACTATCATACGTCCGTCCGTCCGTCCCGCACACCGGTCGAACGATCTCTTCACATTCTACGCCGCACCCACAAACGGCGACCCCGCGAGCATCGAGTGAGCAATACTCGCGGATGCCGCACTTCACTGAGTCGCAGGGATGTTGAGCTGGTGGAAAATGTGCTTGATATTAGGATACGGTCAATAAATAGGAGTTTTAGAAAATAGTGGTCGAAAACGAAAAAATAAAAAGTTTTTATAAATTAAGACTAACTATTACAGCCCGACACTAAGTTCTATGACTGGTGTCGTGGGTGCCGGAAACATTCACATCATACAAACAATCACAACCAGGACCTGAAACAGAAATTTTACTTCGAGAGAAAACTTATGCCCCCGCCGGGAATCGAACCCGATACCCTTGCTTAGAAGGTAAACGCGCACCCAACTAAGCCAACTAGCATTATTGCACGCTCGGTTGCCTGATTAAAATTAAAATGACTTATTCAATTTTAAATATTTATCTAAATCATTTAATTCCATCTTTCATTTAAAACATTTAGTTCAAGTGCTTATAGTATTTAAAATAGATAGTCAATATTCGTAATAAAATAATTTAAGTTTTATCAATAAATTAAATTTAAATTAAGTGTTAAATCTTCTAGTTTTTCTGGTTTCTTTCTAGTAGTCTTTAGTGTTTGTGGTCGAACTTCTCCAAACGGCTTGACCGATTATAATGAATTATTTTTTGTGTATTTGGTAGGTATGAGAATAAGGCGTAAAGTATTTTTCATCCTCCTAAAGTTTTTAGTTTTTAGTATGGTATTTTTGTACTAGGCGACCATAAACGTGGAAGAGGTAAAACACTTTTTCTAAACATGGCAATTACATAGAAATAAATAATTCTTTAAGTTTTGTCACTTGTCCATCTCCAATTACTTTATACTTTTGAACAAATTGTCTCTTCAACGCGGACCAATAATGCTGACTCGCGTTTCTAATAAAGATTTAATTTCAGATTAGAAAAGTAGATTGTTAAATAAGAAACTTTTATTAAAAGTTTTCCATCGGAAAATTTATTGGGAAATAATGTAGATGGCGTCTGTTTACAACTAAATGATAAGGAAAATATGAAATTTGATAAATTAAGATTGATTATTCTTAATTGCACGCGATAAAACATATAGGCGAATATAATGCTACTTAGCATTTTCTTCCAGCTAACCTTTGTCTATTAAGAATTTGGTAAGATTACAAAATGTATATTTTTAGATAAGTTCATACAATTATTAAAATATAAATGACAGCTGATTTTGCTCGTTTAGCAACCGCCGCGAGTCCCAGCCGTTCAGTAAATAATTAAACGCAAATAAATTTAAAAAAAACCGACTTCACCGCTTATATTTTGGTTTTGGCTAAATCGATTTCGATAAAATTTATATGGGACCTCTGAAGAATCTTCGAAACAAAAAAAGACATCAAAATCGATTCATAATTGGCGGAATTATCGCGTCACATACAAACAAAAAAAAACATACAGTCGAATTGAGAACATTTTTGAAGTCGGTTGAAAATAATACTGAATAACACTCGCGATAGTTTTCAAACTCAAATAACTGATTTTGCGTCTTTGCAGTTTATTTTGTTTCATATGGCTCGGATAGTAATAATTTGAAAAAAAATTATAATGAAACGCAGTCAAAGCTTAAAAAAACCGATTTCACCCTTTTATCTTCGGAACCTTGATCAGATTTAATGTATTAAACACGCATTATTGACTATAACTCAAAAACTAGAGATTAGATCTTGATCAAATTTGAATGGGACCAAAGGAAAAGCACCAGCTTTCAAATAAAAAAATAATCATCAAAATCGGCTCTCAACGAAAGAAGTTATGAGGTAACTTTTGAAGTCGGGTAAACGAGAACATCGTCAAAGTAGTCCACGAAATAGGCATTTTTGACGATATTTCAAGAGCTACTGATCAGATCTTCATGATCAAAATTTAAATGGGACCAATTAAAACGCAACATCTTTGAAACTAAAAAAAAAAAATTCGAAATCGGCTCACGTGGATAGAAGTTATGAGGTAATACACATAGAAAAAAAAATACAGTCGACTTGAGTACCTCTTCCTTTTTTTGGGAAGTCGGTAAGAAAGACATTCAGACAAAATTTCAATTTTTTTTTTTACTTTTAGTGGTAGAACTCTGTTGGTGTATATTTAAACTGGATGTGAATAGTAAAATTTTAGTACAATTTTTGAAAATACAGGCAAATAGCTTTTACCGATATTTTTTGTATATTTGATATTATTTTCTACTTAAATAGTAATGCGCTTACTAATACATACGAATTATAAGTAGAGACTATCGGATTCAGACAATAAGATATATCGTACAATATAGAATCACAGAATCACGGTTTGATATTTGAGAAATATCATATACGATACAGGTATTATTAAAATCTAGTGTAGCAATATAAAGCAAAATCTTTACATATATTGCGGGACAACTTATGAGCTATACTGAAATCCTATATCCGCGCGAAGCTCACAAAGTTGGTATGGAAATACCTAACATCAGAAAATTCTTATACGCTGTAAGCGAAACATGTTTACAAGATGTATCATTACATTAGATGCTAGGAATATTGTTTTCATAACTAAATATTTCGCTTTATCTGGCAATGTGAAAGACACAATATAAACAATTGCTGATCTGTCACCAGTCATGAAGATCTAAGTTTTTTTTAACCATCTTATTAGCGTTACTTACTTTCAAGACCCTATTTAGTATTATGATTAGGTTTTCATGGGACTAATGTACACTCTTTCAAAACACAAATCCAGATCTTATAACATACGCTGGATATATTTTGTGGTACCCACGAAATAAAAAAGTCACAGAGAATTCATATAAGCAATTTCATTTACTTGAATGACATACATTTTTACACTTGTATTGATTTAAAAATAAGCTACTAAACCGATTTCGATGAAATTTTTATGGGATCAATCTGAAAGTATATAATTTCTAACAAAAATGATGGTAACGCAAAAACGCGTGATCAAAATGTTAAGTATTCGGCTCAACGTATTAGCATTGCAATTCAGAGAAGCAATTCCGCCAGCATGATGGGAATGCTACCCACTGGTAGTGGGCTCGATCACTTGAGTTGTCCATAAGCTTGATGTCATGTAGGTAATTTAGGTTTTTGCTGTATATAGTTTTAGGAAATATAACCAATTGGCCCTTGACCCGTAGATATTATGCCTTATGAAAAAAAATATAGTTTCTACATTGATTATTAAATGAAAGATTTCTGAGGTGACGAACATAAAAAAAACTTATCGATTGAGAACCTCTTCATTTTATGAAGTTGGTTAATAACCCACAACGGTTTAAGCGAAAACATGAAATAAATGCAATGTAATTTTCAATTTAATTTGAAGACAGAAACCTTTCAACTTCAACAAACAAGGATAACTTAAAGAATTTTGTAGTAGAATTACCTGAAGCACACTCTCCTCTGTAAGCAATCGTGATTTGCTGCCTCGTCCTACACGACTCTCTTCTCAGAGCGCATTCGCTTGGATAATCCTTATAGTCCGAGCCACAGACGGCTGAACCGGGTCGTACCATAAGATCACACGGAGGTCCGCACTTGCAAACCGGAGTACGAACTTCGTTCAGCTGACATACACCCTCGTCAACGCATTCATGTTCTGAGCATGGATCTGCGACGAAATAATCTGGATTAAAACGGATTCCCAAAGGAGGTTACAATACATCCCAAGCGGGACGTCAGTGCAGGCTATACCGCCCTTATCACAGATTAGAATTAGAATTAGCAGGTTACAAAAACATGATTTATAATAGTTATTCAAATAACAATTTCGAACGTTTTTAAGTCTCCAAACTCCACATATATGCTGCAAGAAACCATACTAAAGTCAATATACCAAATAATTAAACGCAAGCAAAGCTCTAAAAAAACCGACTTCACCGCTTTATCTATAGCTATATATAAAGTTATGAGGTAACTTTTGAAGTCGGTTAAACGAGAACATCGTCAAAGTAATCCACAAAATAGGCATTATTGACGATATTTCAAAAACCATTGATCAGATCTTGATCAAATTTAAATGGGACCAATTAGAAAGCAACAACTTTCAAACTAAAATAAAATTTTCGAAATTGGCTTACGTGGAGAGAAGTTATTACACACATAAAAAAAAAGAAACTGTCGACTTGAGTACCTCCTCCTTTTTTGAGAAGTCGGTAAAAATATAAAAACTCGACTGTGTAAATATGAGATTTTTATATAACACTTTTTCTTTAGTAAGAATTATTATGCAATTATGTAAGAACTTTATCACAGTTTTATATTGGTGAGAATGGTTGCTAACCAACTTAAAATCGGTATAAATTGTAAATGGTCAAAATAAAAAATTGTAATGGAAACCTAAAGATGATTATTAAATACTTATTCAACGAGACACAATTTAATAGAGTTGGTTGACTTAATTTTTATTTTTCACTATATGGTGTTTGCTTATCACCATATTGAGATTTGATTACATG
This sequence comes from Lomographa bimaculata, assembly GCA_948107665.1. NCBI lineage: Eukaryota > Metazoa > Arthropoda > Insecta > Lepidoptera > Geometridae > Lomographa > Lomographa bimaculata. The sequence continues at coordinate 12,634,793 of OX403586.1, read as the reverse complement.
TCATGTCTTAGTAACAAAAAATATTTTATGCAAAATTAAGACATGTCACATCTTCGGCCGCATCAGGTGAGATGGTGGTCAAATTCTTGTCTATAAAAAGCAAAAAACAAACATTACACTTCTTTATATAAAATCAAATCAATGAATGCACGCGGATGGAAGGATGAAAGTGTTTTGAGAACAATATTGCTAATTATAAAGTAGCGACTGTTTTGTGATCGGTGATATTGCTCTCATGAAACTTGACTTGACAACGAAAAAATGGCTCATGGGGTCTCCAAATTTTGGGTTGGATTATTGTCAAAGATCTGGTTCAACAGCGTTCCAAATTCAAATCTTTCAAGAGTCTGGATTGTAAAAGTATAATAGTAAACATTCACCAAATGAATGCTGCGCTTGCTAATGCAATATTGAGATCAAACAATGGCTTCAGCGGCTAGCTCAGAAACTTTGGTATAAAACATTTACCAGTGCCGACGTACCAAGAACAAGAGACAGACAATGTGAAACAATTCAATAAAAGCGCAAAAGCAAAGCTAGTAATGTAAATAGTGAATCTCACAAAGGATGTTGGAATGTGCGGGCATTTGGTCTTGTTCAAATTTAGTTCAGATCGAATGTTCAGGGACAAGTTGAAAAGGGTTAGCGAAACGTAAGTGCCCACATGAAGCAGACGAGATTAAATTACTTTCTATGAAAAAGAAAGCGGGTGACCCAATTCCCGATTTTGTGTATGAAAATATTGTAACGGGTACAGTTTGTGTTACTTTCATGAGTTTGGGTAATTTACTTAGGTGCCCGGATCTACATTATTTCGAGAAGTTACGGGAAAAAATATTTTACTGCTTACGAAATATTGCTTGATAACTTTTTTTACGATAGCACGGGTAATGCGAGAAAGTGGTATGATGGATCGACTTCGGCAATATGATCCCGCATCAACTTTTTACTCACGTTTGTTTGGAAAATCCAACTTTATTTGTGTGCAAACAATCACGTATACTGAAAGAATAGACCCTCTTTGTATCTTAACCCACTTTTCTCCTATTAAGAAAGGAAACCCTCTTAATGAGTTCCTTTTCATTCTCAGGAGATCAACAATACGCGCTCATTTGTTTCAATTACAAGATTCCCATTAAAACTGTATACCAAGCTTGCGACTCTTAGCAAAGTAGTATATATATTGAAGCAAGTGTTTTGTTTATAATTGGATTTGAAATAGGTAACAACTATGAAAGTTTACCTACACAATTTCAATACAAACTTACTTCAAGCTAGCAAACTACAGACAAAACAATTTAATTAACGTCATAGTTTCGTATTCTGTTGAGCATCATGCACTGATGTCTGTTATACCGTGTTAACACAAACATAAATCAAATACATAATTCAAATCAAAATGTAATTCTATTTATGAAATGTAGTATTTAAAAACATTGAAATAATCATTATCGCAAACTAAGCACCTGTTTTAATTAAATGGCTTATGTGTTAATAATGCATGCGTCTGTTATTGATTTTGTAAACATGCTGGACACCTAAGCTATAGTGTATTTTTGGCACTCACCGCATTTTCCATGGTATTTAATAGTGACATTCAATTGGTTATCACACGCATGTTTATCTAGATGGCAAGATGATGCGTATTCCTTTCCATCTGTCCCACATACTGGTTTCCGTTTTTGACAACTTCTTGGACACCGACATTCCGCGCTGTTTGCAGTCGGCACACATCTTGCTCCTACTGGACAGGGCACACCGGCACACGGATCTCCAGATTCTACACAATGTAAATAGTTAAACAAGATCCATCAAACAAAAACATATCACAAATTTTAGTAAAAGCGTTCGATACTAACATTAATTGGTCATCCCCGGCCACACCAGTGCGCGTGTCATGAAAACGATCATTAATTATTGACATTATTGATTAAAATTTCATTGTAACATAATTGGTAGCTGAAACCATCAATCACCATTAAACGATACTTACCACATTCACCCTCATGCTTTACTCGTAAGTTCAGTCTCCTTTCGCAAGCTTCTTTTCTCAGGTAGCAATGGTTGCGGTAAGTTCGGCCAGCTGTCGAGCATACGGGTGTTGGTAGTTCTGGGCAGCTTGCGGGACACGCGCAGTGCGCACGTCCATCCCCCAAAGACACACACTCCGCTCCCCATCGGCAAAAAGTCTTTTCACAAGCTTCTGCAAGAAAAAAAACCATAAAAAATTCGCTATCTAATATATTTAATGGAACTACATCCTACAAATCAAGCGAACCCTCCGAATTGTGTTTATCTCTCCCATGATACAGATTCTACATTGTGAAAGAGATTGAGTTATTTTGGTCTAAAAAATAAATAAAAAGCTGCAAATTTTATCACAATTTACGATAAAACGCCTGACAGGCTCCGGTCGCGTCATAACTCAATTGATTTTGATCAATTTCGGACGTTTGGATTGGATCACCTACCTAATTTAGTCACGGCGAATGAAATATGCTCAGTGGCTCGAGAAAATATTACTGATTTTCATGCTCCGAGTAATATACGTAGATAAGTTTGATAAAATTGATATCCTGTGACGCGAGCAAAAGGTAAATTCTTTTGAAGAAGATATAATTATTCGCGGTTCTGCGCTAAGGATGACACAATTTCCAATTTTCTACCTGGGGAGTCGAAAGCGTGACTAAATTATTAAGGAAAGCCAAAATAAGATGCCAAGTTCCGTTTTGCCACAGCATTGTGTGAGATCTGGCTTTAGGGATCAGCGATTTCTATCGTCTAGTTAATATTCCAAGCAGATTGTCGGGTGCGAAAGCACACAGCGGCATGATAAAAGTTAATTTAGTTTTTTTTCTCGTTTTATAACTTACAAACGTCTGCAGGTTTTAGATAACGGTATTGTATTTATGTGTAATATACCTTCAGTAGGATATTTCTTTTAGTATTTTATAGTGACTGCAGTAAAAACATATACAACAAAAAAAACTGATTGGGGTGCAATTCAAATTTTAGGTCTGGAAATAATGTTGAAGCTATAGATATCTCCGGAGTAATGGGTATCATAATAGGTAGTGTTAAAAATATTTTTATATAAGGTACTTATGTATAGAAAACGAATAATGCCTCTACAAGTATATGATATATACTTGTAGACCTATACATTTGTTCGTTTTTATTTTTACTCATTGCCCCAAACAAAGTTCAATAACTTGTATCGTGAGGGCCGGAAACATTTTTATGAGACACTCAAGTTAAGTCTAGAGTAAATAAGTAGCTTATAGTATCTATTCACTCAAGACTTGAAGACACCCAGGTTGAAAGTATACCATCAGTCATGTTTTCTATTTTTACAGTTATAGCTAGCCATTTAGGGCTTGTATAGTCAGGTTTTAGTTTTATATTTTCGTTTCTTGTTGTACAAAATAAAACAACAACAACGAATATTTTTAACACTTCATTTGATGTTCTACCCAGGAACCATTGTAAAGAAATGATCTGAGCTACTGACCTGTCAGCAAGCAACATAATAATTAGGTGTCCATGTAAGAAACAGTTTGTCCTGATATCGACACCAGGCGGCTTGAAGTGTCTGAACTTGAGACTTGTTAATGGTCATAGCGAAACATACGCTCACGGGGAACTGCAAGGGTTTAAATTGTAATGGGAAAAAAGTAGTTTTCATATCATGCGTAGCTCTTATGTGAACAATTTTCCATTACAATTTAAACGCTTGCAGTTTTCCGTGAGCGTATGTTTCGCTATGACCATCAACAAGACGCATGTTCAGACACTTCAATCGGCACGATGTCGATCTCAGGACGAACTGTTTCTCACAAGGACACCTATATTAAGTTGCTTGCTCACGGGTCACTAGCTCAGATCATTTGTTTATAATGGCTTCTGAGTATAAAATAAAATGATGTGAATAAAAAGATATTTAGTTTTGTTGTTTTATTTTGTACAACGAGAAACGAAAGTATAAAAACTAACACCTGACTACACAAACCCTAAATTGAAAAAAAAAAATCATGGCTTTGATGGGATATATCTCGCAAACGGTACCTACGCTTGACAAAAATATGATGTGCCCCTACCTTCATTTTAAAACTTAACATAATAAAAATTTAATTCTAGGTTGTTATAGTTCAATCAAGTCAAAACTATATGGATTTGGATGAAACTTAGCACACAGATAGTTTATTACCGGGGTTAGCACATAATATGGGATTTTTACCTACTATGCGGACGAAGTCACGGACAGAAGCTAGTCAATAATATAAGTATTTAGAATTTAAATGTTGGTACACAAATATTACAATTCTCGCAAAGATAAACATGTCTTTAAATATTCATAAACTTGTAAGATTGATGAATATAAATAAAAAGTAAATCCTTGAAAACAAAAGTGGTCCTATTTCAATTTGTCGCCAATAAACACAAAGCAATCTCTTAGATTTCACATCGACGTTACACAATCAGCGACAAAATGTTTTATAATATCACATTTGTCTCGTGAAAAGAGGTCAAGTTTCCGAATTCACCCGCGATCTCATTTCCTTGACTTTCATATATAAAGGCTGTCGACGAATCCGCTTAAAGAAAAGAATCAGTCGGAAATAACAATTTTGCAAGAAACAAACCAAATGTAAGAAGGCGAAATAGCTGTAGAAGAAGCCCGAGATAAATGAAGACAGGGGAGAGAGATAAAAATGATGGCGGATGCCTTGTGAATGGAAGAAAATTAGGAAATTCACCGCGCCGCCTTTTCGGTCCCGAAAGCTGTTTAAATTATCTGCATTATCCGAACATAAATTCCTATAAGCGCTCGGTATGTGAAGCAATATATTTTTATTATTGATACTATGTGCCACAGGATATATTATACATACGAGTTACCTATGTTTCTGCACGTGTAGAGTTAAATCTAGGGTGAGTTTGGAACCAATAGTCAAGACTAAGCAACATATTGGAGAAATCAATTTTGGTCTCTTCGTCGTTGAAGTTTTAAGTAGTAAGAGTATATAAAATACGTTTCTCGTAGTCATAACGATGATAAATACAAACACCTAGGCAACGTATTAGCATTGCAATTCAGAGAGGCAATGCCACCAGCATGATGGGAACGCTACCCACTGGTAGTGGGCTTGAACACTTGAGTTACCTATAAGCTCGATGTCTTGTAGGTAACTTAGTACTTTACTGTACAAAGTTTTAGTTTAGTTTTAGGAAATATAGGCAATTGGCCCGTAGATTTAACACCCAGTGACGTATATGAGAAAACAATGCATGAGTCTAGATGTTCCGTTAAATAACATGCACTTCAAGGCTTAAAATTGTCTCAATATCATGATAATATCCATTAAAAATCTTCAGAATTATTAAAAAAATATATACCTAATATCAAAATAAGGGATCAAACTCTGTAATTGAATGAACGGATTAAAATAATATTACGTAACTAGGTAAGCAAAACGTGAAGACTGTCCTATGTTTTAATCTCATGGATGTGTGCGACACCGCAGGCATACTCTTTATAATAATGTGGAAGATTGCAAAGTGTCACCCATCATAATAATATTATAGACGGTACTGCAGCCAGGGTAAATAAAGTTTTATCGTATCATATCATGTTTGCCAAATTTTATCAACATACGTCCAGTTAAACAGACAACTGAAAATTTCAGTGTTTTATCAGTATGACATATACGAGTATAGTGGAGTTGGAGTGTGTGCTACGAAATTACACAATCGAATTCTCTCAACCCTATTGTACCATCGAATACGCACAGACTGCTAAGCGACTGTTATATAGAAGACATTCTACAAATGTGGATTAAGCATTTTGCTTCCACATTCATTATGCGAACTGCAATGGAATATAATTCATTCTCTACGTCTGTGTTTTCTTATAAGTGCCTATAATATAACTTTTGCTTATTTCGTATGCAAAAAAAATGTGCGTCCTTCGCGCATTATCACCGAGTACACAATTTTTTTGCACTTGTATCGATTACATTGTACAAATTTAAAGGCGATGCACGAGTAAAATGCGCTACTTTTGGGTCATAATATTCATATGTATATATACATACATAGATTTAATTCAGGCGTGCGTTTGAATCGATACATACTATCTAAATGGGTGTAAATGCAAGTACTTAGCATTTTCATCACTTTTAAAACTGTGTTTTTAAGTCCGTCTTAAACCCTTCAATTTCTCGGGATACGCAATCATACATCATCTGGAGTCTCTTTAAAAAGACAGAAGCTTTTAGCGATTCAGCGAACGCGCGATACGGCTCGTCTTTATCGACGTTTCTGCGCGTTTGGAGTAATGCGTCGTGCAAAACGCAAGTCTCAAACAGTAAAAGTCTCAAGAGTATTTTAAATTAAAAGTCCCAGTCACAAGTCACAGTCAAAATCAAGTCAAGGTTCAGTCATACTCAAGTCATGCCCTAGTAAAGTGCTTTACTAGAACTTTTAATGGAGTTTTGGAGCGAAGGCGAAAATCACGTTTTCAACTTTGTACGATTTGCCAACACTTATGCACGTTTACTAAGTATTATCGGTTAACAATCCACCATTATTACACATTAACACTCGAAGAAATCACAGGTTTTGGAAAATTATACAAAATCAAACACGCCATTTTTTCAATTTTGAAAACCTTTTGGGTTTTTAATAAGAACATAAATCTTTACTAACTTTATATATATATTTGTCCATAAGCATAAACATTTTAAAATATATAATAATAGCGTTAGTACAATTTACAAATGTCTTATTAAATAACCAAATTTTGCCTAGATTTTTTTTAACTGCGTTAACTACTAGAATTCTTCAATCTCATGTAATCTCAAGGACAAAACTTGTTTAACATACACCGCAATAAAAAGCAATAAATACGATTGTTTTTCTCTATGACTATATCCATATCACAGGGAAATTGCAATGGGTCATAATAAAGCACGTGTTCCAAATATAAGATACTTCCAACGCGGTCTGCTTAAACAAAGCGTTCCAAAGAAATGGGACGAAAATAATAACACGACGGAATATACGGCGTTACTCGCGCCCACATAATGCGGGCGCTTCCAAAGTCTCACAGACAAAGCAATTTTGTTGGCTCGAGACACCCCGACAGTATGAGCCAGTGTAAAATCTCCATACATAATGGCTGTATTGAGTTCTTTACTAACAACTCGTTTAAATGTATCATCTTGTTGGTTATGCATTGGATTTCACAGCCGTGAGACTACGGATTTTGTTTGTAATTACTACAATTTTAGTACATAAATGACGATTGAAAATGCGTGTAGCAAATTAAGAAATCAAGACGCAATAAGTGACCATACGCTTCTTAATCTGATACTACTTAGGGACTTGATATACAAAGCGGCCAGGGCGCGCGCCCGGACGCTCCCCTGTACGCGCGCCCTGTACTCGCGCCTGCTGCTGCCACTGCATAAATACGCGCGCCTTGTTCGCTTGGGTATTTTGTTGCAATAGAACCTATACAAAAACGTCGACAGCGTGGGGGGAAGCGTCACAGGCCCGCGCCCACCGAACGCCCGCGACGCCAAGTATATTTCGTTCGTTCGGTGCCATAGATTTTATCTTCATAGCGCCCTAGGCGCACGCGTGAGGCGATTTCCTTTATTGCCCGTGCTACTACCAGTCTTACTACCAGTAGTAACACGGGAAATTAAATCTTCCTCTGTTACTACCAACAGACCCGTCATACTACTACAGCCATTCTCAGCCTTAACCTTGTATATCAAGGCTTACAGTTAGAACTCATAATGGCCACTTTCCAATAACTCTACTATTAGGTGGGTGTTTCTTCAGCTTTCGATGACTTTAGATGTCGGGTGTTTACTAGAAATGTATTTATAAAAATATGTTTAGCTTACACTTTTGCACGTTCTTGAACTTTTAACGGGTAGGAAATAACCACCATTGTTACACATTTATACTCGAAGAATCACAAGTTTCGCAAAATAATCCGAATACCACGACGCCATTTTTTCCAGCCCCGAATGTCTGTGAAGAAATGTCTGGGGCCGTAGGAAAATGACAATATAAACATTTACGTTAATCAAAATTGCACTTTATGTTAACGGATTACAGTCTGAATTTTAAAAACAGACAACTGAAGCAAAATGACCAGGCCCAGAGAACGGAATCTTCAGTTTAACAGATACAAAATAATAATATTAGTACATAATTTATCTGTATTTCGTAGAATGAATTATATAATTTTATCTGTCTTGTCTACTCAATCTATGGAATCATTCATTTTAGGGTAGCCATCTTTTAAATAAAGTTACCTTTGTAGTAAAATGCACATAATTATGTAAGTAATTAATGTTGTGTACGGCTTGAAAGTTTTAATTTTCAAATTATGTAAGTACATTAGCACTAAGTAAAAAAAAACAATATCTTGCAACCATGACACCGAAAAATTAATTTTATTTATTTATTCATATGCATTACATGTACATAGGGGATGAAAGTTTGTATGAAACTTTGTCAATTTTAAATTAATACTTGAGTTTGAAAACTATCGCGAGTGTTATTCATTATTAATGTTTACTAACCGGCTGGTACTCGCGGCGGTTTTTGTCGGATTTACCGACTAGTTTCGGGCATGTACGATGCCCATCATCTGGGAGGTGGCCGATCGCAACGTTCGCGTCGCCGCGCCTCTCCGCGCGCACCTGTTTTTTTCCGCGCGCACCTGTTTTTTCGGAAAATCCGACAAAAACCGCCGCGAGTACCAGCCGGTTAGTAAACATTAATAAATTAATACTTCTTAACGCGAGCGAAGCCGCGGGCAAAAGCTAGTTAGATCATAAGACTAAACTTAGAAACTAAAAACATTCACCCTGTAATGTAGGGTATAAGCAAGTATGTTATCTATCTATCTATCTAACATTTTCTAATTTCACACAGTATATACAAGTTATATATATTAGATTTTATTTAGCTATGAGATTGTAACGTTTTATCTTCAAAATATTCATTAATGTTGTAGTAGCATTAGTTCATCAGTAATTTACGCAGTTTTGATTGGAAAGATTTATCATTAGATTCGGTTATTATATTATGGGGAATATTATTATAAATTCTAATCAGAATGTATTCTGGTCCTTTTCTATATAACTCAATTTTGGGTTCTGGCAACAACAATTTGTATTTTCTTCGTGGGTTTGGATAAGGCATAAAAAATTATGATACTTTTTTACAAATATTGCTGCTTCAAGATTGTAGATGCACGGTAGTGTTAGAATATTGTGTTGAATGAAATGGGGTCTGCAGCTGTCGCGTTGTCTGATGTTGACTATTATTCGTAATCATTTTTTTTGCATGATGAGCAGTTGCTCAACGTCGGTGTTTACGTAATTTACAATGCTTACGTAGGCTAAACTTTAAGAGAAACATAAAAATAATATACTAAAGAATTGTAATACTTCTTAAATTCTGAAGATAACTCTGCGATTGGCATATCTACCTGTTACGGTTGACTCACAGTAACCATTTCTTAAATAAATACTTTTTTAAATTGCATTACTTGCGATTCTATTTATTTTTATTTAGTATTAAATTAACAGATTAATAGATTTGTAGTTTTCTAAAAAAATATGAATGTATTCTTGAGCATTCATGTAGATTATAATTATCTATCACAGTATACTATCGTTGTAATGAAAACTTTAATAGATATTAAAGGACGGACCGGAAAAGACCACAGGCCAAAACAGCCAGTAACATCCCATTTTCACATCTTTTTTTTTAAATTATATCCGTGCGAATTCGGGGCGGATCGCTAGTAATATATACAAATACATTTATTGACACAATATTTATGCATTCATATTTGTGAAGCTTGTGGCCGCTGATGTAGTTGAAAACAGTGTTTCAGGGACCAGTGTCTTCTCTTATTTGTGGTCCAATGGTATGTCAATCTTACATGCTAATTACGACAAAATCTTGTTTGACTGCGTTTGCATGCGTGTGGGTGTGCTTGTGTATATGTGTGTGTGCGTTTTAATGTGGATGATATGCATTTGCGTTACTATGGATGTATGTAAATATTAATTACACGTTACTTAGTAATCTTTCTACATCTTCAAAACCCCATTTGCTGAGCCAGGTATGTATCGCTTTATGAAACTTTTTGTTCGATATTTTTTTATGTTGTTGTTGGTATTTAATTTATTTGACTTATTACTTAGGTATGGTGCTACAAAAACATGTGCAAAATGTTTTTTTCCACAACGATTGGACTGATAGTTATTGTTTGTGTGTCAGGTGGATTTAAGAATTATTTAGATACACAATTCGATCCGATAAATAGTGATTTTTTTAAATGAATTTATTATGTTGGATACAATAAGTTTTGTCGAGTTTTTGTGCTTTAATAATAAGTCTGAAGTCACTATTAGTACAACATTTTATAGCCAAGCTCCATATTTAGAATTTGCTGATATACTCAGACTATTCCAGCATTATTCGATATTGGTTTTGGTAATTTGAAATGTTATATATTGGCAGTCCCGTAACTGTCACTTTTCTGAAGCTTAACTTTTCTTGCGAAAGTTTAAGTTTTTGAAAGTTTCGTAACAATTTCTAATTTGAATCAACAGTTTTCATTTAAAGCTTAAATACGTATTAGTGTTTATGATGGGGCGCCGCAGACGCGAAGCTGCTGTATTCTAAATTGTACTTGTACAAGTAAAACGTGCAAATGTTTTCGCTTTCTGAATAACAACAATAAGAGATACTTGGATTGAACTTCTCAAATCACATACCGGAAACCTAATAATTAATTCAAGATATCATTATATATGCATCCACCACTTTGAAGAGAAGTACATCAAAACGGGAATAGGGAATCAAAGCAGGAAAGTGGTTTCCATACCTACTCTTTTTACTAAGAGGGAAATGGATACTAGAGTTCCTAACTATCCTATTAACTTGAGTAAATACCTATTTATAATAGAAGCCGCTATTTTTTAATGTGCAGGAATTCGTGTTACGTGTCGGTACATTTCTGACCCGTCCCGTTCACGGGCGGACTCCCGTGAAACTAAGTTCACGATTTCTCATAGACTATTTATCCAAATCATATGCAGTAAAAAGAAAAATGTATCTACATGAACTACGTAAGACGATGAAATAGTTTATTTTGATAAGGATTAATACTGAATGTCTCAAAAAGCCAACTAAACAGAGGCCGCTTTTTTTTTCAGATTTTTAACAAAGAAAAGTATTTTTTCTGAGCTATACATACATGTTAGATATATGCTGTCGCGGACTTTATTACCTATGACACTCAGTGATAGTGTAGCTATCTATTGGTGAAAGAATTTTCAGAATCGGATCAGTAGTTTCAGAGATTACCTTTTACATACAAACAAACAAACTTTACCTCTTTATAATATTATATATATATATATATTATATAATATATATATATATATATATAGTAATATAGTATAGATGACACTTTATTTGACGTCGTACCACGAGGTTACGGCGATATTATTTAGGTACCTAATGGCACACAGTAAGAGATGGCTAATTAATTATATAAAGTCAACAAAGGTAGGTGCCCGCCCTTTGCGCCGTGGGTCCTGGGTTCGATTCCCGGCAGAATCTCAAATTCCTTCCCAAGGGATATTTGTGCTTCTGGTTCTGGGTGTAATGTGTGTGTGATGTGAATGTTTCCGGCACCCACGATACAAGTCGTTGATCTTAGTGTGAGGCTGTGAGTGTGAAAGCTTTTATGTTTATATATTATAACAATAGCTCACCTTAACTGTTAAGGACGTTAAGGTTTTGTCATTGCATGGCATTTTTTTAAATAAAACAAGCTTATTTAATTTGTTAAAGTTTTCGTAATAAGATATAACAATTTTTAACTGTTATAATGTATTTAATAGCTTACATAAGTTCCGTGTACATATTTTTGTCAATAAAGATTTTTTTATACGGTATGTAATTGTTTCAATAATTTACCTAATACCCTTACACTAATATGGTTATTATTTTATGAATACTTGTTACGGGAAAGTGCTCGATAGTAATTTTCCCAACACTAATGTTAATCGATATCGATACTCTGCGCATGGCCGCCCTACAAACGTCAGTTGTGTCTGGGCCTCGACATTTCCTAAAGCCCGTTCAATAGATGGCGTGACGTCCATCTACCTTGGGTATATATCTTATTTATCTCTGATTTTTTCCTTTTCGCGGCAAATCTCTGGTATATTAACTTTTTCACATCATAATTATTGGCTTCGCACATATTATACATTATTCCTTTTTGTTAAACCATGACAAGCGATTAATTTATTCGCGTTGTAAAACAATTTATGTGTATATTGAAATGTACACTACGGCAAAGCTAGTTCTAACTAACTTGCATATAAAACTACTTTTCATCTCGCTGTATGTTTTACTTTGCAGCGTACGTCAAGCGTGTCTGAACTTTACAGCGGTAGCTTTGGTACTGTTCACATTTATTATTCTGTGTACCGACTTAGTTGGCATGTCACCCGCACTACATGTAGGTACTCGTATGTGGATTTTGGACCAACGATAAGCTCTTTGTAGCTTTGAAGATGTACCCCAGCTATTTAACTTGAATTACAGCGAGGTGTAATTTAGCACAAGAATCCGTCTTAAGTTATTTATATTAAGTTAGAGAAACATATTTCTGCGGTTGGAACATATTGGTTAAAGTAAATACCTACCAACCTAAACCCATACTTATTATATTAATTATAATACCTACAAGACCTACATAGGTATTGATAATTATAAAGAATTCTTTAAGAAGAAAAGGTATAACATCTAATGCCGCATACTTTAATTCAAACGCTTTTTTTTTTTTTTTTTGTGACAGGCTAGTGTTTGACCACTATCTCACCTGATGGTAAGTGACGATGTGATCGAAGCTGGTAAACACACTAGACCTGGAATACGCAGGCTCTCAATTCTACGCATTCATCGGGCACGTGGCCCTGCGATGCTTGAATGGAACTTGAATGGAGGAGTAAGTATTTTTAAGGAGAATTGAGTAACGCATGCGGCAACAAAAAAAGCTATTGCAAAATCTTTTAGCATAATTTGTCATAAGTGAGATTATATTGTACCGACTCAATAAAAAAAACAGAATAAAGTAATGGTTATAATGTCTTTATTTTTGCTACTTTGTTACCTACTATAGCTGTGGCTCGAGGCTTCTCCTGATAAAAAATTGTTTTATAAATAGAATATGGCATTTTAAATTAATGAAACTACAGTTTAAACTATACCTTTCTTTACTATATTTTATTAAAACCCGTCAAGCCTATCTAAATTTCGGATCATCCAATCGTAAGCATACATTAACCCGGCCCTTTTCTTCCGCTGGTGAATATTGTTACGAAGGATAATTAGCCACGTGGCCTATCAACTAGCTTAATTGTAAAGTCGAAATTTACTAATTCACTGGCTAATCACTAAATCTAGATAGAACATTCTATACATTTATGGGAAGTAATCGACACCTAAGAAAAGGTTTTGTTTAATACGGCTACTTGGGCAGGTATGTACTGTACTGCAGGTGAATACTATATTAAAATAATGACTAAGATCCTTACCTTCAGGAGCAGGTGGTCTGGGCTGGTAATGTAAATCTGAAACAAAGGATGATCGTATATAAGCATAGTCCAAGAAATATAAACTTTATTTTACGACATTATTAACCCGACTTTATTGCTTAAGTACATAATATAACTTATATGTAATACGTATAAATTAAACAAAAAACTTAATTAAAACTAAACAAAAATAACTATAACTAGATATAAATATGTACAAAACAAATATAATAGACCGCTGCCAGCTGGCTAAGTACCCAAAATTCTGGCAGCATTACCACGTTGAATGGCAATTCTCAATTTCTGTTCAAAGTATTTGCCAGCATTTTGGTCATGAGTTGCTTTGACCAAACGCCCTAATAATTCTTTGAAGATTGTATGTGCTCCCCACGGTCCCCACGTTCCAACATCTCAACCCCAAAAGGCACAAATATATAACCACTATCGAGATTACTATATTTGCGCATTTTGAGATTCTATGCTAATTCAGCCGCAACACCAGCATTATTTTTAGTTCCAGAAAGATGAGACGGTGCCAGGGTGTCTACGCAAGTTGCATCCCAAACCAAAGGCCATCCCATCTTCCAGAATCAGGGTCATTAAAACATAAACAAACACGCTTTCACACTCACAGCCCCACACTAAATTAGATTACTTGTGTCGTGGGTGCCGGAGACATTCACATCACACACACAATGACGACCAGAATCAGAAACACAAATTTTCATTGGGGAGCAAACATGTGTTCCCGCCGGGAATCGAACCCGATACCTCTGCTTAGAATACGAACACACATCCAACCAAGCCAATGGACAGTTCATTGCGTCTGGCCTTTTACAATCATCACGTGTGAGACCATTTGGTTCCAAAATAGCCGCAAAGTTTGCAGTGGTAAGAGCCCGACGTATGATATCATTAAGACTGGCGTGGCGAGGAATACGTCCTGCAGCAAGACAAGCTCCTGGAGCAAGACAGACCGTGATGACCGAGCCATTCGACAGCATTAGCACACTGACAGCGGTGTGAAGCACAACACGATAGCCTAATCGAAGTGATGCCGCAATACGAAAAACCGATAAATCCAGAAGCGTTCCCGTATTTGGCGATGGGAGAGCCTGTAGCTAAAGACCCGATTCCAACTCTGAACTTGCAAGAAGACGGGCACGATTTGTGGAGCTTAAGCATATTTGAAATAAATGATTCCATACTTTGTCGCGGAGTGGCCTGTCCCAAAGCTTCTGAGTTGACAGACTTTCTGGAAATTTAGTGCCTGAACAGGCTACCAACCACGCTTTATTGGCCTCGTCTATAAATAATATTTTCGCATTTAATGGTAGAGTTCCATGTAATATTTTATTAGTAAATTTTTGAGTACTGTGTATTGATGACAAGAACCGCTTTCTTGTCTTCTTCTTTCATACACAGAACTCAAAAATTTACTGAAGGGCGACTTCCGACTAAGTTTTGTACATATTTATGTCTAGTTATAGTTATTTTTGGTTAGTTTTAATTTAGTTTTTATTTCCCAAGAAATGTAATTTCATACTTTTTTATGAAATCTATGAAAGCCTAAAGGCATTTGTCGGCTTTCCAAAACAATACCCAATGATTGATTGGGCGAAGCGAGATCTCCAAGTTGACTTGCGTCGTTCAGCACTTTGTCCGTCCGTTCGTTCGTCCATCCGTCCGACTGTCAGAAGTATCTAGCGTCTAAACCATATAAGGGAATGATTTCAAATTATCATAGAATATGTAAAACTACGGCCCAAAGCCAGAAATGACATTTAAAATTATACAAATGAAAATATTAAGGGAGCTCCTATACATACGTAGGGAGCAAAATATTTGTAAATTTTTCAAGTATCGTTGAAGGCTTGACAAGTAAAGTTAAAAAAAAACTATATTGGAAAATAACGATTTGGTAAGCCACCAAAGTCACTGTTTTTAGACGCGTTTTAAGGGCGAACTATTTACATTTAAATTAAAATCATTGTTAGTATAGTATGCACTAATGTGTATGAAAGAACACGTTTGCTCCATTGCGCAGTTTCGCGTATGTTGGCCAGCACTCCTGCAGTACAAATACTAAAATCCGTAAATACGCTCTTAAGCTGTTACGTAGTAATGGACCTAGGTTTATTAACTCAGGTGAATACGTTTATATTAGAAAAACTAATTCTCACAAAAGTAGTGAGTGAAATATTATTATAATTGTCCAAAAGTCAAAACTGTACATAATATTTCAGATGAAATAAAATAATTATTATTGATGTAAACACAAATTATACGCTATTAAGCTTTTAAATCATCATTCATCCCCGCACTTAGTTTCAATAATAACTATGTTATTGGTGCTGGAAGCTTATATATTACACACAATAATATCTGTAAAGTATGTTTTTTTATTCCTATCCAATTATTATTTACTCCCAATATCCAATCATTTATTAAAAGTGTATAACTTTATTATTCAATCAGCAATCAAGTTTCACCACTCGTTTATTCAATAAAATTAAACAATGGTTAATGCAAGTCAAAAAGTTGCTAGAAAATTAGTTTTCATTTATAAAACTGCTCTAACATTTCGATATTTTCAATTGGCAGCTCTGCTTTCCAATGAATATTAAAGTATGAGGTTCATTAAAAGTTATTTTAATCCGATTTTCTCCTCGTGCATATTAATTAGTTTACCTTGCCTCCTCCCCGCTTGTAACGGAAGAAAAAAGGATGAGATAGAATTCAAAAGAGCACTAAGAGATCGTGGATTAATTTCGCCCTTGGGATGGAATATGTTTCGGATGACACAAAGAGGTCGCGACTAATGGGTTCTCAGTCGCATTTGGGATAAATATAAAATACAAGGAGCTGTACGGTCGGCCGCAAGCCGGGTCGAGTCGGCGCGCCATATTGTTTTATTGCAAATTGGTTGGACGTAGACCGCGCCTGTCCTTTACATATACGAGGCTATTAAACTACGGGTGGTGTCCAGTCACGTGTTAAACGAATCCGATCGCTGCATACAATGTGAGACGGTGGACGCGGCCGCTGCTCGTGTCATGTTACCCAGGTTTTAGAAAACCGCCGCTGTTCAAACGCTGGTATTGCTTTGTCCCGAACTAAATTTCCAGTCCATGCTTTTTTATTCAGTTTACCGCTTTTTAAGCGACGTTAAAGTTTCGCTTCTATTGTGCGCCGTAAAAAGGCTAACGTTTGAATACTTCGCTCGAGGAAGATCAGCATTACCTTTATGGGTTTCCCGATTGTTAGGTGAATTGAGTCTTGTAGGTACCTTCAATTTGAGGTGAAATCTATATAGACTACTAGCGATCCGCCCCGGCTTCGCCCGGGTGTGATTAATGAAGAACCGCTCGACCGATTTTGTGCAAACTTCACATAAACCATCTACTAAATAGTCCGAACAAAGCCTAAACATTTGGTTTGGATAGGTGAGCCCGTTCTTGAGTTATAAAATTACAACGAAAAGTGGCATTGATTTTTATACATATAGATTTTATTGTTTTATGAAACTTGTGTTCAAAATAGACACTTACCCGCTGTACAAGAAAAGATTCATATCGCATGACGCTGACTTTCAGAGCATAACAAAACATTAAAAACATAAAAATATATATTACAATAAATAATATATATTGTTCATTGGTAAGCGAAGAAAAAGGCTTTAAAAATCATTTGAAAAAATTGTCATAACATCTTCTGCCAGATCGAACCAAATAGAAATTCTTCAATATCTACCACGGGATATTTTTTATTTATATATGAGCATTTTCGTGTACAATGATATGTACTTACTACATGCACGCATGCGCCTACATAATTATGAAGATTAAAGTGCTTAGTCATAATTCTACGAAAGTATTATTCAAAGGATTTTACAATACGGAACTTAAGCGTTTTTAATATCGAAAACATTTTGAAACAAAAATAAACGTGACCAAATAAATATAACAAAACCATTCAATCTCGAAAATGAAATTTGCGTGCGCAAGCCTATAACAATTTCACGCGTTCATTCCCGCTATAACAAACTTACTTGATTGACTTGGACGCAACCAATTGTTACATTTTACAACAAAATTAATCAACAAAATGGCTATTAGATTGATAAGATCATTGCAATATCATAGCCGGATTATCAGATGTCAGCGAGGGTTCATGTTAAATTTTATGAATCACGCAGCAGCTGTTCAAAACTAGCAGTATAGGTACTTCTTATAATATGTATATGAAGCTATAATTTATACAACGATAATGAATATGACTAACGGTCCCCTATCACGAAGGTTTTTACCCTAATAAGTAGCACCGAGTCACAAAAAGTGTGCACAAAAGGTATTGAATTATTGCTCGTGGGGAAGCCTTTCGTGAACCAAGCGCCTTTGTCTGTAATGAATCATACGTAGAAGGCAGCCCAAATCTACTTACACGTATACCAAATCTACCTATAATGAGATATTACGATAATATAATGTTTACTTTCCTAAAAAACAAAAACTTGTATGTTACGGATACAAGGCTAGGCTACTATTTAAATATTCCACTTTTAAAGGGTTTTACGTGATTGAGACAGATTTAATAATAGAGTCCGAAAATATTAATTATAAATTATGATTAAATGAAGTATGAAATCAGAAGTTTTAACTGTGATTGTAAGCGATAACAAGTGCAGCCATAGATCTAATGAAGTGTTAGACACGGCCACGCCAAGCCCCCACTTTACCCGTGCCTTTACTCGCAGTGCGTGATTGCGCTTGACACCCGTAATATCCGGCCGCCCGCTACTGCCCACCGATGGTATCAATTTCAATTTGTTGCGGCGCCATAACAGCCGCCTCTGCTCGATTCGTTGTATGAATCGATTTCGCTCCAGTTTCCTGTTGCGTCCGCTTCGGACTTAATCTCGGATCGGTCGATTGAAACGCTCGCTCGAAATCATCGCTGTTTATACCGATATCTATTTAATTTCGCGTTCGATGGAATTCAATAACATCGAGATTTATGATAGGGTGAAAATTATTTTACCTCAAAATGCTATAAACATTAACGGGAATGGTTCTGGTAAAGTGTTTAATGGGCTTTATTGCAAATGTACCGTATCGGCCGCGCCGTTTATTGGAGCGTGTGAGATTCATTGAGTGGTCTTATTCGCGGTTATCTGCGACTGGTGCAGATTGCATTCGAGATTGTGTGTTCAAACGGTGTGAAAATTAATCGATCGATTAGCCATTCTCGCTCGGTTTGAAAGCTAAAGTTGAACGTGACTCTGAGACCGGTCTCATGCCGCACCGAGGCGCCAGTTTGAAATTAATTCTGTGCTAAAAATCGACGAGTCCTTTCGGAGTTTTCGACAATCTATTGCATGAGCTTTCGAATAACTCTTTGGTTGTTGCAATGCGCAGCACTATTGTTTTATAGGTAAATAAATGTTTGAATATTAAGCCAGTTATTGGCGTAGCGAGTACATATGTGAAATCAATACCGTACGGAGGTCTGCGTCACAGATAAATCCGCGCATAGGTAATGAGGAGAAGGAGAAATGGCCTTTTCGTTCAAAAATTATTAAATTCAGCTCCATCCCATAGCGACTTTGTAATCGATCTGTCCTCATTGATAAGTATACGTTAAATGTATTGTCATATATTATTATGATATTATGTTATTGTATTTGGGTGGATTACAGCTATCACTACAAAATAAAAACAAAATTTAACTATAAACATATGAGATAAGAATAGTACTTTAATTATAAATGAAGATTAAAAAAAATTTTTTGTTTGTCATTGAGAGACGAGACGGGCAAGTCGCTCACCTGATGGTAAGCGTCACGCTTGCTCATTACAGTTCAGTGCCTCCCAGAGTTTGAACTCACGAGTATATAGTTCGAACTCACGTGCGGTGAAGCACTGCGCACGTCACCCTGAGATATTAGATGATAAATCTCTTTAATCCCTGTTATTTCACTTTTTCCACAGTATATTATTAAATAACAAAATGTTGTGCACGATCAAGCTATCTCTATTTTCATAACACTCCACCGGAACTTACCTAAATAAATACACCCACAAACCCGTAAATTTCAGAGTAAGTGTTTACGTCGCCTATCCTGAATTCGTAAGGTACTTCCTTAATTCCGTTGGCTCTACCGCAATTTCAAAATCCAAGTCGGTGCGACGCCTAGAGTGCCACTAAAATTAATGTGCTGCCAGAGAGAAAAACGAGCGGAACCCGCCATCCATACATCCACATCTACACACCTCCATTTACTGGGATAAAATCAAGTTTAAGTTTCAAGAGACCCTTTCAGTGACAGCAGATTGTGATGAAATGGTCGGTGGTGGAAGTACTGACTTATTTCATTGTGTACTTGAAACTTAAACTTGATTTTATCCCAGTAAATGGTGACGACGTGACTTATTTCATACTATAGTCGATGAAAATCTTCAGCAACTATGAATAAAAATATTTTTTAAGTGAAATTTCTTATGGGAATGTACATGAAATTCTGATCCGCAACCTTTTTGTGTGAAGAAAAGTGGTATACAAAATGTGGTGTAAACACTGTGATCAATAATTTAAATGTTTCACTTCTATCTTATGTCTTTACGACATACCCTGTTTTTCTATTATTAATAACGAGCTTATACACTTTGGCCACGCCCACCTTATAAATCCAAAGAATCCAGACCATAACTCAGTATCAGAATTGGTTAAAAACCAAATTTCAACTAAATTGGTTTATCAGCTGTAAGATGTAATATAGATCTTTCTTATGTACTCATACTTTCACAAAAAAAATGTTTGCCTACTTCCAAGATTTGAATTGCAGGCGCTGGAAAAATTTTGATTACACATATAAAACTACAACCAGACAAGAAATAAAAATTTCTTTTAAAGATAATTTTTGTGTTCCCGCCAATAATCGAGCCCGGCAACCACATCTTAGAAGGCAGACATATAATGTTGGGCATGTCAATTTATTAAAAGAGATTTCTTTGGAGTCAGAGTTAGTTCTACATTTTTTATTTATCTACCATTTACTTCACGTGTACAAAAACCTGTACATGTGTATCTATTCCCAGCACAGCTTAATGCATGTTTCCAATATTCCCAAATGTTTTGTTACCTGGTAGCTAGAAAGCCTCTGACTAAATAATAAATGTTCTTCCGGATACCGAAATTCTTTATGTTACCTTTTTTACATTGTTTGGAGAGGTACTCAAGATTTCGTAAAGGAACATATTGGCAAATTTCAAGAAAAAAACTTCTTTAATAAATACTAGACATAAATCCAGTTTGTAGCATAAATGTGTAGTTGTTAACCTAAATATTCTATGCACATAAACAGCATGTACGCTTACTGGCGCATTGGCAACTGCAGTCCACACATATCCCACTAAATGGATTAACTCGATCAATTTGATCATTGAATCTATTGATAGAGTCATTGACATAGCATACTTGTATTATAGAGCATGTCATTGTGTAGATATTTTTATTATTTAGGGTTTAGACTGTATCCACAGTACATACCTCTCTATATTGGTAACTTTAATATTTTACCTTTTCGTCTTCGTTTTCCTACTAAGTATGGTCGACACAACATCGAGAAAGAGTGTATATTCTTAGGGACATGATATACAAAGCGCCCGAGGCGCGCGCCCGCCGTATTTGTATGATATCAATTTTATTCAAATGAATCAACTGAGCTTCATTTATTAGTCGACAGACGTGATTGGGTTTGGTGACTTGGTATACGTTACGTACTAGGTAGGCGTCATGTTTTTTTTTTGGCATACATTTATTACAGGCGCTTGAAATGAGTCCTTAAATTAGCGTAACCAATTAACAAACTTCCTATGAATAAACTATGTACTTACAATTATTTGTCAATAAGAACCCTGTTGAAACTCCCAGCAGCACTAGAAAAAACAGCAGCAGCAATACAATCAGTGCTGGCCTGCAGTAATGTATCCAACAATAGTCTTCTGAATTTGCAGCTGGAGGGTCCGAAGACCAGCAGCACTTGCAAGAAGACTGCGTGGGTGAAGCCGCTCGTACCACTGCACTGTTTCCTTGCTGGTTCACTATCACTCCTTGCACCGGAGCATCGCTCCCTTGTCCGTATATTGCACTTTTTTCTGACAGTCTGGCAAATCCCGAACTGTCATCTTCATGAGGGTTGCCATATACTCCATAGGAGGCTACCATATCTACTCCCGACAATGACCTCGTCGCTTCAGTCCCCGCACTATCTTGAACAACATTATTGTCAGTAGTTGGCCAACATTCACATGAGCACCGGTCCTCTTTCCGCCTCTGCCGTGTTTGCGAAGCATCAGCCCGTCTGACGGGCACTTCATTTTTCTTCTCCTCTTCCTTCTTAATTTTTGCATCTTGAGGTATAGTTTCGTGGCTGACATCATAATTCGATTGAAGGTTTTTGTGATTTTCTATATACCAATTCCTCTCCTCGGCTCGCAGAGTAGTATCGTTGTTGCCCTCGTAAACATCTGCGTAATTGGAGAGCGGGTGCGAGGATGGACTGTATACAGGCCCGGCAGTGAGCTGACCGTATCCACGCTCGTACTGCGGTGGCCGGTTATTGCTCGCGTAATATGTTGTGGATACAGGCACGGTATAATCGTAGCCCGGCCTGTTCATCTTCAACGCTCAATCGCCTCATTTGAGCTTATGTTTCATTACAGAATGCATTGTTAACTGAGCTGTGAAAGCGAATTAGATGGTATAATCTCTATAAAGTGACGCTACTATGATTCTATTAGAACGTTTTTATTGTAAGTTACAAGAAAAAAAAAAAAATGACCAAAACCCTCCAGTTTACATAAAGGAATCAATTAAGTCACTCAAGATTGGAACACTTAATGTTAGATCACTAGGATCAGAGAAAAGATATATAGAATTGATGTTTTCACTACAGAAAATAGAAATTGATATACTCGGCCTCGCAGAAGTAAGAAGAATGGATTGCAATATTGAAGAACATGATGATTACATCTTTTGCTACAAAGGAGAAACGCCAGGCCTACACGGAGTAGGTTTCTTAATTAAAAAAGAGCACAAAAACAAGATACTAAACTTCTCAGGTCTATCCGAGCGAGTCGCTTTACTGCAAATGAAATATGACAACGAAATACTTTCTATAATACAAGTATACGCCCCGACGGAGAGAGCAACAGAACAAGATATCAACTCTTTCTATGAAACCTTGGAAGCAGCACAAAACGAAGCAGGAAAAAAAGTTCTTGTTATCGGAGACTTTAATGCACAAGTAGGCAAAAAGAAAACGAAAGAAAACCTAGCTATGGGAAAATTTGGATATGGGAAAAGAAGTGAGAGAGGAGAAAAGCTCGTTCAATACGCCTTAGAAAATAAACTGTCTATTATGAATACCTACTTTAAAATAAGAAACAACCGTAAATGGACATGGCTCTCTCCCGATGAAAAAACCAAAAATGAAGTAGATTTTATATTATCAAATGAACCCAAAAAGATAAGAAATATAGAAGTTCTCCATGGCTTAGGATTTAGATCAGACCACCGCCTAGTCAGAGCTACTTACCTGCTAGAAAAACAAAAGAAAAGTAGAGCATCCTTTAAATCACAACCAAAGTCACTAAAAACCACAGAAGATATCAGCTGCTTTTTAAAGGATCTAGAACAAAACATACGAGCATTAAATACGCAAGACGAAGACGACGATGTTCAAACACTCTACGATGCCTTAGAGAATGTCATTAAAAAGAGTATAACATCAAAGAGAAAAGACGTAAAAGCAGATCGCGTTAACAAAATTCTCAGTAAAAACACACGGGATTTGCTGACAAGACGAACCGAACTCATAAAAATAAATCACAAAACTAAGGAAATGAAAAAAGAACTAAGTGCATTATATAAAATAACAAGCAAAGCCATCAGAAAAGACTACCAACAATATAGAAACGAAATAATAGAAAGCAACCTACAGACATACGGAAGTACCAAAAGAGCACACAAACAGCTAACAACACACAAAAATTGGATCCAGAACATAAAAACAAAAACTAAAGCTACCAAGACCAGAGAGGATATCATAAATTGTGCAACAGAATTCTACAAACTACTCTATGAAAAGAAAAGCAACACTACTTCGAACTATCCCTATTCTACTACACCTCATGAAAACTGTGAAATCATCTCAAACGACGACGATATACCACCTGTAACCATTATGGAAGTCACCAAACACATCAAGAAGATTAAAAATGACAAAAGTCCCGGACCAGATGGTATACAAAATGAGGCTCTGAAGTTTGGTTCTCCTCTACTAGCTCGCCCACTTACCCACTTATTCAACAAAGTTTTAGACACAAGACAAGTGCCAGAGCAGTGGAAGAGTTCCGACATTATCCTACTCTACAAAAAAGGAGACCCAAAAGATATAGGGAACTATAGACCTATTAGCCTTCTTCCTAGTGTATACAAACTATTTACATCAATTATACAAAGCAGACTGAGTCCAAAAATTGACGAACACCAGCCTGTTGAACAAGCTGGTTTTCGCTCCGGCTTTTCTACAATGGACCACATACACGTTATACAACAAGTCATAGAAAAATTTAAAGAGTTCAATAGACCACTTTACATAGCATACATAGATTACGCTAAAGCGTTCGACACGATTTCACACAACTCCATATGGGAAGCCCTGGAAAAATGCCACATTCATAGAAATTACATTACGACACTAAAAAACATATACGATGGCAGTTCCAGCAGAGTCAAAATGGAAAAACGTGGCCCGAAAATACCAATCTGCCGAGGAGTGAGACAGGGTGATCCTCTGTCCCCCAAACTTTTTATAGCAGTACTGCAACTTATCTTCGACCATCTAAACTGGCAGTCAGATGGAATCACAGTAAATGGGAGGCAACTCACACACCTAAGATTCGCTGATGACATCGTCCTCTTCGCGGAAACAAGCAAGAAACTAGAAAAAATGATATGCTCACTAAGTGAAGAAAGTGAAAAAGTGGGTCTCAAAATGAACAAAGACAAAACGAAAGTAATGACAAACAGCTACACTAATACAATAAGCCTACATGGTAAGCCGCTGGAATACGTAAACAAATACACATACCTAGGGAAACAAATAACATTTGGCGACAATAATGATGAAGAAGAGACGGAACGTAGAGTGAACATGAGTTGGAAAAAATTTTGGTCCCTAAAAGAAATTCTAAAAGGCGACTTTCCTTTTCACCTCAAAAAGACCGTAATGGACTCCTGC
Organism: Lomographa bimaculata; assembly: GCA_948107665.1. Classification (NCBI taxonomy): domain Eukaryota; kingdom Metazoa; phylum Arthropoda; class Insecta; order Lepidoptera; family Geometridae; genus Lomographa; species Lomographa bimaculata. Next base: position 12,609,833 of record OX403586.1, on the reverse strand, counting down.
ATTTTACCGACGCTCACATACGGTTGTCAAACATGGACATACAACACCAAAATAAAAACTAAGCTCGTGACGTGCCAGAGAGCGATGGAAAGAAGTCTATTGAAAATAAGGAGAATACACAAAATAAGAAACGAATACATAAGAAGTAAAACAAAGCTCATAGATGCTCTGCAATACGCTTTAACACTAAAGTGGCGATGGGCAGGGCACCTAGCAAGATACAGAGATAAAAGATGGACATTAGAATCAACGATATGGAAAGGACCAATTGGTAAAAGAAGCAGAGGACGTCCAAAGAACAGATGGGTTAACGAAATAATCGCCACAGCCGGAAAAGAATGGCAAGCAAAAGCAAGGGACAGAGAGAGTTGGCGTAAACTGGAGGAGGCCCATACCCAGTCTGGGGTTCCAGCATCAAAAACACAAATTTAATATTTAAATAATCAGCATTTAATTAATAAAAAACTTCTATATTCTAAGTAAAAATTGTTATTTAAGGTTGTTGGAAATAAATGGGTTTTATTATATTATTATTACAAGAAGACCTTAGTATTTAATGTAAATTAAACAATGAAGAACGTTTAACGAGCTTCCCCTTTTGGAATATTTGACATGCAAACATGCCTGATTTCGTTACGCATCACAGCCGAAGGCGGAAAGTTATAAGCAGAATACACATCTGTTTATCTCAATTACCTCCTCTTGTTGGGTGGTGGTATTTATCTTTTGTATTACAGAAAGCGCGCGCCGATGTAGGTAGACAAAGAAGTAGCGACGTGTGTAAATAAAGCCTACCAAAATTAAACGTATTTATTTCCCTGATTTTGACACGAGAGAGTTATACAGTAACTAGATTCGGAGAGAAACAAGGTGTTTCTCTCAGAAAGTCTGATTTAATTGTGTAGGTAAAGGTTAACTTTGATAAGATAATGGATTGTTGACCTTTGTTAGAGTGAATAACAAAGTTTCGGCGTGAATCCATGCGATAGCTAGAATAATCCGTTTCAATTAATTAAATTAAAAACAAACAGAAGTCATTACATAAAAGTTGGGGACAGAAAGTTTAGGCTCGTACTGGCCGGCTCAGTTGTAAATTTAGGGTCTGTCCACAATCCGGGCATTAATTACTCAGACACTTGTTACGCATATTTTTAGGCGCGGTAAGCTTTTTGCGTGCCGTCATATGCATTTAATTATTCATAGTACCTTATTTTATATTTGATAGTCTAGCTTGTTGGTAAGCGATGACGTGTTCGGTGGTGGTAAGCACGCTTGCCCTTAAATGTGAATTGGCTCTCAATGTCAGCTGCCGATACACCGTTAGGTATTTGTTGGTAGTTTATCGCTACTTTTGTATTTTTTTCTCATGACATTATTGCACAAAAAATGGCGTAGATGATGAAGTCCTCTACGCTACATGTCAATGACCTTTATATTTTAAGACGGATTCAAAATGCTATATACTAGTATATAGTGTTATATACTAATAATATAAAAGTCATTCTAAGGCTATTTTGCTTACCATCCTCGACCACATCGCCAGTTACCATTAGGTGAAATAGCGGACAATATCGAATCTATTAGAGATAGAAAAACTTTAAAGGTTACTCAAGTGCTCAAGCCCTCTACCATTGGATATCGTGCCTATCAAGCTGATGGAATTACTTTAAAAAATGTTTGCATATAAATGAAATAGCATTTGTACGCCGTCATCCACTACAAAAATATATAGAATTCTCGCTTTACACCGATTCACTGTTGAATCGAACGTTACGGGGTGAACCACCCCTAACAGTGAACTATAAAACCTGGATATTATTGCCACGTAGCTGTTTGAACTGTTTAAAATTTTATAGAGCGTGAACTTTAGTTTTAATTTAAAGGGCTCTTTATATGAGAGTTATTTTGATGTATCGTCAAAATCATTTATTTTTATTTTTGGGACTTAGATTCGCTTGGCCTTAGTTGACTTGGATGGTTTAGCACTTTGTCCGTCTGTCAGACATTTAGCGTCTAAACCAGACAAGCGAATAACTTCTAGCCCGAGATACAGCCGAAAATGGCAATTAAATTTTATAAGTACCTAAATGTAAATATTAATTAATGTATGCCACGTAAGTAAAAGGCAAAATATTTGTTGTCATCGCTAAAGACACCTTTTAAAAAAATCTATGTTCAATTTTAACACCGGTAGGACAGCAATGTGTTAGACCTATTTGGTCCGGGGGTTTATCTCGAAAACAATTTAATTAACAAAGTTTCTATTTATACTTATGTCTAATTTTGATACTATCCTGTACTTAAAAGAAAAAAAAAAGTTACAAGCAAATAACCTAGAAGAAACACAACATTTATTTATTTAGTCCTTTATGCTGTCACTAGATGGCACCACACGTAAAATTTACTTGCGCAAGCGTTTACGGTTTTTGGGCACAAAAAGTCAAATTTAAAAGATTATTTGTAATTAAATTTCGCGGGGTCTCAGATTAGGCGGACTTCTAGTATGTATATTTTTATCATTTACAAAAAAAACACTACAAATGATTTATTGGAAGAGCCGTGAATTTTTTTAATTACTTACAATTAGCTGTTAATATATTTATTATAAGCAAATGTCTAAATGTGTACTACTAGTATTAATATAATACTACTAGTATTAATATAATACTATTAGTATTAATATGTACTACATATGTATTAATATAATATCAATTTATCCAATGAGATACCTTTAATAGTAGGAATAAAAATATAAATTAGTAAAAAAAAAATATATGTACATAAACCTGCAAAAATATCCGCCCATTTTACGAATATTTAAGTAATCAATTCAATAAAACAAACGCTGATGTTGCAATGTAAAAATATGTAACCTTTTCCTACGAGTATAAAACATATTGAAGGGTATCCGTGGAAAGACCATAAAATATTGCCCAAGTGTAATAGGAACATAAACTAGGTAAGCGAAAAAAATACTCTCGTTTGCCTTTATCTTTGATTCACGGGTTCGCCAAACGTGTTGACGTTAGTGGGCGTAAACGTAGTACAACGTAAAACCTAGTTTCATTTACGTCGGGTCTTTTTATGAGAAAAAGTAACAAAGTTCATGATGGTCCACTTTGTGGAAAGCCTTTGCAGTTTTTCAGCCGATGCTACAATTCGAAATAGAAAGAGCTGATGAAAAGAAAGTGCTTCCTATTGAAATATGCATAGAGACGCCTTTAAAGTATATATAGCGAGATAAGCGAGATAGAATGTTGAATATAAGAGCATGTGTCACTTTTGGGTTTGTCTGCATTCGGATCGGAATTAAATACTTTGCTATTTCGCAGTAAATATATGTATTGATAAATGCTTTATTTGCACATTAATAGAGATCACTCTTTCTTAAAGATACATTAACCTCACATTGCAATGCGATCTTGCAGACAACCAGAAAAACCATTCTCGTTAAAAATAAAAGATGAGACACTGTTGGACCGCAACACCATTCAACATAATAAAATACAAAGATCTCATAAACACCTACTTAATGAATTCAAAATTCTATAGGAAATTATATATAAAACAGCAAAGAAATTGACGAATTTATGACCATGCAATTCTGACGCATTGCCTACGTCTCTGTTTCCCGACTGGTACAATCTGGGAGTCTTCAAGTCTCAAGTGAATAGGTATCTTTTAGGCAAGCATCTTCGGCAGAATAGTCACTTTCCATCAGGTGTGATAGTGGTCAAATGCTTGCCTGTTCCACGTAATAAAAATGTGTATTTCGTCATTTTTGTATCAATGGAAAGTCTTGTATTGTTCTTACCACATCTTAATTTTTTAATACGAGTCTTGCGGACAATATAGGATATTGGCCCTCTTTACATTTTAATTCTATAATGACATTTTAATTAATTCAATAACATAATATTTCAACAACTTTCTGACATTTAATTTATAATTAGGTATTTATCTTGTATTTTTATATATCTTGTAGTTACTATCTGGAAGAATTTTAACTGTATATTTTATTTGCAAGTTGTTTTTCTTTTGTAAGCGTATGACCTACCTATTATAACTCGATGTTATGTTATGGGTAATAAACGATGATTAACTGAAACAAAATTTTACATTCATACACAATATTACAACGTAGTCAATGCAAAGTCAACATTATAGTTGCGTCGGGTGTTTTTAAAATTTAACTTTATTAACGACATGCATTACCCGTCAAACAGAACGCTCATCTAGAAACACGTATTTTAGATATTTTCTGTTTCCAATGGGTCGAATCTATTATTGTTCCGGCATTGCAGACTTATCGGTAAGACTGTGAATGCATGCAAATAGCTAAGCGTTTACCCAAGTAACGACTTTTACCTAAATGGCCCTGTTACCTTAGCTGTTCTGTTACCTAACAGTGAATAGGTGATTTGCGTGTGTTGGTAGATTTCTACCGATAGCAAAGCACCTCTGTATTTTAAACTGACTGTATATGGACGGAGCTGTTTATTTATTCTACAGCTGCTAAGTATATTATATGGTTGTGTCCATATGCAAAGGAGTAAGTATAGGTATTCATTATTTCTCCCCACGGGACATTTGTGTTTTACCCCGATACTAAATATCTACGCGCCAATTGCCTATTTTTCTGGGTATGATGTGAATGTTGTGTGTTTATGGCGTCACGACATAAGTCATTGAGCTTTACGTGGGCCTGTGAGTGCGTAAACGCTTATGTGTATGTTTTTTATGTTTAACCCGGACGACACCGGGTTGGTCAGCTACTTATTTTATAAAAGTGCTCAAAATGTTGCTTCCTAAAATAAGAGAGCTGCACCGATTTTCGTTATTACCTGTTATCAATTAATATGTATATAATATCTGTTAAAAAAAATTCTACGATATATAAAGTTATTACGCTTTCTTTTAACTATGTCATCAATTATATTACAATAAAAAAAAAATTACTATTATTCAAAGCAATGATTTGTTTTCGTTACGAAATGAGGAAAATTTGACTGATGCCTTATAACTTGGACTTACCCGGAATTGGGGTTAAAATTGACAAGTGAAATACTCCCATTTGTAAAGTATCCGGTTACATTTCACAGCGAAACCTTACGTTGCTTATCAACATTTTTGTTTTTACTATTTACTTTCTTTTGGTTGAATATCAAAGCAAAAGTGTTGTACCATTTACAGAATGATTAAGTACTAGATTCATTTAGCACTGACAGTTCGCGGAAAGAAAGCGTTCAACTGGTTATTTTATTTGTGGAATTTACACCATGTACCTACGATGCTTTCCTTTGTGTTTCCTCAATAAAGACTAAGGAAAGCATCCACCTTGTGTTAACCCTCTGGCGGGCAAATAAACTTATAGTATTAATTGTTGTTACGAGACAAAAAATTGCAAATTTTAGGAAAAGATGAGCCACTGTTATTGTCTCTTTGGCGCTGGGGGTTTGTTGAATTATAAAATGATTATCACCAAAGATTTTGCATGTAACAAAAGGTTTGCCACATGTCTCGATTTATTAATCTTATCCAGCGTTCCATTCGGGTAAAGATTTTTTTTATCAACGGCCTCGCTTACTACTATTAAATAAAATAGGGTTGATTACACCCGGTCACAATTTTATATGGACAAATATCCCTTACCTTATTATCTATACCTATTTTTTTTAACTAGTCGATCGCCCCGAGCTGAGATCTCGCGTACATTTTTTCTATTAGAGAAAAGCTTTTAAAGTTAATTGCATATAATTTTTTCTTAATAATAATTTTTTGAGATTTATATTTGTTGTTTAAATAAAGGATTTAAGGCCAAGCCAAAGTTAACTTAGAGATTACGCGTCAATAGATCAATAATAACTCGCACATTAAAGTAAAGATGTCGTCTTTTTATGTTTCTGATAAAAATATAATAATTATTGATTGTTTTTGTAAAGTTTGTGATTTTATTTAAAGCTATATACTTAAACTGCTGACTATACCTTTATTAGAACATAAGTACCTATAGACAGCAGTGTGAACAGCTGTTGCAATGTTAAGAATAACTTGAAAGGCCGGGTCTCAGTGTTTAGTTAGGTTAATAGAGTTTGATATTAGAGGTATAATAGGCAAAGCGTATCCAGTACCCAACTTAGATTGTTTTATTTAAAGATCAACAATGAGCGGGCCTACGTAAATAGTATATAATTTCACGGAATATTATTTCTCGAAACTAGACGTCGGCTATCATGTTTAAAGTAGGTGAAAACTGGGTCAACTTGGCATAAAATAACATAAAAATGAACGCTTTTACACTCACAGCTCCACATTTTGTTTGAGAACCAGAAAAATGTATTACACTTGCTTGATTGTCGTATGGATAATAATAGTAGGCAGTCCTGGGTTTTTCATAACCCGACGGCACTGAAGACCTTCGACAATCAATTTAATTATTGAGGAACTAATGCTGTATATAGTATATCTTCATTTTGTATTATATTTATTTACTAAACAACATAATATTTTACTTGCTTTATTTAAAGCTAGCCGAGCTCCGCGGCTTCGCCCGAATTTATCAAGTTAAGCCAATGTCAAAAGTAGCCTATGTGTTAATGCTAGTATAAGCTATGTACATTCCAATTTTCATCCAAATCCGATCAGCCGTTACAACGTGAAAAGAAAACAAATATATGTACTTACACGTTTACACACAAACTTTCGGATTTATAATATTAGTGTGATATTTGGTAGCATAAACATGTGCTATTTAAGAGTAAAAAGTCCTTAACTATCTTCATATTAAATTTCAACTTCATTGCCCTTGCTAAATACATTTTATCCTGGCTGTTGCGTACGAATTCACAAAGTACAACGTAGCCACAAGGCACAACAAGTTATACGTATATTTTGTCAAGATAATTACTACATCTATAAATGTCTAACTTCTCAGCCAACATAAATAATTTCATCATAAATGTAAGCAACAATTGGATATGTTCAAATCAAATTATATTCGTTTCTAACTTTTCGATTATATCACTGCTCGAAACAATACTCAAATAAAATCCAGAGTTTCATGAAACGAACGAATCAACGAAACGTTTTATTAAGTTCTCTGGCTCTTTTTTACGTGAATCTTTTTTAGCCCAATATAAACGTCAGCAATAGCAAAACAAAATAGAAGCTATGTTACGAAACATTAATTGAAGCGGTTGGCAGTTTTTCTGGGGCTATTTAGGGAAGGGTAAATTGATTGATTCTCTCCTTGACTTGAATGATCAACGAATTGATAAGTGTCGAAGTTCACTTCGACACTTATCAAATCACAACGTAATATAATCTGCAAGTTTCGTTAATGTTCTAAGAGATTTCTCGTCATTTTCAGTTGTCCCCATTGAAACAAGTGACTGTTTATGCCGTTAATGTCAAAAGTTATTGTAAGAATATGAAAAAAAATGTTTTCTACAGTCGCACTAATTAGAAAGATAAAAGCAATTATTCATATTTTTTTGAAAATACTTTTTCTTCGATAAATAATTTCGTTGCCACCTGCAGATAATAATATCATTGTTTGCATTATGGTGGTTGTTTATACAATTTCAGTGTTTTTTAAATTATATTTCTAGAAATTGTCCCGTGAATCTCTACTACGCTTGATACAATTAGTATTAAATTGCCTAACTTTCAGAATTCTCACTAAACGTATACTAGCGGTAGCCCACTATCTTACCTATAGGCAATGTGGTGCTTTTATATAAATATATATTATACAAATACTAAGAAAACTTCGCCTATTATATTATTAGTTTAAAAAAGACCTTTTTTGACGACCTAGGCGGTGGGCAAGTATCTTCCCTCTGCGCCGTGGGCTCTGGGTTCGATCCCGGTAGGAGCGCAATTTTCCTTTCCAAGGATCATTTGTGCTTCCGGTTCTGGGTGTGATTGTGTGCATGATCTTAATATCTTCGACACTCATGATAGGTCAATATGTTTATTTGTGTTTTTACTGTGAAGAACCTTAAATTATAAATATTTTCAAAAAACTAATCAGCCATCACCTTTATGATAAGGAAGCATTGTCATGTAGCATAAACATTATTTTTTATTGTTTTGGGTTAGCAAATTATTTGTTTATTTTTCATTCAATTCTAACGAAAAATAATTCATCCAACTCGAGTCCAACGAGTATATTGGTAAACATTTAAGTACTATTTAAACTTAAGTGTAAATGCTGGCAGTGAAAATTAATAATATATAAATACAGTCAGTAATACTATGTACGTTTATGTTTATTTACTTGAAGTGGTACAAATTAAACAAGCAAATTAAAAAAATAACAAAAATCCTGACTCCTTGCAAAGTGACCTCTAAATAACTAGTCGTTAGCCCTTTTAAATCTAGCACCTGTAGGCCTTTTGCCCAATAAAGAAAAAAAGGTTAAATTTAATTTTTTTCTTAATAATATGTAATTTATTATGTTTTGTTAAATGACAGGATAACACGGATATTATATGCAAGTTTAAAATTTAAATATGAAGCCGTTATTTAGATAGACCCCGGGACAAAATTGGTCTAAAAACAGCGACTTTGGGCTCCTGCCAAATTGTTATTTTACACCATTGAATTAGTTTAATGATCAATACATATTCATACATGAAACAGATAAAAAATTGTATACGAAACATAACGACTTTGACAGTGATATACACAACATACCTACATACACAGGGTGATAAACACATTACCCTCATTTGCGTTGCCCGGACGGGTAATAAAAATCATGGCAACCGCAACGGTGATGGTCATCATATAATTTATAATAACTTATATTATATTATTTGTTTTTATGAAAACACTAGCTGTACCCGGCATGCGTAGCAATGCCACGTTTAGAAAAGGTGTTTCACCTCTTTCACGTATATGGTCGCCTAGTACTTTAATACAATACTTAAAAAAAATTGAATGTAGTGATAAATTTAGAAATGAAAAATTATCGCTTGAGTCGGGGGATCGAGCCAGCGGCCATAGGTTGTCATGTCCTATTGCTCTAACCGCTGAGCTACTCAAGCCCTGCCTGAAGTGACGAAATTATTCTTTCCTTATTATTAACTTTTTATAGAAACTACTACGGCCAACGAGCTAACATTGCAGTTAGCTCTACGTGGTGTTGATAACGTCTACCCAAATCAATTGATTTTTGAATATTGATCATACAAAAATACTAAAATCACGATTAAAAAAGGGGGAAGGATAGTGAACATTATTTTACGGCCTATTCTCATACATAGTACGTAGTAGCAAACAAAAAAAAAACATTAAAATCGGTTCAGCCGTTTTGGAGGAGTTCGACCACAAACACCTTGACAAGATATATAGCGTGCTTCAATGTAACCGTTTTTAATGTTTATTATGAACAGACTTCAAAGCTGTAATATTTACTCTTACGATTGATGATTTTTAGAATCCGATCATAATGTCATTCAGATTTATAATGTCACAACCTTTAATCATAATACAATTTGGAACTATAAATAGCATTATATGTATATACTTAGGTACATTAAGTGCTAAAGCGGCTAGAGGCTGTGGTCTAAAAATATCTAAGATTCGCCATGTTTTTTCTGAAGTAGTTTAACGCATCAGTGCGGACGCGAGCAAAGTAAAGCAATCCCGGACACGATGCGGGCTCTGTAAGGACAAAATGGAACTTTGTCACTGTAGCCCCTTTTACTTTTTGTGTTGTCTACGCCGTAGCACCTACGTAGTATGCCTGTGTATCCATAGATTAGGTCGAAGTCACTGCGTTGCTATCTTTATAGATACAGATTATGTAGGTTTAGTTTAGCTTTTGTAGTAATTTTATAGTCTTTACCGTATATGTATTCATTTGAGTATAGGGCTTAAATTACATTGTACTCTAATTATTTGTATATGGGGTTTTTTATACTAGTTAGGCAAGCATTTGACCGCTATCTCACCTGAAGTGACGATGCGGCCAAAGATGGAACATGCTTGCCCAGAAGGTACCTTCTATTAACTCTAGACTTGAAGACACTGTTCAGGGAACAAAGACGCAGGCAATGAGTTCCACTCCTTCACTGTACGGATGATGAACGTAGAAGCAAAACGATAAGATGAGTTGTAATTTCATGATTGTTCTATATCCAATGTTATTAATAAAGTATTGTACCACGTATTTATATATTTTAAGTAATATAAAATTTATTGGTATAATTTAATTACCTACTGATAATTGTTATAAGGTAGGAAGGCATACTATTATTATCTAGGTCAACGTCAATCGTTTGCATTTTTCATTAAGAATCAGAAGCAATAATTCAGAGTTATAAATTCAAAATCTTGACGACTCAGTTAACGCAGTGGGCATGATGCCATCTGCAACATGGGTCCTGGTTTCTATTCCCCTCAGGAGCATAATTTTCCTTCGTTGTAGGTATCATACCTACGTGTGTATGATATTTAAATGTTTCCAGCACTCTCGATACAAGTCTTTAAACTTAGCCTGGGGCCATGAATGTGGAAGAATGCGTTTGTTGAAAATATATACGATTGTGCTTATATTAACACAGGTAAAAGAACATTATAATTAACATACGAATTAATATCAAATAGTACTAAAAGACTTGTACATATTGGAAATAATTATAACATTAATATTTTGTCAAAATTCTATTAGGGGAAGCTTTTATTAACTCTCCATAATTTTGGTAAAAACTCACAAACATGAGTTGAATATATGTTAGTCCATGCTATAAAAAATATCTTACTGGTTAATTAATAAGCAATCAATCTAATTGAGTTTGACAAAAATAGCATCATAGTAACGTCATCAAGTTATCCAAGTGGCACAAACTGGTACGTTCCAATCATCGAAAGTGGGTGACAAGCCGAGCCGGGCGTCGAACCGGTGCACCCATACAAACTGTCGTCTTACACATTACACACACAGTCACACTGTACACTAAATTGTGAGGTGAAATTTCCAGTTCCTAGAACAGCATATGTCCCCATTATCGTTCATTAAATAGTTCGCAAATCCGAAAATGTCCAGTTACGATCGCGAGCGAATGATGCCAGACGAAGGGGCAGCGTCGTTCCTTCGCTACAGCAAAGCGCGGACTGACAGCCGCCCGAGGAGCAAACGAACCCCGCCCGCCCTCACCTCGCCCGCTCTACCGCCCTCGATGGCACTCTTCCCCCAAATCCAGACGAGTTTTCATTAATGTTGTTATCTGTGTAAAAGTTTCACCAAGTCAAACTAAGAACGCGGGCTTTAATTAACTGTCCGTAAAATAGCAAAACAAACGCAAAGATCCGACACGACAGCCTTCAGTAGTTATCAGTTTGTGCAACTTCGAGGGTAGGGCGGGCGGGTGTTGATTGACTTCCAATACGCAATGGGTAAACAAGATTTTATAAGATAAACATTGAAGTGTTATTTTCCCAGGAGTGTATTTCTATTATTACTGGTATTGCTTAGAGTTTTTTCATGAATTGCAGTATAGGGATTTTAAAATATTCATCTGAAATAAAATATCTGAATTAAATAAATGCTATCATAGATACGGTGCCGTTAAATCCTGTTATTCAACTTTCGACAATTCAATATATAGCAACGAGCCTTTGTCTGTTCTCATTTTGTATTATTTCCTAAATCTTTTAAAAATAGGTTAATGATTTAGTGAAGTAGAAACTTATTGTTCTGTCATATGACAACATTAATGTAATAAAATTTCATGGATTAAATAAAATTATGACACAACTATGACCAAATTTTGGCATCGTTTGTCGATATTCAACATAAGTAATGTCATGTCATGATAGCTATAATGTGAATAAAAAAAAACACCAACACCAAAATAGCAAAAAGTAAAAGAGCTTTGTTTGTACATATGTCATTATGAGTTCAATACATAACAAGAAACTAATAAACATAGGCAAATAAGTAACTTTCATCAACATTTCATTTCCATCTTATTCCACCCAAATACATTCAGATGTTATCAAAATTTCCTTACAATCCAGGTAGGCAGGTACGCCTCCAGCCGTCTTCTATCGATTCAATCCGGGCACAAATTGTAAGAATTATTGATATCGCGCCGGTGGCTCATACAAAAACTTTATAAAAGGAAGTGGAGCGAACAAACTGGCTGGGAACAAACTTTTATGCCGGGACGCGACGCGAACGTGGACGTTACTTATCTGCCGCCGCCGAGCTGACAGCTGCAGATGAAAAATTGAAATTGTGTGAGAGATAAAACTACCTAACTGCCGCTGCAATGCCGACCCAACAATGTGGCGACAATAACGACTTTTACCCACATTTTACAACTCAATTTAGCCTCATATATTTTTAGCGACGAATTGGTATGGACGAACTTGCATTGTTATCACGCAAACAAAATAAAACGGAGGTGTATGGTTTTAGAATCTGATATACCTATCTTGAAAATCTAATCGTGCTATAACGTCAATCAAATCACTAGCGCAAACAACGGATATCGCGAACAAAATAGAGTAAAAAACCGATATGCAAATATGAGTGTTTCCGCTTCCGGTATCAATTCATACGGCCTATGGAGGTTGAATAGCGACAAGCGATGCGCGAGAAAGCATGCAATAATAACGAGGCGCCCAAAACGTCAGGCGACCCTTCTCTATTTATGGGCCGACTTGGAAGGCGCCACGTGAAAAGTCTCGCGTAAATCAAAGTCATAAATTCTCCTATCGTGAATGAACATTTCTCAGCGCGGACGTCTAAACCGGGTGAATGGATAACGTCGGGCCTCGCTCGCAGGATCACCTCTACCAAGTCATTTGCTTTTGTTCGTGGGGCAATTAATAACGTGCAGAAGGGCGTTTTCGAACCGCAGTCGGGCGCCATTCGCGTATCAGTAATGATCTAGCGCGCCGCCACGGGCAACCTCCTGTGCTGCTGCTATCGATCATATTCAGTTAATGAACGGGATATGTGAAGGTTCCATGCCCCGGTTCTATATTGGCGCCAAATCTAAGCTCTTGACGATTGATTTAATACACGCCCTGAACTGATTGTATTTGGCAGCTTCGATTTACTGGAATGAAGGCTCCGCTGTGCGTTTGATAGGATCTTGTTTTCCACTTTAATGGAAAGGCAGACTATCTTACCCCGTATTAGAAATACCTATACCTATATACATCGTCAGTATAGCTTTGGTATCTTTTATTTTATTAATCGCGATGATGTCCGCAAAATGCACGCAATACTTTCGCATTGGAAAAGGTTTACTAAATATAGATATATATCTGATTTTTTTGTAAGCCTAGAACTATTTATAAACTTTCATATCTATTCTAAAAATACGAATATGTTAACTACGAAACTTTAAAACTTTGAGCTAACTGTCAACAAGGGAATATTTAAAATGTCTTGGGACTTTACATGACCTGTTCAAAACGATAATGTTATTATAGCATGTCATATGGCAGTTACAACAATTTTCTATCTCTCTGATGACGTAGGAATGTTCTTAGTACACACACCTACACAAATACACAGGTTCAAATCTTCGGTCACAGACTTATTATGTCAAAGTAATGTTTGGTTTCGTTTTAAACCGACTAAGGCGAAGCAAAAAGGAGGGTTATGATTTTGAGCCGATGTATGAATGTGGATATGTATGATCATTTGTTCCCTAACAATTTCTAAACTACTTATCATAATTTGCCAAATAAGGTAGCGTTTGAATTTTTATACATGAATAATAAAAATCGAGTACGGTTACAACGTAACTTATTTGTCGGCAAGATTAACCCAATCTATAAATAAACAAATAATACTTTATTTTATTCAGGATTTTTTTGTTAATAAATATGAACTAAAAAGTTATAGGACCAGAGAACTTATCAAGATGAATCAAACGACCCCAAACTTGATAGGGTTATCATAATTGTCATCTTTCGGCACCATCATCAGATCAGCCCCATATCATAAAAGATTGCGTTGTCGTCCGATTTATATATGCATGCATAATTTCAGCTCTAACGGAAACCTGAAAGTAGGTCAAATTTGTCTTGCATTTGATTACAGACAGATACCGGGATATGTGAAACTAAATAAAAGCATAAATATAGCATAATTGCTTTTTGTATTGTATTCCACAATTCAATTTATACATTGTATGCAATCATTCGGCAGACCCATTCATACATATACATTCGTAGTTATATCAACTAATAAAGCTGTACCATTTTAATTATTGGTACGTATTGCAACTTTTAAGTGCAAACCCGTATTAATTTCATAACTTGTCAATTTGAGTACTAAATACCATCAGCAAATATCTTGATAACTTTTAATGATGCGCTTATATTTTTGCATATATAATGATTAATTTAATATGCATAACCTGCGCTTTTGCATGTAATGTTTTAAACCATTTTGCCGCGGCAAAGTATCTTTATTTATGATTGATTTTTGTTTTTGTTAACCTGCTGATTTGGATTTAAGAACAGGTTAATTTTTACTGACTACAAAAAAGGACTAAAGTGCTATGATCGACTGTATGTTTTTTTTATGTATGTTCACCGATTTCTCCCCCATTTGTGGACTGATTCTCAAATTATTTTTTTGTTTGTTCAGAGGTGGTCCAATATATTTTTTTTCGAAATCAATCAAGCCAAAACCAAAATATAACTGGTGAAGTCGGTTTTTTTTAAGTTTTGCTTACGTTAAAATTATTTCATTCAATTATTACAGTGTTAACAGAATTAAAATAAAATAAAACATACAATTATTATTTATCTTATATCAGGCTTATTCAGGGAGTCTATATATACTATAATAACATTTGGTAATGTATTACAATAATCTGAGTACCATATTATGAACTGCTAGAGTTCCATTGATACGACTGCATTTTTTAGTATGATCAGCCTTCGTTATAAAATCAGAATTAACCAGTTATTACGATCGGTTTTGTATCGATTAGTGAAATAAACAGAATTACATGTTACATATAAAGGTAAAGGAGAACAACTTACTTAACAGTGAGAAATCACTAAGATTAGTTTGGATGGATAATGATGAAAAGAAAACATTCAACATCACTTCATGCTTACGTAAAAAAATATGTCCTTTGAGCGAAACGAGTATCTTGACAGTCACTTGTTTTTCACATCTTCATGAACTTTTAAAAAGATAACAGCAAAACTTCTCCCGAGGAAGCTAATAAAGTCTCATAACGCGGCGTTAACACAAATTTTTCAGGGTTGTTTTCTTGCCTTTTCCACCGTCACATTAGACTCGCCACCCAAACATTGGATAAGTTCTATATTGTTGTTTACGAGAAACTTGGAACTTAGCGGGAGAAATTCTCCTCATAAATTAAGGTGTAATAACAGCTAGCAGTTTCCCTAGACACTTGTAAGAGCACCGCAATAAGCTAAGGCTTCTAAGTAACCGGGTCACCTATGTACCGTGTCGCATCGATAGCACTATTCTGTACTGCAGTAATACAAGTTCGTACATGGAAATTCAGAAGAATGTAAACTCTGTTCTTGGATTTGTTCTGATAGTGCTCTAAAAATGTTGTCACTTACACAACTAGAAACAGATATACTCGTATATGCGTCTGTTTGCGGTATTTCTATTCTAGACCGAATGTGTTTACACACTTGAACGCATCATTACATACCAACCATTAATTTAGGGGTCAATAGCATATCAATTATGTTATTTAAAATATATAATTAAGCCTCTTTTCAACCGACTTCTAAAAAGGAGGTTCTCAATTCGAATGTATGTTTTTTTTTGTTAGTACCTATGTTTAGCGATATCTCCGCCAATTATGAATCAATTTTGTTTTTTTTTTGGTCCCTTATAAATGTTATCGAAATCAGTCAAGCCAAAACCAAAATATGCGCGATGAAGTCGGTGTTTTTAAACTTTGCTTGCGTTTCAATTATATGAAAATATCTTGTTGATGCAATATCACGTATGCATTTGAATGAAATATTTCAAACTACAAGCCATGCCCCGTGGCTTCGCCCGTGTTTGTCAAGTTTAAAATTAGTCTATTAGGTGTTCATCCTAGGTATAAGCTATGTATATTCCAAATGTTATCTAAATCCGTTCAGCCGTTACAGCGTGAAGAGAAAACAAACATACTTACACATTTACACACTTGCCCATAAACTTTCGGATTTATAATAGAAGTGTGATTGACAATCAGTGTCTAGAGGCTGTAAAATAATACGTAATAAGAATAATTATTATTCTATAGATATTTCAATATAAACTTAGATTAGGCAATGGGTATCCTTAGATAAAGTACTGTTACAAGCTATATTTTGCCGATATGTTACTTCACATGTTGTATTAATGTCCCAACATCTGTATGTAGGAAGGCAATCTAAGGGGTGCAGTGGTTTTGTACGCTAGCTTCAGGAAACGTGACCTTCATAAAGAGAGACCTGGAGGGATGTACTGCATTTATGATTAGAAGACGACTACTGAAACGATTTCATAATAATAATATAGTGATATTTTTCTTTATTATATTATTGCATTAGAGCGAATGTGGCATAGCGTTAGTACGTGCCACTTTAGATCCAAATCTATAAATACATATGAAAATATGGTGAAAAACCGGCATTTCTAAGAATCACAAAATACTAAGATAAGTATCATCAGGTAACCAGAATTGAGCTAGCGTGGTGGATTGAAGCCTAAGCTCTCTCCCACACTGGGAAGGCGCCGATTCTCTGCTATGGGAACGAAAAAGGCTAGTGATTATTATAATGATGATGATACAATTTTTATTTAATATCAGTACCTTACTAAGTATAAGTAGGATTTTCCTCTTCAAGCTCTTGGAGGCTTGCCAGACATCGTAATATTTGAATTAATAATTTTCCAATCAAAATCAAAATTTGTGGAATCAATGTATCTTGCACATATTGTTAGTTTTCGCATTGTTCCTACAAATAATAGACAAACAAATTTTTTGTGTCTGGTTCTGGATGTGATTATACAAAGCGCCCGAGGCGTGCCCTGTACTGTCATAAGTAACAAATATGTTGTCAAAATTGAGATAACGTCTTTATTATTTAGTAATATTTTATGACTTGTAGCAGATGCGTTTAAATTTTAAAGCTTAAAATTCATCTTCAGCAATTTATTTTTGAAAAAGAAAAATCATAATACGTTTGCAATATAAAACAAGTATGAAAACTAAAGTGCTCTATTACATAAAATCCATACACCACATATAATGTTTCTAAGAAAGTTAGACCACGTTTGCAGACACTCAAGGCGGGAAATTAGAGGAAACTATATCCCCTTCATTACCTGAACTTGTTATAAATTAGCACTGAACTTTTTGAACTGAGCACGAAGCCTCTACGTATGTAGAGCTTAGTGCACTATCGTTTAGGGGTTTAGGGAGGAGAATAGTGTGGGATAGTGGGTGGGTGGCATTTCCATACCAAGAATTCAAAATAAATATAACCTCATAATTAGTTCTAGTAGAAATTAATTCATTTCTTGACTCTCCGTAACCCTTGACAATTTTATATACGACCAATTTTAGACCATATCCATTCCAATAAAAAGATAATAATCACCTACAATAAAGTTCTGAGGTAACACACATTAAAAAAATACAGTCAAATTGAGAACCTCCTCCTTTTTTTAAAGACGGTTAAAAAAAAAAGACCGAGCCGTTCCCAAGCGCTGAGCTTTCATACATGCAGCAATTATATTTATAATATACCTATGGATTCGTGGTCATAATGTTGTATCCTATTATGTCAATAAATAATAATAATATAATATTTGTGTTTGTGTAATATATTTATTTACCCGTAGCTTCGTTATCACTATATCAAGATATCTGTTACGATAACTCTTTTAAATTATTCATGTTTTATTTTGTAATTACGTGTAATTTTAAAAATACCTATAACATTGTATGACATGTTTCATTCAAACACATAATGTACATAAGTACCTAACTAATGTATGAACATTGTGCGTATGAATGCAAAATTTACAAATAAACACTACTCTATACAAACCAATATAAAGGCACAAATGAGCGAGAAAAACATTTTCAATCTGCACCTGCAGCATCCCACTGGGTCCAACTGTGTGGATAGCAAGCCATAATAAAAGGTATGCTTCATACAGATTTTAAATTTCCTACTTAATACGACATAAGGGTCATAATATATTCAGACACGATTCGATAGTAGGGCTGTCGAACATTATGTTTAGTAAGTAGACTTGGGTTTTACGAGTAAAGTGAAAAACAAGAACAAGCCTCTCGTTGAAGAAAGTTATCGAAGCTGATGACACATACTCACAAATTATACAATTTAAACGTATGTGTAAGGTAGATAGATAGATAGATAAACTCTTTATTGAACACCTTAATTAAGACAAGAAACAAAGCAAAATAACTATTTACAAAAAAAGTGTAACAATAGGCGGTCTTATCGCTAAAAGCGAATACGCAATAGAGTTGGACGTCGGTGTTTAAAAAAACAACATTTTAAAGAGTGCATGAATCTAAGAATAATAAATTATATTATACTTAATAATAAGTAATCATAATTGACAAATAATAAAATAATATATACCTCAATAATGATCTTATATAAATATAATACATACATAAACACATACTATATACATACACACATACTACATACATACACACATACTACATATTATAAATACATAATAATATTAATAATATAATATTAATAATATTAATACCAATGAAATTAATAAAGAATGGATTTTAAACATATTATTATGACAAATAACAACATAATTAAGTTATTAAACTGCGAGATAGTGAGCTTTGACGCGTTCTTTAAAGATGGACAGCGACTGAGTAGGTAGTTGATGAATAGCTTACAATTAGGTGCAGCTTCCTTGTTTTCTTGGTTGCATAAATGATGTACGATTACTATGCAGAGTAGTCTCTATAAAGGTTTAAAAGACGTTGAGAGGACGATGAGAATATTGTTGTTGTGATGATTTAAAACTATGAAATATGCAGTTATTTATTTTTTCATGAATTGTCTGTTTCTCTCGGATGAAAGAAAAAAGATTTCTCGCCAGTATCTGAAATTACTAAAACAAAAAGCTTTGTATTTTGTTCCCTAAAGATGCCACTTAGATAAAAAGGTGAAGGCAACCCTATCCTGAGTGGAATTCCCGGCTACAGTACGCCAAACCGCCATTCGGGCGACCGCGCGTAATTAGCTAAATATGACTTTTAAACTAAGAGCTCGCCGCCAGAAGCCTCTCCATATTCCAACCTTTTTGCTAAACGAGCACATTTCCGTACGTCCCATTCCTACCCCTGATATTTAATTTGGCACTGAAGAAATTTACACCAACTCGTCAAAATGTTATCATGTGAGATTAATGTGATTTGAATTTGAGCTACGCAACGGGTAAAACGTGCGGTGAATATTTTAGCAGATCCGGCGCTTTTCAAAAAAACACGCTTCCGCTACCGACGGCGCGAAGTATGCTTTTTAAATGAAATAGGATCGCTGATTGGATTTTCCGTGTTTTATAAACGTAATGTTATTTTCACGTGAGGGTAGAGCGTGGGAAATTCGCCGATTAAATTTTTTCGTTGGACGTTCTCACGTACGGAAGCTGGCGTAATGCCGGTTCGTGAAGTCTCACTATAAATCATAACGCTATTTCAATTTACCGAGTAACACGACCGTAATAGGCCAGCCGCTGCCCGGCATACGCTGAAAGACCTAAATTTGTATTCTAGAAACGATATGATCATTAGTTAGTGCAATTTTCTTCCCATCCACTACACGAATGCTATCGTTGGGTACGCTATGGTCGGAATAAATAATACTTTGTAATTGCTATCTGAATCTGACTTGTAAATCGAGTCTTGCGACTGGACTTTGATAATTTGTAGGGATATTCTTCGTGATGTGGCCTCATTAGCCAGTCCGACTGTGTAACTCAATATAAACGTTAAGTCGAGTAATTTGCATAATGTTTGCAGCGTTCTATCACAACTGCTTTCGCATAATTTTTCACATAACACGGTATCGTTATCGAACTATATTCATTTAAGCTCGATTGAGTAAGTGCCTCTTTTACTTAAGGAGTAAGAAGGCTCAAGAATTGTCACCTCATTCCCTTAGTTAAGATAGCTCAAGTCGGTTACTGGCGCCGCTCTAGACGTGTAAAGTTGTTTTCTGGTCGTATAAACAAGACACTTACTTTTATAGATGAGCATAATGTGAGAGTAATAATATTGTTTATCATATCTTGAAATGTCACTGAAGCTATTAAAAAGATAATGAGTTGGAAATATCATACATACTTTGTATTGAAACCTATTTTATTAAAGTTAGTTGAATTGAAAATAATGTTTGAATGGCTTTAGCTTGCAGGGTTAAAAGTGTAGTTTAAAAAGTATAGTATAGTTTTCATCCAAATAACTACAACTAATATTATTCCTAAAAGTCTATCCGTGAGGACCATTAATTGGCTTCGGCTGTTGGTCTTCCTTATAAATAAATAAATAAAAAATCTTAGGATCTATATACTATGTCTTTAACATTAATAAAGTGAGCAGAATACAAGAATTTATCGACCATTTTAGTACTGTTAATAGTAATGAAAAGTACAAGTGAAGTAGTAGTCGAACGCTTGCCAGAGATTATTAAAAAATAAAAAAAACATTTAGTAGGTAAGTGTGGACTTAACAAACATGGTAAACAATATATTGAAGGTCATTACGAGGTCCTAGGATTTGAAAGTATAGACATAGGCCTTCGTTTATAAGTGATGTTTTTAATGCATTTTTAATGCTTACTTATACAATATAAAATGTAGCTAAGTCTTACATTTACTTAAATATAATGTAACTGATAAGCTCAGCTATCATAGTATTGAAACTCAGCAACCTTTTAAAGTTGATCATTGTCAAAATACTTTTGTCCGGGATGGGGACGGGGACGGGAGGAATCCGGGAATCGAACCAGGTTCAATTCCTGGATTACCCCTGTTTAGAACGCACACACTACTAAGCCAACGAGCAGATTATATATAAAAGTCAACTGTCGCATGTATGAAAAATAGTAACATAAGAACGGCTCGAAATTAAAACTAAATTTAAAGCCCCTGTGCGCAACCGAGGCTGGTCAGTATGTAAACTGTGGTTACTACTAATACAGCTGATCTCTCTGTCAACGATTCTCAGATATATCGTTGACTAAGCTGCGGCCAATGCAGTAACCACGTACGATGTTCGGTCTTAAAGCAGAGACCGGGAAGCACGTACATGTAATATTATTGATTACAGGGTGCGGCGGTCCAGTCCGATTTGAATTTCCAATGAGCTCGTTAGAATTGGTCGGCGCGGGCCTCGGACATTCAATAAAAAAGTTCGTTCTTTTTGGGCTGATTTTGCAGTTGCGAATTTGGCGGTATTAGCGTAATCACTCCCTCTTTGTAAACGTCTCCTTAATGAGCGATCTTTAAATCTTGTCTTATGTAATCCAGCCGACTGTTTAATGGCAATGAAGCAGTTAGGGATTATTAAATCAGACATAACAGGGAATATGCATGAGATTAAAAAATAGTCCAAGTATGTTTTTTAAAATCTTTATAACTATAGTTAATTTCTAATTTAAATGTTTTTTAATTAAGAATTTTAATGAATAAAAAGGAATTAAAAATCATAGGAAACTCAAAAAGTAAAACGCACGCTATTGACTAATCTAATTTGTGACACCAGTTCTAACATTTTTGGTCTCCTTGGTTGGTCAGCTTTCCTTTAATAAAATATTTCGAATCAAAATGGCGGCATTTAAAATTACCCTAACCATACGATTGCATTTTCAAATATTTATTTTCAGATGTAATGTAGTGTTTTTATTAATGTTTTTTGCCAGCAATGTAAAAAATCGAATAACATAAAACAATATGCATACTCGCTTTTGTCTAAGGTAGTTTTGATTATTTTGACAGTATTTGAAATTTTGAAGCATGATGCTCCTGATATAGAAGGAAATTAATACAATGATATTGTTTTAACTAGCACATGAAGTAGTAGACTCCAGAAAATTAAACACTGGTAAAGTTCCCGTAAAATAGCATAAAGTAGGCAACTATTTGCAGAGTTCCAATACGTAGCAATTGGAGTTTGCAGCTCTTAATTAAGCCCGGCAGCAGGGCCTAGCGAGAAACTTCGATTGCGCTGTCAAAAATACGAAGAATTATTCCTGCAGTAAAATAACTTGTGCGATTTAGGCTTTATCGAGCGAGTTCAGGCATATTAGCAAATTTATATTGTACGAATGCAATATGCTGGGACGCGCCGCGCCGCCAGTCGGATTGTTGGAGGCAACACTTTTATTAAAACTGTTTTTATTTATTGACGGCCATTCGCAGATTGCTCTTCTTGTCGCTTCTAAAGAGTTTGTTTTTTATTCACGCAGTTAACGAACGAACACAATTCAGCTGTGTAGTGTTGATGTTGATATTAGAGTTACAAGCATCGCTTCAGTAAAAAAATAAGGTTATTGGAGTTCGTGTGACGTTATTCCCGTTATGAAATTGCTTTTGCATACACGCTCAACTTAAACAATAATTCCGACAGGCCTATTAAAAGGCACGCACTCACGTCTTTAGTTCTATTCTAATTACCAACATACCTGTAATATTATAGTCCCAGTCTTGTAAACGGCACGCACCGTGCCAATCTGCCCCTTTTACAACTGTGCCGTGACCAATGTTTGACCTCTCTAAACGCTAGACATTTTCCGATTATGGTAGCCATGCTACTGTTCCATTTAACTGCGGAATATTTAGTATAATTAAGTTTACTAACAAAATCTAGCACGGATCGAAACTCTCACTAGCGTAGCGCTTGAAATGGAAAAGCTTTTGTTTCAAAACACAAAGTCAATTCATCAAGTGATCACATTTCTTTTAACCGTTCAGAGTCAAAACATTCAATGTTTACTTAGCATCTAAAACAATTAGAGATTTTTGTTTAACAAATCACTGCCATTAATAATAAAGTCAATTACAAAAAAATCGAGACAAAGAGTTGCGCAATACAATGGCGCTTCACCTATTAGTACCGCCCACGTTTACATTTATGGGCATGATTAATGCGATCATCATTATTCATTTTAATTGTCATATTCAATACCTTTAAATTACACCTTAAGGCATTTACGTCAGCGTTTTTAAAACAGGCAGACAGTTAAAGAGCAGATGCTTAGCGGGTTTTTATAAAAGCTCAATTAGCGACCGGTTGAGTGCCTCTATGATGACATTTAATAATTGGTCGTTTTATGCAAAATCGCTGACAATTTACGAGGAGCATCTGACGAACTCTCGTCGACATTATTACCTTGAGTTCGATAGCGGAGCAGAACTTCTGAATAAAATATTATGTTTCTGCGTCTCGGTTAATGACTCTCAAAACTTAAGTGATACTGAAACTTTATGCAAAAGAATGTTTCATTAAGAAAATTGGGTCATTTTTGCTGAACAAGAGCAAGCTTGAATCTTGTAGATTATGGTCACCATCAATTTTTAACTCGCCTACTAAGCCTTAAAGTATAGAATTCGTAATTTTTAGACCTTTGGTAACCTGCAAAATTTAATGTGGCCTTTTCACTTACTACTCTTAGACCCAGGTCCAGCGTAATGGAGCGACAGTAGTCTCCACCTTGAACTCCATATAGTAGTAGAGAAATCGAATGATTCTGTGGTATATTTATCAGCGTGTTTACTGCGACTCCCAGTCATGAGGGATCGGCCGGCGTAACTGCCCGTAACATGTGCACTTTACAGCCTCGTAGCCAACGAAGCCCGACACGGTCCTCTGGTCGTGTTGCTACTATTTCTCTTCTAAATACTGGCATGGCATGGAAAATCTATGGGGTAATTGAAATAGGCAAATAAGGTTTGTGATTTAGTACACATCCGATACAGAAACAAGTATGCATGCAGATCTTGTAAATAATATCACATGTAACACATTTTTAACTAATTATAGGTGTTAGAAATTGAAGAAATTATTGTTGAAACTCTAAAACATAGCA
This sequence comes from Lomographa bimaculata, assembly GCA_948107665.1. Classification (NCBI taxonomy): domain Eukaryota; kingdom Metazoa; phylum Arthropoda; class Insecta; order Lepidoptera; family Geometridae; genus Lomographa; species Lomographa bimaculata. The sequence goes on along the minus strand of OX403586.1, from coordinate 12,585,728 downwards.
TATAAGCTGCTTTTCTTCCAAACCCAAATTCCATCTGAAACCTTTATTATTGAACGCCATTGTTAGAAGTAAACGGCGGTAACTTTACAGAACTACACTAGATTATTTTGCATAAATAATAATCACTAGCAAAACCAGCTCCATATCTTTTTGATTAAGTGCTTGTCCCATTTTGTATCGCCTATATATAGGGCGTCCGAGTAATCTACGACTACGCCCGACATAAACTTTGGAATATGTTTTGATTATTTGTATCGATATAACGTGATTGAAACGCTTTCGTGAGCTTACTTTATCTGTGATGCCATCTAGTTTTTTTGGTTTTATCTAGTTTTAGTGGAAAAACAATAAAATTCCAATGGGTTCCGTCACATATTGGGTTAAGGGGCAACGAGGAGGCTGACGCACTCGCGAAATTGGGTGTTTTAGATGGGGCAGAATTAAATATTTTACCTAACTATTCGGAACTTTTGCCAAAATATAGAAACGTGTGTTGTAATTTATGGAAAGAATACTTTAATCAAAGATCGCTAGAAAAGGGAATTTGGTATAAATCAATTCAGTGTGAGCCTCTTCATGTGCCGTGGTTAAGTAGTTTTAAGTTTTCGCGCAAAATGTTGGTTACAGCGCATAGGCTAAGAACAGGTCATATGCCTCTCCGGAAGTTCGCATTTATGATGCGAAAAGTTGCCTCTCCCAATTGTGTACAATGTGGGGTTGTGGATGATGTTCACCATTTATTGGTTGAATATACACGTCTCCAGAGTGCAAGGCAGTACCTTGAGCAGACCTACAACATAAACAGTTATGATGTCGGCAGGTTCCACCAAATTTTGTCGGATCCATCGTCGCAGGCGGCTCAGGAGCTGTTTTGTTTTGTGGGTCAGCTTAAGTTAATTTAATTTAGTTACCTTTTAGTTAGTTACGTTTTTCCAAGAACTTTATTTGCCCTAATGTAAGAACATACAATAGGACCGTCGTATTGTCAAAATAAAGGTCCTTAAAATAAAATTGAATAAAAAAAAAAAAAAAATCTAGTGACAGCTCAGAAGACTAATGTTATTTTTATGTTAACATTTGTTGGTATCTGTTTACAACTTTTTACTAAGTCATATATCTATATATATAAAAGAAAGTCGTGTTAGTTACTCCACTTATAACTCAAGAAAGGCTGAACCGATTTAGCTGAAAATTGGCAGGGAGGTAGTTTAGAGCCAGGAGAAGGACATAGGATACTTTTTAAGAACGTACATTTCTTTAAATATTTTTTTTACATTTCGACATGCTTTCCATTTTCTCATACGTCACTCGGATTTGGTAAAGTACTAGGCAAACATAAACATGAAGGTTGTAATAATATAGTCACGTGACATTGTAACGCATGCCGGGTATGGCTTCCTAAATATGCACATTCATTGACTGTTAGGCGGAACGAAGATCGCCGGGACAGCTCGTAATAAATATAAGTAAAATTTAACATAAGTAACAACTTAGTAAATTAGCCATCCGGCGAAAACTGTGACTTTGCCGTTCTGCCAAATTGTTATTTTTTTAATGAGATTCATTTTTAAATCGTTCCAAATTGAGCTTTAAACAAAAAAAAAAGTCTTGTTTGTTGTGTTATTTTTTTTAATGTGTTTTACCTCATAACTTCTCTCCGCGTTAGCCGATTTCGATTTTTTTTTAGTTTGAAAGACGTTGCTCTCTTAATTGTTTCCATTTAAATTTGATCAAGATAGTAGTTCTTGAAATATCGTCAATAATGCCTATTTTGTTGACTACTATGACGATATTCTCGTTTACCCGACTTCAAAAGTTACCTCATAACTTCTTTTGTTGTGAGCCGATTTTGATGATTATTTTTTTATTTGATAGCTGGTGCTTTTCATTTGGTTCCCTTGAAATTTGACCTAGATTTGAACTATAGTTTTTGAGTTATAGTCAATAATGCGTGTGCAATACATTAAATCTGATCATGGTTCCGAAGATAAATAGTAGTATCACTATAGATCTTGACCAAATTTAAATGGGACTAATTAGAAAGCAACATCTTTTTAGATTGAAAGAAAAAAAAACAATTTCGAAGTCGGCTCACGTGGAGAGAAGTTATGAGGTAACTAACACAAATTAAAAAAAAAACGTATAGTTGTCTTGAGTACCTCGTCCTTTTTTGGGAAGTCGGTAAAAAAGATAAAACGTTCACACATAATATATGTTCAACATAATACGTCTGTAATTGAATATTTTTTATGTATTTAACATCACGCAAAATAATAAGAATAAATATTTTTTTACCATAAATATTTTCATAAGATCAAAAAATTTATTCACATGGGCCCAAAGAGGCACTCATGAAAGTTAATGACTCTACTGCCAGATTTACAAAATTACAACCATCTCGAGAAGAACCTGGCAAGAAACTCGGCTGCGTTTTTTTTTTAATCATTTCTTATCTTAATACATGAGTATATTAACTATAGATTTCATAATATAGCTATATCTATATTATGAAGTCCCTAGAAAGCGTTTGTTCGTAAATAAGGGGGAGGGGGTTAGACTTTATCTTGATATAATCTCTTAATAGTCGATTTTTATCAGTAAATACTCATAGACATATCCACAAATTGATTGAGTTTATTATTGAATACGAATTAAAAGGTAGAGTGCAAGTAGAGCATTGCTTTCACATGTTCAAAGAGGTTTCATACTGTAATTTGACTTACACCACTAGTTTCGATGGAGGAATTATTCTTCCTTGTACGTAACTAGCAAACTTTGATAGTATTGAAAAAATTCCTTGTACGTAACCGTGGTTTCGTAAAAAGAAGAAAAGTTCTTCCATCGAAACTAGTTACGTACAAGGAATAATAATTCCTCTACCGAAACCAGTTACTAAACTACGGTTTCGTAGACGGCCGAAGGGGTAATTATGACTACGAAAATTTTGGCATATTTCTACAAATTTACTACCATGGTTGGTCTACTTTCCTCAGCTTTACAGTTTACTGCCAGTTCGATAACCGTATTATAGGCTTTATAGTGTTTACCACTTTCAAATCTAGAACTCTATAGGATCCGGATTTCCACCTACAATTTCGTATAGAGAAAGCTGTATTTATACCAACAGACATGGCATGATATGCCTGAGACCTGCAAACAGTGTACTATTAATTTCTGTGCCGAATCCTACTTTAACTTATTTGCATTTTATAGATACTCACAGTAGGTATTATTATTCTGCGTCGAAATGAAGTATGCATACATAACATAAACGCTTTCACACACACAGACGTACACTATGTTCGATGACTTGTGTCGTGGGTGCCTTGGGGGGAAAACTTGTGTTCCCGCCAGGAATCGAACCCGATACGCCTGCTTAGAAGGCGAACGCTCCCCCAACTGAGCCAACGGGTAGATCGATTACCTATTCAGATTGTCGGGTGATCTTTAAATAAATATTCAACCACACAAATATTATAAAGGCAAAAGTTTGTTAGTGTGTTTGTATATTTGTTACTTCTTCACGCTCAAACGGCTGGACCATTTTTGATTAAATTTGGTAAGAATGTAGCGGACACCCTTTTTATGCTAAATAGGCAAGCATTTGACCACTATATCACCTGATGGAAAGTGACGATGCGGCCGAAGATGTGACATGTTTGCCTATTCACTCTTGATTTGAAGACTCCCAGATTATATCTAGGATTAACAAAAGACTTTTTATCCCGGAATTTACGCGGGTAAAAATGCAAGGCGCAGCTAGTAATTTCATAAATCATATACGGATTATCGGATAACGTACGCCACAGATATGAAGAAACATTAATTGGTGACCTACGCAAAAAAATATAGAGAAATTCTATTTCTTAAAAGTTGATACAAACAGAATGTCATGAAACACATCTAATATCACGAGTCAAAGCTTTCATATTAGTAACCTTCGAGCTCCTAACCAACAAACTTGATAGTTATAAATAGTGCTACAGTACCTTATAAAGCATGTCTTTACATTTAAACTCAATTTTAACAAGGTATGTATAGTCTATCAAAAGCGCAAAATCCGTTTCAATTTACTACAACTATAACTTATACGGGTTCCAAGTTTAAACTTATTGTGAAGTGATATTGCAGCGGCAACTTTAGTCGACACTGAATTGTGAAAGACATTATCTTTGAGTGGAGCTCTGTTTTTGCCTGAAATTTACCTTTTGTGGAGCTCGTTGCCAAAAGCAGGGCGAAATTGTTCCACATTTTACTGCCGCCATTGGTGTACTTACGACCTCCAAGTATAGCTTATTGTCGAGTCGACATTTTGTCACGTGACGTTGGGGCATTTTACTGCTGGGCCATGTGGGTGAGCTCTATTAACAGAATATAGCTCCGACTTTATTTGCTGGTGAATAGAGTACATACAAAGCGAGTTTATCTTAATTATATAAGTATATTCATACTTCGCATTCGCGATGAACATTATATTGTATGTGGAGTAAAGTGAGGGAAAAAAAGAGATTGAGTACCTACAGTGTAAGTGTACGAGTCTGTGAATCATCACAAACTTTCAGGCTTAATACATAAATAAAAACTTTATTTGCTTACAAAATCAGATGAACACTTTCAGTTTTCTTTACAACAATAAAACAAGATAGATAAGTTCATATTGTGTTTATTTAAGGATCTCTAAACCCCACTCTAGGACAACTTGTGTCGTGCGATTTTGTTTCCCTTACAAAGATTTAGAACTAAAAAAAATCGTGTAAACTTAAAATAGCAAAAAGAAGAAGCAGAAGACTTAAAATAATTATCCTAGTAACTGTTATAAAGCGTTTTGCTTCAACATTTGTTATCCGTACGGCGAAGGTGTGGAACTCACTGCCCGCATCCTTGTTCCCCGAACAGTATAATCTGGGAGTCTTCAAGTCTAGAGTGAATAGGTACCTTCTAGGTAAGCATGCTTCATCTTCGGCCGCATCGTCACTTACCATCAAGTGAGCGGCCAAGTGCTTACCTATCTGTCATAAAAAAAAAAACACATTTATAACTTAAGTGTGATTTCAGCAACAATGACAACTAAATAGATCAATGGGCTTTCAGCGGGTGATCGCTCTTCTACGATTTATTATTATTACTCGGCCAATTAAATACAACAAATACTGTACACGAAATTCCAATTAACATCCAGGTATCAGAGACCCCCAATTTTCTAAACCTTTCCTCCTAACTCTCACTTGAACGGCTCAGTAGGATCGTTTTGGGTCGCCCCTAGCTACAAGGGTGATTCATTTAATTGTTAATGCCGCACTATGAGTAGATCCAGTAGCTCATATAGGTTAATGAGGTCACTGGTAATTCATTGGGACACGGAAGAACCACCCTATTTATGAAACTCCCGGACGCGATGAGGCGAGCTTTATGGCCTGTCATTTACGTACTGCCTTGCCTTTTAGGTCTCATAACGAAGGCAAACTTAAGTGCACTGGCTTAGTTAATTAGGTAAAGGAAACTTGGCGGTGCGGGAGTACAAGGAAAGAGGCCATGTGGGAACGAAATATTTCCGAAAAGAACAGCTTAATTAGCCGCATTTTATTCAGAATGTTGGGGTGGCTTTGCATAAGAATTTTAATTATATAATATAAAGTACTTATTTATAATTTCACCGGTTTTGAGTATAACTGCATGAAATAAGAAAGATAAACACATCCTCTAAAATGAAGGTCCAGCTTATTCTGTCTCACATAAAACTATACATTCTGATATTACGAAAGACAATTTCCTCTTCCAAATCCCTTAATCCTTTTAGATGTTTATATAGCACTTGTCCACTACAGCAAGGATGAGACGTCTTATAAGAGCGAGCTCGGGAAACACTCGAATGAAATACTGTCTCTTCAAATTGTCGCAGCAAACATAGCATTATCGTGGCAATCGTGATAGGAGCACTATATTTTTACTGTATACAGACCAAAATAAACTCTACGTTTTATTGAGATGTAAATGAGAATACATAGGCACATTGAAAACCAGAACCAGTCCCATATATGCATCTGCTAATCTATAAATTGTGTTTTAGAGAGAGGCAGTCTGTGGTAAATATAAACGGAAATGAATAATGGACAATTTTATTCCCAAATTAGAAAAGTTTAACTAAATATTCACCTCAAAATCCTTGCACAACCGATATGGTAATGTAGCGAGCAAAAACACGTCATTGAGAGGGCTGACTCGATTTTATTTAAATGAGAAAATCGCAGATAAGGCACGGACATGGAAAACCTTTCCATGGGCTATTAAAAGAGTGTCTACTGGCTAGAGAGCAATAAGCAAATGAAGGCTTGATATCTGGTGTTCAGACGTTCTGTTATCGGGCGGGCGGCGAACGTTGCAGTCAAGATACCATCGCGCACCCGACCTAATTCGATTCGTTAGTTGGGTGGCCAAGCCGGCGAGTCCGTCTGTATAGTTCGCTAGTACGCTTACCCCAAGCCAAGTCAGCCATGTTGAACTATTATGTAACTGGACTAAATCTGCCGTCGGAAATGGCTACAGGACGATAAGTAAACAACATTGCGAACCAAACGTATTCAATTCGTATTATCAACATCGTATACTGACAAGATTTATTTATCTTTGATAGGCTAGCGTTTTACCTCAACTGTTGGTAAGTGGTCGAGGGTGGTAAACACGGTGGTAGACCTAAAATTACTGGCACCCGACGATTTGCTGCCGTCTTAGTTTTTTCTACAATATAGGCGATACATTTTTCTACTTGATGGTACAATGCAGCAGTGCTACAGTGCATTATGTTTCGGTGACGTCTACTACCATTATGTTTCAGTGCAGAGTAGCTACCAGGCGAACACGAAAAAATGCTTTATGTATCTCTATTGATCACTATATTATTATGTATTATTCATCATACAGATATCACCGCTTCACTTTTATGTTGAACTATTCAAAATATATTAGATAAAAACAACGTATGATAGATAGGATACGAGACAAGAACTAAAAACCTCGCATCGAAAATAGTTCTACCGTATAATTCATACACATGATATATGACGAACTAACTTAGCTGTTTTTTTTATACTCGATAGGCAAGCATTTGACCACTATCTCATTTATTTACAGGACATGAGAGTATTTCAAGCATAATATCTTTACTAAATAATCACAACCACTAGCAATCTTTAACCAAGTGATTGCAAAGTTACACAACAGTTAACCCACCGGCCAGGCATCGTGTTCCGACGACGGAATGTTCCAACAGCTCCCTTATCTGAAGCAACATGCAAACTCAACGGTGGATCACGACAATCAATTCGCAATTTTGTTCTAACACTTTCCCGGCGTCTACACGAACAAGCTAGTAAAATGGTTTCTTTAACATTCAATATTACATTAAAACTTTCTGAATCTCATTCTTGCTTTCAAAGTTTGGTGTTATCAAACTAGAGCCCGTTATCTTCAAACTAACTAAACGCATTATGTCTGGTACACTCACTGTTTACGATTATGTGTGTATAAAAAAATGGGCAAAGTGCGCAAACTTTTCCATGTAAAGTCGAGAGAGTTAAAATATTTACATACTTTTCTCGTGAATAAGCTACGAAGATAAAAGTATGAATAGTAAAAAATTTAAATGCAAAGCAGATCTGGAGAAGTCAATTCATCATTGCGGATCTATTGAAAGAGAGCTTGCACAATCACAGTTGGTGAAGAACAGTAGTGAAACTGACGTCAACCGTTTAAATTGATGATCTTAGCACATTTGGCAGCAAATCTTTTTCAGGTTTCAGGACTCAGGATAGTCAAATTTTTTTATTTCTCTGCAAAGTATTGTCCTGCTCTTCTATTATTTTTAATAATTAATAGGAAAAGCCTGTTTCTTTCCTAATTAAAAAAATTAAGAACATTTTTTTCTGTTTAGAAGAAGAAAGGGACTGCAAGGCGATTCTCTCCCTGAGAAATAAGGTATCTCGTCTCATAAGCTCGCACACAATGACAACTCTTACAACTCGCCCTATTAGCCAGAACCAGTGCTGCTAGAGCACTGTTAAAAATACTGCTCCAGGCGGACTCGCAAGAAATTATACATATCACAGTAACATAGGTATATTTTTGCGTGGACCTTCCTCTCTCAAGCCTTATGGTCAGCGGGAGGTATTTTATTTACTGGGGAGTTATAACTACCATTCCTCTATCGCCTGTAGACGGCTACTATTGAATATTGAATTAAAGACAACCCAAGGCAGAGCAATCCAGAAAAAAAAATTTCATAACATTTTAAAAGTAGCGAAGCTACTTTTACTACCATACTCAAGTAAATTGCAGCTGGGCGGGGCGCGGGCGACGTGGCTTTGCAACACTTCCACCGCCCTAACGTTCGCGTAATTAATTCAATGATCGTCCGCATAATGACTTGCATGCGGCCACCCTCTCACTAGTGTGCCTCGAACTAACGCGCACTAATTCCACAGCGTTAATGAAGTGGATTCTCCACAGAGACGTTTTTGTTACCGAACACACGGAGAGCATTTTTGGCACCGTCACCGACGATCGTTTAAACGTTTCCGCCATTAATCTTTCACTTCCGCAAAGATTGCATTTTAAAGTTTCTGTTTGGGTAGCATTTGCTTGTAATGTTACACTCGTACTGGCTCAGGGCTGGGCGGAATCAAAATGAGCGTCCGGGGAAAGAAAATTGTTTTCCTATCATGTACAATGGTTTCGACCGTACTGGACAAATCTCTTCTCAAGTCCAAGTAGATTTTACTTCTCATTATGCAAAAGGGATTTTCATAACAACGTTCAGGGAAGCCTTGCGTGGAACCGAGACTGCTTAAGGCTACTCAGAGAACCATTTGCAGAGATCGGCCCGACCAACAAGTACAAGGTAGATCGGCAAACTTTACAGATAACTTGGCGAAAACTTGGAACATTCTGACTCAGCGATACTTGGATAAGGTAAACCGACTGTCTTAATTAACTTACAGATGTTCAAATATATCTCAGACTCATATTAATGATGGGATTAGCGGAGTTTGCAGGTTGTTAGAAGCCAGTTGAGTTACAACGTGAATTATTACTGAGGCTTACTTTAGAGACTTGATTTATGCTAAATAAATGACACATAAAGACTACGGATATTTTGATATTTTTTATCGTAAATGAAAATAGATCAAATTCAGTCTCTAGGTAATTCCTGTTCAGAAAGAAAACAATATAGTCGTGTTTGTTCTTAACAATAAAAACAAACCTCTATACATAATTAACCCTATGTTATTTACCCGTTTTGTCTTCCACTTGGCTTAAGCCGGTATTCTGACGTGAATCACACGGGTGGACGGATAGGGCTCAACTACACGACCGACTTTAGAACGGGTGAAATTATTTCGTAATCGTTTTACAAAACGCGCTCGTTCGGGAGAAGAGAGGCTATTATCTTTGCTGTTAACTTTAATGCGAACTAGCTTTATGTTTGGAGTAAAGGTGAAATTTGTATGTTCCATCATAGTAATAAAGTTTCAAGAGTATCTACGGGCATTTCGCATTAAAATAAAAATACCTAATTATAAAATTAATTTGAATCTTTCATTGGAGAACTTCGATTTTCGGATACGCAATCTTTGTGTGTGACGAAAAGTGGGCGGTAAACACTGTGACTAATAATTATAATGTTTTCCTTTTTTTTTTTGATAATGTATATATTTATTTATAGCATTTGCTAAAATAATATACTTAATAGAACTCAGTGCTACTCAGCAAGCCTGTAGGAAGCCAAGATGGGGTAAAGTATTTGAATGAATAGATTAACTCAACTATACCTATACCATTTTGTATAGAGCTTTGAAATTATTTGTGGAAGAATTTTTAATACATTGACGTTAAAATAACCTTACATTAAAAAAAAATTAACATGTCTTCAAAGACCATGATACAATTAAGTACCGGTATGATAGAAATTATTAGTTTCATCCCAATGATATTACAATTTGACGTTAGCCAAATGAAACGTAATCATAAAACTGTTCTTTTAAAACATAATCTTAAAACAAATAGAAAGCCGTTTGGAATAGAAAACACACAGCACGAGCTAAATATTAATATTAAGTTGATGATCCACTAATGACTAGCTTGGACATCGTGAGCTCCGTAATGGCGTTCAATTTCCTTGAAAGCTTTGTATTAAGTCATTACAGCTGTGCAATCAACTGAGACCAAAAAAGGGCGTCTATTGAAAGAACGCCTTATTGCATTTTAAGTTAGATTGCAAGTATTGCACACGACATTGTTCAGTTTGGCTCTATCCACAAAGCGGGTGGTTTTTTAGGGTTAGGGAACAACGGGAAGGAAATATTATGCTTTATTGATGATGATGATATTATCATCATTACCTTTTATTTATACCATCTGCGCTCTGCGACTTGTCTCGCTATAATCAGGATAAAAAGACGCCAGTTGTATACCATGTGTACATGGTTTATGCTTTTTACGGTTAGCTAGGTGTTTAAAATGCATCCGTCAACGATAGAACACGATAACGTAGTAAAGTAAATAGGTATTAAGTTCCCTAGAGACATCCTAGCATTCATTCGAGACTCCAAGATTGCACTTATCGGGAAACACAGACTCGAGCAACGATGCAGAGTTATATTTTTTCAGACTGAGCAGAAATAAGCTGCTTAAATTATTCTCTCTGTTTTATTTAAAACTCAAAGCAGCCCTGATGTCAGTTACAAGTCTCGACAGTTTTAGTTTGGTAAATATTTTATCATTTAAAATCACTTCTACTAGGTTTATATAATGTAAAAATACAGAAAAGTAAATCAATTAAAGTTGCGTTACGTAACTGATTTGTTTTTACTAGTTTATCAGTGCTGAATTCGTTAGGTTGGTTTGGAATTTTATAGTATATATACCAATGAAGATATCGATATTCTCATGAGAATTCTAATTTTCAAGCAATCCATGTGAATTCCACCCAAATCTGTTAAGCCGTTACAACGTCGATGTATAAGCAAATTTACAACGCTTAGTATCTTAAATTGGTATAGATATTTTCATATTATAATATATATTATTTATAGGGTATGCTAAAAGGGTAAACGAAGTCATCAACAAAAGGGTTTAGGTTAGGTTAATTATGTATTAGTTTATTATAGAGTTTTAATTTTATTTCACACAGGCCTCGGCTAAAATATTAATTATTTCACAAAGTAGAACTCGAAAAGATATTTGGTTAAAGCGAAAATTTATAATCGTATATTTCAATGAAGTGTTTTCTAACTAAACTATAACGTAAGCTGCTAAGCGCTTAACATCGAGGCCACATATTCCGCTGTACAAATGCAATCCCATAAACGGTATTAGAGTAAAGTGGAGTAAGTACAAAAGTGTATAAATCCAGTGAAGGATGCAGGGTAACGCCCAGATCTCGACACAATACGAGGCGGGGAGGGTATTGTATTGTAAAGCATTTCGAGAAATCGCTTTCTCAAAAGCGGGCTGCGCCTTTTTTGCAATTTATAACGGCTCTCATCCAGATTGTATGAATACAAACAATGGCTTTTGTGTATGTGGCCCCGCTTTTGATTCGAGTGCTTGTTTGACCACTTGTGTCAAATTAAATTGAGGCCAGAATAGTGATTGGGTATCGGTTTATTAGCAAATCTATTTCTTGAAGCTTTATTTGTTACATTTTATTGAAGTGTAGAAAGATAATTTATGGTCTCGAGTTGCTTCTACAAATGGGTTTTGGTGGCGGTCGTGTGATCGACCTTTGCTTGACTTGTCTGGGATTTTACCGTGACGACGGATAATAAAGAAACTGGTCAAAATAGATGTCGGGCGATGGGTAAAGATAGCGCTATTTTTCGACTTAAACATGGCAAATAGGTTTCGTAACTATAGGGTGATATTCCATATGACCATATAATCCATACGACCATATAAATCCTTCACTATAACAATAACATAATAATATGTATTGCAACAATATGTTGGCCAAAATGTTGTTTAAAAATGTCTCATTATAAGAAATAAATATTTAACCCCTGATATACTTGCATGTGTGACAGTGTATCAACATTTTTCTTAAAAAGAAAAATATTGATTAAATGGATGATGGGTTTCTATTACCTTTGACTACATCTCACATAATGAAAATTAAAAAAAAAAAATGTAAAGATTACTGATATTATTATAAACTTAACCTATAGTTATACCTCAACAGACTGTGGTAAGGGATGAAAATATGGTGTTTAGTACGACAGGACTGGAATGGGACTTGTTCTTAGTAAAAATCATTCATTATGTTTGAGACTGCTAAAGTCCACATGTATATTCTATCATCATCATCAGTATCATCGACACGACTTGTGCTATTCATGGAGGAAGAGTAAATGTCAAAAATCTACTCGTATTCATATTTACAACGTAAGTTAGTAAATATTCATAAAAGCCTGTTGTAGACTTATGAGAGTAAGTTTTATGGGGTCCTTCCCAACGGATCATAGTATCAGATTTTCACATTAACCGATCATAACTGTTCTTTTCACTTCAAGATCAGTTGCAACTAAAATAAATTATAAATTTTAGTTCTCAACTGATCATAAGATCCGTTGGTACCAAAATAGATAAATGTTTTACGTTCTCAACGGATTAGAAAAATATTATTACCTATAATTGTTTGGTTCGCAATTTTATCGTGAAATGTATGGTATTTATTATTAATGAATAAGTATTTCTAATTGCAACAATAATAAAGTTTACTATTTTCAGTTTTCACAGTGCATCGAGTAGATAGCAGCTTCTGGAACTTTTTCTAATTTAAAACATCTCCATAGTAAGATATGATTATAGAAACAACATCTTAAAACACCATGGCTTTGTTACCAAGTTCGTACACCTATACAAATATGATTGGCCCGTCCCGGTGGTCTGTGACATACATATACACCGACGCATCTAGTGTACCTAGTGAGCTCAAGATTAATTGATTTCACTAGCAGTGGAGCCACTGCTTTATATAGATTAATTTTATATAGCGTTGCCAGATCGGAGTAGATGAAAGGAGACTGGTGATGTGTACGTAAACACGAGTATGGAAATGGGAAAATTATGTTTCTATGATGAAATCATGCAGTAAAACCTTTTACGTTAATTAAATTTGCTTATGATTAAACCATTTTTTCGTTAACGTTGCCAGAAAAAAATTGCACAATAGAAAAGTAAAAAAAAATATAAGTTTTAAATAGCTTTCTATAATTTATAAATAAATATGCTTTGTTATACATAAAGAACACACGTGTTGTACATTTTTGAGTTGACATTTTTATTTCTTTCATTTGATACTATTTTTTTATTCTCGAGGCAAACATTTGACCACTATCTCACCTGACGGAAAGTGATGATGTAGCCGAAGATGTAGCGTGCTTGCCTAGAAGATACCTATTCACTCTTGACTTCTGAGTCCCAAATTATACCGTTCGGGGAACAAAGACGCGGGCAATGAATTCCACTCCTTCGCAGTACAGATGACAAATGTAGAACCAAAACGCTTCGAGCAAACCGGAGGTACCTATGTCAACCATAAATGGATATGGATATCTATCAGTACGGTATTTATCTATTTTACTTTTTTAAATAAGGAGTACCTACTATAGATGACATTTTGTTTTTGTATAAACAGTCAAGATTTTTTATAGCAATAGATAAGCCAATAAAAAAGTTAACTTCAAATAATATTTTCAATGAAAATAAGGCTTCCAAAGTCTCAACTCCAACTGCTCAATAATTCACGATGCAATCAGTAAGTCACTGTTATTTCGAAACAACAATTAAAGCCCAGACTGATGTCTAAGGATCATTAATAATTTTCTATATCGTAAGTATTCTGTATCATAACTGTAACGAATGCCGTAACTAGGACGGTAATTAGAAAGTACTAGTTCATTATTTTATGTTTATAATTGATTGACGGACGAACGGGTAATGTTAGAAAATTATTGTTATATAAAGTTTGTTTTGGGTTCAATATAAACTTATACAATTATTTTGAAAAAGTGGACACGTGATCAAAATGCTGGATTGTATTTTGCTCAGGAATTAAATCTTGATGTACAACGAAGTAACACTGAGAGCATTTTGGGAATACTGCCGACTAACGACTTTTTGCATTGGGTAAGTACTTAGGTACGTTTGTTTATATTATGTTAAGTTTTGTAAAATGTATGAGTGTGATATCATTTGATTATTAAAGCAAAGTTAATAAGGGGTACCTAATATTTAGTAGAATATACTTCTGGAGAAGCTCCTTGACTAACATTGATAGTTAAAATTGTACTATGTACTACGACCCAGTTGGCGCAGTGGACAGGTGTCCGCCCTCTGCGCCGTGGGTCCTGGGTTCGATTCCCGGCAGGAGTACAAATTCCTTCCCAAGGGACATTTGTGCTTCTGGTTCTGGACGAATGTGTGTTTGATGTGAATGTTTCCGGCACCCACGATACAAGTCTTTGAACTTAGTGTGGGGCTGTGAGTGTTAATGCGTTATAAAATTGTACTAAAGTCCAGTCGTGTGTCAGGTACTTCAACCTTTAGGATAGTCCAGCTAAATACCGGCACAAAGTTCTGGAATCCATCGACAAAGACGCAAGACTATTTTGACAAAATAGTCCATCATCCCAATGTGATGATGGTTTGGTTAGTTCATTTCAATACATACCTACTTTTAAGCCACACTTAGGTATAATATTTAAAATTTTGTCGATCTATCTACTATTTATGATGAATCGCATAAGTACATTTCTAAAGCGTAATAAAATTACAGAATGCTCTCGTTTTTCGAGAATCGAGAAAATGGTTGAAAACACCCAGCCTAAATCAATTTGTTTCTACATATGCCATACAAACATCGAACACCTACATTAAAATCCATAACATTTTATTGAACACCAAATAACCATCGTGTCATAAGAAATAAAACTTAAACTATATGTGCAAAGGGCGGTCTTATCGCTCACACATCAGAGTGATCTCTTCCAGACAACGGAACCTGAAAGGAATATAAACAGTTTAAATATGGACGGTGGTACATACATGTTTTTAGTATACAAAACGCAATTAATAATAATAAAATGATCTAGGCAGATACGATATCTTTGCAGCATCATCATTTCCCTTCAGGCGAGATAGCAGTTAAATCTACTATTATTAACAAAAAACTAGAAGCTGCGAATGATCGCAAGATGGCGCAACACGTATCCAAATCCAAAATAAAATTGTTGTTTCTGTTTACATTCCATACATCACACCATTACTACATGAGTCATCAATATTCTTATGGCTTCTCAAATCCACTCTGTCTACAAACCAAATAGTATGCAAACAACTTACAGTTAAGCGTCGTTTAAAAATCTAATTACCAGGAGAATATAAATTGTTAGAAGTTCGAAAGCGGAATATCGCTGGCCAGTATCTAGCAATTGGCGCCAGTGGACTGGACGTGTGGGTGGACCAGTACCGCTGAGAAATAAAGCTCGGGGTACAGTGAAATAGCGATAGCGAGAGCGGGATAAGATTTGGTTTTGTATGAAGTTAATCATTAGTCGAAAAACAAACAATACTATTTTATTTGGGTATTGTTATTTGGCTTATTTATATTTGTAATTGGTATCACTTTTTTACCTTTTATGTGTTGAAGACTTATAAAGAATTGGTTTATGAGCTTTTTTCTAGAACATATTTTTCTAACATAGCCGAAAACTTTAACAAAACAAACACGATTTAATGCTTTTAAAAATGTCCTCCTACCGAAAATTTAAATATCTAGAGTTTTAACTTCCATAATAATTTTGGGTAGTTGACTTGTAGTTACACCAAAGTCTTTAAATTATGTGTTTTTTGGAAATATAAGAAAAATGTAGAAATGTAATACTATTCGCTCTGATTGTTCATCTTATTTTAATTTGTATTGTTTAGTAACGTGTCAAATGTAATAAATATGTAACGATATAGCCAATCTACAGAAAATAATTTATCAAAAATAGGCAAAAAATTTGTAAGCTAAAATCATAATCTTGAAATCCTTTAAGTAAAAGGTCATTTAAAAAGCTTTAATCATGAATATTAGCAAATAAATAATGAAATTTGCATGCATGTAATTATATTATGTCACTAACGTTAATATGAAGTGCTACTATTATAACTGGAAACCTGTTCTCATGCCAACGTTATTATACACGTTATTTATACTTTTCAGGGTCTAAATCGATCTAAATATCATGTTTTCAAATTCGTCAAGTCCTTACAGTGACATCTCGTTTAAGTAGGGATGTCTATCACAATTAGAGATGACGTTGATTTGATTAACAACGACATTGGAACCGCCGCGCGCCGCGACACCCTCTCCGCTCGCTACTACGCTCTAGGCCTTTCTCCAGTGGTGATTAACTGTACATAGCACACAACTAAACTGGACAGTTGTAATCATTGCGATACCTGCAAGCCTTTAAAATTCAGGTGGACGTGAAATATTGGCCACTCGACTATCGCCATTGTTGCTATTTTCAGTTGATTGATTGAAATGCTGAATAGAAATGAACAGCGGGCTTTAGCTTTGCTTAGTTTGACGTTTTATTGCGTGTTTATAGTGCTCTATATTTTTTAGTTACTCAAGAAAGCGTGCTCGGAACTATCCATTCAATAGATGATTTGTGGGTATTATTAGCATAGTATAAAATTTTTGAGTAATGAAATAGTAACGTAACCTATTTTTATTTTTTTACATGAGGTGGTATTTTTTTTTTGGCTACCCTACAACCAAATTTTATCAAAATCCGTTTTTCTTTCTTGTTATTTAGGTCACTATCTCACCTGTTAGTAGGTAATTTAGTTCTTTTTTTAGTTTGCGTTTAGTTTTAGGAGATAGCTGCATATATGCTATTGAAATACAGCCTATATTATGTACGGGAGGTTGGATTTAAAGAAAGAGTAATAGGTATATAGGCTAAAGAAAGTTGCCTTTAATATTACTAAAATAAAGATCCGCTCATATTACGTATACGAAAGATAGGTAAATAACTTCCGTTCATTCTCCCATACATATAATCATAACCCTTCATGAACCCACTCATCTGTCCTTCAATGAGGTTCACCACAACAGTAACCGTTCCACTCAAACGACCTCTAGACACATTATAGGAGGCCGCAATCCACACACGTCTCTGCACATTATATTAGAATCTTATTGCTAACAACCTGACAACTTATGGTCTATGATTGTTGGCTGAACCTCATATTAGCTAATACTTTTATGGCTGAACAACGCGTCATATAGACCGTGAGCCCACTGTAAGGTACACCCTAATTCTTATGATTAATGAATAAATCAGATTGTAGAGATAGCCCTAAGTAGATCAAGTACACAACACAACTATTACAACTATTGTAATTATTTATTTTATTTTCATTATTTTGTTTTTTTATTCTTTTTGAGTAATACATTTGGCAAAGGATATAGGCACGCCAAAATTGTCATGACTATCAAAAAAATCTCTAAATGTACCTATTCTTTTAAGTTTAATTTCAATATGTATGATATGGCGGTGTTATATTAAATAAATAGCCGACACTCAGTAGTTTAAAATATATTTGTTCGGTCTGAGCGCATCTTGTCACGTTTTGCATTATGGGTCAAAAAGTGCGTCATTGAAGATGTAAAAATATTGTCTAGATATTTTTTATGCACTAACAACTGCCACTGGGCGTATCTATTTATTGGAAATAAAGGTATAAAGCATGGGCTCTGTAATATCGTTTACTATGTTATTTGTTACTTTGAAAGAGTAACTCTGTATTTTTCATATATTTTTAAAAGTCAGGCCTTGATTTACTAACATGCAACTGTGCTGTGCTTATGCAACAGTTATCATGACAACTTGTATAGCAAGGTCAAGTAGTAACAGCTGTTTAAACTGTGGCTTGATGGATCCAGTCCAAAATTACGAAGGTAAGGCCCGAAGTACATTTTAAAAGATATTACGGTGTCGGGTAACAACAATGATTGGATAACATTGCCGATCATGTCTTCTTCCTGAAATATTCTTTATGACAACTGAGTCTTTCCGCTTTGTTATTCAGATCTGGATACCCCAAAATGATAGTGTTATAAATAAACGCTTTCACACTTGTAGTAATACGCTAAGTTCGAATACTTGTGTTGTTAGTGAGGGAAACATTCATTGGGTAGAAAAAATTTGATCCCACCAGGAAACGAACCCGATATCAGCTGCTTAGAAGACATTCGCGTAATCAACACCCGTACAACAACGCCAGGCGGTAGTAAAAAACTTTCAGGTTAGTCCTTTGCTTTTGAGTCAATATAGTTTATGCCTACTTAAATGTTGTAGTACATAATACAATAATAAATTTCCTAAACCATACCTACTTAATCATGTAAATCACGTGATCAAATTCAAATCTCCGACCGCTTTACTGTTTACTGATCATCTACATTCACCGAATTATTTGTCAACCGCATATTTGCATAACTGTCGTGTTTATAAGGCGAGGACCGAATCGCGTTGTAAAATAACGGTATACACCAGTTGAGAACTGCAGTAAATAGATAGGAACATGTAGCTCAACTCAAGATGTACTAAAATCTACTTCACTTTTGCATCGATTTTATTAGTATACGCCTGCAAATTTTATGAGCGCGTATTAAATATTACGTTCGCGTAAAATAAGCCAATACGTGTAAATTAATCCGTTATTAAAAAAGGTTTGAAAAGTTTCAAATACTTGTTACTATCATTTCGTATATATTTCACGTGTGCGCTGAAATGCTGCTCACAATTCTGATACATACGAAGAATCCACATATAACGTTATCAACGTGCATTTTTACGTATTTGATACCGATATTTGATGGTTATTCAATCCTATTACAACTAACATAAGTGGGAAATCAGCGTAAGTACAGTGAAATGATCTGTGAACGTTTGCGACACCAAGCACGCAGAGCTAAGTTTGACCTATAGATAAATATAAAAATAAACGCTCTCACACTCACAGCCCCAAGCTTAGTTCGATAACTTGTATCGTGGATTCCGGAAACATTCACATTACACACAATCACCACCAGAACCAGACACTAAGTATTCTCTCAAGTTTTCTTTGGAGAAAAAACTTGAAAAAACGGGAATAAAACCCGATCCCCTGCTTAGACGGTGAATGATTAATTCCCCCATGCCCGTTTTACCATCTAACAACAAGACAAACTGGCAAACGTCATCCATTTATGGTAGACATTCCTCTGGTTCGCTCAAAGCGTTTTGCTTCTACATTTGTCATCCGTACTGCGAAGGAGTGGAATTCATTGCCCGCGTCTTTGTTCCCTGAACGGTATAATCTGGGAGTCTTCAAGTCAAGAGTGAATAGGTATCTTCTAGGCAAGCGTGCTACATCTTCGGCCGCATCATCACTTTCCATCAGGTGAGATAGTGGTCAAATGCTTGCCTATCGAGTATAAAAAAAAAACAAGAATGCTTAGCCAAATGAGCCAATGGGCAGTACGATACAATATATTGTTATAATATATATATATCAATGAAGTGCAAGGGAAATAAAGATTCTTTGTTAATAATAATAATATAATAATAAGGCTCTAAGAACCAGTTTTCTAAGTACCTATGTAAAATTAAATAAAACGAATGATTGACTTACAATGAGCAAGCATACACAACTAATACATGAAGTTCAAGAGACTAGCTAAGTAGGTAAGTACTTACGTACTATAACGTACCCGTGGCTACGAGTGCAACATGCAAAACCACTCCACGTCTACTTTAAAATGCAACGTCGCATATCTTTGCACTTGAAATTTTGATTTCTCTAGAACCTGTACTCGTATTTGTTGACGTGTACCGGGCTTGCGGCTACGATGGTGGCGCCACTGTCAACAACGTGCCGACATACGTAAACAGAAGTTGGCGAAAGCCAGCCCCAGGGCACGCCTCCAACTTATATTATTTACCAAGTGACTTTGTACTAAACAAGCTAACTTCTGGTCGAGACGGCGTTTTAGTTAGCTGCACACGCAATTTATGCATTGCTCATTTCCAGTGTAATAAGACTTGGATCTAGTTACTCAATTATCATATTGTTTTGGCTTTAACTTAGTATGTAAATCTTTGCTTGACTACACGACTAAATGAAAAACACGCTAATCTGAAAACATTATGAAGATTCATAATAATGACATCCTTGGACGGCGAAATAATTTACATTTGACCGCCTATATATGGTTGATGTTAGGCATGTCAAAACTATAATATATCTATCTATTTCTCTACAGGACTAAGCTAAACAAAGCATCCATTCTATAGTTTTAGGAATTTTTGCTTCAAGAAGACTAAAAATTGTGTTAAATAAAGGAGATGATCAAGATGAAGATATTTTCGACGCTAGAAGTATTATGTAAAATACTCGTAGCTAAATTTTATTTATCTATCTTTATAATTGTCATGCTAAATTAGGTAGTATATTTACCAAAGACACATATAAGAAGATATGTGATTAATAATGATAATGCACTTCCTAGCATGCATTCAAACACCAGTAAAAAAAGTAAATTTGTATTTAGAACGAGTGTTAAACATTAACTATTAAGAATACATTATGTTAGCATTATCCACGCCAAACAGCAAAGTTGTAAAAATGACTTTTTACTTTCAAAGGGCTGGAAGCTTCAAAAGCAATTAGCCAACTGTCACTTACTAAGTAATTAACTTTGTTAACTCCTTATTAAGTAGACAATAAGCTTCAGTTTCTGGTTGCCAATGAGTTTTAAAAAGGGTAATAACGCGCTGGGTTCATTCATTTAGATACATTGCTAGAGTAAATTGTTTTGTACTATTATTTACTAGCCATACCCCTCGGCTTCGCCCGCTATTATCCAGTAAGTAGTAGTAAAAAGTAGCTTATGTGTTAATCCTAGGTATAAGCTAAATACATTCTAAATTTCATCCAAATCCGTTCAGCTGTTAAAGCGTGAAGAGGGAATAAACATACACACATTAACTATACATTTACACACAAACTTTCAGATTTTTAATATTAGTAGGATAGGATTATGAGATTAATCTGTGATTGATTGATAAAAGTGTATTGTGATTAGCAGCATTTGTTTAATTGTATCTAGTAGTACTTGATGGTCATGGCTGTTCTACTCGAATCTACCGCCAAAACGCAATTTCGCGACAATCGCGACAACCGCGCCCATTCGCGTCTCCGCGCGAAATCATTTCTGACAGATAACAAATTCAATACGCGCAACTTACTAGTTGTCTATAAATTATAAATCAACTCAAAACCTATTACTACAAACAATATACAAAATAATGAGATACTGGTTATACTGCCATTAAACTACTATTTTTATTCATTTAAATAAATATTCCTCAATTCATGCAGAGACAGAACTTTTTTACTCTTTATGCTCAAATGCAAAGAACTTTTTAAATTTCAATCTGTTTGTGTTTTGTGTGTTATTTTTGACAAGGGTCTGTTGTTGAATTGATTTAAAATTTTGCAATTCTATCAAGTTCTTATGATATTATTGTATACTCAATCTTTCAATAAACATTTCTTGCATCTTGAATCTTGTCAATTTTATATTATTGGAAGCTGGATCTAATGAAGAAGACGGAAGGTAAACGGATGAACTTATAAATAACCACACCGGGTACGTATTTTATAAAACTTTATATGAATAAAAAAATATTATAAATCATTAAACCCGTCTGCAAATAACATGTCAAATAAATTATAATGTAGAATATAGTAACTTTAACAGGCGGGAATTATTAAACATCTAAACCAGCTCAAATCTTACTGATAATGAGTCCCAGCTATTAAAGTCACTCACTACTCTACTAAGCAGTTTAGATCAAAATTAAATTACTTAAATATTAGTCTTAAGGCTAGATCGTTATTCCAAAAGTGAAGTCTATCAAAAAGATCCCATACTCGGTTAGCCTACCGGTATAGTATTATAACAGGAATATGAATATATTATTATTTAACTGGTTATCTAAAAATAAAGATCAGTTTTCTAATGGTAATAACATATTCCTTTTAAGTTACCGGGTAATATAATGGTAAATAATTATGTTTCCTACTAGAATACTGGTTATCCTAATTATAGTTATCTAAGGTGAATAAGGGAATCGTAATTGGTAAGTACGTCATAATAAAAGAAAATTAAAGTCACTATGTTCTACATTCAAATTTATTTATCTTTATGTTTTGCTACTTTATTATTTAAGTGAGAATGGTTGCTTACCAAAACTTGAGCCTGACTTTGAATAGTTATAGATCCTAAACAGTATTTTGAAATAATAAATGATAAAAGAAACACACAATACCTATTCAATTATACAGTTCGTCGTATTTAATTTTTATGTTTATATATGTTCGGCGGTTGCATATTGCATTTTGATTACTGTCATGTCTATATATTTTTTTTACCGACTTCCCAAGAAAGGAGGAGGTACTCTAGTCGATTGTTTTTTTTTTTATGTGTGTTACCTCATATCTTCTCTCCACGTGAGCCGATTTCGAAATTTTTCTTTTAGTTTGGAAGATTTTGCTTTCTAATTGGTCCCATTTAAATTTGATCAAGATCTGATCAGTAGTTCTTGAAATATCGTCAATAATGCCTATTTTATGGACTACTCTGGCGATGTTCTCGTTTACCCGACTTCAAAAGTTACCTCATAACTTCTTTCGTTGTGAGCCGATTTTGATGATTTTATTTGAAAGCTTGTGCGGATAAGTCAGTTTTTTTAAGCTTTGCTTGCATTTAATTATTAATAGTAACACTCGCACAATACATTTAAGACACGTCAATTGACGTAAGAACCAATAAAACGACTTGTAAGCCACAAAAGAACTACGAGTAACTTACATAGGCTGATAAACACATTGCCCTTGTTTGCGTTGCGCATTGGGTAAATATATATATATTTATATATTTATATATATATATATATATATTACTTTTCAATACAAAACTGATCTTCGTATTAACGTTGCAACGTTTACCAGAGTCTCTAAGCAGACTTAACTAGGTACCTTTACATTTGCATACATTGTTATTAAACATGTATACGTAGGTACATCATCACGACCTTGATTGACAGCAACACCGCCTTACCTGCGACAAAAGAATAAAAACAATTAGTAAATGAAGTTACCTCACAAGTTTATACAATAAATCTTGGCCCCCGCTTCATTGTTGCAAGCGGATCAAGGTGGGTGTAACTTGTATAGTTAGACACGTTCCAAGCAAACATAATAATATTATTAAAGTTTATGAGACCGATTAATTGCGTAGTTTGATCGGTCTCAAATTAGTAGTCAGAATTATGATGTAACGAGCATAGCACCTACGGCAAAAAGCTATGTACCTTGTAGAAACAGATAATGAGAAAACGAGCAGTCACCTCGTGGTTTATATTTAACTAGCCGTGCCCCGCGGCTTCGCCCGCTATTATTAAGTAAAAAAGTAGCCTATCTGTTAATCCTAGGTATAATCTATGTACATTCCAAATTTCATCCAAATCCCTTCAGCCGTTAAAGCGTGAAGAGGGAACAAACATACTTACACACTTACACACAAACTTTCTGATTTATAATATTACATATTAGGGTCATTAACTAGTACGTGTGTTATTGAAAATATTTTGAACTAACTATAAGGGCAGTAATACAAGGATTTTTTAAACGTCTTTTCACTATCATATCCTTCAATAAGATGAGAAAAAACACAGTTCCCAAATTTCAATGTTATTTTCTCGCTTTTTTCGTTTAACTTAAATATTTTAGGCCAATCGAAGGTATCTAACATTATATTAAAAATATTAACAACGCTTAACAATCAGAACCGATCGATGGCAAAACACCGGGATCATGTTTACACTAAGTTAAAATTCACACCAAAATATTAGTCAGCCATCTAAGAACTGGCAGTACCAGGAGTATATTTTAGAGTAATATTTTATCAGCACCCAGTGGTATAAAGAGCTATCTCTTTTCTTATATGTACTAGTCTACAAAATAAATAAAACATAATTATGTGTTTCTAGAGATAATTTATCTATGCGCTATTCTCAATACATTTTCTTGGAGCACCTCCGATCAAATACAAAACAGGCCTTGGAGCTAAGGCTGAAACACGCCCGATTTTGTGCGCAAATCACAAGGATTATGCAATGATCACACAGATGCTTGGATTAAGTATAAGTCGCGCTAATCGTGGTATATCACACATGATCCCGCTCCTAAAAGCAATCTTATTTTCATTGGCTGACGTCAACCATTAAATATAATCCTGATAAACATTACAATAATATATATATTCTAGTTTAGCACAAGTGCGAGCTCAGGTGAGGCTGCCTTTTAGCAATTTATTTTATAATTAGACTCAGTTATTAAAATAATTTGAATATTTCTATATTTAATTTGGATGTATATTTATAATTTGCAAATGGTTTTTAGGTAAGTGTGTGATGTGAATGTTTCCGGCACCCACGACCAAATTGATTGTAGTGCTGTGAGTGTGAAAGCGTTCATGTTTGGTATATGTTATTTACTTTTGTAACGATGCATACCTATAACCTATAACATTACGCTTGTCTTATATAGCGAAATATTTTGTTTTACGTTATTCTTACATTTAATAAAATTTTATATTGGTTCCGTACTATATATTTTAGTTTCTAATATGCCATAAACTATTATGGTAATTTTCAGGAATAAATTTCCATGCGCTCTCTACTACTTTTAAAAATAAATTATTAGAAACAGTGAACAGTGATCGAGAACAGTTTAATAATTGTTTTTTATATGAAAACTTTAATATCTAGATGAAAGATACTCCTAATTTTGATAATCATCTAATAAACATTTGAGACAAACGAAGTTTAAGCTAAATTTAGTTCGTTAAAGTATATTCATTGATAACTTCAATTACATATACCCATCATATACCCATGATCGAAGCCTAAACTAACTTAACGAATTCAAAACAATAGACAGTCCGTGTCAGACGGCCACTGATACTGCTTGCTTGTCATATAAACTAGTAGACAGCAGGACATTTGTCAGAATTTCTCAGGCTATTATCATTGCTCGACAACTTTTGTCTTACGAGTAACATAACCGGGTCCGGCGGTTCGACGTGACATCCGAAGCACTGTAAAAAGACTTGGTAGCACGGGAAATAAATACTCAAGTCAACCAATACCGACTTTATAAAAAGTTTTAAAGATGCCTTATCAATTGGTTACCATCAACCATGTAGACAGTGCCATCCAGATAGTGTCTTTTAAATCAGTAGCCCGAACATATCCACAATCTCTCACAAAATAAATGTTAAAGAAAAATAATTCATATTAATCATCGAACTTGATTAATGACACACGTCATTACTTAGGGCTTGTCGTGTTGACAGTTAAAAAACATAAATTACCTCCTACGGAACCCGGTGAGCGGTCCAGATACACCGATACCGGTTAGGAATGCAGTATGATCTTGCCGAATCTTGTTAACATATTGACGCATCAGATTTTGAAGGAATTAGCCTGTCGTTAAGTTAACAGGTTTATTTTTATTGCTCAAGATGTCTGTCCTAAAAATGTAGAGTAGATGTTCAAGTATTCAATATTTTTTGATAGCCCGCTATTCCGCTCTGAAAACGTCGGGTGTCATACTAAATATCGACAGTTCATTACTTCGACAAATTACTTACTTCATCTCATGCAGAAACCGAGGTACAAAGAAGTGAAACTCACCGCCAGTGTCTTGTTCCCCGATCAGTAATAATTTGAGAGCTTAAAGTCAAGGTCGAAGAGTATGTTTGTGAAGATAATACATAGATATTATCTTCTTAGCATGCATCTTCCGTGTCAGAAAACATTAAAAAAAATTGTACTACAGTTACAAAAAAAAAATTAAGAAGTTAAACTATGTAGTAACAGAGCACGGGCAAAACGATCCACAGGAAAAAACAAAGTTCTATATAAAGGGAAAGTAATGTTTAAAACAAATACAGACCGTGTTAATCACTTAATTCTTTAATTTATTACCGATTACGTTTATCCCGATGATGTACTTTATAAAGACAGCAACATTATTCGTGTGTTCTAATTTACCTCAAAACAGAATAAGTTTTGTGTATAACGAAAGCAATGCAATGAATAATTCAAGTCGTGTTTTGTCAGAAATAATGAGTTCGATGTTATTTCATTCATAAACCCTATCAAATGATATGAGTCCCACTCATATCATTTGATAGGGTTATATACAACGACGTAAAACGCAATAAAACGTTGCCTACAGCTTATTAACTTGAACTTTATTACCAGGATGTGTAACTGCACCCACCTACCCTAACTACAATTATTTGTATGTACCTCAAAATCCTTCTGCCCACATGCAAACAGAAGTCAGTACAAAAAACTTTTTAAAGCTTTTTTCTGTCTTCCAATAGTGACATTTGTCCCATAACAATATTGTTTAGTAACAGAAGACTAATTTAATTAAATAAACAGTTACAACACCCGGAAGTGTGTGGGAGGAGGATTCTGTTGAACAAAAAGATGGAATGTCTCTCGAGTCCTACCTGCACACGAAGATTTCAAGAAAATAACAATGGGAAAAGCAACCCTATCTATATAAATAAATATAGTTTATAATAGCATAGAGCTGTTATTTTCGAAAGGCTTATTAATTCGACGAGATAAAAGGACATATAATACAAAATGTCTTGTGATTGACAAAAAATGACTCCCCATTTCGACAAATAAACGACTTCAACGCGCGCTTTGTTCATTTCCGTGTGATAATTGTTGTAAATGAGATTAGTGTGTTTTAATAAAGTTTGTTCTTTGCGCGTTTTTTATACTTCTGTTTATAATTGTGGTTGTACTTATTTGATTAATTTTGTGTTTAACCTTAACCCACTTTTAGGATTATTTTCAATCTCTTTGGAAAATTATCATAAGCACCTTTATATCATACAATTAGTTATAGGCAAACTTATTGTTTATGAGCTGTAACTATGACAGTTTTTTTTCCATTTTATGTAAGATGGTATATAGGTAACATGATGTCATCTCTCATCGCCATCTGAATGATTTATCTTATAACGAAGTGATCATTCTGATTTGATTGTAAGTTGTTGTGCCAAGTCGGTAGATTTATTCAAGCTTTTTATAGCCGTTACAATTATAGCCGTTCTTGAATAAAAATATATTCCTATGCAATTATTTAATTAAGTCTCTAGATATATTAATCTTATAAAAAAAATAAAATTTAATGCTTAATCATGAAGCATTAGACACGTCAGCACAAAATCCAACAACCTCATGAACCCTAAGCATCAAATATCCTAGAAAGCAAAATCCGTTTTACCACCCACTCCCAACCACAAGCCAATGCATTTGAATATGATTCACTTAGCCACTAAAACTGCTGAGTTTCAATACTGGCGAAACCCCAGCTTCTTAGTTTATGACAGAAACACCCTGCACAGAGTTTACGACTCTGGCATCCTCTTCCAACCGTCTTGTTTGGAAGTAAAACGGTTAAAAGAATACTTACCTACGCTATTATGTACCCAGCTTTGATATAAGAAAGTTTCTTATTTGGAGCGTGGTGTAGTTTTCTTTTCAAACATGGAAGTTTATAAATTATCAATAAATACGTAAATTAGAGATATTCTCACTAAAACTGAACGCCTCTTAAACGTTGCAGTATATGAATTTCTGACATTGTTATAATTATTATCATTTCAGCAAGCAAGTTTGTCGGTGTTTTATCGATAACATTTTGGAGAGTGTGCCAAGCACGACCTTATTAAGCCATATCCATTATATCGTAGGACAACTTGACGAACACGAACTACGACATCGTTATGTAGTTGATATTCCACAAATAAGCAAGAAACTATTTGCTTCTACGTTTATTATGCGCACCAGTAATTAATGGAATTCTTTACCTGAATCTGTGTTTCCCAATAAGTATAATCCGGGAGTTTTTAAGTCACGAGCGAACAGGTATCTATTAGGCGTACATGCTTCATCGATGATCGTATTGTGTCTATCAAGAGAAAAAGTTGTTAAATATTTGCCCAAAAAACACTTATTATGACAATTTTTTAATGATTATTTCGAAGCTATGATGGATGATGGCACCGTCATTCTAAACCTACCTTAATCGGGGGTTGCGGCTTCAAATTCTGCGACGGGCTTTAGCTTCTCCATGATGGAAGGTTCTCGTGCTTGCCTGGCTTGCTACCTTGTACCTACCGAGGTACAGTCGTAGTTTACCAACCTCAAGTAGAAAAATCTGTCGCCATAGTCACAAAGAAATATGGACCTACAGCTGTCCTTAAGAGTCAGTTATTCTGGGCCTATCGCATTTAGTATACTCGATATATAGATAATATATATATTAAACAATTGATCTTTTGTTAGTCTCACAAAAACTCGAGAACGGCTCGACCGATTTTGCTGATTCTTTTTTGTATTGTTCATTATTGTCTAGGCAAGGTTTGTATGTAACATTTTTTTAATCCACCGGAAATTGCACCCGCGCCGGGGCGGATCGCTAGTCTGAGATAAAAAAATTAAGACATAGTTTTATTGTTGTACGTAATAGTAAGAAAAATATTGAGTTTTTTTTTAACAAGATCTCAGCTAGTTTATAAAAATTTCAAACTTGTGAATAATTTTTTAGCTACGTGAAAACTCGATGAAAACTGAAACAATTCTAATATTCATGTGGTTTCGTCTGCAGTGAGAATTCCTTTCACCGCAAAGCCCTACCATAATTTATTGAAAAACCAATTTTATTATAAGACATGCCGCGTTAAGAGCGATGTGTTATACTTTTGACACGTGCTCCACCGCAGTATGAGTCGTAAACCGCGTTATTGGAGCTATAAACCTTTGTTAAGAATTCCTCATTGCTATAACATCTCGTAAGGAGAATAAAACGAAATTCGGGACCAGATAAAGCTTCTCAGAACGAAATATTAGTATAAGTTAATGAACGTTATATTACCTCTAAATTCGCAAATGATTTTAACAAGCTATTTGATACCTACACCTTGGAATATAAAATCTAATTAATTTTAATGTTATTTTGTGATAGAATTAAGTGTTTGCTGTTGAATTTAATGTCAAGGCAATGTTTTATTGTGAACGAGTATTATAGTGACTAATATTATAAGAGAGGTTGTGAACCGAGAAGAATTTTTCTATGAACATAAACCTAAGAGATTTCACACTCACAGCCCCAAACTCAGTTTGATGACTTATGTCGTAAGTGCCTGAAACATTCACAATACACACACAATCACAACCGGAACCAGAAACACATTTTCCTTAAAGAAAAAAATTATGTTTCCGTCGGGAATTGAACCCGATATGCTTAGAAGGCAAACGCTTACCTAACTAAGCCATTGCACTCGTATATGTTCACTCTAGCGCCCAAGTAAAATGAAACAGAAATACCTATATTATAAGTTCTTTTCCTGTGGGGAAGGAAATAATCTCCGCAAACAACTAAAGATAGTTGCGCTGCAGTATTATAACTCAACCACTCGTTCAAGCCTAATGTAACTTATGTGAGAACTTTCGAAACACTCACTTTGCTACCTGAAAGGGGTTTCATAAAGCTGAATTATAGCCATAACCTTAACTCGGTCTTGAGGATCGTCGTAAAGTAGCATCTTGGGCGCTCGCAGGACACATGAACTCAATGTTGTTAAATTTTATGGAAACTGTCGGATACAATGGAAAATATGTAAATTACGTTTCGTATTACATATAGAAATCGTTTTTGGATTTTGCTTTTCAATAGAGAAGTGATTTTCTAGCTATCAAGGATTTTATTTCCTGTTTAGACTGTAACGTTTGCCGCTAAGGCGTCGAGTCGTCCATCGTTAAATTGAAATTCATGTCGTGCTGTTAACATTCACAATATTCTATTCAGCTAAAAGCGAGCGAACAGTGTTCTCGGGAGTGCTCTTTGTATATAGTGTAAATTTTACGGCAAATCGTGGAAATCTTGAATGAATAAATGCCGTTTGTTTGTCACCTACTCAAAAGCAATCGAATATGTCTTCAACATCTCTTATAATAATACCGTTGGTATGTCAGGCAGTTAGAATAGAATGACACGACCCTTTCGTCCGAAAACAATGTGTCAGCAAAAAGGTCTCATTCTTGTGTCACGTACTCTAAGAAGATTATCTTTGTCACACTGATCTACCTCAACTCTACACAAAAAACAAATAAGACTCGGCCTCGACGGGCTTGAATTATAATAATTTACCTAAGTTTTTATTTTATTTGGAAACTAAACAATAGATAACCTTTAATACGGTGTACGTGGGAGTATATTTACGACTTCAGTGTGAGCCTACGTATATTTCGTTTCGTGTTAATGGCCATGAGAACGATATAGTGGTTAACTGTCAAAACTATAATCGCAAAGTTTTATGGTCTCATAAATTAAAATCTCATTCGTATGACGATATAATTGTACTTATAAATTTAAAACAAATTGAATTTAGATAAATTGACGGTTATCGTTGTGTAATATAAATTATATATATACCTAAGTACTTACTAACATTTAATAAATTAAATTTATGTTTCTGATTCTGGGTGTGATTGCGTGTGTGATGTGAATGTTTCCGTTACCCGCAGATTAATTCATTGTGTGGAGCTGTGAGCGTATATTGTTTTAATTAGCATGACTGATTTTTTACGTTTACACGCACGCTACGCAAGGGCACGTATCACCACCTAGGTCCTAAGCCCTCCAAAGTAAGAATGTTCATTAAGTGTAAGAGGACATGTTAAAGGAACAAACGTTTGTTTAACAACAAACAAACAAACCCTCATGATAATCGTAAAACAACATTCAAAGAACTATGCCAAATATTTTCGGATGGTCTAAAATAATTCTGATACTATTGCCGGCTTATCCAAAAGTGACACAAGCATCTACAAATTTGTTTGAAATTATCATTATTTGCTAGATTCAATGAAGTTCCTTCATGCGTTGCAATTAAGATTATTTGTAAGGTAATTAATCGCTAATACATTAGTAGGCACATTTAATTATGAACAGAGTAATAATATAGGTAGGCACTACAGGTAACTACGCATGATAAAAGTCTTGTTTTATATGGAGCCAAAGAGCACAAAACAATTGTATACGCCTATTCAATTATGCAGATTGACAATGGTTACGAGGACCTTACTTCCATGTCCACAATAAATATTAAAAAGCAACGCTGTTGGCAATCAATCTGAGGAATTAAAGTTTTTTTGCGAGCTGTCAAATATGGAATAGATTATCCACTTATCTCAGAATCTCATTAGCAGGCTACCTATCCTTTTTATATAAAAAAGCGTAAAGTTTGTTGCGTCGGAGCAGTGGCGGGTGGCGCCTAAGGCCGTTTGCGGCGCCGGCCGCTGCTGTGAATTTTCTCTGCGCCCACACGCCCGCTTATCGGCCCTGTTCTCACATAGAAATTTACACGTGCTTGCGAGTAGCGGGCCGTAATAACGCAGTCGTCGCATTTTATCTGCCAGTGTGGCAGCTGCGGGCCGGCTCTGCCAGATATGCACCGCACCGCGCTTGAACATCCGACAACTCCCGGGGGACGTGGGCGAGCTACAACTGCCGCATTTTATAACCTTTTTATTCCATTGTCACTCGGACGATGCGGCGTATCCGAGGAAAAAATAAATTTCACTCTTTATCTAAATGTCAAATCGTTCGGTTTCGATCGAATCAGTTTCCAAATAGTTTTAATAAATCTCCTTTTACGGCGGAGCAGCCGGCCGATACGGAACGCATTTACGGGAACACGCGGCGCGTTATCATGTTTTATTCTGTTATGACTGTTCTTTTCCTGGCAACAATAGATTTAATTGAAAGAGTGTCAATAAATTTGTCGGGATGTTACGGCGGTCCCGTGTCGTCGCCGGTGGTCCCGATAAACGTGTCGGTCCCGGGACGCCGCAACACGTCCTAGAGGATCGAACCGGGATGGATGTTTGTTTTTATCTACCGTCCTTGTCCTCATTTTAATATATCTCCCGAAGATTTTATCTTTACAATCGAATGGATGATCCAGGCCGTACAATGAATAGTAAGTAAGGCTGTAAATCTTAAAGCTTTTGATTGTTGATAAATTGGGTGTAATCGAACAATCACGGAAAGACAATTTAACGCGTCCGTTTCGAAATCTCTACTGCTCAATTAACTCCGTATACGTGTTTTATTAAGAAAGGGCCGACAGGACTTCAATTACGTACAATTTAACACATCGAGCTTTTAAAAACAAAACCGAAGGATATCTCTAATTTGAAGAAATAACATGGAGTTAATGGGGCAACGTTGGCATGTATTTGGGAGCACAATGGTACAATTTTGGGATTGACTTTCTCACGGTGCGAGTACGCCCACGTTGACTTCCACGAATACATTTCAGACCAAGGAGTGGAACTTTGTGTTCATAATTTAGCTATAACGTGGATAAACGAATGGGCACGCTTTTTTGATGTGTCGTCGTTTATCACGAAATATAGCTCTATAGATACCTACGCGCTGTAAAGCATAATGGTGGATAGTGTAACATACTATATTTCTTTCCTATATTTGCCGTTGAATCATTTAACGTTTTCTACGTTGCCTTCTATAGAATGTTAAATATAGCTAGCTTAAAAATGTACTGCACAAATTTTATTGAACCAAATTTTCTTGAAATCACAATATTTAAGCTATTGTAGCTCCAAAAATGCTATTCTAATTTGATGAGGTTTTTTAGTATCTATAATTAAGAAAAACTTCAAAGACAGAAACAAGGAAAGCAAATTTGAAATAAAAATAGATTTTTGACGTTAGGCAGGCGACCGATACCAAATACCCATGTATTTTAATATAATAAATTAATATATTAAAATACTCAAATTTTATTTTATTGACAATAAAGACTCAATAAAATTACTCATTCCGGATTCTCACAACAGGAGCTCACGAGTATTCCACGACGAATTCATTCTTCACTCTTACTCTTCCTCTAGTAAGAGTAGGTACAAATGTTATGCCAACCTATTTAGTGGGGAAAAGATAGAAGGTAGTGATGCTTTAATCCGAAAAAAATATTTCTGCGATAAAATAGTGTAAGTAATAAGTCCTTTTCCTGATTAATAATTTTCATACTCCTCATTAGGAATGAATATAATAGAATAGAATAAAATGTCCTTTATTGTAGACTGTGTTAATAAGATGGTAATACAAAAAATATTACATCATACAAGTAACAACAGTTTGTCCGTTTCGGACGCACTGAACTTTGGTATAACCGTATACGGTATACGGTAGATATACGTAACGTATATGTAACGTTAGTCCTCTTTCAGTATGGTTAATTTAAATTACACCAGTGTCATTTTCGTTAATTAGCAGGGGTACAACGTGATTAGAGGTCGGCTTGGGCAGCAAAGTGATGTGATCTTACTTACTTTTTTACTTGTCACTTGCTGGCTTAGGCTGACATAAGATACAATATACAATGAGCAATAATGTAAGAAAATGGTTCTCAATATTTGGGGTGCTATTTACAATTGATCGGAATTATTGTATTCTACCGACTTCACAAAAAAGGAGGAGGTACTCAAGTCGAATGTATTTTTTTTATATTAGGTTGGGGAAAAGGTCTTTTCGCATTATAGTATGTATGAACTTGTAATAAAATCTCTTTGGCTATACTATTTGTATCTGGCTGGTATTAGTATCATTAAAAGTTTAAATTTAAAGAAGATAATTCCAAATTCAAATTAGGAAAATGTGTGATTGACCTCCAAGCAGGACCATCGATTCTGAACTTTACAGCGAACAACTGATGAGATTAAAGCAAGAAGTTGAGAGAAAGCGTCCGGAATTAATCATCAGAAGGGGTGTGGTTTTTCATCATGATAACGAAAGATGTTGCTTTCCGATTGGTCCCATTTAAATTTGATCAAGATCTGTATAGTAGTTCTTGAAATATCGTCAATAATTCGTGTTTAGTACATCGAATCTGATCAAAGTTCCGAAAATAAAGCGGTGAAGTCGGTTTTTTTTAAGCTTTGCTTGCTTTTAATTATTAGTCAAAAGAATTATATTTTTGACATAATACGCACTAATCTGCTACAGTTTGCAAAAACACAAACGCAATAAAAACTACTAAACGCTAACGCATTTCAGACATTACCTAATTAACTCATCTTCTATATACATCTTTGAAATGGTGGTGTTTGTCAGAAAGAACATCCATCTTTTCAAGTATGATACAAACCCCCGACGAAAATATAAACTATTCCTTTCAACTCCTAAAATTTAAATGTATTTTGGTACATATTAAATATAATATTTTACCCGACTGTTTGAAAAGCATTGATAAGAACACAGTATTTGCAAACAAGCTTAAAAATACATTAGTTAAGAAGGCATATTACAGCATTAAAATACTTTGATGATAGATGGAAAAAGTAATAAGTCTGAGAGCGACAATTTAAATTCTAATCTTCTAAATATAAATACCATGCACATATACTAATACACTGTACTTAGTTTG
The DNA here is from genome assembly GCA_948107665.1 of Lomographa bimaculata. Taxonomy (NCBI): domain Eukaryota; kingdom Metazoa; phylum Arthropoda; class Insecta; order Lepidoptera; family Geometridae; genus Lomographa; species Lomographa bimaculata. Next base: position 12,551,017 of record OX403586.1, on the reverse strand, counting down.
AGTCAAGATGTTTTAATTCTTGAATTGAGAAATTGGGTTTAAGTTCTTATTTAATGTTTTAATACATAAGTATATTTTGTTACATTATGTATAACTTTTGCAATACCCTACCCGGGTCTATATTTCATTATGTGTTGTAATATAGTGCGATAAATAAATAATATTATTTTATTTAATTGAGTAAAATTTGGCGACATTTTTTATGTGTATAAGGTACTCTTGATCTGTGATTTCAATTATAAGAAAAACTGTTCGTATAAAAAATGTACATGTAAAAATAATCTCTGATATTGGACAGTATTTATTGACGATGTAGTTTTACAACGTAGTCTACCTTTGGACCAGCAGTTCACACTCGATAATCTTGTTTGAGATACCGACGGGAACATCAAGTATTTACAGAGCCTTTGAAATTGGATTTTATGACTCTGACGATTGAATGAAAGCAGCAATACCAGGTGCGGTTTTATAGTTTCATTGATTAGAATCTTTGGGGTGAGGACAAGATTGTTCTTTTACTTTTTAGTATGGTTTAGTTTGTGTTATTTATTTATCTTACGATTCATTTTTTATAAAGATACACAAATTATGTATCAAATAATAAAGTTTGTATTAAATAGTACTAATAATTTGCTAAGCAATATGATGTTCCGGCAGCTATCCTTGAGAGCCAGTTAAATAATATCATCGCTTATCAACGAGTGAAACGCTAGCTTTACACAGCAGTTACACACATTTCTCTTAGATAAGAGAAATGTGTGTAACTGTGCGAAAGTGCACGTACGATCATTTTTGCTTATTTTTGATTTGTATGAAAATAACATTTTTATTTCAAACGTTTTCTCAATGACGTTTATTTTTCCTAATCTAAAAACAGACTTTTCCTTTAACTCGTCTGCCGAACCAATATTGATGAACATTTTATGAGACCAGAAAGTAAACTCAATCAAATAAAAAAATAATTTTCAAAAACGGTTTATATATGGCGAAGTTTTGAGATACCAAACATATAAAATACACATCAATTTGAAAACCTCCGCTTTTAATTAAATGGATAAAATAAAGAGGAGATATTTTTTTCGTAAATGAAGAGTAAGCCAGAATTGTTTATTTATATGTTAGTGGATAATATGATTGAAATTGAACAGTATAGCTATAATATATAGATGGTGTATCGCATATATCGTTACCTTTTTTACCTTTAAGGCTTTAACAACTTATTTTCCTACACTGAGTTATCATCATTGTGGTTCAAAATAAATTTTACAGACTATTAATTGTAGATTGCAATGATGTAAGTGGTACTCATTTCAATTGTTTACCTTTAATGACAGCCTTTACACGACGCACCCTTTCAAGATTCATAGGAACTGGGTCAACCAACAGCTTCAAAGGGGAATCAAACTCTCCACCACTAAAGAGCAGAGCAGCCCATCCATGAGGCAAACTCACACAGTCTTTCTTTAAAATCTTTCTTTCAGCCAAAATATAAGCACGATTCGAGGAATTAAACGTTCTAGTTTCAAAGTAAAGTACATCACTCAATTCGCCGATGTCTCCCTTCAGCACTCTCCTCACAAACACTTTAAATATTTTCTTCTTCCGTTTCGTTCTCACCTCACTCGAAATTTTTCCCGTGAAAATATACTTTGAAGCGAACACAATCCGCTTCAGTGTGTCATTGTTCCTAAATATGGAATTGTTGCCGTAACATTTCGGTGGTGAAATGCCGTTTATTTTTATTACCGTGTTCCGCTTTCTGACTTTTCCCTTTATGACAAAGTCGGCGTCCGTCGTGAAAATTAAAACAAGTAGTGCGAACCAAATTGGTTTTATCATTTTGAATTTGGTTTGCTATTTTTGTTTTTAACGCGATTTTGTAGATGCATTTTTTAGTGAACTGGTGGTACTAGTAACTTTTTAAGTATTTAGATTGTCACCGCGTTCGTAATTGTAAGACACAAAGCTCACTGCAAGTATGCGCGCGCGCCGCTAGCCGTGCCAACCTCGACTGGGAGCTTTATCGAACTCACTGCAACTTGCAACCTGTTGTATGTTAATCCTTAAACCCACTACTACAGCTTTTGTAAACATACTACAAACACGTCTACGATATTTACAAACGTCTTAAAGTTAAAAGCTTATAATCATTTGTCTCGACTCTCGACTTTACTATGTTTGCCGTTGAGAACAAAGATGATAATAAAAATCATTGTTTTCATTAATCATGCTATTTTATTTGCTTTACAATTTTAAAGAACATAAACTATTACTAATAAGGCACGTTATGTCAACAAAACTGTGATATAAATTGTTTAATTTATTATTTTAAATAACCAACTAAAAATAACGAAATGTTCTTGTACAAGTTTTTTACCATAACTTACCGCCATTATTATAAAACTTTATTCTCGAGTTTGTGCTGGAATTTCAATACGACTTAAGTGAAAACAAACAAGTACAAGTTCCTAGACATTTACATGTATAAGATTGGTATGTTACTACGACACTAGTACAGTCAGCTGCAATAGTAAATATTTAACTTCTTCCGGAATGGATTACATAGAAGGAAGAGCAATAATTCAATTCTGCAGTTAAGGCTATGCTTGTTAAGAAAATGTATCACACAATACATGAATCTATTAGCGACAATAAAGCATGGCAGAATGTAGATCGTTATGAGAAATTCAAATAAAGTTTACTATAAGTAAATATATTGACGAAGCACCAGTCTGATATTTAACTGATTGTTTAAAATAATATGTTGACATAGTCATTTCTACATACGGTCATTTCATATTGACATTTTATTTCATATTCGAGAAATAGTTTTTTATTTATACGATTATATTTTATTGTATGACCATCCTTTATAATTAAATAATAACTAGTGGATAAGTGCAAGATTTGTGACTTGTCTATGTAAAAAAATCTGTTTATTTTTTATCGATGTTTGTTTTTGTATGACATTCAAAAGTGTGCTAATATTTTTCCTTATTTGAAATAAAACAATAATAATAATTGATAGGAGAAAGGCTCAGTACAAGTGTCATCATAACTGAGCCAAGCAAGGTCGTAAAAATGCAACGCTTATAAAGAAGTGCATTTAATTTTCATATTCAATCTTACATAACCAGTATAGTTCGCCCTCACTCAATGATAATCCCTACACAATGATATAAATCTCAACTTGTGTATAGGTAGATAGCCTGGGTAAGTTATATTATAGGCGTCTTCAAGTCAAGCGTGAAAAGGTATATATATTCTAGGCAAGGATTCGCACAGCTTAGGCCGCATCATCGCTTTCCATCAGGTGAGATAGTGATCAAATGCTTACCGATCAAGCAAAAATTCTAGAAATCAAAATGAGATATTTTACTATCGTAAAAGTTAATCAAGGAAAGTACATAGATTTGAAAACTCTTACACTATTTTAGTTTATTAAAGTAATCCCTAACATTTAAAACAGCAATTTTATTATTCAATTATTTATTTCAATTAAGACCAATTTCATAAATAGAGATAATTATGTAGCTAACTGTACCTACACGTATGTAAATTAAGTCGTCACAAAATAAGTTTCGTTAAAGAATTCTAATTATATAATCGGGACAGCAGGTATAATTAGCAAGTATTTTAAATATGCATGACTTCCACGATCCTCAGGTAAGAGATGCAATCCTCACGTCACTAGGGCGCTAAGTGGTTTCAACGTTAACACGACCATAAACATTCTTGAGGACTGTTATTAAATGAACACGTGAAAAATCTCTGACCCGAATTGAAAATAGTGAATGTGCAATGAATTGAATGCTTTCGGCAAAACTGACCTGTTGGCAGTTAACATGAGCCAAAACGAAGACAAATTTAAAGGTATGGATAAAATATTAAAAGCATTTTTAGTGCTTATTCGACGTTTCCGGAGCATAAAGCTGAATGTGACTCTTCTAAATATATTTTATGTTGATAACAGTTGTAAAATTTGATAGGACTCTTTAGGTTTGTATGTGCATAGTTATTCCGCTAAGTATGTGCTTTGCTCTGTATTCTAAAGAATAACTTTATGAAAATCTACATTATACTGCAAGCAGCGTTACCTATTGTATCGTAGTAGCTACGTAACGCTATGAAGCTGAATACAGAATAGATTTCAACAGAGTTTTCAAATTGTATTAAATATACAAATTAAGAAATAAAATCTATCAATACTAAAATTGTGTTAATTCATAAGAATTATCTTAGGTCTCTTAAAAAAGTACTGTACTGTGTTCTCGGAATAGCAGTTAAAGGTTACAATCATAAAAATACCTAATCAATTATCTACAAATCGAATAATCAAATAAATACTTATATCATAAAATAAAAGTTAGTTTTAGTTTAGTTTATGTATGGCATAAACTAAAATTAACCGATGGTTCGAACTGTCACAAAGCTAGAATATCATGGTAAAGTTTAATTTCTAAACACGATTTAAAAATACAGAATTCAGTTGTAAGTTGTAATATATAGAGATATTTGCAAAAAATATAATTCATGCAATGGGGCATAGTAATGACGATTAGTACGACAATTCAGTTAAAGCCATTTCAAGTGTTTCGAAATAACCATAGTTTTTGCTCAGTTTCATATGAAGAGTGTGTTGTACCTGTACAAATCTGTCAAAGGTTTACATTTATACATCAAATATTATATAAAAACGAATTGGCTGGACGATTGAGAGAGTTGATTTGTGACCTGAATGCTTTATATTTTGCACAGCACATAAGTATTGCTCTATATAGCGGGGCAACGCAGGCAGCATTTTGGGAACATTGCCGGCCCGTCACAATTTTGATTATTTAGTTTTTTTTTATTCTTAAGTTTTAGTTTTAATGATGATAATGTTTGTTATTGCAAAGTATCCGTATGTAATATGTATATAATGCGTTGATATAAAATAAAATAAACCGTACTATTTCAAATATTATGTGGGAATTGATATATAAATATAATTTTTCATTTAATAAACATTAATTTGAATGCCATCACAGATGGAGAGGCTACAATTATAAATTTCTGCATGAGTTCGTCGGTCCTACGCCCACCGCCCACAACTTTTGACCCAAGCGCTAAGGAATTCCGATACTTCCGATTTACATGGTATTGAGACTAATGGAGCACAATAATTCACGCCCCATGTGAATAACATAATAGCGGCAATTACAAGAATAAAAATTGCACAATTTATCACCCTCAACCACCTCATCTCTTACCAACAACTGAGGTACTCATAGATGTCAAACTAGCCTAAGAGACAGAAAAATAAGCTCGAAGTCAAACTGTTGTAGCGTAATCTTACGCATAAAAATTGGTGCATCTCATTCTCCGAATCATTTTTACGATAACTTGACTGCCTTGTCCAATACCATCAAAAATAATATTATGCGTTATTGAACATGTCCGTGAAGAAACACCAAGGTTCACTGCATCTTAAGCACGTGGTCTCACGTGGGCGAACGAGTAGTGTACCGTGTCCGTAGTACGATCAACTCTAGATATCCTCCAGTGCATACCCTTAGCACAAAGGAATACGGCTCAATTTATATGCATACTCTAGGGACTTGAAATACGAGTGTAGATATTACATCTATGCATTGCAATTTGCGTACTCTATCCTCATTTTACACCTTTCTGTTGTAATATTCATTTTATATTTATATATGGAATGGAAAGTTTGAAAGCTAAGTTAGATTTTAGTTTAATAATACAGTTATCTGTGTGCGCACTACAGTTGAGCCACGCTGATAAAATTGTGCACCTGCCGGGAATCGAATCCAGGACCCACGGCACAGAGAGCAGACTGTTGCCTCTCGTTGGGCTGCAACTACCCATAAGTTTCATGACTGGAGCTTTTAATTATCGCTACCTATTTATATACGTTTTTTTTCTTCACGCTATTAATATCCTATCGGTACCACACTTTAATTATAAAGCCGAAAGTTGGTTAGTGAGTTTGTAGGTATCTTTGTTCACTACTCACTCTATGAACAGAATTGAATCAAATCAAATATCTTTATTGCAAATTAAGAATAAATTTTCGAATCTATTTAGCCTATATACCCAGGATTAATACATAGATTTTATACCCCGATTAACGCGGGCTAGGCCACGGGACACAGCTAGTGATACATAAAGACGGTCATTTTATTTATAGGTGTCATTACATTACATTTATATGACATTTTGAAAAGACTTATTGGCGATAGTAAGCTGATTGAGTCCAGATTGCACAGCCTCGGTCACAGGCGTATGGTCGCAAGTCTTACGGTATTCTATCGTTTGCATTTTGGAGAGTGTGCACAGGAATTACATGAGCTAATTCGACCATGCCCATTTTACCATCTAACAACCAGACAAACGTCATCCATTTATGGTTGACATACCTCCAGTTCACTCGAAGCGGTTTGCTTCTACGTTCATCATCCGTACAGCGAAGGAGTGGAACTCATTGCCTGCGTCATTGTTCCCTGAGGGGTATAATCTGGGAATCTTCAAATCAAGAGTGAATAGGTATCTTCTAGGCAAGCATGTCACATCTTTAACCCCATCATCACTTTCCATCGGGTGAGATAGTGGTCAAATGCTTGCCTATTCAGCATAAAAAAAAACCTATAAAACTAATGTAGCGCAGAAAATTGTGAAATAATAAAATGTACAATGTTACAAAAGAACCTTTTGCCCGAAATCCTGTTTTAGTGCTCAGGCCTAATATATAGGTCTCAAACAAAAGCGTATCGCTCCAAATCCCAAATAATAACCGGATAAAACCGCTATTTAAATATTGATAACGTGATTCGAATTGCTATTGTAAGCTATTTGTTTGCAGTAAAATTACAAACACCCTTGTTTACGATTTGTAGTCATTGTGAAATTGAAACATTTGAATGTATTAAATCTGTTTTGCTGTATTTGTGTCATGAAAGAAAAAAGGATTTGGTCAGTATTGTTAGTTAGTCAAATACGGGGAATATATTATTTTATATAAAGAAAAAAAAACGGTATCTTTGTAAATATGAAAGTATGGTTGTTAGTTACAGACGCTAAAACTATTAAACCGACTTGGATGAAATTTGGAATTTAGGTCGATAGTGACTTGGAATAATACAGATGCTACATTATTAACTGCGGGGAACTCCTATTATAATAACGAAGCGAACTGATGGGTTTCTGTATTATAATTATAGCATTGTCTGTAAAGATTTTAAAATCTAACAGGAGTGCCACTCTTATTAATACTAGCAACTTAGATATAACAACATCTGGTACTTTTAATATAATTGTTTCTTTAAAAATATTAAAAATACTCCCATAGTCTTGTCTTTAGAAGAAGATCCGTATGTAAATCACTCATACATGTAATTGTACGACAAACATATAAATCTCCTTATTAAAAAAAAAATTGTGCATTTTAGGCATTTTGAGTTACTAAGTTGACAAAAACGGACATTCTTTTTTGGAGTTTTTTTTTCTTTAAAACAGGTTTAAATAGCTTTGTTTAATAGGTCTATACGACGGTGGGGTATCCTTCGTCAAAGGCTTCAAGCCATGTTTTTAGAATTAGTAGTAGGTATTTACGAAATGAACATGTTTCTTAGAACGTCTTGACGTTTACGACAAAATTTAAAAATCCTATAAAGTGCCGCTGCGTGATACAACACGCACTTGACCGGATATTACGAGTATATATGGTTTCAGGAATTAAGCGTGGTAACCAACCGAAATATACGCAATTTCTGTAATCCGCGCCATAAACGACCCAAGCCTGATTTATTACAAATATCTGACACAATATCGTTAACTCCATCGTAAATTATACTTGCGCAAAGGATCCATGTACCAATGTACATTGGAATAATGGGTGAGAGTAATGATATAAATATTAAGGTAGTAGAGTGATAGTAGAAGAGCTGTCAGATACTCAGGTTGATAAATCAAGATACGGTCCAGGTGAGGCTACATCGAACCAAGCACAAACCGATGCTATTGTGCAGCGTCAACGCAAACTATGACTCATTTGTTATCATGCTCAGCAATGTATAGTTCTTGAACTTCACTAGAAGACGTGTACAAAGTAAGGCCAAACAATGTTTTCAGTGTTATTGAGCTAACAAGGTGTAAATGCGATCATCGACATGCTAAAAATATGGAGGTAGAGTAAGTACTCAGCTCTAACACAAACTTTACAAAATAAGTGCACCAATTAACCTTTACGTGGATACATGTATATAAACAAACCTAAACGTCGTTATGTGTAATCTTCATTGCTACACAGTTTCCTATTTCTTCTTCGACTGACGACGGTCGCACTATTTTAACCTTACGAATATTTTTACCGGGGTGATATTGTCTCTTATATTTCGTTTTGTCGCCTATATTCCGCAGACTCTTATTAAGCGCAGACCCGAAATCCATGCATTGGTAGATCGATGAATGCAGTTGTCTGTATATACTGTCCTTTCTTTTTATAATAACTTAAACTCTCTTAATAGAAAGGTTGTCTGCCGTGGTCCACTGCTAATAATTCGATGGACCAAGGTAAGTATAGGGCATAGGTATATTCCTAGTGACTAAACCAGTTTCGAGAATAATTTTATATTACTTTACTACACCTAGTGCCCGACCCACGGTATCCGTAACTCTGTTTCTTGAGAAAAATGGTGTATGTAGATATAATTTAACAAAATTATGACCAACAGCATGAAGTACAAGATAAGTTACTTACGTAAGATGCTGTTGAATGCATGAAGTTTTAACCCTAAATTTAGGTTAACACAGCGGTGATAAAAATGAGTTTGTCAGAATGAAATACTTAATTTTATTCAGAACAACTCATGCTTTTTTATTGGAGTGCCATTCCACTATTGAAGGTTGGCAGTCAGTTCAGCGAATGTCTTCCTACCTTTTTTTTTTTTATTGTAATAATCCAACAGCGTTTACAAATATATATAGATAATAATAAAAAATGTAATAGTATAGCCAAAATAGGTGTACATAATTAACTATGTTACGAGTACATTATAAATATGTGTCTGATCTTAAAGAAATAATCCCTATTGTTTTAAAAACAAAAGTTATAGGAGTGTTTTTTTCTATATGTGTATTTTTGTGTGTGTGTGTGTGATGTGGGTAGTATGTGTGACGTTAAGATTTAAGTGAATAATCAAAGATAATATTGTGAATAAAACATGTATATTTAAATATACATGTATCATTCACTTACATCAATATATGTTACATAATAATATTTTGGTATTGGTATAGGTATTGTATTAATAAATTTACCGTTATATTATCCATTAAGTATTTTTAGGGAGGAGAAATTCAATTTAATTATTTGTTTTTATAAAATTTTTTGAGACGTGAACGAAATCTAAATCTGAATAGTGTTTATTCTCGGGCGGCGCGACTTAAGACTGAGTTTTGTGCATATTTTGTGTGGACTGATGGGACGTGAAACAGGGTTATGTGCCGTGTGCAATGAGAAGGTATCCGAAACGTTATACTAGACAAAAGATTACTGTAGTCAATTTTAGCAGTTACTATGTCATACAGTAGAAGAATATCATATTGTCTTTGCCTCAGCACTAGTGATATTGAAATAGCTGCAAGCTTCAGTATATGTTATAAACGTTTTTTACTCTTTAAACCATAGGAATTTAATGAATTTTCTTATGGAAAGCGAAATAGTTGTTGGGCGCTAGCAATGCCAGTGGTCCATTCTAGTATGTTTTGTAGCCAAGATTTATTTCTTCGTCCAGCGCATTGCTTCCCTTCTACGTTGTCTATCATGATAAGTGGTAGGAGTTGGTGTCTCATGTCGAAGCACATGTCACATGCAACATAAACAATCTTTTCTTAAAGTTTAGCAATAGTCTACGTTTTCTGTTTGAGAACATTAGTAACTTATTTGGGTCCAGTTAAACGATTTTATTGATAAAGTGCTTGCTATCACATCTTATTTGAGAGCATTTGCTTTGAAACCTTCCTGGATGTCAGCTTTTAGAAAACAAAGAAGATTCGTTTGAAAGGATCTAAGCTAAACTTCTGTTTTTGTATAACCATAAAATGTTTATACTTTTCTCTAGTTTGGCACAAAAACAGCTTAAGTTATTACGTAAATGAAGCCTAACAAGTACGTTCTCATTAAGTTACTTCCCTCGAAGTAAAGCAACACAAAGTTATCTGATTAACTCGGATTCATACGGAACACTACTTTGTAACTTTATGCAGAAACAAAATGGAGTTGTGTAGAGTACTTATGTCGCAGCGGACTTCGTGGAATATGTTTACGTTGTGATTTACTTTACATAGCGTGGCCTAGTGTAAAGTTTTATTTAAATAAATAATGATTGACCTAGAGACAATAAATGAAGGGTAATGTCATAAAGAGATATTAGTTAGAAAAGAATATATTTTTATATATGTTGGTAATTTGAAACAGGACATTATATGTTATACACTATACGACTAAATGATACCTTCGGTAGCGTAAGGGCAGCCCTTTTCTTGTCTTACTCCGCGATGCGCAAAATACGTAACGTACGTACAACGTAAAAATTACTGAAAACTTTACTAATACGAAATTATCAAAATGTTTCGTTGTCGAATACTATACTGCATCTAGAAACAGAAGTCCAACAATTACCCAAGATCACACGTAACAATGCTTCTACTCTACGAAAAGTAAAATACAAAACTTAATTTGTCATAACCACGGATGATAATATTGACGTAGCAAGTATACAACTAATTCAATAAAAAAATTAAAATAGTAACAAAAAGTAATAGTTACTATAAAAAAAATTAAGCACCGCACCTCATTTTTCATCAGATAGTGGTCAAATGCTTACCTATCAAGCATAAACAACTGTCATAGTGGAGAAAAGTAGTAAATAAATCATATAATTAAGTTTTACATTTATGGAAAATAAGATCAATAGTTTTTTTTGGGCGTCTTTACTTAACACTGGGCGTCAAGTCCGGTATTTGTCAAGAAAAACCAATGATAAACCATGCAATAGCAATTCAATCACAATTTACGCTAAAATCGGTAGGCTGTTAAACCAACAATTCACTTTCTCTTGCATTGCTCTTGTCTCGTTTTCATCTTGTTAGTAGAATTGTAATTAATGTAGCCATTGTAATAAAAATTACAACTACCACGCAAATAAGTGTGGACTAGGCATTATCGACATAGACACATCTTCAAAATATGTCAACGTCAAATGTCAGAATGTCACACAAGTCAATCGAATCGTGAAAAAATTTAAAAAAGCCGAGAATTAAACGAAACTCGAAGTTCAATTTTCGAGGAACAAAACTTTCTAACTCAAACATGGTTATAATGGAGCAAATTGAGGCGCTTCTGGATTATTTAGAAGGCAAACCAGAGCTGGCCCTTGGTCATTTTAATAAAAGTAAAGAGGGCAGAAGTTTGAGTAGACTATACTGGGCAGACTGCGCCCGTATATTAAACGCAGTATATGCTAACTGCCCAACAAAAACAACAGATGAGTGTAGAACGGTAAGAACTTTATTATGATAATTAAAAAATACTTAAAGTAACAAATCATTTCCTAACAATTCAAAAGTTTCTTTTAATTTTGTTTTCAGTTTTACAATGAATAGAGATTAATTCAAGACTTAAAAAGAAATTAAATATCAAAAAGCTTGACAGGTAAGAATTTATTATTAGATTAAAACTACTTAACTATACTTCCATTGAGTTTATTTTATTTTTGTTTCAGAATTGAAAGACTTGATTCATGAAGACTGATTTGCCTGCTGTGTTTGCATGCAAAATGAAAATTTGTGTTTTTAAAGGCTGTATTACTAGGTGAATATAATGATTGAAAACCAAAAATGTTGTTTCCATTTTTATAAAATACAATAATTGAAAATTAAGGTTGGCATTTATGTATATGTAGTATTAATAGTGTTGCTGGCACAGCCTCTCCAGTCCGATGTTGGTCAAGCAAGCATCTAAAACAACAATATATAATAAATACTTTATAATAACACCTGATAATTATAAAAATATTTAGGCACATGTATAAGAATACATACATTTATTAGTCTATTTCCATCCTTATCCTATTAAGAATTGCGTGCTGTATAGCTCGCTCTCCTACAAGTTCTGGATTAGGCCTAGTGTTCCTTGTCCCATCCAATAAATGGCTGGCTCTCAATTGAATGTCTTCTTCAACCTAAAATGCAGAAAATTGTACTCTTAAATTATATGGATAACAAAAAGTAGTCAATGTTTTATAAACCATTTATGTATAACTACAGGCCAATTGCCTATATTTCCTAAAACTAAACTAAAACTATGTACAGCAAAGAATGTATAATATTTAATGTATAATTTATGTATTTATGTATAATATTACATGGAGCTGTTATAATATTACATGATGCTGAAGATTGAGCTCAGCTTCAGCTTGACTTTCTTCAGGTGCCAATGCCATAATTGGCGTACCAAAGGCTTTAACAGCTAAGTTGTGCAGCACACAGCAAGCGTTTACAAAATTAGAACCTTGGATTAGCTCATAGTACAATGCCCGCGCTGCAAGCAAATATCTGACTAACCACTATCTCCTGTAATTTTAAACATGTTTATCATTACTGTTCTTGTACTTTGTCATTTGTTTGTGATTCATTATAAACAATTTCTTACCCAACAAAAACACTTGTTCCTCATTGCTTGTTAATTCGCTCAAGTGGGAATTTGTGGGGTGACTCCTCCATACACTGGAGTCATGAGCTGACCCTGGGTTACTGGGATCAACACAAAGGAGGTTAAGATCTGAATCGCAAATCTGTAAAATTAGTGACAGTTATAATAGATAAAGTGGCAATAAAAATGTTGAAATAGGGTTCCTCGTGTATATGGGGTCTTTAAATTTACATATGAGTCCCATCAATACATCCCAGCATCCCAGGAAATTTATATTTCTGATAGAACCTAAATTCGAATAATATTATACAGTTAAAATATAAGTTTAAAAGACATTACATAAATGGGTGGCAAGTAGGAATGAAATAGTTTAGAACGTGAATGTAAGCAGTAAGTAAAGAACTTATGAATGGCTAGGTATAATGGCCTATTAGTAGTTGCTCCCCAGAATCAATAAGAGTCGACCAACACTTCATGAACATTATTGCAACTACTAATACAAACTTACTTTGCCTTAATAAGATTTCTTTCCTCATGAAGTAAAAGCCATCTCACATATTTGTTCCTATATCTTATTTATTGGCTCTGTCACTTCATTAATTACCCGGGACACAGACTTTTGGGACACATTGTGTATAGCACTTTGTTCTACCAATGTCTGATAAGACCCCGTGGCATAGAATGCAAGAGCGATCAGGATCTGGAAATAAATAGTAGTTTTGGTGGAAGCAAGTATGTGAATATATATATGTATACAAGATTTTGAGGTTATAATGAGTTATATTTTTACCTTCATCGTACGAGGTCCTTCGCCAGATCCTTTACTGTTTTTTTGTCAAGGCGAAAAGTCTTGACAAACTCTGCGTTGGTAAGATCGCCGAAGGAGTTTGTGGCGCTTCTTAGGATCGCTCGAGCCCGGCGCCGTCTCCTATTTCTTCGTCGCGCATCGATGTTGTCGGCTAGCTCCAACATTTGCCACCGTAATATCGCACTCATTATTATATTCTTAACTTTAAGCTCGTCTTAGATACTTTTACCATAAAATAATGTAATTACTCCGTTTACTTTTACATACACAACAGTCAAACAATTCATTTAAAAGCTATTGTCGAAAAATTGTCTTTCCATAGACATGATACAATTGAAAGAACTGTCAAAAAGTTAGTAGACTACCAATTGTAATGGCGCACAATGCAATTGATAAACAATTTGCTTTGCAGACTACGGATTTTGTTATTGTTTGTCAATGGTAGCAATTGAAATGCAATCGAAAGATAGCAATTGTTAACAGACTACCAATAGTGTCAAAAATGACAATAATTGTACAAACCATTAACAATTTTTAAACAATTGGAATAGCAGCCTTGGGCCCCTGGTAACCAGTTACTCGTAACTAACTACCCGTCGTGGCGCTTGAAATGTTAAAGTAAACATGAGTATCTTTAAGTGCTGCATTAAGGAATAGTTTTAAGCCAATGTGCTGTTAGTTGCGGCAGTAAGCATTACGGGCACCATAAAATCTAATCGGTACCTAACAGATCCATCGAAATTGCAAGTGAATAGTAATGAATCGAAATCCGATGGCGGAAAGACATTAGCATATTGAAGACAGCTATAATAAGCTTAGATAATTTTGCTTCAAATCAAAGTAAGTGTAGTATAGTTGGATAGAAGACTTTTATACATATAGTGTGGGTCCTAGGTTCGATTCCTGGCAGCAGTACAATTTTTTTTCTCAAGGGGCATCTGTGCTTCTGGTTCTGGAAGTGATTGTGTGTGTGATTTGTTAACGTTTTGGGCACCTACGATACAAGTCTTAGAACTTAGTGTAGATGTGAGTGTGAATGGGAATGCGTCATATAATGAAAAAAATGTTTATTGACCGAGCGAACGCAATCATCTCCGTTTCAGCTTGGGCAAAATTGCTATTGTATTTTCGGCGGATTTCCGGTTCTTTTCCTCTAAAGGTACTGAACCGATTTCTGAACCGATTCTCGTCAAATTTTGTTAGCAGGTTCAATAATTCAATTTTTTTCGTCGATTTAGATTCCGAAAATTTCTCGAAATGGCGGAGATATCAAAAAACTAAAAATACGCGAGGTCCTCAGCTCACAGGGCCGCAAGTTTAAATAGTAACTCGTCAGGATGCCTTAAATAATCACACTTCTTTAAAGTTTTTATGGCAAAATGATGTGAATGGGAAATACTTCAGATATGTTTGCAGTAATACCTACTCAATTATTGGTGTCACTTCGGATGTTCTCCAGCATTTGAGACGACAAGTCGACTTGTCTCTCATACATCTAGGGTTGTCTACGGGTTCATAGCTGGTCCAACGTGAAACGCAATTCGAACATAGCTGCGGCGGACATCGGTCGATAATTGCATTTTGCGGTCAACCCCTAAGGAAGGTAAGTGATATATTAAAGACATTTTAACCGGTACTTATTTAAAAATAAGCGTGATGCTGATGCTTTTTCTTTAGTATTTAGAAAAAACATAAGAACAATGTTTATTACTTTAAAAAATTATAAAATAAATGTCTATCAGTCACCGAAAACCACTGTTTGATGGCCTTCATTTAATAGCGGCAGCGTTAAAAAGAAAACTTAGCTATGTTAGCTTAGGCCGATCAATGATATTTGATCAGTCTTTATAAAAAAATAGTACACCTATGTATCTTGTCTAATCAGGTATAAATAGATTCATCTGTTCAGGTAATTACTTGTTACAGACATCAAGCAGCTTATATAATTATTTATTAACCTATGTGTAAGTTGCAGTAAGGAACCCTTAACCTGCAAACCTTGCTGTCACTCTAAAACGATCATGAACAATGTGAACTGTTAATACTTAGAATCCATGTAAACGCCCCTCTAACAACCATAAAAATCATATATGAGGAAAAAAGTAATGATTTTTTACACGATATATATTATTGTAGTTTTTTTTTAATGTTGTCTATGTGCCCAAAATATATACCTACGATTTTGATGTAGTACTATCGAAGATATGATGTGGCAAATTTATTTTAAAAAAATAACTATTTTTATATACCGGAACATGAAGGTTCATCAGTCCGTAGGCGGCCTTCCACTTCAAGCTAACACGCCCGATTTAACGGAACGCAAACAACCTCAGTTTTCTTCTAGAAAATCTCAATCGGCTAAACACGATCCGAGTCGAGCAAAACGCTTTCATACCCACTCGGATAGTACAAATATTCGGATTGACTTAGCCTAATTGAATGGTGAGAGGAAGCTTTGGGTGTTGCTTTCTTTTTATAAGTAAAAGTATACGTTACAACTTGTACAGTAGCATTGGTATTGAGTAAGCATAACAAAGTGTAGAGCTACGGAATAGTGATGGTTTGATAAAGGAAAAGCTCTAAAACAATTTACTCGGAAATCTAAAAATTTTACCGGAAAGATGTATGAAATTTTATTTATTTTTTCAATATACTTACTTTTTTTAATTCAAGATAGGCAAACTTTCGACCACCTTTTCTTGATGGTAAGCGACGATGTGGTCGACGTGTAAACAAGCTTGCCTAGTAGATACCTATTCACTCGCGACTTGAAGACTCCGGCTCAGGCAAGAGTTCCATTCCTTTTCGGGGTCCGCACATTGATTGTGGAAGCAAAACGCTTTGTCCGCATTTGTGGAATGTCTACCATAAAGCGGTGTCGCTTAGCAGTATGTCTGCTTGTCCGATGATAGAACGGGGATGAATGAACTAGATCGTGTAGTTCCCTGACACTCTCTACGTATACTATCCGATACAAAACTGAGATCGCCGCAAGGTTTCCTAAGCTCTGAAGCTTTGAATTAGTCTTCTACTTGTTGCCAATGAGTCTCTTGGCTCTTCGCTCAATGATGTCGAGAGCCTCAAGCTGATACGTGTCCCAAACATGAAACAATTGTCAAGGAACGCACTTTCATAATACATACATGAACGAACTTACTTAATACACCTAACAAACATAATTTAATTTCAAGATAGCGACTACTTCCATTTTAATATAAAAGCACAAATGCATGTCCCTAGGCATAAGTCGCAGTTGAACCAGCCTGCATAGCTATTGCTACAAAAATGAGATGCCCACGCCCAGCCGCGAGATTAAACGCCGGGACGCGCCGCCTGCCTCTGTCATTCGCTAAAATATTGCTCCACATTCAAACGACATTCAAATAAAATATTACCTTCCTTTCAAAACGGACACCTCTATAGATCGAACATAAAAAACGCTACCTTTGTTCCCGTCCAATACTGAGAATTATTTCAACCATCGACGCTTATCGAGTTAAACTAACGAGACACCCCTCAACTAGTGCGCTAGTTATGGCTATTCTTTAGAAACGTGTAGAAAAAGCGAACGAGATTGAAAATAAGAACAAAAGCACTAATTCCGCTTGGAGTTATCGATAGTGCGCGTCAGCGAATCGTAGCTTTGTACCGGCGACACACAAGAGAAATGTCCGACAAATTGCGTCGTGTGAGAACGGAACGGTCTGAATACAATCACAGTGGAATTCAGTAAGTAAACGGGTGCCACATGCCAAGATTTAAATAAAGTTTACTTACATTATTATTATCATTCGTATTATAAATGCCAAGCTTCAGAGTTGTAAATTTAAATATGTTTCTTAAAGATGCATCTTTTAATCAAGCTTTTAAAACATAAAAAAAATATGTTTTATAATTTACCCCACAATAAGTTAGTAAGACACCAAGACCTGTATTGTGGGTTCAGGCGCATAATAGGCAAAACGTTTCGCGTCTTCGTTTATTTATAGAACAGCAAAAGAATGGAACGCTTAACCGTCATCTGTATATCCCGAAAGGTCTCACCTTAGACTACAGCGTCACTTTTCATCATTTGTGATTGAAGTCAAACGTTTGCTCAGTCAAGTAAAAAAATCAAAGAACTTTACCCTAAGTTGAACTATCGAACATTTAAAGAAGGAAATTTTTTGATAAGGTGTATTTTAGGAATTTATTTCCTTACGCCAAACAACCTGTTCCTGTTAAACAACCGTAGTTTAAGCTGGACTCGCTTTATTTAGGGCAAAAAACAGCTATGTAAAGAAAAGAAGCATATTATGTCACGGTGCGACGATATTTTAATGATTATTCATTTGATTAGAAGCTAAAATAACAAAGTCATAGTCCATAGTAGGTACATGCCAATTTTGCTAACAGTTATTGCTTTCATTGAAGACGAATATAAGTTTCATCGTACAAGACTTGGTATGCATATTTTGTACTGATTTTACATTTTAAAATTTACTTGTACACCTCCGCGACCAAACGTTTTCTAAGAATAGTTCCATGCTTGAACAGAGTGCAATACTGGCAAAGTTTACTTACATCCAAAGTTATTTTATGCACAATTGGACCTAAGAAAAGCAGCCCATCGAAGTTGGCGGAAAAATTTCAACGACTCTCGATACATTTTCAAACACGAAAACGAAAACTCGAAGCTTATCTTGCTTTGTATTAAAATTCTTTAACAGTTTACCAATCGCTTTTTAAATTAAGAAATAAAACTTTGTACTTTTAAAACAGAAAGATTGAACCCAAGCTTGCATACTTTAGCTAATTAAAAATGCAAAAGAAGATAACCGTTGCAAAAGGATTAACAAGTAATCAGACGACCATAAAATATTGAGAAGCCTTTTTTGGCGTACAATGTAGGTACTTGTATGCGGAAAACTACAGAATACATTAACAATCCTACGAAAGACTTATTTATTAGCATGGTACATTTTGAATAAGTAACATACAATGTGTAACAGAAAGGTGTAGTAACTCAAGCCACTCATCTAACTTCATGTATGGATTCTAACAGTGACTTCTGAATTCGCGGCAGTAGCATGAATATTGAGGTAAGATTAAAAAAAATATATAATTTGCAACCCTATTTCATTAGCTACCGTTCTACATAACATAGTATTTGGACCTAGACGTCTGACAGTGGCGGCCATAAAAAAGGTGAAGGTCACGCGCCACAGATGTAACCGTAGGGTTGTCGAAAACACAATTTTTAAATATTGTATGGTTTTTTCTGATTTAGACTTTCTTTCTCTAGCATAGGATTCCTGGTGCGATATACATTTACATCGCCAAGTATTAATTAACGTTTTTGTTATAGTTTGCATAAAAGGTTTATACTCTATGTCCTTTATCCTTTGGTATAAATCCACAGGGCTTTCGCGACGCATGCGATAGAAATGGACTACAAATTGCGTTGGCTTCAATGCGTCGCGTCCCACTTGTCTGAACCCGGCCGACCCGACCACCAGTCTACGGGACCACTGGGCCACTAATTCTCGCCTCTAAATTACTTTGCGGATCTCTGATTTTGCATAATACAATGTACACCGAATAATACAGCGGCTTATGTAGGCACTTAATACTAACCGCATATTGTCGGCTGTGGCCAACATTGTGACACACATTGTTAGTTTCGAAGAAGAAAATACCTTAATTTTATATTAAAATAGAATTAACTGTACTGATTTTCTCTATTACTTTCGAAATAGAATATGAAATATTTATTATTTAGAATATCCATTTATGTGCGAGGTTTTAATTCATATTTTCCTAACCTTTTCAATTCACCTATTAAGGTATTACGATCAGGCAAAGTTAGTACAAATAGTAAATTTTGGAAGCTTTGCTGAAATGCTTCCTATATAGTGTATATTTTTTTATTTAATGGTAACATGTATGATGTCAGTGCACTATTTTTTTTTATGCCCGATAATGCCCAAATACTTGCCTTTGACCACAATCTCACCTGATGGAAAGTAATGATGCGGCCGAAGATTTTTCATGCTTGCTTAGAAGTTACATATTCACTCATAGGTACCTATTACCTTTCTTCCTAGTGCAATTGTATGATTGTATGTATGAAAGTAAGACCAGTTGGTCGCTCTTATCCAAAGACTATAAACAATAACAATTCAGCTGAACTACGTGTATTGCCTTGATTCCTCCTCCTTTATATAATAAAACTTACCCTCTCCCAAATAACATAAAACGTCCTAACATATTTACTTTAGCCTCTTATCAAATATCAAAAGTCGGAACATTTAAATACGGGCACTAAACGGCGGAATTGCCAGGGACCAAAATTACGACGCAATAAAAACGTGAATTTTCTTTTAATTCGCAATTTTGTGTCAAGGAATAGCTACTCACAATAAAACATGGTGAGCTGTTCAGTCCCATCGTTCAGGATGCGATATATAACAGACAGTATCTAAACTTAAATGATAATTCTTATTTAGCTGGAAAAGATTCGACGCACCTTTGTAAACGTAGTGTATTATACACATTCAGCTGTGTACAGGAAGCGTTCGCTCAGCATTATTAACCGTCTTGTTCAGTTGACCTACTGTATATTTTCAGTGTACTGTGTTTAAGGGGAGCATTAAAGTTTTCTTTAATGTGTTTGCAGAAAATTAACGTCACACCTAGAGCGGAGTGCTAAACGTAAAAAAATAATTCATGGCCGATAAAACTGATTCTTACATAAGATGGCACTTGAATCCGACGAAGTTTTTTTGCGAGAAAAAATAAATAGCCCCATTTTTCTTTAGGAACAGCGGAGGAACTTGTTCCTAAATAAAAGAACAGATTATGTAGTTTGAGATAGCATTTTTACAGCTACGCTTAAAGTATTCTCAAGTTAGCTCAAGGTATGCTCTCTGTGGTATTTCTTACATTCGTTATACTATTATTACTGCCTTTGAGGTCTCATTAGAGAGCCTTGATATTTGAAACGCAGCTGGGCGTCGACCGTATAAACTAAGGGTCCATAAATGTTGGACGTGTTGTAGCCAATGATAGCTTAGAAATAGTTAAGCCTTTAAGTAACAGGTAAACCTCATTGCTGCAAATACGTATTAAAAAGAAATAATAATAATGTGTATTGAAAACACAAGAATATTATCTTTATCTCTATGTTAGGTTTATAAAAATACTTATGTACAACTTAAAATTACGTTGATTTTAACAACGCAGGATTACCTGCCCATAAAGATATACCTAGTAAAGACGTAGTTGCTCAGTTGTATTGTAATAGTTGGTCACATCATGAA
Source organism: Lomographa bimaculata (assembly GCA_948107665.1). Classification (NCBI taxonomy): domain Eukaryota; kingdom Metazoa; phylum Arthropoda; class Insecta; order Lepidoptera; family Geometridae; genus Lomographa; species Lomographa bimaculata. The sequence goes on along the minus strand of OX403586.1, from coordinate 12,530,193 downwards.
ACTAATGTAAATTTTTATGGAATGGTGTAAAATAGCAGAAATAATATCAATATATATAGATAGTTACACAAAATTTTGGTATTTGTTATAGATTGGCAATTAGGGGTACTTCCCAACGGGTAATAGTATCAGATTTTTACATTAACCGATCATACCTATTGTTCCTAACTGATCTCAAGATCAGTTGCAGCTAAAATAAATTATATGTTATTGGTCTCAACTGATCATAAGATCAGTTGCAACCTATATAAATCATCTATTATTATTCTCAACGGATCTTAAGATCCGTTGGAACTAAAATAGATATATGTTTTATGTTCTCAACGGATCACAGAAATGTTATTTCTGTGTGTCTATCAACCTTCTGTACATGCGACCGTAATAACTGAGAAAGCACGGCGTTCAGTTTTAGTTTAGACAAACTCTAGTGACTCATCTGCATTAAATTGAGTTTACAAATTGACAGATGCATCGAAAAGTACGAGTAGGTAATGTTTTGTAAAAAATATCGTAAGAGTGAGGTCATTTAGAATAATATTAACAACAAAAATAATATTTATTTTCTATAGTAAAGATAAGTTACGATCGAAAAGGGAAAGCTGTTGAGCGTGGAGACCGAATCTAGAAATTCCGTAACGAAAATAACCTAACACCCCCCACTCCGACCGGCACAGCGGTGATACTTTTTAGTTTTACCATCTATCGATGAATAGCAGAACTTTTAATGACTTTTTTGAAATATCACGCTTGTCTCATTAGTTCAGCAACTCGCCTCTAGGTGGCAGGAAAAAAAATACTTCTTAAATAAAATAAATAAATAATTATAATTGCATAAGTTGATAAAAAATGCTATGCAATAGCTTTACCGCGGCAGTCCCCGAGTGCCACACGTCTTTTTTAAACTTTATTGAACTTCCCGTTGGCTTAGCTGGTTGGGCGTACGGCTTCTAAGCAGGGGGTATCGGGTTCGATTCCCGGCGGGAACACAAGTTTTCTTCCCAAGGAACATTTTGTGTTTTTGGTTCTGGTTGTGGATGTGTGTGTGAAGTGAATGTTTCCGGCAGCCACGACACAAGTCATCGAACTTAGTGTGGGAACTGTGAATGCGTTTATGTTTATTTTACACTTTTTCGTTACGAAGAAGTTATTATACAATTTTATAAGATCACAACTTTATTATAACTTATTCAAAATATAAGTAAGAATAATCAAATTTAAACGATATACTTAAATCATTCAAAGTGAAAATTGGTTAAAAAACCTAAAGATGATTTTCAAATACTTATTCAATGATACCCTACTTGAGACAGTTCGTCGAGATTTATTTTTAAAATATCACAGTATAACGTCTGGTGGTCGCCATTTTGAATTTTGATACTGTCATATCTTTATTGACACTTTAAGGCAAATCGATTGACGTAAGAATAATTAAAATTGGCTTACGCGTTTCGCCTCTAAAGAGCCACAAAGGAACAAACATACATATATAGACTGATATACACATTACCCTCCATTACATCGCTTAGTCAAGTCGGAGTCTTTTTGCTAACCATCTTAACTTATAAAGTACAAATCAAACTGAACTGCCCAATGGCTCATTTAGGTGTGCGTTCGTCTTCTATGCATCGGGTTCGATTCCCGGTAGAAACACAAGTTTTCTCCCCAAGGGAAATTTGTGTTTCTGATTAATGTGATTGTGTGTGTGATGTGAATGTTTCCGGCACCCACACACAAGTCATTGAACTTAGTTTGGGACTGTGATTGTGAATTTTATTTTTATAATATATTATGAAACAAATCTAAACCTATTGTTTCATTCGGGGTACACAACGTGATTCCTTACAATTGCCTCGCATTTATATTTAGACCCAAGAAAAAGGTAAGCGCAAGGGATATGCTCCAAAAATACCGCTAACTCACAATGATTTGCAAGAAGGCAGGTGCGCACTTGTACACAAATGAAATCCTCCTCCTTGTTGTAAGTAAAATCATGGTTAAAATATCGGTACCTTTATTCCAAATACAGAACATTTAATGATATTTTCTTCTTATTTCATGCCATTTATATTATTTATCGGACAATTATAATGGCTGCGCTGATAAATGGTAAGTTGAAAATAATGAACTTTGACAACTGTGAATGTGCTACTGAAAAGAAAATGGATTTATTAGGTAAATGACTTTTGTGTTTCCATTAAAATTTCGTAGAGATTATGATAGATTATGATAAAGATTATATATATGTACACATCTCAAATCGAGTCTCAAGTGAAAAAGTATCTTCTAGGCAAGCATATCACACCTTCGGCCGCATCATCACTTTCCATCAGGTGACAAAGTGGTCAAATGCTTGCCTATTCAACATAAAAAAATCTATATATTTTTTATGTAAATGAGAGACGAGACGAGCAAATAGCAAACTTTTGACCACCTAAAGTTATGAGCTTATATAGGTCAAAATCTTGCGCGGCAAAGCAATGCGCTCCTCACCCCGAGATATAAGATGTTAAATCTCTTTATGCCCTGTAATTACACTAGAAACATTGCCCTGCAATCCGGTATACAGTAATGTTTGCACACTTCAGCTTGGCGGTTGAATGTCTGGCAAAACAGTTGTGGTACTGCCCAGCCCCAGCCTACTTAAATGCCTTAAATTTATCCCCTTTTCCCTTTAAATAGACGTCACATTAATGTTTATAGGTAAAACGTAAACCTAGAAAGCAACTAACATACCTACTTACGTTATTTCCTGTTTATTGCAGAAATAAAATTAGCAGCATTCGTAAACGTTTCGTAGAAGTTCTGTGACACCATAAAATTATTCTTATTAGGAATCAATTGGCACTAATCTGGTATTTTATAGCCAGAATTTCAACATTTCCATCTGGTTTGCCGTTAAAACGCAGCGAGCTAGCTTCAACCAAGATTCTCACGATCCCTTGGGTTATAGGTATGAATTTAATTACTACCTTACCCTAATAATATTAAATCCTGCAGGCTTGGTAAACATGTTAAAATCACGCTTCATATTTTGTTGGTTTAGGACGCTCTATCTTTGGACCTGAAACTTCCCTTACAAACTGCTATATTGCCACCCTTAATATTATCTCTGGAACTTACGCCATTGTCATAAACTGGTAAACTTAAACGACACTTGCTGATGGCGAATGTTAGTTCACTTAAAAAGATAAGGTAGTCAGAGCGTTGAAGACTTTGAAGTTTAGGCTTTCAGATGTTTATATTTGCTTTAACGTTGTTTAGTTGTTATTAAATCTTAGAGAGAACATTACAGTGCTCCGCGGCTCTTTATGAGTAATGGCATTGCAGATTTATCTGATGCTAGCCGTGCCCCGCGGCTTCATCCGCTATTATCAAGTTAAAAAGTAGCCTATGTGTTAATCCTAGGTATCTATGTATATTCCAAATTTAATCCAAATCCGTTCAGCCGCTAAAGCGTGAAGAGGGAACAAACATACTTACACACACACTTACACACAAACTTTCGGATTTGTAATATTAGTAGGATAAGACTAAATGTTTATTTGTTTGTTCGTATTTCATGCGCTGCCATGACCGTTCATCCGATAAAACTTTATCAACTTATTGCTTGCACTTGCGCTAAGGTTATATGTGTATATATATATATCCTACTAATATAATTATAAAGCAAACGATATTTCCACAGTTTCCCGGGTCTAGCTTGTATTATTTATATAATAACTATCAGACAAAAGACTTACTCGTCTTATTTCCTATAAATTAATAATAAAAGTTTTTAGATATTATAAAAATTATCTGTACCTACAGCGTGAAGCTTACCATCAAGTGAACGACAAGCTCATCTTGTTTCTCAATTAAATAAAAAATGGCATGTTTTTCCAAATATGCTTTATAAGCGCTTTAATTTTTGAAGAAAGGTTTATAGAAAGAGGGTACCTAATAGTAAAATCACATTTCACTAAAGAAAATTAAGCACTCAATATTACTCAAGAAAACACACTAATAATAGGTATATGTTCATTCAAAAAATTATCAAGTAAAATAACATCTTATTCAAACAGCGTTTAAATTTTGTTCCAAATCTCACGTTTTGTTTAAACTGTGTCTTTTGTACTGTATGAACGCTGTATTGAAAAGGTTTGTGTGATGAGTTCGTTTTGTGTTAAATGTCAAAGCGAGGGAAAGAGCAGGCGGGCGTAAATTGTGTTGACGCAGTGACCGCAGCGGCAAACGTGCGAGACGTAAAACAGAGCTTATAGCGTAAAGCGCGACGCATTATTAGTAAACGGTACGTAAGCTTCTGTTAATTAACATTTGATGCGTCTTGACTGTTATGTATGAAATTTTGAGAGTCATTCATTCTAAATTACAAAGCTTTGTGAATTGAATAAATGTAAACGTAAAAATAATAGTATGTATTACAATAATATACTGCTCATTAAAGTTTAAAGAAGGACATAGACAAATTAGACACCAACATTGGCATCATCATCCTTCAGAAACAAGCAGCCATACATAATTCTCACCAAAGTATTTGGAGATACTGTTTTTGTAAACACCACACATAACATGCAGCAATCGACAGTCTCGCATCAATCACACAACATGTACCAAGCACAACAGGCTCACCCATCACAACCACTGAATCTAGCACACTAATATCATATGACAATACACAAAGATTACGAAGAGGGAGAGGAAGAGATAGGAGAAGAGAATGTATTCGCACGCTACGTGCGATGAATACAGAATAGGGGGGACATAGTTACCTTTTTTCCTGTGGGTTACGGGACGGGGTACTAATCAAGACCGACGCAAGTCGTGAAGGTGAAAACCACCATAACCTAATATACTGCTAATACACTTATATATAAAAAATATGAAAGATAGATTTTGGGCATATTTAATATAGTGATATATCAAATATGCCCATCAATATAGATGATATAGTCACGAAAATAAATGGAAATATATAAAAAAATCGTTTAGCTCGTCGGCGTCGTCGGGTCGACAGTCAGATTCAGATGTTGTAATCTTCATTTCTATAAAATAACTTCTTTGTTGACCTATCAACATTATTTGGTTTTATTATTAATTATTTGTATATACATATTTGTAATATTCGTGTTAAATTAATGTATTACTGAGTCATCCTACTTCCTACCAATATAATAAGTCCGAAAGTTTGTGTGTGTGTGTGTGTAAGTGTGTAAGTATGTTGGTATATTTGTTCATTCTTCACGCTTTAACGGCTAAACGGATTTGGATGAAATTTGGAATGTACATAGATTATACCTAGGATTAACACATAGGCTACTTTTTAACTTGATAATGGCGGGTAAAGGCGCGGGGCACGGCTTTATTTTTACTTATTCTAAGTTACGGGCCAATTACCTAACTAAACATAAATTATGTAAATCTATAAACATAACAACCATAAACGCTTTGACACTCACAGCTCCACACTAAGCTCAATGACTTGTGTGTGGGTGCCGGAAACATTCACATCTCACACACAATTACACCCAGAACCTGAAACGCAAGTTTCGTTTTCAAAATGGGGAGAAAACTTGTGTTCTCACAGGGAATCGAACCCGATACCCTTGCTTAGAAGGCGGACGCCCACATAACTAAGCCAATGAACAGTTCAACAGCTATACAGCAAAATGGTTCATTACACACCACCAAGCTTATAGGTAACTCAATTAACAATTGAGTAGCCCTAGCTAGCTTCAAAACGCAGTTTATTGACCTATTTTGCCTCGGAATCTATCACTAAAATAGAGTTACGAACTAGGTAGGTATCATTCACGAACTGGATGCAGATTGTAAAGAATTCACGACTGTCGACTGTGCCAAAATTGAAAACGCAACTCACAGCGCAGCCTCGTAATCATTACTTTAAGTTATTCTGTGACTTTAGTACCATACGGACGTATGATACACACATTTTCAGCTTATAGAATCAGAATCAGAATCACAAACAAATTTATTGCATGTAACTGTGTTAACAAAAGGGTCTTATAAATTTAGTCATATAAAAGTATCAACAGTAAATGTACATTTCGGACGTACAATAATATTCAGTGCAGCCTAAATACTGCAGCCTGGGTATATAACAGCCGTGTCATTCTGACCTAGTGTGCCAAGCTGGCGAAACGAACGTGTAACCTGGCCCCAGAGTGGCGTTCGGGTGGTCCACAGTCCCACTCAAAAACAATTCTAGTGAAGCCGTCATCCGCTGGGATAAGCGGCCTCATTACTCACTAAAAGCCCACGTCGTGCTCGCTTGGGTAATTGGAGGCTTTGTTCTTTTGCGCGCGGCTTTGACGCCCTCCTGGACTATGAAGCCTGTGGATTATTATTCGCACAATCAACGGTGTACACGGGCTTAAGATTAATCTGACATTTGAGGTATGAATTTTACTGAAGAGGATTGGTCACGTTTTTGCGACACTATTTTTGTGTCACATCACAAGTTTATGTACAAAAATATCAACGGAAATTCCTTTTTGGCTAAACGTTTATTAGTATTTTAATCTAAATGGTGTGATGAAGTAATTGAGTACAAAAAAATTACAGACTTCGTGTTTCAGTGATGTTTCGTGTGTTAAGAATTTCTACCAGAAATCCTATCCTATCTTCTAATACATAAAATTCTCGTGTCACAGTTTTCGTTAGCACAAAAAATTTCATCAAAATCGGTCAAGCCGTTTCGGAGGAGTATAGCTCCGAAACGGCTTGACCGATTTTGATGAAATTTTTTGTGCTTATCTGGTATCTATGAGAATCGGCCAACATCTATTTTTCATCATCATCATCATCATCACTTTTTATCATTATCAACGCGGGTGAAACCGTAGGGCGCAGCTAGTCTTAATATAATATTATTCATGCGAAAGTTTGTGTGTGTGTGTGTGAATATTTGTTACCACGTATCACCGTAACTACTAAACCGATTTTAATGAAATTTGTAATGTAAGTAGCTTATACTCTGGATTAGGACATAGGCTACTTTAATCATCATCATAATCAGCTGGCGAAGACGTGGGGTTCTATTAGTTATAATATAAATGTAAGCGTGGTTAATGTATGAGTTGCACGTAAGTACTAATATATAATAATATGTAATGACAGTATATTATACGACATTTATTGGTTTGGATTTGTTATAGATATGGTGTAACTACTTAATTATTAATCAACGAAATAGATTTGCCTTTGAATAGTTATACAGTCATACACATTTTTTCGATGAATAGCAAATACGAAAATTTTAAATCACTTCAACTTTCTTTTGATTCACTTATGGCGCATTATTTATACACTTTAACAACAAACCCCACACTAATTTTGAAGACTTGTATCGTGGGTGACGGAAACATCCATACCCAATCTCACCCAGAACCAGAAACACAAATTTTCCTTGAGAGAATAAGTACTTGTGCTACCGCCAGGAATCGAACCCGATACCCGCTGGATATAACTTTGTAAAGAGCAAACTTATGTCTGCCTTATAAAGCTGTGCTTTCCAATAATAAAAATTGTAAACAAAGTCACAACGACCAAGGACTGTGTCATCGCTTAAGGGGCTGATATGGAGACGATCACCAAGCGCCCGTCACCGCGGCTCGTTATTCCAAACCCTGCGGCGTACAAGCTCCAATAACAAACTTGCATTTGCAACTGTCACTTGCAATCGGCACACGACATTCTACCTTAATACTTTATACTTAGGATATATTTAGACATAAATGCTGAAAGTCTTCCTTATGATACGAGCTTATTGCCAAGTAGGTATCTACTTAGATCTCACGCACATATTGTGTACACGTGGTAAAGAAGAACGTGACTCAAAGGTGGGTGACATTTTTTTATTCATAAATCAAAAAACGACTTAAAAGCCTCTATCTCTAAAACCTTTATCAGATTTTTATTGCAAAATTATGTGTTCAAACAAAGAAACATTCATAATGGTGTACGCCGGAGATAGAAGAAAAGAAAAAACAATACATAAGTCGAATTGGGTACCTCTTCCTTTTTGAAAGTTGGTTAAAAATTATAAATTATACCGTTGTTAAGTAATAAGCATTTCTTTCTATAGTTCAAATGTTAGTCCCAACAAATCTTCGTTCAGTGAGTTATATTGGGTATCCTTGCACTTTGCTTGCTCATTTGTACGTCTCTAAATGTAAATTTTATTTGTACCAGCCAGGCTCCATGACAGACCGCGTTTTCGGAACGAAAAAGTTGCCTATAAGTCCTGTATCTGGGTCTAACCTATCTACATACCGAATATCAAAATTCATCCCACCGTTACAAAGACACCTCGTAAAGGACATACTAACTCACACTTACCAAAAACAATTTCATTGTTTTTCAATGGGTGTATTACTGGTGTTAATGAACCTACGTATCTATACAATGTTTCATCTTTTTGCATTTAAAATTACGTTTTAGACTTGTGCGCAAGCCCTTAAAATTAAAAAGGAAATATTTACACACATCTGTAGCAAGGAAAAGGGGGTGAAAGAGGGCTTTAGCTGGATATAATTTTATTGACGTGATATGTTTAAAGCATAGGTATGTTTCTGAAGCTCGTTGCAGTTACTAACGTTTCATGTATTACTCGTGGTTTTATTTATGTTATTTATGTCACAGTTCGTGATTTTGTAGAAACAATTCTTAATATCCTTTGTTTTCAAAGGTATTTTTCTGATTTGGAGAAAATGTTTAAACAGCAGGTGGAATTGCTTATTCTCCTTTTGAATAATCCTTTGTCCAATTACGACTCATACATTTTTGTATCACACCTGGTAGGTCTAAAAAACATATTGCGTTATTGATGACACCTCATGCAGTAAACAAAGATTAAAAAATAGCAAATACTCATTTATTTTGTTAAAAATACTAAGCTGACAGTTTAAACCAAAGCGCTATCTGTCCTAGAAAAAATATTAAAAATACTTGTTTACTTTTTGCACAAAAATAACAGTGGGCAGTGAGTCCATAAAATTAGTGTTGAAATGGACATTGTATGATGTCAGTAAAGTAACCCGTGGCGTAAAATTAACTCTCTGCGCCGTGGGTCCTGGGTTCGATTCCCGGCAGGAGAACAAATTCCTTCTCAAGGGATATTTGTGCTTCTGGTTCTGGGTGTAATGTGTGTGTGTGTGTGATGTGAGTGTTTCCAGTACCCACGATACAAGTCTTTGAACTTAGTGTGGGGGTGTGAGTGGAATGCGTAAAAAAAAAAAACTCTGTTACATTTTGGAACTAGATTATAATATTTCAACCATCACTTTGTGGCAAAACACCCCCACAAACTCTATAATTCTAATTGCTAATATGAAGTATGATTTAAAAGTGGTGTAAAATGTCTTGCTATTTCTCAGACTTTATGGTAGCTCTAGTAATAAGGCGCTTCTACGAGAAGTTTAGCTTTGGCTCTTTATGAGCACTCTTTTAAACTTAAAGCTGATGTAGATACCAAAATGTTAATTTTTCTTATATGTTATGCTTCTAGTTAATTTCAAAGCTTTATATGTTTTAATGATGACTTTATAGAAACTAAGATGCAAGTTTAATGTGTAAATCCCTTCTAAATGGCTACCAATAATTTAAAGGAAAAACAAATGTTTTACTTTATAATGCATTACCATACGTGCTATAAATAATTTAAAAATGTTATGTTGAAACCTCCATACCAATTAATTTTATTTATAAATATATTTCATAAATTTTAAGTCTATAATTAGCTGTATTATTCATGTTTAATATTTTGTATCTTAATTATCATAATGTTGTTAGTCTTTTTAATAAAATAAAGAAATCATTTATTTTTTATTTTGGTTTCACAATCTTGTGCATTTAACCAGTGTCAAGTAATAATATATTTCAGGTGTATTTCGTGTTAAACTCCAAGTCACAAGTCAAAGTCAAGTTAAAGAATCAAGTCATGCCCTAGTGAAGTGGAAGTTTACTAGAACTTCTATTGGAGATGTTAAAATCACGTTATTCTCTTTTTTGCCTCGCTGTAAACTGGAATTATTATTTTGATTAGGTACAACTATTTCTTAGTTTCAATAAACTTCAAATTGCCATAATCTATATAATGTTCGATGTTAAGACCAACGTTACCATAAGCAAAAAGATTACCTAGTGGAAAGCGATGATGCGGCCGTAAATGAACCATGCTTAGGTAAGGCGGTTTATCATTCTGCAGAATCCTATTATACCTTACATACATATCAATATTTAAAGTGTCGAAGATATGTCCTATTCATTATTGAAAACAGCGTAGGTACCTATACTATTTACATATTCACAATGATAATACTCTCTGATGTCATTCAGTTACCTAGAAGGCAATACGGCCATGAATATATCACGTTTTGACCTCAAACTGCTCTATTTTCTAAGATATCCATGTAGAGCTTGAATTGTTGATAGATTATAATATTTGAAATCACGTATATTTTAAACGTTTAAAGTTTACCTTAGTGTGATGTGGGACGCGATTGCGTCCTTAGATCTATATAACCTAAATCTACAAATTTAAAACACAAAAATTATATCGCTATTCAATGTGGAAACGCAGCCAGTATTCTGAACACGTAGTCTTCCTTCGGCAAGAGCTCTATAAATATGTATATTTGTTTTTATCTTTTTTAAAATTTATAAATATTTTTTTTTTTGTAATACAAAAATTTTACACATTGCAACAAAATTTTCGGAGGATGGCGTTGGTAGATGCGACCCAGTTTTTACTACCGCAAGTGACATAGTTTAACAATATTTTGTCTGTACAACTTTGTTTTTAATCGATAAACAATTTTTAATTCTTTTTTTTTCAAATTATAACAATATACTATATATTAATGTCATGTATTTACAGTCTAAGTTCCGCACTAATTCTGCTCATTCTGATGAGGCCTTCCGAAAGAAGCTGAATCCTGACATCGACATGCGTAGGTCCCGCCAATTCCCGTTTTAATTTGGGACATGATATACAATGCGACCGAGGCGCTTCTCTTCTTCTTCTTCATCACTTGAATTCATAAATAAAAAATATTCTATATGAACTTTCATTCCCCGTTGCACCATCTTAATACACCACTGGCAAAAATATTGATAACATCATTTTCTATTTCAAATTAACTACTCAAATACCAATTTTCATCGCTATAAGTTCAAAAACAAAGAACTTTCAAGTAAATGTTTCACCCTATTTTAACCCTCTTAGGGGTAGAATTTCCATAAATCCATTTTTAGTACCCCTACGTACTAAGACAAATGTACCCTTCAAATTTCAAGTTTCTACGACCAGAGATTTAGGCTGTGCGTTGTGTCAGTCAGTCAGTCGGTTAATCAGTTTGTCAGAACAAAGATTCTAATTGTATTAGATTTAGAAATATTCAAAAGGGTTCGAGGTTACTAAACTCCGATTAAGGATATAACAGTCATTTTACCGGGATAGTGATTAAATGCTGAATAGATGTCAAAATTAAACGTCATCTAGGGACATGCTGCAGCCCCGTAATAAGTTTTGTTTTATTTTAACACATCGCCAGTTTTACGTCATACTGCTGATGTACAAACAAACATCGCATTCTGATAATTGGTTAACTTATGTGTGTATATATATATATATATATTTGTGTACCTATACCTACGTACCTATACTCATTGTTTAATCTGTTTCCTAAAATAACTTAATCACAAAAGCTTGGGTAGATAGATAGGTTCAAGATCCTAATCCTCTAATCCTGATCCGTACCCCCTACTAAATCACAGTTTGGTAATATCACCTTACTATTTCGCATACCCACTCAGACTTTGATCCACGGCTTACTGAGGCCGGGTGTCTCCCAGCTAACATAATTGAAACTTAATTTATTACCCATTCATCCATTGAATATCCTTGTGTGTTGTATAATAGAGATTGCATGTTAAGCTCCTGGTGATTGTTTCAATATGTTAGGGAGGGTGATTTGCCTAAGATTATGATAGACTTAGATATGTTGCAACTTTACGCAGCGCGGTTTGAAATTATCTACATAACGGAGGACATCGTCGCAAGGTAGCTAGTTTCTCGGTGTTTTATCGGATACATTTTGGAGAGTGTGCCAAGGAATTACACGATTCCTCCATCCCTATTCTATCGTCGGACAAGCAGACAACGTGTTAAGCGACACGATATATGGTAGATATACCACAAATGCGGACAAAGCGCTTTGCTTCTACATTGATTGTGCGAACCACAAAGGAATGGAACTCAGGTCAGTCTATATTTATTCATAAGTACAATATGTCTTCAAGTCGCGAGTGAATAGGTATGTGCTAGACAAGCGTGGTCCATAGTCATAGACCACTTCGTCACTTACCATCAGGTGAGATATTGGTCAAACGTTTGCGTTATAAAATTTACTTTTCTTTAAGAAACGATCCGAACGTCGAAAAATTTTTTGTGGAAAAGGTTTTTGTTCTTGCTTTTGTGATGTAAAGCATACTTGTATACATTTGACTTGAATTTACTCCAACATTACTGCTTCAGCTATTTAGCGAGTAAATTCTGAGCGCAGCGCTTTCCACTTTTTCCTTTTCACACGATTGAGCAATATGTATAAAACAGGAAGCTTAACAGTCTTACTTATAAACTCCTGTTCATTTTTAATCGATTGCTTAGCTACAGTTTAACACGATTTAGCGTTAAGTAATGCTTAATTAGTTGTTAAAATTAAACACCGCCATTACTTACTTTTAAACTTGCCAAGAGACAAGATGGCGGGACTTATATCTTCCAATAATAAATGTGTCAAAACTTTTTACATAAGGCGCTAAATTGTTTACTTTGACAACGGTTGAATGTCACCTGTCTTTCATTTTCATTTCAAAAGATTAATGAAAACATATTTTTGACATCTGTATTTGGATAATTTCATTTTTAGTCGACTGTTTTGGTTATATTCTGTGGCGATCATGTAAATTTCTATTATTTCCGATTCTCTGTACGTTTGAAAACTAAGCAGCGCCTAACTAATGTTTAGGAGTGAAAAAAGTTGATCATTAATTATGGGCTTAAGAGCTGCTTAACTAAGAGATGGCTAAGCACTGCTTAGCGACATTTTTATAAGTTAGACTGATTATGTTTCCTCGGTAATAGTTCTCCAACGTGCTATCTACACAGTAATAGGTTGGTCTGTTCGTTGCTTGTCTCTTTTCTGATTTTGTCTATTATTCTAACCATTCATACAAATTGTGGACATCTGCCCACCTTTATATTTTTAGGGCTCTACTTTGTTTGACACGTAAATGCAATCCCCACTACCTTCCACTACATCATTCAATTATTGATCTCTTATATTACAGAAAAACTGACCGATGATGAAATTGAGGTAGAGGGATTCGATCTAGTATAGGCGTACATATAATGTATGATATACTTCTACTTAAGTTGCTTTGGAATGTCTAAATCTACACGAAGAAAAACATTTTGGACAAATTGACTACGAAAGTTCTCAGAAACGTATTTTTTATTCAAAACTACTATTAATACGTTATTTTTACAAAATAAGCTAGTTATTACCAAAAAAAATTGTGATTGTTGCTAAATAATTATAATTGTCACATATTATAGCACTAGAATATTAGTAACAGCAACGAGACATTTTTCTCGGTGTAATACTTTTATATCTACCTTCATTCTATTAGTCAATCTATGCTAACGTATTCCATCATTACTTATCTGGCCAAATGGTTCAAACGCGTCAAAAAACCTCAATAAATGGTGTTCTTACTGACGCTTATAAGTATTTCTAATGTACACGTACAAACAGACGTATCCTTCGATTATGTTGTGTTTAACTAAAGTCCTAATTCCATTTGCTCTAGGACTTAATTGTAATACAGCGTTGTCTAGCTTCTCTACATTAGCCTTCTCAGAACTGGGTTTATCAAATCCAAATGGCTATATATAAAATTAATTCACTTTATGCCCATTTACTAATTCAGTCTGGAATATTACACGTCGTTACTTGAATATAAGATTAATATCAGTCATTATGCCATCACCGACTCTGCAGATTTATCTAACTTAGTTTTAGAAATAATTATATTTTATGTATGTTTTTCTATGTCAATCTATGTAAGTAAAAATTAATTGCTACGTATGAAATATCATCACTTGAGAACGGCTCGACTGATTTGGCTGATGTATTTTTTTTATACGTAAAAGTTGTTTGGACAGCGTTGGTATGCAATATATTTGCTAAAAGTAAGTAGCACGGCGAAGCCACTGGTCACAACTAGTATGACATAATAATAATATGTAATACTTAGTTGGTATAAAAATCTTATTTTTATTGTTCAATAATTTGCAGTTCTTGCGCAAGATAAGTAGCTACATGATAATAATCTTTATTTATATATATAATTCTCCTGTACGTGTGTATGTGACTGAACTTCTCCTAAAGGGAAGGACCGACTTTGATGTTTTTTTTTTATTTAGGCGAATTCAAAAATATTTTTGTAAATTTAATAACATTCATAAAAAATATATAAATAAATATTATAATAATAATTCACAAAAAAGTAATAATTTTCTCATGGACTAGGCTAACATAAACATGGAGGAGATAATAATGTATTCAATAAAATTTAAGTGTGGAATAAAGTACTAGGCAACCATAAACGCGAACGAAAATGCTTTTTTTCTTTACGTATCATTGCAACTCATGCCGGGTATAGCTAGTTATAATAAAAGAAACTAAAGATGTCGCGGATTTAAAGTGACAAAATGGCGTTGTTGATTTTGGATTATTTTCTGAAACTTGGGATTCTTCGAGTGTCAATGTGTAGAAATGGTGTAGTACTTTGTGAACGTACATAAGTGTGGGTAAACCATACAAAGTTGAAAAATGTGATTTTCGCCTTCGCTCCAAAACTCCAATAGAAGTTCTAGTAAAGTTTCTACCACTTTACTAGGGCATGACTTGACTATGACTGGACCTTGACTCTTTTACTTGACTTTGACTGTGACTTGTGACTAGGACTTTTATTATGCAATACACCTGAAATATTTTATAACTTGACACTGGCGAAAAGAACATGTATGCGTAAAAAAACTAAAGATGTCGCAGTAAATTCTTTAGAGTTAAACATAATATCTCTAATATATTATATTATCAAATATATTATCACTTTGAAATAATAAATAAAGGATCCGCGAAGAGTTGAAAAGAGGCTCACTAAAATAGGCTCAAAACTTTAAGCCTGATACTATCAATTATATCATTGTGAAGCCTAGTGATTAATTATTTCATACTTCGATTGACAGTTTCAAAGAACATCGATTCCATTAGGTTCAGCCTGCTTTTAATATAAATTGAATTTTAGCTCGCTTCATTAGATATTTAGATTATTATTGCAGTAAGTTCATTGTTGTAGTCTACTTAATCATATTTCATGGTAATTGAATAAAACACATTTGCAACCACAAAGAAAATGACACATATACACTTTCATATTATTATATTATGGTTAATAACAGGTTAAAAGCTATGTAGTGAATATTTATCAAGAAAGTAATCTATTAGGAACGAAAATTGTGCCGGGAATCGAAACCAGGGCGTTTAGGGCTGCCCACGGCGTCAAATGAGTTTGTGTTATATATGAGTATTTGTTGCATTAGTATTCATTAGAACCAAATATATGATACAATAGTAGCTTCCAGATTCCTCAGTATAAAAACACTTACGAGCAAAACAAGCAATTCCTTAAATTTCGAAAATGTAAGTGCTCCAACATCAAATTTTTCTTGTGATCTTTAGAAAGCACAATACTGTCCATCTGTCCTCGAAGATCAATGACGTATTGTCTAATGGATTACCACTATTGTCCTGTGACGTCGCTGTCTTGGGTATAAATACACTAATGGTGTTACAGGCCGTGATACGGATTTATATAGCTATAGAGCCCTCTATATAGATAGCCTGTTACCTATGTATCTATAAAAACACGATAATCCTACTTATATTATAAATGCGAAAGTTTGTGTGTCTGCATGATTGCTACCACGTATCTCCGTAACGAATATCTGATTTTGACGAAATTAAGATTTTGTACATAGTTTAGGTTCCGGAATACCTAAAACCATAACCTACTTTTTAACTTATTTAATGAGGGCGAAGCCGCGGGGCATGGCTTGTATTAGATATTGTTTGATAAAAAGGAACGTAAGTATTACTCAAGTTTGTAAACACACGATTTACCTTACGAATGTTTATGTTTGACTCGTCCTATTATATTATTTTGAAATGTATTCATAAAGAACATAAAAAACATAAACTTAAGTGCTTTAACACTCAAAGCCCCATATTAAGTTCGACGAGTCGTGAGTGCCAGAAACATACACATCACACACACAATCACACTCATAACCAGAATAACAAAATTTCATTGATCCGATATCCGCTGCTTAAAAGGCATGCATCTAACAAAGCCAGCGAACAATTCAATATATAGGATTTCCTTTAGAGAGAAAACTTGTGTTATCCACCGGGAATCGAACCTGATACCCACAGTTCAGTTATGTAGGCAACCGCGCAACTATACTACTCCACCAGCGAGGAGTTTAACAGGGTTATGGCAATCTCAATACACAATTTTCTTCATGTAAGTAAAGTCTCTCAAAAAATCGTAAAAACGTATAGAAAATCATTTTTTTTTTCTAATTTACTGTAGACAAGCGTTTGACCACAATCTCAATTAATGAGTTTCGTTTTTTAACTCATTGGAAAGTTGTGAAATATTATTTAAACATAAACTTTCACACTCACAACCCCGCACTAAGTATGTTAACTTGCGTCGTGGGTGCCGGAAATATAACCAGCAGAAACACAAATTTCCCTAGGGAGAAAACTTGTGTTCCCGCCGGGAATCGAACCCGGTACCCCTGGTTAGAAGGCCAACACTCACCCAGTTAAGCTAACAGGCAGTTCATACACCATCGTATACAGTTTAACACGAAACTTTATAATAAATAATAGTACGTTTTCCTACAACTAGTATATAATTATGATCATTAGTACGTGATTTTCTTAAAACATCTTGGTCTATAAAATAATTGCAATAAAATCCATTCGACATTTTATTACCGGCGTACATGATAAACACGATTTCTAGCTTAATCACTATCATAAACCCATGTTAATAATCGGTCATAGGGAGTCTACCACAAATTTAACGAATTTATTCACCACGCACGGATAAGTAAATAAAGCAAGCTTAGTTAAGTAGAAGGACGACTTAGTTGTACATACTCGTAGCTCGTTTAATTTTCTTCTAAGACGGTTCTAATGACACGCTCGTACTTCGTCGTCTAATAGGCTAATAACAGAGCGTCTAGTCATAGTTAAAGGAGAAGAGTAAGTTAACATAAAGTTAGAGCGCTCCGTTTTAGATAAGAACGTTTTATAAAGGTATCTTTAATAATCATTTTCTAACGCCTTGGTACGCTATAAAACTATAACTATATATTCAAACGACTTGTCCATAGACACTACCTAAGAGAGATCTATCCAGTTCTCAATTCTTAATTTCCTAGTAGATCCAATGGTATTATTATTACTATTTTTCTTTTACATATTCTTCATATTATTAAAAAAATGTATCTATGTACATATATTATTTGTTTAAATATGTAATATATTGTATATGTATGTGTATATTATATATATATATATATATATATATATATATATATATATATATATATATATATATATATATATTGTAAATATGTATATCTAAATATCTATAATGTAGAATAAACATGTATATTATTTATATATATATCCTAAAATATTTATAATACATTCGGTTATTTTGTTTCTGCCGCACACCCACCGTTTTTCTTTCACGGCCAGGATGGCTGGTAGAGAATGCTATTTGGCATTAGGCCATTCCCTGTACTCTGATTTGTGCAATATGATTAAATAAATAAATAAATATATAAAGGAATTGAATTATTTTAAAATAATGCATTTAAACTTTATATACATAATACACTTTCGCACTCACAACTCTGTGTTAGATTCAAAGAGTTGTAGTAAATGTTGATAGACAAAAATATCGCTAGATGCGTAACTTGAACAGCTACAGCCATGTACTATTGATCTTACCGCTGAGCTACTCAAGCCCTGTTCCAAGCGACGAAATTATTCTGTCTTTATTATTAACGTCTAATGGCGACGTGTGACGCCATCTACTATAACCGTTTGAAACTATGACTGCCAACAACTCCGTAGGTCCATTGTGGTCGTAAACTACGATTGTTCGAATCGATGCGACGCGACGTCGATCGGTTGAAAGTTCAGTCGATTCATTGCTTTATAAGAAAAAAAATCGGTTGATTTAGATGTCGATGTAAATATAATCCGATGCCGGGAATAGATCCCCTGACTTGGTTGTTAGCTACGCGTTGTGATAAAAAAAAATGTTGGGGATGCTGTAAACATACACAAATACAATATACACAAAGTCATGAAGAAGGTCGCGTCGCCCATCTCTTGATATAAATTCAGCTTATGTTAACGTTGTTGTTGGTTGTATGTATTTACATGACTTAGTCAACATTATAAATGGAAATTTACCGATCTTGCCTACCTCAATGTCATTTGTACCTATTATAGATAAGTTAGTTCAACGATTTCATTAAATAAATAAATAAATAAAAATCAATGTAATACATCAAAATACACATTACAAAAATCTCATTTATATAAACTTTAACTAATAATAGACAGACCGTTTTAGTCTGAGAGACAATGCCTTTTAGTGTATTGTGAAAATGTATAAACTAATTTTACCAAAGCGAAGACTGAAACGGTTCCATCTATCAGTGCAGTTTGAACCGGTTGCGTTGTAACGCGGAGGCTTGTACAGCTACTGTATCCTAATTAACAAGTAAAGCAGCAGGACAAGAATAAGCAAGCATAAGTACAAAATTCAGTAATATACGTAAAATTCAGTATTTTACTTTAGATACAATATTTGTACTATTGGTTTGTGGGCTTATTTTCTTCGGCATCGAGATTACTTACTAATTACCCTTTGACTATGATCCAGTGGAACTAGCGTTGACTAATAGCAGTTAGACGCACTTTACTTCTCTAAAAGCTTTTTAAGTATTCTGTGGTGAAACTTCGTTCGTGGAACAAATGTTACCCAGCACAACCTTGTGGGCCAGATGGGTGTGACAGGGTACTTAATTATTTAATCTACTTTGGGCACGTTTAAGGAGAATCGAAGATCAGGTAATCAAAAACGGTGTTTACAAAATGTGCTTTCAAGATAGAATACGACGAGAAACGATATAATAAAATGTAAGATCGCGGCAAAACACGATTCGGGAAGAAAATCTACCGAAATTATATAAGTTAAGGCACATACCAAACAAACCTGCAAATTTTATGAATATTAAAGCAAAAACATTGCAACATATTCAAGGTTATAATGTATGTGTACCTCCCTCTTCAAGTTACAGCTCTCTAATCAGAGAGAGGATTTTGTATTAATTATCTTGTGTTTTACTAGTTCTCTATTTTTTTTTTTACATCAAGATGAAACTTTAACAACTACAACCCGACCAGTAGCTAGGAAATGGCTTATTACAGTTTCAAACCAAAAAAAATTGTCATGTTATACTTTTTTATTAAACATGCCACACATTTTTGAAATCGTATTTATGAGCTTTTATTTGATTGATTTTATTTCAACATGGTATTCATTTGTTTTGTTTTCATTAATTTATTGAGTACCTACTATTAAAAAACATAGCTTATGACACCCTTAGAATTGAAACGTTTTCAACGATACCTTATACATTACAATCGGATTATAGTTTGGATGCTATGAAGTAACAAACGAATATTCATACATATTATATACCTATCACGTCGTAAAATAGAGATTGACGATAAGACTGCTTATACTGGTTCATAAACAGATAACAAGCACACACATAGCTATGCGTATCTACTAACCACTGAATGACTCAAAAGGAAAATGCATGTGACTACTGTATCTCTTCTCCCCTTTTAAATCCACGTCCTGTCCGGCAATGCATTACCTGAAACAAAAAAAAAACAGAAATGTAAT
Organism: Lomographa bimaculata; assembly: GCA_948107665.1. NCBI lineage: Eukaryota > Metazoa > Arthropoda > Insecta > Lepidoptera > Geometridae > Lomographa > Lomographa bimaculata. The sequence goes on along the minus strand of OX403586.1, from coordinate 12,510,033 downwards.
ACCTGAAAATGTTCATAAATATTTAGCTTTACGTGGATCGCACAGGTATTAAGAATACAATTAAAACTAACGTTGTGCATGAATAAATTAACAGCTAGTTGGTTGTGCGTCTGCTAATTCAGTTATGATATTGACATCTACGTAGAGCTGTGGATATCGGGTTTGATTTCCGGCGGGTGCATAAGTTTCTTCCTCAATAAAATATGTGTTTCTGGCTCTGGGTGTGATTGTGTGTATGTTTCCGACACTCAAGACACGTTAAACTTAGTGTGTGTGTGTTACCCTCTGAGTGAAATTTCGGGCCAATTACAAGATTTAATTTTTTAGGTATATTCCACTCTAATATATGTAATTCATATAATGTAGGCTGTCTGTCTTTTTGTCCGTTAATATATTTTTCTATTTGAGTTATTTTTTAACAGCTTAATAACTGATAATTTCTTGATAATATGGTCTATGGTCCCGATTTACTAATCGGGAAGTTTGTCGGTTCTGGGTGTGATTATGTCAGCATTATTAACATTTCCAACAGCCACAACTAGTAAGTATTATATGCTCTGTTAGTCCATGATTGAGATCTCTAGATTCTTCAACAATCTTGATTTCCACTTGACCGTTCATACTGGTGGTCTACCTTGAAATTGTTACCTACTCAAGAAATATGACTATGATAATAAACATCGTCCAAATCTTCAAATGTCTTTTTGTTTATCAGCCAGATAGCACTTATGGGGTGTTACAGTCCCAAGCCATTATATTTTTATAGGCGCTATAAAGCATGTTCTCGGAGTCTAGCGACCACGCAACGGAATCTATGGCGGGCGGTGGGCAGATGTGGGCGGGCGGGAGTTGCTTGATGCGCAGTTAACGGTAAAGCGATAGAAACAATATGTCAATGCATGTTTGTCGCTTTGTTTTATGAGTTTCTTCGGAAATATGGGTGAAAGCAGTGTGTTTTTTAATGTGGGGCAATTTCAAATGCCTTATGGTTTGCTTTTGGAATCGAAACATGACAGATATTTATCATAGTCGCGTTCACATTTTCATAACAAATAGCGTTGTTTTTAACACGTTTACATTAAAATAATTAATCGGTATTTACTGCAATGTTTTAAACGGTACATATTAAGGATTACATAAACATACACGCTTTCACACTTACATCCGCACACTAAGTTCGATGGCTTGTATTGTGGTAATAGAAACATTCACCTCACACCAAACCAGAAGCACAAATTTCCCTGGGGGAGAAAGGTTGTGTTTCCATCGGGCATAGAACCCGATACTTTTGCTAAAACGGCGAACGGATACCCAACTTGCCAACGGGCTGTTTAATAATTTTAAAGCAACTGTCCGAAAGATTTCTGGTCAATTTATTTTAATCAGCTCGCTCCAAATGGTCAAATCCTTATATAAAAATAAATAAAAACCCGTATACATACCTATATCTGAATAATTATCTTGTTGGCCAGTTAGACATGGTTATCCAACTTTCAATAGTTTACAGAAATGTGAACCATTTATTGTCAAAAGCACGTCATAAAATGCTTTATTTCTATAGAGATCACTTTAGAGATTTTTTCTACATCACAATATATATTAGTAGAGCTGGTATTTCAAAACAATAAGGTCCCTACCAGGTGCCACCACAAATATTGACAAACATACCAAAAAAAAACGCAAGCAGAAAGCTGGAATAACTGTAGTGATTACGGAATAAAAAGGCTGAAAAATAGCGCGTACATTTTCAATAAAAGTGTTGGCATGAAGCGGCTATTGGTTTTCTTTACGCCCTCTCGTGCAGTGTAATTCCGACCGATATGCCGCGCCGCCAAACTAACATGCAAATATGAAACACAGTTTTGGAATGTTGCACACTAGCCTTATAAGATCGAACTATTTTAATTAAATATGTTGATGGTATATATTTAAATTATTATTGTTACCAGTTATTTCAGTGGCAAAACACCACACTTACTAAAGGAATTGGGAAATTGTTACTATAGATGAACCAGACTTTAATCTTTACAGTGATTTTAATCACGTATATACTTGAGGGCTTGGTAGACGAATCATATAATAACAATCAAGGTAATGTAGGCAACAATGATTTATTTTTAACGGGCCTCCTTTACCTACAATTGCATCATACATGCCTAAGAAAAATTTGGTAGTAATTGTAGTATAGCGCTAATAAGTGACTTGAGAATATTCAACATTTTGCAAATAAAAACGTGTTTGATTCCCGGTGGCAGCACAAGTATTCTCCCCAAGGGAAATGTGTGTTTTTTTTAGGTGTAGCAATTTTGGTTAGTGTGATGTAAACTTATCCGGCACCTACGATAAAAATCTTCTAACATAGTGTGGGATTGAAAAAAAAAATGGTAAACGATAAATCTTGTAATAATAGATATAGTTAAATTTATATAAGTCATATACAAGATTAAATTAATAAAGCAGAATTTTTAGTTTTTTCTGTTACGTCATGGTCATAAAAGGCAAAATTGTATCAATAAAATACAAAAGACCCATAGGCCACTTTTATGGTCATCCGAGACACTGCCTAATTAAATCAGAATCTTTTTCGGCTCTTTTCAAAACATCAACCTGTCTCATTGCCGATGAGATTTCAATTTAATGACCATAAAATCTTGTAATTGTTATTTTATTAACTCAAAAGTCATTATGCATGTGGATAGATAAACAGCTCGAATGATCATTTTATTTAATTTTAATTATATTATGTGGTATAAAATAGACGCCGTTTGAGAAATGATTGACGTGCTTTCCCAACTTAATGCATCTGATTACCATAAAAACTTATGAAAAAATGAGTGATGGAATCGAGGGCAGATTCTTTAAATATCGATGAATATAACGTAATCTTCTCATGTAATATTATTATTATCTATACTAATATTATAAAGAGGTAAAGTTTGTTTGTCTATATATATAAAAGAAAGTCGTGTTAGTTACACTATTTATAACTCATGAACGACTGAACCGATTTGGCTGAAAATTGGTGGGGAGGTAGCTTAGAACCAGGAGACGGACATAGGATACTTTTTAGGAACGTAATTTTTTTTTTAATAAGTGTATAAAAATCATTTTCTCATACGTCACTCGGATTTGGTAAGGTACTAGGCAAACATAAACATGAAGGAGGTAATAATATAGACACGTGGCATTGTAACGCATGCCGGTATGGCTTCCTAAACACGCACATTCATTGACTGTTAGGCGGAACGAAGGTCGCCGGGACAACTAGTTATATATATAACTAGCTGTAGGTACCTAGTGTGCGTTAAAATTCCAGATAAAGAAAGTGTTTTACCTCTCTCACGTTTATGGTTTCCTAGTACTTTAATACCATACTAAAAACCTTTTGGATATTGTTCATACAAATATACAAAATTCGTAATTAAAAAATGGGGGTGGGGGTGAAAAATACTTTACAATCTATTCTCATACCTACCCAAAATTAACAAAAAAAACCATTAAAATCGTTCGAGCCGTTTTAGAGGAGTCCATCCACAAACACCGTGACACGAGATAGTTAAATATGAGAAGATGATGTTATGATTGCATTTTGTCTGTTATGGAATACGTGTGACATTAATTTTCATGCGTATGATTTGGTCATCCTTTTAATTGATTAAATACTTGAGCTTGTTAAAGAGCACCAAAATGATTATTCAGTAATATACAATTTAAATCCACGCAGTCCTGTATCACTTTGGTGATTTATTTTGACGTACCGCTGGAACTAGTTAGAACAAATCATAGGTTCATAAGACACATATAAGCACACAAGTTTGTTGTAACTAATTCATATCTAATGTGTTTTGCTGTTTTAGGTCACTTAAAACAAACAATGTGAAGATTTGCTTGCATCATGCTTGCTATCCAACACAATATAATTATTAATACAGCAAGGGGAACAGCCGGCAAAAGCTCATCATTAAATAAGTCGGTAATGAATAGCTCATGCTATAAAGAGATTCGACACAAAAGACTGAAATATGACTTAACGTTGACGCCCACGTCAGGTTACAATATCACGTCACGACAGTGCCTATTCTTGATATCGAGATAAGTAACAAGAGGCAGCGGAACAAATATTTTAACTGTCTTTAATTCATACCATAATTATTTGAATGTCCGGCCGCTTTTCGGTCCACCGGTCTGCACTGGGCGACTTGTGGTGACGTCGCTTAACTGTAGCGAATCTAAATGAAACACTTAATTGAGCTAGAACCGTATATTTACGGCTAGTCGACCTCAGGTAATAGTCGCTGTTACAAAATTCAACACGGGCCTACCTACCACTAGAACCATGAACACAACGTTTCCCCTTTTTTAGGACGTACAACGCCATCTAGTTATGTTTTTATACAACTTTAAGGAACGACCTATACTTTCGTAAATAATATAAACGGCACTTGCCAATCATAAAAAAAATAGCCTAAAAGTAAGACCATGAGTGATATTGAAATATTATAACTATTTTGGGTATTGTAATATTTTTATCTACACTCATTCCAGAAATACTATAATTAGTGTGTCCAAAAACAGATACTTTTTGTCGAAGCATTTATGCGCACTTAATTTAATGGCTCTTATAGCTTTTAAATAATTACTACAGACCCTAGTTACTACTGACAATCAATTATAACATGTGAAAAAAACTGAGCTAATAAAAAGTCTATCCTAGAACAGAAGCGCACTATTATTTACTGAATAATAAAAAAAAACCCCAGTTTACGCAAATGTAACATAACTCATGATGTTTGTTTAGAAATCTAAGAATACGTAGTTTTTTGACCGAGAGAGCGCGAAGCGCGAGCGAAGCGTCACCGTTGTAGCTTGACCCAAAATTGCTTTCGTATATCCGAATATCTGGATGTCCGGTTGTTCTCCTCTATAGGACGCATTTAATTTTTAAGTTTGAAAGTTATATAGGATTTTTATCTATCCAGTTTTTGAAAATTATTCAAGATGGCGTAGATATAGGGGTTATAAAAATCATATTTTAAGCCATTTCCAAAATTACGCGAGATCTTCAGCTCACACAGCCACTAGTTTTAGATTTGTCAATGGAATCATCTTAGTCTAATATTTTTCTTATTAGATTATATATCGATTACAAACATGTTTTATTATTAGAGGGGAAGTTTTAATATTAGTTTTAACAAGCCGAGCCACGCGGCTTACTCCGCGTTGTTTTAGTTAAAAACTGTTTATCTTGGGTATAAGCTATGTACATTCCAAATCTCTTTCAAACCAGTTTAGCCGAAACAGCGCTTTTTTTAAACTGCGATAGGAAAACATTTGACTACTATCCCACTTGATGTGAAGTGACGATGCGGTCGACGATTGAGCACGGTTGCCTAGAAAATACCTCTCGAAAATACTCTCGACTTGAAATGAAAATTAAAATACTTACACAGACATTGACGTAAAATAAATTCAAATTTCTCGTTTATAATATGATGTGTATGTGATTTATAAAATGTAAGTAGTTTATTGACTGAACTCTCCCGCTTGTCTCGTGTGCCACATACAATATTTGCTGCATCACGGCTGTCAGTACACCGGTTCCGTAGCCGGGAAACCGTCGAATGCTTACTCAAGCCATGACTCCACAACTCTACTCCATTTAACTCTGATTCCATATTATCATAATCATTTACATAGTCAGGCGACGTGGAATAAATGCCTTCTTATTATCGGCCCTAATTATTGTTCTTTGTGTTTAAATTCGGGGTGGTTTTTTTGATATTCAAATTGAGTCACGTATGCGGGAAAGAGGTTAAAGTGCACTAAGGCTATTCCGGACGGACAAGGATCAAGGCATTTAACTCCGATATTTAAGTGTTTAAATTTTTTTAGGTGTTTGCGATTATTATCCTTTAAACAGATTTAAACGGATTTTATCGAATATCAGAATTTGGAAACGTCAGTAATAAAAATAATGATAACTATAAGTGATAATATCCGTTGAATCATATTATGACGAAGTCCAGTGGAAAATTAATTGAATTAGGCATTACTTTTAGGAAATCCATAACGACAAAGTTAATTTATTACATTTAGTGTTAATCCCGATAAAGTTGTTAGGCTTTAAGCAGGATGCACACGCCACGAATGTTAGTGTTATTGGGGTGCAAACGTTAGTATTAGTATCGTGGGAACTCCGCCGAAGCCTCTGCTTTCGCCGATCCCTGTTCGACACGTTTTTCGCCTCTAAATGAGGCATCCTCAGGAGCTATTGACTCGCCGAACGCTAGAACGAGAGTTATTTACTTTTGCGGCAGGCGGGTGATGCATCCTGCTTGTAAGCCTAACAACTTTATATGATTAACACTAAATATAATAAATTGACTTTGAAGTCCAGTGGATTTTCATGGTAGGTATAAATTTTTTTGCTCTAAATGTATCCAAAAATTGTATCATCTTCGCATTTTACATTTGAATAAACGTAACATAAGTATTAAAATCTACTTTATATTTGCCAAAATCAATTAAATGTAGAACAGATCTCGATGTTTAATATGTTTTGTATAAAACTTTATGATGTGATGGTTTTTTCGTAACGTCAACATAAACGCTTTTACACTCACAGCCACACACTAAGTTCGATAACTTGTGTCGAAGGCGCCGGAAACATTCACATCACACACACTATCGCAACCGAAAACAGAAACACATTTTTTTCTTGGGGAGAAAACTTGTCTTCCCGCCGGGAATCGAACCCAATAGTACTTAAAGGCAAACCCGCACCCAGCTAAGAGTATTTCGTAAAATATTATTACATTAATAACAATATTGTTTAAAATCCAGGCAAAGTGTGTTTTAGGCCTTCACAATCTTAATATTAAGTTGTTAAGGCTCAAACAATTATCGTTTATGACATCAGTGAAAGTGCTGTTTACTTTAGTCGCTGAGCAATTTTTGAATGATTTATAGAGGAGCCAACGCGATTTTGGAGAGATCTTATCGGATTAAAATGTGTCGTTAATTGGGCCAACAGTGCAGCGAATGGTGTAGCTGTTTTTTTTTGGGTCAACTTTATTTTATGTAATTATTTTAATTTATGACATGGTAAATATTTTTTTCATAAATAGATTGTGATAATATTGTTAAAATTTAATACACGTTCTAAAATTTAATAAATCTATCATTGACTACTATACAAATCACGTTTACTTTAGGCACAGAAGGTTCAAAACTCTCTGGCAACTGTAAAAATATGTTAAGAAATATTGTATTAGTAGTATAAAAATATTTTTAAAAGACAGATGCACAAAATATAATAATTTCTATATATCTACTAGATAAAACATCACATCAACATCATCTCTAAAATCGATAATCAAACTATTCACAGAGAGAAATGATCACATATTTCACGATAAAACTTTTTACTTTCCCAAATAGTTTTACCTATGGAATACGTTAGACGCTCTCGGAGTCACATAAATCCTGATGTGGCAGAAGATGTCACATAAACTTGATTTATCTTAAGTTACGTAAGTTAACTCCTAACAAAACCTTACCTACATGAGTGTTGCAACTTACATTCCGAAGTAAAATTACGGTCAATAGTTTGGATTGATTGATTATTGCCACCTTGGTGATGTTTGCGAGCTTTTAAGAAACCGATCTTCAGTAAACAGTTTTATTAGTTGGGCCTACTTGCTGTTTTATATCTCATCAATCAGACATAAGTTGAACTCAGATTTCTCATTACCCTACTATGTTGAAACAAAAAGGGGGTTATGTGATTTTAGCACCGTAAGTATGTACTTCTGTATCTATGTACCTATATTCGTTTGTTCTCAAATAGCGTTTAAAATAATGAGCTGATTATATTTGATTGTTACTATAAGAGTGTCGTTAAATTTGTTTAAATTCTGCGGTCGTCTAAACATTTTTTTATAAGTAAAAACAATATGTCGTCCATTGCACTTATTAAGGTAGTGACTAAATTAATGTAATTGGACAATTTAATTAAAAATAAATATTATTACTTCCATCGGGATTGGTATAAACACAACAAAATATTATTTCAAAAATGTATGACATGTACTATTTGTATCAAAACAGTTAAAAAATACTATTTCAAAAATGTATAACATGTACTATTAGGGACTTGATATGTACGCGTGTGAGTACTTGTACACGCGTATTGTGACCTTTACGTGCGCTTCGTGCGCTTTGTATATTTTGTTACAGTAGAGCCTATACAAATCGTTGGCAGCGGGATACATTTTATCTTCACAGCGCCCGGGCCGCGCGCCCCGTGCGCTTTGTATCCCTGAAAATATATATTTTTTCAATATTTATAGCCATTTATTGGGTTTTAGTTTCGAAAAATCGGTCTCGTTTGTAGATCACGCTGAAGGTAACAAAAAAATGGTTTTATAGCATTTTTAAAACTAAATATATCTAGTTGCTAGAATTTTTCTAATTAAAAAAATAATCTTTTGACTATTCTGTTAGTACTGTGCTCCATATATGTTTACTTAACGCCTGGCACTTGCGGTTAGTTTTGAATAACTAGGTACTTAATTTAAAATGACTCGGTACTCGACTTTGTATTTTTCATATAAAGCTTTCAGTTTCAAGAAAATTGAACTAAGCATTGATTGCTTTTATCAACACCTATCAACTATTAATTAATCAATACATAATTTTCAATTCCCAATACCTACTCTCTTAATTAACTACGCGTCAAGCAATAAAATGTCATTCCCCTTGTTAATTAAGTGGACTACATAAAACGTATATGTTAAAACATCTAATTTAAATTTAACTTTTAAACGAGTCAAGTTTTATCGAAAAACAGTATTTTTATGAATTCACATAAAGCTAACTGAAGTAAATAGTAATATGATAAAAAATTACGTACTTAACCCTTAATCACTCGCGTTGCTATAAAAAACGCCTCAAAACCAAACGCTTTCACACTCTCAGCCCCACATTAAGTTCGATGACTTGTGTCATGGGTACCGGAAACATTGACATCACACACACTCCCACCCAGAACTAGAAACACAAAATTTCCTTGGGGAGAAAACTTGTGTTCTCGCCGGGAATCGATACCCTTGCTTAGAAGAAACAACGAACACTTTCCCAATTTAGCCAACGGCCAGTTCAAATTGCATTATTTTACTTCCAAGCATGTGTAACTCTTTTATTTTTTAATAGTATCTATGATTTTCCATTTTTGCATTTCTAGCAGATGCTTTTGTAGGTCCCGCCTTTGTAATTTAGTCGCAATTCCACTTTGTGTGGGGTATTGCATCTTTGTTACATTTGTCCAAGGATAAAAGAAAAAAAAAGAACCGTATGAACTACACGGGCCAAATGAATCTGCCGTGACTATTCTATTGTGAGGTCTAGTGGAAGTTATTTACAAATACTGTTAAGTTACATAAATAAATATAGGTAGTCCTATGTGGATTATTTGTAATATATTCATAAATAAATATATATAAGCTATGGAATTAGATACGTATAAACTGGTTAAAAAGTTTTAGTCCCCACATAATAGTTAGTGTAACTTTTTAGTCGCAAGTGATTAAGGGTTAACAGTTGGAAGATTATAGATACGGGATAAGACGATTGTAGAAATAGAACGCGAACTGTAGGTCCATATTAAACGTACTAAATATCATATTATACCAAATCCACATATTGCATTTTCTAAGGAATACAGTCTCGTGTTAGTAATTAAATCTCAACAATCAGGTAATGAAATACGCTACTACGAGTAATAGGTACCAGGAAATCAGACCCATTAGAGAGTTTCACGTTCCACTGTTCTTATTATTATCTTGCCTTTTTCCACTTTTCCTTTCCTCACACGTCACTCACTATAACTTTCGTAACGATGTTTATTCCAGATCTAATTCCCCGAAGTTAACAATCCAATCTCCCTTCAAAAAGCGACTGAGCGTCTAACGCGATTAGCGCGGCATCCACACCAACGCAAGACCAAGTATGCGTTAATTGACATTGACTAGTTCGTGCCTACAGACAGATTCCTGGGCTTTGAGCTATAACATATAAATATAGTAGAAGTGAATGAAATAAAGAAGTAAATTTAAAAAGGAAAAATCAAGTAGCCAATTCGCATATTTGGTTATACATTTGCCAGATTGCCTACGATTAGATAGAATCATATTATGAAAAAATGAAAAAAAAAATGAAAAAATCGTTTATTTTAGGATAAAAACAAGGTTGTACAGACAAACATTTTGGTAAAACGATGACACCTACAGTAGTGCAAAACTGTGTCGCAGCTGCCAATGCCCTCCTCCGAAAAATGTTGATACAATATTCACAATTTCAAACAATTATACTGTTTCAGACAAAGATAAATAATTTAAGTTACGAATCTATCTAGAAATTATTTAAGGTATATGATGTTATATAAAAATCAGGAAAATAAATTGCTCTGATTACACTATGCACGTTTATTGTGGCTGCCGCAATAGCCTTTATATTCTTTCATACCCATATGGCTTTCACAACTGCCATTTCAACAATCCCTTTCTTGATTGCGTCCATACAGTAAAATTTGTGTCTTCACAAATATTGTCCCTTTTTCATATTCCGTTAAATTGAAACAGCTAAGACGTTTATTAAAAAATGAGAACACCTCGAAAATTATTATAGATATAAACTAAAATTTTACTCATAGGTAGAAAATAAAAGCTGTGTTTATTTATAATTTAACACATAGTCTCGTCATTCTATCGTACCGCTAAAATAATTTTCCCTAAAAACCCTCATAAGAGACCGTGTATATGCATACAAAGCATTTAAACAGCGCAGTAGTGTAAGAAATCAGTGGAAGAATTATTCTAATGCCATATAATTTGTAATTCTTGGCTCTGTATAATAGACAAGTGTAACGCTTCAATCAGTCAATCAAATTACTCATACCATTATCAGGTTGCTTAAAAATTGTTTTCTTAATTATTTTAATTAGTACGAAAGACTCATCTAGCAGTGTCACTAGTTTTATAGTTCAAGGATGACTACAGACAGGATCTACTGAATATTCATGCTATGTGTTCCTCGCGCCAGAACATGGGCATGGATTCTTGGATCTAACATTTCGGGGTTGTACCGATTTATCTTCGTCAGCCTTAGGCTTGCGTTGTTTCGCATCTTTAAAGCTTTTATCAGGTAATCTTAGATCGTGTTCCGTTTGTATTATTTTTTATATAAACGTAAAACAAACTTGTGCATGAAGTAAAAAAGACTTAGTGCCACAGTGGAACTGCCCTTTTTGGCTTTGTTGAGTAAGCGTGAGTCTTCTAAGCATCGGGTTCGATGGAAACACAAGTTTTCTCCCCAAGAGAAATCTATGTGTGTGATTGCGTATGAGATGTGAATGTTTCTGGCACCCACGAAACTAGTTATCGAACATAGTATGCGGTTGTGAGTGTGTATGCGTTTAAAAACAATGTTCCTGAATTTCAATGTTTTTTTTTTGTAATAAAAAAACTTGTTTCACAGCACCGCGTACACCGCCAAAAATGGCCACAACGTAATATATTAATTATCTTTCATGTATCTATAATTATCTTTCATAACATTTAAAAACACTATTTAATATTTAGAATGATTGATGAAAGAATTATACACCTTGGTGTGTGGAGAGAAATAAAAAAAAAAAAAAAGCGTAAAATAAAGTAACACTCTTCAATAGCTAGTAAAGATCTCAAGTTTGAGTTAATATGGTTTGTTTAACGTTCATTACATTTTTATTTTAGAATTAGTTGATACAATCGATACAATAAGAGTTAAAAATACGTATATTAAAAAAAAACTCCTTCTATTTGCCATGTAATAATCCGGGCGGGCAGATCCGCCATGACTCCGGGTACCAACATCCGGCCTGCATCCGGGAGCGTCCATATTTACACTTTTGTATATGTTTGACAAATAAAAACATATTCGCATGTATACCTGCTCATTCGAAACATTAATTTCCGTTTTATTTGCCTTTGGGGCCGTTTATTTGTACGGATTAAATGTAATTGTAACGCCACGAGAACGATCTCGAACACGCGAAATATATTGTTGTTGGTAAGGGCTGGTTAGCAGGTTATTTTAAAATATATTTAAAATACATTATAATACTCTCTTGACCATCATCTTAATATAATAGCGTAATATATTACTTGACGTTCGCTTTTTAAGCAATCGGTATCGGGTTCGATTCCCTGCGAGAACACAAGTTTTCTCTCCATGTAATTTTTTTGTTCTCGTTGTGACTGTGTGTGATATGATTGTTGCCATCACCCACAACACAAGTCTTCGAGCTTAGTGTAGGGCTGTGAGTGTAAATGTGTTTATTATTATATTAATTGTATGTTGGCTTAGTTGGGTGCGTGGGTGTAAAGTTTGTAAGTGTGGTTGTTTATTTCTTACTTCTTCACGCTCATACTGCTGGACCAATTTTGATGAAAGTTGGTATGGAGGTAGCTGACACCCTGGACTATCACATAGGCTACTTTTAATGCCGACGAAACGGCTGACACCACAGGGCGCAACTAGTATTATATAGTCTAAAGCAAAAAAATAAACAAGACACTCTCAGTTCAAAACATTTTCTGTTCAGACATTACCTTTGCCCCACCAAAAATCCTTACGCTTTAACCCCAACGATGTATCTGTCTTAATTAAAGACCAAACCACCATAATGTTAATGAACAGATGTCAACCTGTCACTCAATCATCACCTTTAAACGTTTTGGTTTACTTATCACACAAGCTATACACGAGTCAAATGAAAAAAGTCCTTAAAACTAATGCGTAAACTCTAAAATCGAATGGGAAAAGAAAAAGCTTGATTTTCAGAACGTGAAGACAAGCGGAACAAATTTAATTTAAGGGTGATCTCGTACATTGTTATCTGACATATGTAATGGTTGCTTCCTTTTGTTATGTTATATTTATAAACAGTTACGTGAACAAAGTCTATATTGAGTAACATAAACTACAGTATATATCAGTAGGCCTTCGGAGCCAGTCATCTTGATTAAATTTATTTTGGACCAATTGGAAAGTAACATTTTTCAAACAGAAAAAAAATAAAATCGGTTCACGTGAAACAAAGTTATGAGGTAACACACAAAAAAAAATACAATCGACTTGAGTACCTCCTCCTTTTTTGTGAAGTCGATAAAAAATAACTTGGTATATTGTTCATGCCGTGCTTTCGGTTTAATAACGGTAGAATTTCGTAATAATAAATTGTTAAAAATCATTAATATTAATGAAAGATTGCGTAGTTCAAGTTTCATTCCTTGAGTTTACAAATGTCCTTTTTGCCATCTAACAAAATCAACTGTTAAACGTCATCATCTTATAGTTGATAGACGTTCAGTTCGCTAGAAGCGTTTCACTTCTTTGTTTATATTTCGTCTTTACCCGCATATATAATTTCGCACGTTTATAATCCGTCTTTGTTCAATTGACGGTAAAACGTAGCAATCTTCAAATCTAGAGTGAATAGATACCTTCTAGACAGCAAAGTACATTTTCTGCTGCACCATCACTTTCCGTCAGGTGTTACCTGAAATTTCAAATCTTTGCCTATTAACCTTTAAAAATGGAAAATTTATGTTATTTTGTTAATTAGTCACCGGTGAGCAGTTAGTAGGACGTTTTAGATCACCACTGGTGGCGAAGTATGGTAATGTTATGGCCTTAGCCATATTTTTTACCTATCCAGTTTTTTGTTTGTTCATTACATCATGGTAGAGCTGACATTATGGTCTACTTTAAAAATAAATATAAGCAAATCCAAAAAAAAAGTCGATAGCAAATATCTCGTTACAATTTATTCCCGGTACAATTTCTATGCAACATAAACTGGGATCGCCTTTGGAATATGATCTAGACTTTAGATAATAGAGGCCGCACTTTGAGCTATAAATTTTTGATAGAAGAAGTGAGACTCTTCTTGATTGTAATGAGGTACCATCTACTATTTCATGTTAATGTATATAAATACTTTAGTATTAGTTCAATTCTTAGTATTCTTTATTTTCAGTGCTTCAAAAGTTGTGACCACTGAAAATTTTGCGCATTTAAGATGTGGTACTGAAGACGCATGTTAAGAATACCATGCGTTGCCACGATGACTAACATAGCTATACTCCAGGAACTCTAACATCACTAAACGACTTTCCACTGTATGCCGAGAACGTCAGCTTAGCTTTTTCGGACATATAATGCGATCTCAAAAGCATGACCTGTAAAAGCAACTGATAGTGGGACATATGCGGGGAAAGCGACCCAGGGGACGAATATCAGCGCAATGGTCGAGTAGCATAATAGAGGCAACAGGAGAAACTCTACAACGAAGTATTGTAGTGGCGCAAGACCGAGAAAAGAGTGGAGATTATTTACATATGGTTACGATCCTCATTGTCAGAATTATTTTCCACGTGTTACTTTCAATTAAGATAGATATATTATAACAAAAGATATTGGTATAAAACGTTTCGTTCTCGTCATCCTAAGATATTAGATGTTAAACCGTTGTTATTGCACTGATTGTTACTTTTATGTATTTATTTTCAGCGTTACACTGCGTATTCTTAATATTTTTTACATAATCTTAGTCACCTCTTGTTTATAACGTAACTCCAATATGTAGCACTAGTTATTTATGGCTCAGCTTGCGAGCTAGTTGTAAACTGCAAATAAACACAATTGTAACATAATCGAAAGCAGTTTGAAATACTTGACTTAAAACTTTTACCGGTCGTAACTCAGTGAAACATCAAAAAACTTTTCAAAGGTTCAGCTGTTTTATTGTTTTTTAATTTAAATCACTATATACTGTTCCATTAAAGGCATACTTCCGTTATGTTGTTAAGGATCTAACAATGGTTTTAGCTTCTGAGTTAAACGTTTGCTTACTAATGCTTTTAACTTGTTCTTGTTTATGCTGTTTATTTTTTATTGTTTATGGTTTAATTTAGGAAAGAAATAATTGAAATGTTGCACTTATTACCGAGTTTTCATTAGGCACAGAATACATCTAAAATGGTTTAAGGTCAAGATAGATAACTTAAACAGGAGAGATAGTGGTCAAACGCTACTTCAAACTAGCCTTTCAAGAATACACACAGATTACAATCTTTTGGGTTTATAATGTAAGATAAGTAGGGATGTTTAACTACATTAAAATATAAAGAGCTTGAAAATTTGAATTCGGAACATACGATGACTTCTTGTAAGTAGGCTTATTACCTCTCATTCTATTTTCAAAATTCTATCAGAGCGCCTGGTTGAAGCGACGCGTGATCAAAATGCTGGCACTTATTTGGCTCAACGTATTAGCATTGCAATTCAGAGAGGCAATGCCGCCAGCATGATGGGAACGCTACCCACTGGTAGTGGGCTTGAGCACTTGAGTTACCTATAAGCTCGATGTCTTGTAGGTAACTTAGTTCTTCGCTGTACATAGTTTTAGTTTAGTTTTAGGAAATATAGGCAATTGGCCCGTAGTTAGGCATGGAAAAAAATTATGAACTTATTACCTTGTGTAACAAATCGCAGGTTTAATTTGTTTAAATTATCTAAACTAATTACTATAGGTAATCATTATTTTTTCCAATACTACAATCGACTGATCATTACAAAAATATATTCCACGTGGTTCGTAATTACTAATATAAAAGTGCCTAAGCTCAAAGCATTCCCACACGACATTTAATTCTAATCTTCAGTTTATACAATGTATCTTCCGATATAATATTCTCACCTGTTATGTGGATAAAATATAACAACGTTACTAGAGGGCGCCACTCTACCAGGAACACGCTCGTAAAGATATTATTTCGCATTTAACCGGCCATAAATATGATTTAAGCGCATTGTAACGCTATAAATAATTATGCATGTCAGCGGCCGTGGGGTAATGTGTCAGGTATCTGGGCGATGTTAGTGGAGATTCGTGCTTTTGGTTTACACATGCTACAATTCTTTGCAAAAAGAATGTGGAATATAACATAGTTGAACAAGTCGTTATATTATATTTTTTTGTATATGTCTCTTGTGTATATGTGTATCGCATAGGTATTTTATATACTAAAAATATGATCCTTAGTAAAAAATGTGTTATTAAGCTATTGCATAGCTTTTATCGCGGGCCTTGAGCGTGGAGACCGAATCCAGAAATTCCGTAACGAAAATAAACTAACACCCCCCACTCCGACCGGCACAGCGGTGATACTTTTTAGTTTTGCCATCTATCGATGAATAGCAAAACTTTTAATGACTTTTTTGAAATATCAGGCTTGTCTCTTTAGTTCAGCAACTCGCCTCTAGGTGGCAGGAAAAAAAATACTGCATAAATAAAATAAATAAATAATTAAAATTGCATAAGTTGATAAAAAATGCTATGCAATAGCTTTACCGTGGCAGTCCCCGAGTGCCACACGTCTTTTTATAAATTTAATTCCTGTATTTACGCAAATGATAAATAACTGTTAAGCGAATACCCGTGACTTCATTATTTTTGACTGACACCTGTGTTCGAACAATGGGATATGTTGAAAACTCTTAGTTTGTACAGTTTTGCGCCTGAACATATTTCAATTGTCAAATGTTTCTAGTATTATGTTTTGTGAAAGTGATTTTGAAAAAAAAACATTTTTTGATTATTTCACCTAAGTTACTGTTCGAAAATCCATACAAATCGAGTAACTATTTAAAACTTTGTCAAAAAAAAATTTTTTTTCCCCTAGTTAATAGAAGGGAAATTGCATATATGTCACTTCTTCTAAAGATTTCCTCTAACCTAGTAGACTGTCCCAAATTACTAGGTAAAATTGATCTAGTCCTACCTTCTAAACCAATGAGGTTTAATCCATTACTGAATGTGCCCTCAGTAAATACAAATTACAGACAAAACTCATATTTATGGCGAGCGAGCAGACATTTCAATAAACTTAGTAAGCGCATAGATTTAGATATATTCCATGCTAATATAGCGTCTTGACGCGTGACTTTTTCTATGATAACTAAGCCATATAGACAAGTATAGCCATATAAATAAGTAATTTTACATAGTCACATTACAGCAATTATCTATTTATCTGTGTTCCGAGCTGTTCATTAGTTCATAAGCTGATTTGTATTGTTTATAATTTTTCTAACCGTAGGATCTTTTATTGGCTCATTGTACTATGCTTAACCTTAAGTAGGCAACAAACAAACAAAGACAGAGAGACACAGGTCTTTTGAAGTTATTAGTGTGTAACATAATGTGTCTTGAATCTGTGCCTCAGAGCTTTGTCTGAGCTAATCAGAATTTCAATTGGTTTTAATATGTTTAGTATAAACTACTTCATAATTCAACGGTCTTTTCAATTTACGTATCTTATAATTGCCATGAACATAAATATTCGTTCCATTTACTTGCAGCAATGTCTAACCGTGCTCTAAGTGCATACCTTACGCGACTATCACGCGAACCAACTTATCATAATACACTTTCTTGCGTTTAAACATTCAATTTAATAACAGATTTAAGCCTGATTCCAACTCAGGATATAAGCTTTAGCCATGAGTATTAGAGTTCATTTTGCTATGTTCTTGTTTATCGTATTAATACAGGGGTTGTAAGTAATTGCACGTTCTGTATTAATTGAGTTAGTTCGGTATAATAACGCGGTATCGGTATTTAAGCTTGCATCATTAGGTTAATGATCGAGTCTCAGGGTGGTACTTACGGGTCTTGAGGATGCCTTAACTTGGTAATGAACTGATACTGATCTGTGATATTGATTGTAATCAAGATATTTAGAACTAACTGGAGGTTTGATTGTAAATAGCTTTGTTATACATTACATATTATTACCTATTTCATAAAATTATCGTATAGTTGAGCGAGCGCTAGGCGAGGGTCGTATACGTATACTCATAGTAGTGATTATAGCGTTGGCGTTGACCGTATTGTATCGATAATATAACCATAGTACACAGTACCGGAATACTCATTATCGTTTGGAGTATTCATCAGTTATCTAATTCCTTTAAACGAGCAATAATAATTATTGTATATGTGTATATATATACTTTGAATATCGAAAACGGCTCCAACGATTTTCAAAAAAACTTGTGCAGGGGTTTCGGGGGCAATGATTCGATCTAGCTAGGTTTCATTTGAAGAAATCGTCGTTTAAAATTAAAAATAACCGAGCAATGGTCTGTCGTCCAGGTAGTTACTATTTATTAAACGATTTCATTACTTTAATGCCAATTTATAGTATGTATAATAGCATCAAGTACGTATACATATAACCATTTGAATATGGATCGATCTAAAAATAATAGACCAAGAAGTTTTTTATTTAATATAATATAGGGATAATTCTTTATCTCAATTCAAATTTACAGAGTAGAAACTCTAAATGACTTTTCCTTACAATTTCTAGGCTTTGCGTGTTTATCACCCTGGTCCAACAGCATTTTTCAGTGAATTTATGTTGTAAATAAAATTTGGCATGAGTTTAGAACAAATGCCGCCTCTCTGACTACAACCCGTTGTTGGTATATTTTGATGCTAGAATTCTAGTTAGGAAGGCTTGTTGCGAGTAGTTCGTTGATTGGAAATGGCACTACGTGTAGGTAAGATATTCTCGGGTGGCTTGGGGTATCGCCCTAATTATTTGAGACAAAATCGATCATTAAAAACCCACTATCATGACTCTATCATCATAAAAGATAAATGAAGTTTAAAAACCAGTCAAACAGCAAGTCTTAAAAACAATTTAAGCACTTCATTCTAGATCTCATTGCATATTGCATTGCATTGAATTATAAACAGGTGCATATAATTATACCTATATATGTAGACCATAACAAGATCATTTACACCTCGACGAGAATATTCCGTATTTAATATGCAGTCTTATACAGTGCATGTTACTGTGAATGTCTAAAATGCTGTTTTTCGCACACTTGGCAACTTTCTAATGATTTAAAGGGATACATTGGGAATTTTCCTAGTAGAAGTAGACAAAATAAGGTATATATATCCCAAAATATATAAATTATATATTTTTATGTATTTATAATAATGTAATATGATATTATACATATATATTTTTTTTATATTTTTACTGTTTTAGATCCGCCATCTCTGGGTTGTGACTGAAAATCAGCGCCTATTGGCAATAATGCTGAGTCACGACCCTTTTGGCATTTTTTTTTACTTATGCTTAATTACCTTTATAAGCTGTTTTTTATTGTCTATTTCATGTTTTTGTTGTTTGTTTATCTTATCCTTAGTGCCAAATAAATGTATTTCATTTTATTTCATTTCAAAATTAATGCTCGGTGCAATTCACCGCAGCTAAAACATGTGCTTTGACCTAATAGGAATTATATATATTTATAGCCATTTTAAAGTTTTAAAGTCCTGTAAAATAGGAACCCTTATAGGATCACGAAGTTGTCTGTCAAGACAGTTTTTCTTAAAAACACTAGGTATGTATCAATATTAAACACTTAGGTTTACATTCCTTTGAAGCTATAAAAAAAAATCTTTGAATTAAAAGCAATTACAAAATATAACCATTCAACACGCATTTTTTTTTTGATGATTCGAGCTTATTAAAAATATACAGGTATAATATAATAAATCAAAATCAATAGAGTGCTGAACTTAGAATCATTAACAAACAACAAACAAACGCATTCACACTCACAGCCAAATTTGGTAAGATGCAAGATCTCACGCACAAATAACGGAAAATTCAGAAAATCATTATTTCGCGACTAAAACAAATCGGATATGTTTGTTAGGAACTCTTCGTGCATATTATCCGTTATATATTTATATCCTGTATATCACCATTAATCCCAATTACTTTCGCGGTAGCATTAATGACCACAAGTATCTGGTTTAATCTCACACAGTGATACCATGCGTTAGATACTAGGTTGTCTTAACGAAGCTTTATGAGCCTCGGTTTCATTTTAATTTAATATAAGGAACTAGTATGAGGATTACCGGTACATGTGTTTCCTACTTTGTGGCAATATGAGCAAAAGATTGATAGATTGTGATATCTGAAATTGTTATGAAATATATATATACAAAGCATTATTGCATGAACACAAGATAAGGATGTTCTACCGTAGCGAATTTCCTGATAGTTACAGATGGGGAACCAAACAAAAAAAAATGCATTTATACACACAGGCCCACAAAAACTTCTAAGACTTGTATTGTAAGGGTCAGAAAAATTTACAAATGCCTATGAAAAAAACAAAAAAAAAATTTTCAAAACTATCTGTCCGAATAGCTGAGTCACCCACGTCCGTAGGTGGGGGCTGAGTCACCCACGTCCGTAGGAGGATACCCCTTAAGTCTGACTCCCTACACGTGGTCCCCGGGTGGTGCTAATCAGGTGACATTTGAGAGGTGGTAGAGCATTTTGTGAGTTGCTCGCCTGGCTTGCTACCAAAGTAGCTTACCACCATCAAGTTGAAAGTCTGCCGCCAAGCCAAATACGGTGTTCCGGCAGTTATCCTTGAGAGCCTGCGTATTTACTAGTGTGTTTACCAGCTTCGATCACATCGTCACTTACCATCAGGTGAGATAGTGGTCAAACAATAGCCGGTCACAAATAAAAAAAAAATAAATAATAAAACCTACGTGACGAGAATGCCAGAACTGTCATCTCGTATATTACGGCATTAGAAGCTTAACGGAAGGGATATCAAAGACAACACCAGACCTTATATGAAAAAGAGTCCTTGGTCAAGATTAATAATAATGCGCTTACCAGATAGGCCACCTCAACGCGGGTCGGGCCTCATTTACACAGTTGATTTACGAGATCACACATCGGGCCCGATCTCACTTAGCGATGATTTATGCGCAACACCTCCCCTGCCGAGTTAAACGCGTATTGGACCTCATGCCCTATCAACTTTGTAATCGTGGTACGGTGTGATAGGTGGACACGGTACAGATGTCACTGAGATATCTCGAATTATGCTACTGCGGTAACGCGTTGAATAAAAATTATAAGCAAAATATAATAACTTTTTTAACCGACCTCAAAAAAGGAAGAGGTTTTCAATTCGACTGTATTTTTTTTGTATGTATGTTTATTTATTTACTTATTTACAAGGAAGACCAACGAAGCCAATTACTGGTCCTCACGGCTAGAAACAGAATAGTTTACTATTTAACGCAAACATAACATTAACGCATCGTTACACAAAGAAAATATAAAAAAAATACGTAACAAAATTTCAAAAGTTGAGTAAGTATCCATCCAAACGAAGACAATCGTCAGAATACTGTAAATTATTTCAACAATTGTGTCTAATTATCAAAGAAGTCGCTACTAAGCAGCCGCCTCGCCGAGTTTACGCTTGTGCAAAACACGTCTAACGTATTATTATGTTACCTCATAAATTATCTGGGTGAACCGATTTTAATGTTTTTTATTTTGTTTGAATGCTGGTACTTCCCATGTGGTTCCATTTAAATTTGATTAAGATCTAACCTGTAGTTTATGAGTTATCCTAAATAATGCGTATTTAATTAATTTAAATTGATCAAGGGTTCCGAAAATAAAGCGGTAAAGTCAGATAAAAAGTAGTGAAGCTTTGCTTGCGTTTAACTTATTTCTGAATAGACTTTTACAGAATCTCACCGCTTTGCTAATGACGTTGTGGTCGAGTAAGGAAGCTGAACCTAAAATGAGACATGAGACAGGTTTTCAAGGATATCTGACGGAACACCATTCGCTATGTAGCGACGTTTTTACTTGAAGGTTGTAAAATTGATTTTAACACAGCAGAGTGGTAACTAGCCAAGCAAGCATTACAATTTTATCACCATGTTATATACCATTATCAAAAATTCAAGCCGTACTTAGTAGGATTCGTAACCACATCCGCCTGGATAGGGGACCTACCTGCTAAATTTAAGTTACAAAAAATCAAGTAGTTTTGAGATTCTATAAGATAGTCAGAGAATTTCGACTTTATATAGATTATTACATTTAAATAGTCAATCAACTGTCCTTTTGCGGGTTCGATTCCCAGCGGGAACATAAGTTTTCTCGACCCCAAGGAAAATTTATGTTTATCGTTCTGGGTGTAATTGTGTGTGTGTGATGCGAATGTTGTCGGCACCCACGATATAATATTAAATCATTGAACTTAGTATGGGGCTGTGAGTGTGAAGGCGTTTATTTGTTGATTTTATTAGTATATAGTTGGACTAGCTGCGTCCCACGGTTTTACCCGCTTAAGTCCCGGACCCGCGGGAATTCCGCCTAAAAAGTAGCCTATGTGTTAAACCAGGGTGTCAGCTACCGCCATACCGAATTTCATCAAAATTGGTGCAGCTGTTTGAGCGTGAAGAATTAACAAATATAAACACACTCACAAACTACCATCTTTATAATGTTAGTGTGATTGGAACAACACTTCAACATGCATTATTTAGATTCCAACTAAATCATTCCCATTTACAAATACGATACTCACAATTAGCCACACCACAACGTAAAGGGCTATTCACACTTACAGCGCCGTGCATACATCCACAGATCAACATCTATAGGTACAGTACGTAAGCCGCTTTCAATTTGCGAACGAGGCGCGACTCAATCAAAGAATTGAATAGCATGGAGGTGACGAATGGAACTAACGAGCGTGCAACTTGGAGGCCTTATCGCTGTGTGACATGATAATTTAATAAAAGCATTCAACCTTTATGGTTGCTGAATGATGGTAGGGAATTTGGGTATAAAGTTGGATTTTGTGATGAAGACGTTTTGTATTTGACTGCGGTTTATAAGTAAACTGCATTTGAAGATGAATGTGTTATGTTTCAATGTTATATTCGGCTTAAAACACGAAAATTTCGACTTACTTTGTAGTCAACTAGTTTTGTTTTAAGCCGAATATAACATTGAAACATAATGTGTAATACTCACGATAGTTTTAACATTAAAATTGAATGTGTTAATGTGCTGTTTTAATACAAAAAGACGTGTGGCACTCGGGGAATGCCGCGGTAAAGCTATTGCATAGCATTTTTTATCAACTTATGCAATTATAATTATTTATTTATTTTATTTATGCAGTATTTTTTTTCCTGCCACCTAGAGGCGAGTTGCTGAACTAAAGAGACAAGCGTGATATTTCAAAAAAGTCATTAAAAGTTCTGCTATTCATCGATAGATGGCAAAACTAAAAAGTATCACCGCTGTGCCGGTCGGAGTGGGGTGTTAGGTTATTTTCGTTACGGAATTTCTGGATTCGGTCTCCACGCTCAAGTCCCGCGATAGAAGCTATGCAATAGCTTAAAAATATTTACACCGTTTTATTTTTAAAACGACTTCAAAAAAGGAGAGTTCTTAATACGGGATAATAATACGGGGTAATTACTCTTATGTCATCGGTTTTCAACTACTGCGTTATTTAAGAAAATCCATCATCAGTATAAAGCTTACATTTGCAAGCATATTATTTAAAGGTACCTACTTGCAAACATTGCTCGTCGTTTTATCTCTTTCAAAAGCATATAATAAAAATTCAGATCGTTAGATGCGGGACTGCGGGTATGTGATGAACACATTAGAAAGGCTCATAACGATATTTGTAAAGATGAATAGAACTTCAAACATTGTTATTACTAATTGTGGTGACAGTGTGTGTTCACTTTATCATAGCTTAAATAAGCTTAGTACTATGGTACTATATCAAAATCTGGCCAAGACAGTTTTCTTACGGGCAATCCATATGATATTATTCCATTGTATTTAGAGTCTGTAAGCATTTAAATATGTCATTTATAAAAAATGGTATGACTTTCCATGACTCTTGTGATATCTCACAATAATACTCATGTAAGATGTTTAGGTGAATAAATATTTATTGTTTGTAGTAAGTCATTATTATATTGCCTGTCATATGGTGAAAACGTCTTGAATTTAATCAATGCTAAATATAATCGTAACATGTCAATGACGACGAATTAAATTAAACTTCTACGCAATATTTTTTTTACTTCATGGCAATAAGCCCCTCACCACTGTGGAAATTTGCCCTGCTCATGTTGACGAGGAATACAAACTGCAAAGTCCATAAGCCGCTTTCAATCTATGGACAGGGGCTGAACCGAAGTTCGCAGAAATGAATGCACGAAGCTGCGGGTACCTCGTAGGTGACAAACCTTTGACCCGACTAACGAGACTGCAACTCCAAGGGCTTAACTAGGGATGTGACTTGTAAAGTTATCGATATTTTATCTCAATATCGAGATAACAACTATTTATATTACATTTTTTTATTTTATAAATTACATTAGTTGTGTTTATCGCTCTGCTGGATATAGCAAACGTTCGGTTTTGTCGCTTTTTTAGGTTTTTTTTACGTTTTACCATATTTTTTAAGACTTCTTTAGCGGCGTTGTGCACTTTTTATAGGATGGGTAAAAAATGTTAAAACTCGCGTTAGGACACGTGACCTAATCGAAAATTCGTAAGACGAAGAGAGACCGCCGGCCGGCCGGCGCGGCGTAGGAGAGGAAGTAATATTCCCCTCTCTTTCTACTGCGCGGCGAAAATGTATGCCTGCTTCTGCTGTTTACAAGGTTAATGTTCAAGATTTTACTTTTCCCGGCGCTCCCGGAGTGCAACCCGTTTTTTTTTATGACTATTGAGTGACGAAATTAGCAACTCACTCGCATGATGGTAAGCGTCACGCTTGCCCATTACATTTCATTGCCACCCAGAGTTTTGAACTTAGGTCAAACTCCTGTTCGGCAAAGTACCCTGCTTTCGTCACCCTAAGAGATTAGATGTTAAATCTCTTGAAGCTCTGTAATTTTACTAAACATGTATTATACATACTATGCAGACATGTTTGATAGCGATAAAATAATAAGTTTTATTAATAAATAATTTTTATTCATTGACACTTAAAAATTATAACACAAGAACATTACAATTACTTATAATGTCTGGTGAGCCCTGAATCCCACACTAGGATGAGTCCTGTGTCGTGGGATTCAGTCTCTTTCAATATTGTTCAAGCAAATTTTACAGTTAAATACATGAATAATTGATTACATTAAAATTAAATACACAAGTAGCTAAACAACCCTTTTTACAAAATAAGTTAATATATAATTATGATAGCAATGCTTGAAACTGTGAAATTAATAATTCTGTTATTATATAAAATGTCCCCTAGAGAAATAGATTTAGCAAAAAATAGACTATGGCATTATACATCATTATAATATTGTCCAATATGAATAAATAATTAATTTATAAATAATTTAAGTATCGTGAATTCTTTATTAGAGTACTTCTTACATGTATCTGAATTTCCTACGACGAACAGAAGAAGAGCTACAACTGCTGCAATCGCTATGTTGAAAATAAACAGGTAGGTTTGTAATTTTTAATTTATGTTTATGTGTGATAGGCAATGTTGTATTTAACAAAAGTCGATACATTGAAAAATAAAGATCGATAATATTTAAATCCCTCTACATCTACGGTCCCAAGTGTAAGGACATTTTGCCCCCCTCAATTACAAACTTTGTTGCCTTATATAGAATTTTTAATTAGGCTAGGACCGAAGCCCTGCAAGGACTTTCTCTGCTGGCGTCTGCTTTGTTGGTTTTAGATAATTAACATCGCTTGTTTTATGTTTTTGCGACTATTTATTTTCTAAGCTCTACGTAATTAGTATAACGCAACATCATAGTTATGATAGTTATTAAAAAAACCGTAAATGGATAAAGTGTCTTTGGTTGAGATATTATGACTTAATGTTAATTCGAAATTCCAATTACTAAGAAAAGTGTTTTTTTTTTTCAAACTAGATTATAATGGGTACTTCCCATTGACACCAGTTATTAATTATACCTACACTACTGACGGTTAGTGGAAGCCAACAAATATGTACAGGGTTATTTGTAAAATACTAGAAAGCTTTCAGACCTATATTCTTATTTCCTTTTATATTCCCAGTTAGTTATACAAGTTTATTCTGAATGCTATACGTTCCGTTATAATTAAGATGCTGTATTCTATACAATCCATAAATTATAATGTTTTTTAAACTGAACTGTCCTGTAAAGAACGGCATCACCGCGCCGCGCTTCGTAATATGCACGCCAACGCCAGTTTACACTTGACACCTAAGACTAAATTCAGAAGATGAATAATATATATTACTGTATATTAAACACAAGCAAAGCTTAAAAAGCCTGACTTCACCGCTTTATCTTCGGAACTTTGATCAGATTAGATGTAATAAACACGTATTATTGACGATATTTCAAGAACTACTAATCAGATCTTGATGAAATTTAAATGTGACCAATTTAAAAGCAACATCTGTCAAAAAAAATTAACTCAAAATCGGTTTACGTGGTAAAAAGTTATGAGGAGAGTTAAAAAAATACAGTCCACTTGAGTACCTCCTCTTTTTTGTGAAATCAATAGATTTTTTTTTTGAAAATCATAAAATATAATTTGTAATAGACGTACATGGAAAGACGTTTCTCGTATATGACAAATTACTCTGTAATCTCTGTAGAAACCAACGTTATTGAAGTTGACTGGAAGAGATCGCCCTTAGAGATAAGTCCGCCGGCTTAACTTTATTTAGTGCACAATAAATAATGCTCTATTCTTTTTTTTAATGTTAGAACTATCGTTAGTATTACACATTATGTTTCATGAGTTATTATGTTATTCATTTTTTAAAGTAAGATAGTATTGGCGTAAACAATTTAGAACCACATCCTGTAGATGTTCTATTATTAATAAATCACTGCTTATTTCATTGTTTGGGCTCTTTAAATGAAATTTTAAAAATCCATAATTATTCTTATTCATTTGTAATAGTAATAAGTTATAATAAAGAACGAATGAGCTTTAAAGAGTAATTTACAGAACGATTTACAATTTTTTATTTATGTACGTGAAAAATGTATATTTTTCAAAACCTGATATTTAAATTGTAGTAGTCTAAATTGATTTACTATAATAGAATTCAGTGATTACCAGAAAAAATGTTTTTGGCCTATACTACTACATTATAGAATTAAAAAGGGTTGACTGGAAGAAATCGCTTTTAGCGATAAGTCCGCCCATTGTGCTTTAGATTTTAAGATTGCCTTCGTAACTAACTGTATTTGGTGTACAATGAATAATGTTCTATTCTTTTTTTTAATGTTAGAACAATCGTTAGTATTACACATTATGTTTCAATATTATATTCGGCATAAAACACGAAAATTTTGACTTACTTTGTAGTCAGTCAGTAGACTACAAAGGAAGTCGAAATTTTGAGAACAGAATATTGAAACATAATGTTCTATTCTATTCTGTAAGGTATACTAAAGGTATAATATGTTAACTATGAACTGTTTCCTGATGTTTAATATAGTATTAAGCTATAATCTGTAAAAATCTCTTTGGCAGTTCAAAGGCGCTATATATATATATATATATATATATAGCTTAATACTATATTAAAATTATTTAACGAAAAACTGAGCAAACTGTATTTTAATGCTATTAATTGGCCTTATATAAAAAGATATAATGAAACAAACTGCAGAGAAATACGCGAGCATAATTAAAAAAACAATAACTGCGGTGTCACTTTAAATTGTCGATGTAAATTCTCCCAGTGTTAATTGCTTCATTTATGCTGCTATAAAGCACAGAGATTTCACACTATAACGCATGATAGCTTTAATAAAAGAGATGTGCAAGCAAATGTCTATCTACATCCGGGAACCCGATCCGGCCAATTATTTAAACCATCGATAATTTAAAAACGTAGTAAATAACATATTTTCCTGATAAAACATCGCCTAACACAAAATGTCCACAATACTTCTAAATGCACTGAGTGACTAGTAAGTAAATTAGCAGCTAATTCGATGATAATGTTAATTTTTACAACGATGTCAATCCGTAACATTACATAACAAAAATAGCATTATCCCTACAAACCTTAGTGGTTTTTTTAATGCTCTTATCGTTTGTTTGTACCTACTGTAAATATTTTTTATTTTGTAAATAAATGAAAAAAACAGATAAGGATATTTAGCACCGATAACATTAAAAATCCTCAAAAAAATCTCAAAATGTCACAATGGATTTGATTAAATAAACTTTAAGACGAGTTTTGCCGCGAAAGGGAAAACACTGTGATTTTAGCGTTCACTCCAAAACTGCAATAGAAGTCCTAGTAAAGTTTCTACCACTTTACTAGGGCAAGACTTGACTATGACTGGGCCTTCTGACTAGGACTTCTAATTAAATATGTACTATTGAATTATTTTATTACTTCATACTGAAAAAAAAATTTTTGTCGTTCACCCTTACAATTATAATGTAACTTATTAATGTCTGTACCTTACTACTATGAATTCATCAGTTGAGTTTACCATTTATCATGTTGTAAATAATTTGGGCAATCAACTAATAAAATAGTTGACTGAATATTTATAGGTATTTAGCACCCAATTATCCGGCCAAAACACGACACGCTACATCTTTAGTTACAAGTGAGATTAATATAGCCCTGTAAAAACATTACGGGGTACAATGTTACGTCGTTTTTATGATTCTACACATTATTTATGTTAGCTCGGTTCCCGCGCTTCCAGTTTACTACTTCTGGTGTCCGCTACTGTGTCCCAATGGCTTGAATAAGATAATGATTCGGGTTAAAGATTAAATAGCTTGTCTTATAGCAAACTAGCTACTTTGTTAAGTTTATCTTTTTATTCTGTTTATCTTTTAGAGAACGTGTCGCTAGAGGTTGTTTCTTATTTTCCGTTATTTAAAGCCTTTGGAGATGCTTATTTTTCTTCATCATAAAGAATATTACGTACACTACCAATCTTGTTAAGAACTAGTAGAAGGCAATTTTTTATGACTAATTCAGTAACAAAATTAAATTAAATTACTCGTAATTCCAATGGTATACCTAAAGAAATAGGTATGTCATAAAAAAAAAATTAGGAACATGGCGGCCATGAATTTGCAAACATATTGTAATTAAAATTTCATATATTTTAACGAGGAGCAGGGAAGCCAGGTGGGGAAGTGGAGCGATGTAGTGGGGCTCATCGCCACTTGCCAGTGCGCACAGTCTAGCTCCGTACAATATCCAACCCTGCTCCGCACAATCACGCGCTGCGCACCGCTTCCTCGCTCCGGGTCAATGGACAAACACAGTTCATAACTCCACTCCACACCACTCCGTCGCTCCGCTCCAGTGGACGGGCAGCCTTACGTACATATCTTACGTCCCATCCATAACATTAATAATGGGTTGGATTCCCGGCTGGAACAAAAATTTTCTTCCCAAGGAAAATTTGTGTTTCTGGTTCTGATTGTGTTTGTATGTGTGATGTGAATGTTTCCGACACCCACGACACAAGTCGTCAAACTTGTTAAGCTATGAGTGTGAAAGTGCATATTTATTTATTTTATTATCTTGAAAATTAACACGTTTAAAAGAGTGGTTACTGATCCGTCCATTCCTGATAGCCTTAGCAAAATTTTTATACTTGAGTTACGTATAGCCTCAAAAGTAATTTAAAACATAAAAACACTTCTAAAGTTTGCACTTTACCACTTTTATACAGAAGCGGATTAAGGCCAGAGTGATGGCTTTTAGACACATTAGAATTAGGAGCTGATTCATCTCAAAAATCCTCTCACCATTCGCAGAAAACGCGACCCCTTTTAGCTAATTCTTGAAAGAAATGTAGGTAACCGCTAGTGAAGTTAAGCTCCTGCCTGGGTTATACTCGTGGACACTTGACACATATCAGTATTTATCCCAGAGGTTAATTTTCCGGGTCGAGGCGACGCAGCGCGGTCGCTCGGACGAATTCAATCAGAAGCAACAACATAAGCAATCTCGAATCTCGACGGCCATTGAGGACGATTGCGACCGATTGAGATGAACTTACGAGTGTTTTGGAGCACTCCGGGCCTCGCGATGAAACTGTTTATTCTTATAGTTGATAAAACCAATTCCTCTCCGTCCTCGTTTACGAGTGGAATTGATCTCGTTTAATGTGGCATACAAAGGAGCTACATTATGTAGCCCTTTTTATTTACTTTTTCATTAATGGAAGCATATAGTGACAAAAAAGCGTATACTTTCTAAGATTACATCATTATTATAATTTTTTTCACAGATGCAACCCCAAACTAAGTTCGATGACTTGTGTCGTGGGTGCCTGTAACATTCTCATCACACATACAATCACAACCAGAACCAGAAACACAATTTTTCCTTGGGGAGTAAACTTGTGCTCCTGCCGGAAAACCCGATACAGGGTGCTTAGAAGGCGAATGCGCATTCGGATGCGTATAAAATAATGCCTTCAGTTGGCTAAGCCGATAGGCATTATTTTATACATCGCTGTTTTATTGCGCTATATTACAATGTAGTTGGTGGTATTTGTACAAGTGATGATGGGTTTATGGTATTTGTGGGTTTTGAATACTACTGAGCTGGCTAATTAGTATTTACCCAAAAACCAAAACCTTGTGCTTTTGGAGGCTTGAGTTGTTAAGAATAAAAGATTACTAGCGATTTATGGCTCCAACACAAATGTTGTAGGCACGTACTTTCATTGTTTTTTTTTTAATAAAACATTCTTTATTTTCTTTGGACTGTGTAGGTGCATGACAAGAGATCAAATACTGTTCAGATTTATGCTGCGGGCTTGTTTAAGTGAAACAGACAGCAAGCCACTTAACCTTCATCTTGTTTAAAGGGAGGCAAATCGTTGAACCCGTAAAGGTGGAATAAGTTTTGTTCAAACTCTTTTTAAACGTTTAATAAAACTAAGTAAAAACCCTAGCAAGCTATTATTTAGCCACGTAAAAAGTTTATGTTCAGCTGAGTAATAAAAATGTATGTTTATATTTACAGTTTTCGACGATGTACAAACATGCATGAATAACTAAGTATACAAAGAAGTTATTTAATAAACTTTTCTACCAAATTACCAATTTTTGATTGTCATAAGACTGATTTCAGAACAAATGTTTATAGTTGGCAAGTAATTTTTTATTTTATTTTATGGAATTACTAGCGGTCCCGACAGACGTTGTCCTGTTCAAATTGAAAAATGAGAAACTAAACCATTCTCGAATGCAGCTGAAACACAAAATATTATATAGAAGAATTATATAGGAATATAGAGATATACAATCTTTAATTAAAAATAAGACTTTACTGATTAGTTATGAAATTGTAATTCATTGAGCATAGAATGAGCCAGTCATAAAAAAAAAACGTTTAAAAATATTCCAAACACTAAGGGACGTGTTATACAAAGCGCCCGAGGCACGCGCCCCGGGCGCTGTGAAGGTAACATGTATGGCGTGTAAGGGATCTTTATGTAATAAGCTAATAATATTATCAAATTATCCAATTAGAATTTCATAATGATGATGAAATCATCATGTATAAAATAAGCTAAGTATAGTTGGCTTGATTGGATGGGTGTTCGCCTTCTCAAGGGTATCGGGTTCGATTCCCAGCTGTTTCTATAGTTCTGGTTGTGATTGTGTATATGATGTGAATTTTTCCGGCCCCCATGACTCAAGTCATCGGGAGTGTGAAAGTGATTTTTTTATAGTTGTTACATAAAGATAATTAATAAGATTACTATCATGACTGTTGAGTGATGACACGGACAATAAATGCTTATGAACCGACAGCATACATTTTCCAGAGTTCAGGTGTACAGGTCAACTTTGTAAACAAATTATTCACCTAAACGGTCAGTTCAGAGCAAAACGTGTCGTAATTTCAACGCCCCGTTATGAGTCCGTAAACATTTCGTGTAATAAATCCACACATAGGTTTCATTGTGTTGCTAAAACTGAATACACACTTTTGTGTCGCTAAAACTGAATACACACTTTGCAGCTCATGCGAGAAGTCTGCGAGTGTGTCATGTAAATGTGCAAGTTTTTTTTATGCTTATAGGCAAACAATTGACCACTATCTTACCTGATGGAAAGTGATGATTGATGTGGCCGAAGATGTAGCATG
Organism: Lomographa bimaculata; assembly: GCA_948107665.1. NCBI lineage: Eukaryota > Metazoa > Arthropoda > Insecta > Lepidoptera > Geometridae > Lomographa > Lomographa bimaculata. The sequence goes on along the minus strand of OX403586.1, from coordinate 12,477,888 downwards.
CTTGCCTCGAAGGTACCTTTTCACTCTTGACTTATATTTTTTTTAAATAGAAAATAATTAGTTTTTTTCTACCTCTCTTTCTTTTTGCATTTTTTCTTTTCTTCTTTCTTCCTTGAATTTTGTCTTTTACTTGCTTGTCGTGTGAACTGTATGTTCTGGCCAAATTCATGCAACAATAAGGTTTTTGTTAAACATTATTATATCATACGAAACACAATTATTATTAAAACAGTCTACATTAGTCAAAGTAAGAAGAAAACGAACAAAAAGCTCGCAGTAAAAATTAAAGCATTTAATAAAAATAAATGTCGATTGAAAAATAAGGTTTATTTTCAGACCAAAAATACTCTACTGGTTTTTATAACTATATTGTTATACATTCTGAAAAGAACTGAAACGAGCTTTAACTCATACTATATTACCATAGTAGAAATATATTACAGATCACAGAAACTAAAGGTACTATACGCATTTTAGAAAATTCGTTCCAATGTTGTTCTCTGTGGAAAACCGTATATACGTGTTTGTCCGGCTTAACGATCTTAAAACCACATCGTATAGCTGGAAATTAAAGTCAGCAGAGCATTCAATTCCAAATTCAAGCCTGGACTTTATTTAACAAATGTCGGTTTTCAGTTTTATATCAGACACACAAATAGTTTTTATATACACTTTAATTAAATATTTTAAACGAAATAAACAATTTGTTAGGGACGACAATTATGCTAAAATAAGTTTGCACAAATTCTAAATGAAATAGATTTGTGTTCATTTTAAATTTAACGATTTACAAGGTTTGTATCTCGCATCGTTGCAAGTCTAGTTTCAGAGCAATCGGCAGTCCTTTATCAATCAAACCAATAGTAAACACAATAATTGGTAATTCAAACGAACGCAACACTTAACGAAAGCCTAGCGTGTCTATATCCACAACCACATCGTCACTTACCAACAGAAAAAAAAGAAGAGATATGTGAACCTACTTTTTATGTGTTATACAATTCCCAATTAATTAACTCCATTTTGATCGTCCGATCCTTACTCGATATTTTTTTTATTTTATTTATTGACGTATTACTATTTCTGTAAACGTATTATATTCTATTCTGTTTTGTCACAATTACGGTGTTCAATAAAGAATTTATTAAACTTACTACTATTTTGCACCAAAAAAAAACAACATATTTTTCAAACTTCTATCTAAGAAGACTTGAGTTTTCAGTGTATCGATAACCTAACTGTCAAAATCCATCCAGCCGTTTGGAATTTACAAATATATTATAGAACTGCCAATTGGCTTCTAAGCTTTCTACAGGGGTACCGGGTTCGAATCCCGGCGCGAACACAAGTTTTCTCTCCTAGGAAAATTTGTGTTTCTGGTTCTGGTTGTGATTGTGTGTGTAATGTGAATGTTTCCGGCAACCACGACACAATTCATCAGAACTTATTGTGGGGCTGTGAATGTGAACGCATTTATATGTATGTTTATGTCTATATATAATACATACATACAAGATACGCGTGAAAATTTCATAACCCTACCTTTGCACCGGGTAAAAAGCAAGTACAATCGTATATATCCAAAGATAACATAACTGGATACATAGCCTTTGTATGTATTATCGTACTGTGCTCGTTACACACGACCGCAGCATGAGTAATCACTCGAGTGGTAATCGCAATCAATGCCCTGTTGAGTGTCACCGAGCCTTAGACGGGACGACGACGCTCAATAAATTGACTCAATTATTTTACTTTAGAAAGTGCCTGCTGTCTGTGACCTTAATGTAACTTCCATTCATGTCGGAACGCCCGTACAATATTATGACTGCTACATTTATCCTTATTAATTTATTTTTAACAACGCTCGTATTTTAAACATTAATTCAACTTCATGTCGTAAGCGGAATGTTGCGTTTTATAACGCGGCGGGCGTGTTTTTTTTTAACATTTGTAAATGACAGGAATCTAATTTACAAAATGGAGAAAAGTTGGCGCTTTTAAAAATATATTTAGCGCAATTTTATGAATTTTATTAGCTGAGTGTGACTTTTTTTTTTGGCTCCGCTATGTTTTTGCATTAAGCCAGTGTCAAGTATAAAATATTTTATGTTTATAATTTATTCAACATTCAACTAGTCCTGTCAAAGTCAAGTAACAGATCATTGGAGAATTGGAGTGAAAACGAAAATCACGTTTTTCAACTTTTATTATATATATCGTATAATTTGCTGTTATTAATGGTTCATAATACACCATTATTACACATGTGAATTCCTGTAGATTTTTTATTAATATGCATTACATTTTACATATATTTTATATTACATTTTTATTCATATGCATTACATTTTGATAAGGTAGATGAAAAACTAGCACTATCTCACCTGACTATAAGTGATGATTTGGTCGAGGGTGGTAAACACATTATCCATATAGAATCTGTCACTAAATAATTAAAGGATTGACTGAATCTCACAGTTTTTACTTCTCGAGGGTTGTCTACTATCAGCGTCACAACTGTATTCTTGAGTAAAAGCTCTACCTGCCACCATGGATATATAAATGATGAATTTATATCTTACTAGCCGTGCCCCGCGGCTTCGCCCGCTATTATCAAGTTAAAAAGTAGCCTATGTGTTAATCCTAAGTATAAGCTATGTACATTCCAAATTTCATCCAAATCCGTTCAGCCGTTAAAGCGTGAAGAGGGAACAAACATACTTACACACAAACTTTCGGATTTGTATATTAGTAGGATTTTCAGCCGATAAAGATACGTAAACATCAATTAAAATAAATCCAACACAATATGATAATAAAAAACAAAGTCATTCGTTTATCCCAACCAAGAAATTTCATAGTTTTTTACATAAAAATATGGTAATGCAACAAAGAAAAGCATAAAAATAATTTATGAACACAATAAGTTGTAGAAGCGTCAAGCAGATTCCCACAAAAATAAATCTGAAAAACGTTACACAATTGAATGCGTGTTTTCGAAAAGTCCTCATGTTTGCTATAAAGATTTGTTGGATGAGGCAGTAAATGTTATACAGTTCAATAAAAATATGTTAGTGTAGCTCAGTGCGACCACCTACGCTATGGTTTTATGGTCGTGACGGCAATACGAGTGATAATAAGATGACATGAAATACAATACACCCGCTGGGGTCAGTGATGCAATGGTTATTCGCTCTATTACAGTTTTTTAGTTTTATTTTGCATGGAAAGAACCAAGTGGCTATTTTGCATGATGAGTTGTGTTTTCCGCATACTCTGCGAGAAACAGAAACGCACAAATTTTGTTATTCAAATTTTCATTAGCGGAACATCATCTTTAGGGAACTACTTAATTGATTCTGACCATTTGGTATACAAAAATTACAAATTAAGGTAGTTAATGATTAAAGGAAAAATATCGGTTGAAGCTTGTTAAAACCCGAAGCCATAGCCCATCATGCTCTAACCGCTGAGCTACCCAAGCCCTGTTGCAAGTGACGAAATTACCCTTTCCTTATTATTAACGCCTTTTGAAGACGCGTGATACTATCTACTGAAAAAAAAATCACTACGTCCAACGATTGTCTCTTTGCAGTTAGCAACACGTCGGTCGTATTGATAACTTCCACCTAAATCAACTGATTTTCTTGCTTCTATAACTTAAAAGTTGCAAGGCCGAACTAATTTATTAATTTTAGAAAGGAAAACATATAACAAAACCTATAGAAATAAAAAATACAATCGAAATAGTCTTCAATCCAGTAGGTATCCTCATTGATAAACTTAAACACAAACGCTTTTTTACTCATCCTTATATTTCGCGACTGCCGGAAACATTAAAGTCACACACACAAATCACACCCCAGGAGTAAACTTGTTTCCGGGAATCGAATCCGATACCCCCAAAGAAGGCTGATGCTCAACCAATTACGCCAACAACGGGCATTTCTATGAGCAGATATTATGTGATTGCTGATTATCTATAGAGCTGCTATCGGTCATCCCCTAACATATATTCAGATCGTCCTTAATGACCTGGATTCTAGCCCGGCTAGTTCGCTAGAGGCTTAAAGCCAACTAATTCGGTTAATGTAAGTGATGGTTCGCGCCAGGAACGTTCTGCTTAATATATGTTACTGACTGGTTGGATTTCAGCCCGAAATGGGTTTAAACGTTTTGCACGCCCGCTCGTTAATCTTGTTCTGGGCTATCTTGAAGGGAGCTATTTGGTCGCTGTTATAGATCTTAAATGGACTCGTGGAAAATGTTAATTAGATGACTTAATTGGTGTTGCGATGTAAATGATGTGTCGTTTACAGGATTGTAATTACAGACGTCTTTAATGTCCGTTACAAAATTAGTTTCTAGCTAAATGAATGAAATTAAAATTTCTGATACTATGAAGCAGATGATAAATGATAGTATGTAATATCTTTTAACCAACTTAACAGAAAGGAGGAGGTACTCAATTCGCTGTATTTTTTTTTTGTGTTCTTAACTTTTTTCTAAGGGAGCCGATTTTTATTATTATTTGAATATGAATATAGCTGGAGCTTTCCGTGTGGTCCCATTTAAATTTGAGCAAGATCTAATCCTATTAGTTTTTGAGTTATGCTCAATAATGCGTATTTAGTTCATTTAATCAGATCAACAGTTCCGAAGATAAAGCGGTGAAGTAAATTTTTTAAGCTTTGCTTGTGTTTCAATTATTGATATTTATTTTTAATCAGTATTAAATATTATAAGTACTCAACAAGGTAAGTAAGGGAGCTTTGTCAGAAAATCCTGTAGAGACTAAAGACTAACAATTATTGAGAAGGTTGGTACCTGTTTGTCGCAGTAGACATAATCGATGATGTCCATGGCCACATTCCATGCAAATGCCATGTCAATACTGACAGTGTGTTTTACAGCCTACTGTTTGCTTGTTGACCAATCGGCCTGAGCTTTGTATCTCTTTCACAAAATGTACGTAAGCAGTGACAAAACTTATCAATTTTAAAACGAGTGCAATTTAACCTTAGGGCTTTTGTGTACAGCATTCGTATTTTTTGTTTATTAATTCAGACTGTTTAATTGGTGACATATTAAAAATATTACATCATCACATGATTTAGGATACTCGGTGTCTTACTATCTTCTTTTGACAAAAAACCGATTGGTGTCGATGGCAACGCAATAATGAACAAATATTTTTAGGAACCGCAACCAACTCTCTTGAAATACGAAGAGATATGTATCACTGCTTTCCACTTATAGAGAAACAGACCATCCTATACATGGCCAAAGAATGTCGTAACATTTCGCATAGCTTTCTAACTGTAACGAATAAACACTGACTTGAATATGGTAATTGCAATGTAAAGTTGCTAGCAATCGCTAGCATACAAACTCGTAGCACGGAGGTGATTATTTAAGCACATCTCCTTTTGATAATATTGTCAAGTGCATAGGAAACTGTGGAGCAGATAGACGGTAAATATGTTTATATAACGTGTCCTTATTTAAGTAACAACATCCAGCGCTAGAGAGAAACGTTTGTTTACTATATAGAATAACAAGTGAAACAAGTGAATAGGTATATTCTAGGTATAGGTGTCAAAACAACTGTACCTAGAATATACCTATTTACTCTAGACTTAAATACTCCCAGATTATACCGTTAAAGAAATAAAAACAAAACAAAACAAAAAAACAAACGCATTCACACTCACAGCCCCACACTAAGTTCAAAGACTTGTATCGTGGGTGCCGAAAACATTCACAACGCACACACATTACACCCAGAACCAGAAGCACAAATATCCCTTGGGAAGGAATTTGTGCTACTACCGGGAATCGAACCCAGGACCCACGGCGCAGAGGGCGGGCACCTGTCCACTGCGCCAACTGGGTCGTCAAAAACAGGCAATGAGTCCAAATTGTTGTACGAATGATGAGCCTCGTAGATAAAACTTTACAATGAAAGTTCATACGAAAATCTAACTCTTCGGCGTATTCGTATGTTGATCTGATATGCACAAATCATGAAAAATTAAATCTATATGGAACAAATAAGAGCTGCGACGAGTTTATCCAAAATATGCAAACTTTGCAAGCATTAGTCTGGCTTCCACTAAAAAAATCCCTATCTTCTTTCCAAATTTTAGTTGTAGTGTAGATTCCGATAGGCCCTCAGTTCGATATTGTAGTTAAATAAAAAAAAATAAAAAAACCTGCAAAAAAAAATTAAAAAAATATATAACCTGCTAATCAAAATTTTGAGTCTAATAATGAATTCAAAGCCAAAAAAGCTGTTAAGAAGCTTGTCATCATATCTTAAGTTGGGCTGTACTTTACAATAGAAAAGCTGCTTAAGTTGTACCAAGCACGGGTCAGTTCTTGTATGGAGTATTGTAGCCACTTATAGAACGGATCAGCCAGGTGTCAGCAGGAGGCTTTGAAGTTTCGAATCTATCAAACAAAGATCTTAATCAAAAACGATTTTCTATTGGGGACTAGAATGTAGGCTATCAGCTGAATATAACATCCCTATCGGTTTCTATAAATTGCTTTGTGTGTTTGTACATATCATTCACGAGAATTTTTCACTTCCACCTTCATTATGAGAACAACTATAAGAAACTTTTCATGCTGTTTTTTCATTTTTCCAATATCTCTATCGAATCACGCTGAGCACATTCTACGCCTTATTTTCTGCTCTTTCTTCACTTATAAGGAACACTACGGACATACATTGAGATGTCGTCATTGCGTAACTCAGTGTAATTTCACCTTTAGGTACTTTGATGTACTACTGTATCTCAACATTGTATCTCATCCCACGGTTCATTGCGGAATCTCGAGGTAATATGTTTTTGCGTGAGTATGAGGGAATGTTTCGCATTCCACGTGGGACGTCATTAGCTACTGAAATATTCTGGATTGGAATGTCTTTGAACCAGAAGCAGTCAGTAGTATCTATAATAATTTTCTACTAGATGCTAAAGCATACATTTGGTGACGGGATAGACTGGCGAAGTATTGTATCAAACAGTTGAACGTGACCTATATACAAGTAACTACCGTTGAAGAATTCATTCGTAGCAAATATCAACATGGCGCAGCGCATGCGTGATAATAATTTAAACTTAAGCAAAGCTTTAAAAAAACCAACTTCACCGCTTATATTTTGGCTTTGGCTTGGTTGATTTCGATAAAATGTATATGGGACTACCTCTGAAGTATACCAATCAAAAAAAATAATTTTAAAAATCAGTCCACAAATGGGGGAGAAATCGGTGAACAACATTAAAAAAACATACTGTCGAACATAGTACCTCCTCCTTTTTTGAAGTGGGCAAAAATTCTCAAATAAATAAACATCACAAAAATACGTCACTCCTGATATATTACATCAGATATGACGTATTTTTACCGATTTCACAAAAATGAAGGAGGTACTCAATTCGACTGTATTATTATACTATTTTTAATAATGCATGTTTTATACTTTTAATCTGTACCTACCAAGAACATACTGAGTTTGAAAATAATATTTATACGATTGACACAGCAAAAAACAAAAATAAAATAATTCTTTATTTGCAAAAACTGAAGTGTTCGTTTTGCAGGTAATGTTATTACAGTTGACCCATCTCCGGCGTCCAATGTCACAAAATATGATTATACTGATCATACATATATTTAATTATTTACTATTATTTAAAATAAGCTACAGTAGTTACAATTAGTCCGTGGAATATAGAGAAAACAACAAAAATGTCAAAGGCAATAAATTCATGCTATGTCAAAAAAAATTAAGGAAATATTCTTTCAAACTATAGAAAACATTTTCTGTCAACCAATTTTTTATAGCAGATATGTAGGAAGTTATTTTACTCTCTTAGGTTGATGGTTATATACCTTTATGCTAGACACATAGGTACTCTCAAATATCTTTGACTGGATTAATTGAAGATGTAAGTCATTGTAACAAAATTAAAATTTAATTCCTTATCGGAATTTACTGGATAGAAAACAATACAAGATATTTATTTAGAAAGCTACAAACTTATGAATTCACACATCTTAATATGGCATATTCTAAGTAAGGCAAGCTACAATCCTCGTATCATAAAAGATATTCTTTACTAAGTAAAAAAGGTGAAATTTCGAATTGAACTTATTCTTGACATAAACTTTATTCATAGTAATAACATAATTTAAGTAGCAATTGTACATTACATTAAACTAAAAACTAAATTAAAATTAAACAAAAAAAACTATAATTAGATATAAATATATACAAAACTTAATCTAATAGACCGCTTGCAGTAGGCAAAGTACCCAAAATGCTGGCAGCATTGCCACGTTGAATGGCAATACTCAATCTCTGTCCAAAATATTTCTTGACATTATTTAGGACTGTGCTCGCTAGTAGTGAAGTTGTTTGCGCGTATGTCATCACAAGTCGGACACAACTTTTCTCCCCAAGGGAAAATTTGTGTTTCTGGATGTCATTGTGTGTGTGATGTGACTAATTTCAGGACCCACGATATAAGTCTTCGCACTTAGTGTAAGCCTGTGAGTGTAAAAATGTTAATGTTTTATTCTAACACAGACTAAGCTTTGAGTAACTCATACTCATAACTCAAATAATAAGCATTTCAAAGCGTATTGTCACAGCAATAAATCCTGATTAACCAAAAGCAATTACAAGCATACCCCATTAAGCTGTACTATTCTTCATCGGAGAAACGTGACCACAGCTTATGTATAAGTTGCAAGGCTTCGACCACAGATTAACGATTAGCTATTTTTTTTAAATATTGGCTTTGCAATCTTATGCATTTAGCCAGTGTCAAGTAATAAAATATTGTGTATTTCATAATAAAAGTCCTGTCACAAGTCACAGACAAAGTCAAGTGAAAGAGTCAAGATCCAGTCATAGTCACATGCCCTAGTTAAGTAGTAGAAACTTAACTAGAATTTCTATTAGAATTTTGGAGCGAGGGCGAAAATCACGTCTTTCAACTTTGTATGATTTGCCTATGCACGTATACATATTTACTTAGCATAAATGATTAATAATCAACCATTACTACACATGAACACTCGAAGAATCACAAGTTTCAGAAAATAATTCAAAATAAAAAACGCCATTTGTTTTTTCACTTTCGCGGCAAAACCTCCGCCATTAGCTATTTAGACCCTAAAGCTTATTGGATAGTTTCAGAGTAAAGCACAGATTGGTTAATAGTTACTACGTGAATATGTCAGGGTATTTGTTCTCACGGTCGCACCCGCCCACATGGACATTTTCTGTGAAAATGTGGACTTTGGCGGTTATCCAGTGCTAAGTGGAATAGCTAAATGTGCTGGCCTGGATCCTATGATGATGTTGGTTTTGTTGTTAGGGTTTGAGTGAAGTTGTTAAAGGCTTTAGTAAATGGATGTAGCTTTTATTGTTGTAACGAAATCGGTTCCTGGAAGTTATGTATGGAGTGAAGATTAGCCGTAATAACCGTGAGGACCTTTAATTGGCTCATTGTATTATGCTTAACCTGTAAATTGTTAGATTTATAAGCTGTTGGTCTTCCTCAATATAAATTAAATTAAATATAAATATAATGTACTCGTAATAATAATTCATTTATTTCAGGCAATTAAGAAAACAAAACGTGATTCTATAACTCATATCTTATAGAGCCAGCGAAGCGAGATCTCTCAGTTTACTTGGATCGTTCAGCACTTTGTCCGTCCGTCCATCCATCTGTCAGAGGCATCTAGCGTCTAAATCATATAAGCGAATGATTTCAAGTTCTCATAGAATATGTAAAACTACGGCCCAAAGCCAGAAATTACATTTAAAATTATATAAATAAAAATATTAATGGGCTCCCATACATGTAAGTGGAGAGCAAATTATGTTTTATTTTTTTATCTTCCCTTGGGGGTATTGTTGACAAGTTTAGTACAAAATCGGTTTTAAAAAAATCTATGTTGGAAAACAAAGATTTGGTATGCCACCAAAGTCACTGTTTTTAGACCTATTTTGTCCCGGGGTATATCTCAAAACCGGCTTCACGCTGAACGCTGAAATTAACGTAGGTATAATATTCGTTATATTCTGTACTTGAATAACAAATACAGAAATCAAACAATTATTATAATTATAGAAAAAAATGTGTCATCAATTAACCTCAAAAGTTTTTCTCTATGAGGCAAAATGTAGGCGCGAGATCTCAGTTCGGCGCGAACGACTAGTTTATAACTGAAAGACTAACATACATATAAGTTTATAAATAGTTTGTAACTTGTCTATCTAACATAAAAAAAGCCGGGGCGTCACTATAGTATCTAATAATTCGTAGAATATCCAAATCTCTACGCCAACATAACTCCACAATTGCTTAACCCCGGTATCCACTATCGCGTGTCTATTACGAGCTCATCCACCGCCTATGCGCCTCCAATTATGGCAATAATTTCCATTACCACTATTGACACGTAATAATAGGTTCGAACACCGACTGTGAAACAACTTATATTTACGTTTGCAGTTACGTAGTAGCGCAGTGGCAAACGGCGATTGAGTTTCATACACAAAGTAGAGTCATTAACTTTCATGAGTGCCTCTTTGGGGCCCATGTGAATAAACGATTTTGATTTGATATTAATTTTGAACTAATCAACACGAATAGTTTGAGTGCTAACAAATATATTACCATCCAATAACAACATAATAGTCATACATTTATAGTTGACAAATCTCCAGTTTGCTCAAAGCGTTTCGCTTTTACGTTCATCATCCGAACGGCGGCGAGGGATTGGAACTCATTGCCAAACTTTTTGTTCGCTGAACGGTATAATCTGGGAGTCTTCTAGTCTAGAGTTATTAGATCATGCCTAGAAGATGAGGCAAACAATTCCATCTTCGGTCGCTCATCACTTTTCATCAAGTGTGATATTGATCAAATGCTAGCTTACCTTAGCATAAAAAATAGTAAAATAGTACAACATAATAACTGAAACGCAAGCAAAGCTTAAAAAAACCGACTTCATCGCTTATATTTTGATTTTGGCTGGACCGATTTCGATAAAATTGATATGGGACCACCGCTAAAGTATACTCTACCAAACAAAAAAAGAATCATCAAATCGATTTACAATTGGCGGAGTAATCGCGTAATATACCGAGAAAAAGAAAAAAACACACAGTCGAATTGAGAACCTCCCTTTTTGAAGTCGGTTAAAACTGAAAAATTCTGTTGTATTAGTTTTATTAATAATATAGTTTATATGTATTGTTTTTCATCGAAAGTGATATTTGAAAAAGAAAGGCATTACGAAAAAAGGGAGAAAACTCCAGAACCTTTGATTGAGATCCGGAAAATTCATTGGAAAGAGCAACTTACATTTACTTACCTAAATTATTTAAAACGTATTTAATAGAGATTCTAAATAACACATTTTCTTCTACGAACTAGCCAAATTAGTGAACACTACTTTGTACCATCGGGTAAATAATAAAATTTATATTTAGTTTCGGATATATCGTGACAAGACAGTAAGTGGATAAGAATATGTAGATTTATTTAAAACTTGGTTGCACTGTTGGGTAGATATCATCCTAAAACAGAACTCCGCTTCACCAAATTTGGCAGGAAAAAGTGTCAAATATATGAAACACTAGCCGTTCTATACGACTTCGCCTACGTAGCCTATGGGTTAACCCTAGATAAAAGCTATGTTGGTACATTCCAAATTTCATCCAAATCCGTTCAGCCGGTACAGTGTGAAGAGAAAACAAACATACTTACACAAAGTTTCACATTTATCTATTATAAATCGTATTATAATCCAATATTTATTATAGTCAGATTTGGTTATTAAGTTCAAATATCGGAAAACTTTTGCAATGGAATAATGAACGATAAAACACACTAAGGATTTATATTTACCGACGCAAGTAATATCAAAATATCGTGAGCTCAAGAACCGACTAAAACTATATTGTCAAGTGCGTGTGTGACCGCCATAAGTGGCTGACCACTTAGATGCACATTAATGAATTATGTCGCATCTGTAGAAGCCGTTAATATATACTTTAAACGGTGTTAAGTGAGTTGTAATCGGACATCTCATACACGAATACTAAATATGGCGGGATGATGTATCGTCAGAATGCTAGAAGGTCCACACCTCGAAGCCAACGAGATTGTCAACAAACGAGGTAATAGAAGTTCTCCCTAGACTAAGGAGATATTACCGCTATATGTATGTTAATATGTGCTGGTATATAAAGGTACAGATAAATACTATTTATACAGAAACAGTATTTGTATTTTGGTTGGAAAGTCTCGGTCACTGACGTAATGTGACAGGTTTATCGGTATTCTATTGTTTACATTTTGGAGTGTGTGGGATGGAATTACGCGAATTAATTGCCCCATGCCCGTTTTACCATCTAACAACAACAATGACAAACGTCTTCCATTTATGCTTGACATACCTCCAGCTCAATCGAGGCGTTTCGCTTCTACGTTTGTCATCCGTAGAAGGAGTGGATTTCATTGCCCGCGTCATTGTTCCCCAAAACGGTATAAACTGGGAGTCTTCAAGTCAAGGGTGAATAGGTATCTTCTAGTCAACTATGCTGCATTTTCGAGCGCATTATCATAGAGACTTCCAAAAAGAAGCCGTAGATTTAGTTGGATAGTAATACTTACGTGATATATATAAATAATACGATACTGCATCTCCTCAAGCTCACGAGGGTAACTATTATTTATTAAATCTGTGCTCATAGTGTGGGCGATTTAGAGGCGCTTTTTCTAAGAAACGTTTTTAACATTACTCATAACAAAATTGCTCGGAAATCCGCTTAGCATACCTATGTAGATATTTCCCTGTACCCAAACTTGTTATTTATGCAGGGTGTATCACGCCTAAGTTCAGGCACGATCGCCGAGTTACGTGTAAACTCCATTACGAGTAGAAATATCATTAGTCATTTTCGATGAACGCAAACTTGGACGTTTACGTCATAGACCTTCGCTTATGGAAGTCAGATGAAAGTAGGTATCGCAAATAAGTTACGTAATTTAACTTCTTTAATTGTGTAAAGTTGTTGTCAAAATTACAGGAGCCATGTGACATAATAAATCATTACCGTAATATGTTTTGATGTACAATAACACGTATATTTGATAATAGCAGGCAAAGCTGCGGGGCACGGCTATTGTTTGTGATAACACCTCGATTATTTATTCTATACTAGCCGTGCCCCGCGGCTTTGCCCGCTATTATCAAGTTAAAAAGTAGCCTAAGTGTTAATTCTTGGTATAATCTATGTACATGCCAAATTTCATCCAAATCCGTTCTGCCATTAAAGCGTGAAGAGATAACAAACATACTTACACACACACACAACTTTCGGATTTATAATATCATAAATTCGAAAGTTTGTGTGTGTGTGTGTGTGACATTTCTCTCTTCTGTGAGTGTAATCCTACTTCCTACTAATATTAGTAGGAAGTAGGATTACACTCACAGAAGAGAGAAATGTTATCATACGTAGGTAGTTATACATTTTCCTTCACCTGTTTTCCTTTTGATTGAATCTCGTTTTACCCAACACATTTCAGATTGTAGCAATAAGTTTAAAAAATAAAAATTGCTTGTATAGCAATGTCCCTCGGCCATTTTATAGTGCCATGCTCTACCACTCCAACCACTGAGCTATCGAAACCACGCTACAGGCGACGAAATGTATAATTTTATATTATAAAAGCGTAATAGACACGTTTCCTTTCTAAATTTACTACTATAGTTCTTACCATCACTGCTAATGCAAAACGAAACAAATAGTAATACGTCAGACAGTTTAATTCAAACTACAATAGTAAAAACCAATACCAACACGCCGCACACAAAGAAAATTAATGAAAGCCATAACCCATAACGCAGAGGCTGATTACGTCATAATTACCTCGGAGCGCGCAGATATTAAGCAGATATTGGCTCTGTTAATGCGCCAATATTATGGACGTAGTGTATTGATGATCTAAATCAAATCGAGGCTATTGTTTGGGCTAACATACAGACACGTCCATGTATCAATGGGATGCCTTTGCTCGATTGGGCGTTAATTGACGAGGTGGTAAGTGATCTATGAGGTTTGATATTAAGTTCATTATTACTAATGGTTAATTTTGACTGTGTACATAAATTAGACGTCAAAGCTTTTTTATTGTTTATATCGATTATTGTCTGATTTTCCTGTTTTCTATCGTTTTTTTTTAATCTTAATGTGTTTTATCGAATTTAATTTGTATTCATGTGTGGTGAGCACAACCAAATTGTAAAGCGCATGCAAAAAGTTCCACACATCGCGTATCCGGGTGGGTCAGCTAGTTTACATATAAATATAAGCAAGTCTATCACTCCATGACTCTGTCACTCTATCCCATTTCTATTTGTTACCTATCTACCTACTGCTAAGTGTAAGATCAAACTTGTGGTGTTAAATGAAATTTAGTACATTGTTTAAATCATGCTGGAGGGGTCTTAGAAAGGGTAACTTTATTTTTTATCTTTTTAATTTTAGCTTAGCAATCTTGTGCATTTAGCCAGACTCAAGTTATAAAATATTTCAAGCGGAACATAATATTTCTAATAATAGCAGTCCTATGCACAAGTCACAGTCAAAGTCCAGAAAAAGAGTCAAGGTCCAGTCATAGTTAAGTCATGCCCTAATAAAGTGGTACTTAGAAACTTTACTAGATCTTGTATTAGAGCTTTGAAACAAAATCGAAAATCACGTTTTTAAACTTTGTATAATTTTTCTACACTTATGCTCGTTTGTTAACGAACTATTAATAATTCATAATCTATTATTATTACACACAAACACTCGAAGAATCACAAGTATTGCAAAAAATATAAAAAACATGTCAACGATATTTTTTCACTTTCGGGCCAAAACCCTGAGCGTGACTGTTTAAATTTGTTTTTAACATATACTTAAATAAGGTGACTGAAATGTTTATAAGGTTATTCTGAAACAATTTTTATGTCACAGTTACGTGGAATTGTATTAAGTCATCGCTTTGCTAAGCGAGATAACGAAGTGCTAAATGAAAAATGCTTTCATAAGACTCTTTTTTCCAGCTGCTTCATTGTAGCAAATACTTTGATTCCGTGACTGCACTGCACTCAACGATAATTATCGCAATAAGCCTAGAAAACACGTTGGCGACGCATCAAGCAACACGATACTCTTGAAATATCAGTACACAATTTAACTCTCACAAGCTAATGACAGAATGTTGTTTGTTTAATTTTGGCTCCGCATACAATGTGCATTTAACTATTGTCAAAATAGAAATATTTCAAGCTTTGTTAATCCTACTAATATTATAAATGCGAAAGCCGAAGCCACGGGGCTCAACTACTTACTTATAAAACATAGTCATATCATACGTTAAAGTAAAACAGTCATAGAACAGTAGTCGAAGTAAAGTACTACAACTTTACTAGAACTTCTAATAAAGGTTCTACCATTTTATTAGGGCATGACTTGACTTTGACTGGATCTTGACTCTTTTTCTTGACATTGACAGTGACTTGTGACTAGGACTCTTATTATGAAATATCTAATATACTTGAAATATTTTATATCTTGACACGAACTAAATGCACAAAATTGCGAAGCCAAATTACAAAAAAAAAAAGAAGTGTGTGATATTATATATACAGTTACATAACTTTACAGGACATGTTATTTACTGCATATATAGTTACAGTCACTTCATATTTATGAGTATCAACTAAAATTATGATTAAATATTACCAAATACCGTAAGAAAACAAGTTATTTTATTTATACAAAACTACTGTTCAGAGGTGCAAAACTTAATAATGCAAGCGCCTAGCAGCTGCGCATTGGTATAAACAAAAAAGAAAAGAAACCTCCTTTTCGCAGCTTCTTTAACTTCTGCAGGACCATTTAACTACAAAGGTTAAAGCTTAAATGCTTTCATTAAACATCCTTTGTGAAATATTAAAAAGCTTTGTAGTTTTTAATAACGCGGCAGTCTACTGCGATCATTTCATAAAGTCATAACTGCAGGTCTACGTTCTCATCGTGCTTTCACAAACATACTTACTTTTAATGTCTCTAAGTACCCATTAACTTTAAGTGCAATGTTTAGAGCATTATTTAACAAGTTGCGACCACCGCGGCGCTATCTTCCGATAGCTTAATGAATAAGGATATTAACTCTAGGACCGGTCCATCGACATTTCTGTTCCATCACTACAGGGGGCAATTTTATTGGGACCATGGACCGTCCCAGGGGGAATAATCTCAATATGGATTAAGTAAACGAATAATAAATAAACAGAGAACAATGTTGTTTTTATTACGGTGATCGAAAATAAATTAGATCACAGATAAAGATACAACGATATCTGATAGAATACATAAACTATGTAAAGATCATGAGATGGTAAAATGATAAGGAAAACAGTTAAATTTGTCGCATACTTTTCTGATATAATTTATACAATATGGAATCATGTTTAAAAGCTTTTATTAAACCCGTCTCGTTCATATGTCTGATTACGGTGCACCATTTTCAATCTAAAATTAAAGCTTTTTATACATACATATCTATAACTATAGCTATGGTTTCCGATTGAGCTAAAATTTGGCATACGTAACATGGACCACTCAAATTCAAAATCAATTATTAATGGGCCCCATAGACGCAAGTTATTTACTTAAATACCAGATTCGCAAATTTACAGGCATCTAGAGAAAAACCTGGCAAGAAACTCGGTGGTGCATTTTTATCCATTATATTCATACAGAAGCTTACTTCTCTAATACATAAGTTACCTTTACCTAGGTATATCTAAATTTTGCCGTCGCGTCACCGGTAAGCGTTTGTGCAGTTTACTCCCATGCATCTTTGTTATTAACATAATCATTGATTTACTAATTAGCTTTTTTTATTAATAAAAAGTGTGTTGATGAAGAATTATCAACACACTTTTTAGGATTGATTTCAACTTACACATTAGTCATTCATTTAAAATTTTAAGTCATTACTTCCCTTGAATCTAAAATGAGGCATAGATGGAGTCATGAAAATTTTTTTAAACACTTAGATTCACAATTTTGTGGTAAAGGAACCTACCTGTATTTACCCCAATTTATTTTTACTTGATTTTATAATGTTTACAGTAACACAAACTAAAGTCATGTTAACAAAATTTTGTTTTTGTCGATCCACAAATTTTGGGATACACAATGTCGATGCATGCCATTGTACTTTCGCAGTTGTATAGGAATCTTTTTCTGAGTCCGCTTGGGACAGTACCACACCATTGTCAGACATTCAACCGCCAAGCAGTAACAAACATCAATGTATTTCAGATTGCAGGGCAATATTTCTAGTCAAATTACAAGTCTTGGTGAGATTTACTATTTAACATCTCAGGGTAACCATCGCAGTGCTTTGTCGCGCAGGAGTTCGTTCGAATTATATAAATTCAAAACTAGTTGGCACTGAACCGTAATGGGCAAGCGTGGCGCTTACCATCAGGCGAGGGACCTGAGTGACAAGACTAGCACTTGTCACTCAATGATATAAAAACTGGTCTGCTGGCCGAACCGAAATAGCCATAGGAACTTCTTAATGAGATAGACATAACATCTTGGTCAATCATCATATGGTTGGGCGTTATGATAAACTTACAATATCCAAAACGTACCTACTTTATAAAAGTTCACCTTGGAAAAACAACAAAAAACTTATTTTCACGAATATAAAGCTTCAGTGTTATGCGCGACCATATTATTATTCCAGTAAAAGGTATCGTAGACTGCGAACACCATTATCCTCGAGAATGTCTTAAGAATGCGGAAAAGAAGACGATTGGGAATATTTTTATCAGACAACCCCCCGTGGGAAAACAGTCGTGAAGTTCTGTTTATGTTAACTTGTAAAGTCTGACTTATGTTCGTTACACACCCCGGGAATAGCAACTTTGCAAGAAGCACAAACGTATAGTGTAATGATAATAGATTTTAATACAAGTACTCACTTATTGATACTTAATTAAGAAACTTAATTAGAGAAAAATGTGCTGTAAATTTATTATTGCTTTTTGTTTTATTTATAATGAGGATAAAAGTATGACCAGCAGTGCCTTGAGGCTTCTTCTGCACTATTCAGGATAAAAAGGATATACTTATTCTACAGATCTAGACTATCTACGTAATAAAACAGTTCATGTTATCCAGTCCAACCGTTACAGACATACCTTGTTTTAAACATACTCATTCGATATTCGAATTTATAATAATTATATTATTATGATATCATAGTTTGGACTTACCTATTTTTATATTATATTAAAACTTTCATATATTATTTTTCGTTCTTTTTCTGACTTCCATTTAACTAATAGATAATAATAAATAGAGTAATGGGTTTAACTCTCAATTATCGAGTTAACTTTAGATTTTTGTTTTAAAGGGGCTTAGTATATAGTAGTATATATACGACATAAATAAACATTTTTGATATATTTCTTATTATACGAAAAAATAAATAAATCACAATCTACTCTTAAAGCGATTGAAACAAAAATACCATATTATTCCGTTTTAACTGCTACTCCTTCTATCTCTTCGTTTCAAATAGTTTATGCTGCTTATTAACTATTTTCCTGTATAGCACACTAAATATCATTCAAAATATCGTATGAAACACGATATGCCTGATCCTTTCGATTCCTTAGCCTCATTATCTAAAGCAGTGGTCGGCAACCTTTTGGCAGGCAAAGGCCACAAAGTGGCAAAATATAGTAAAGGTGAGCCTCATTAGTGATATCAACCCTATAGAAGCTAAATGTTCCTATAATTGGTCATATAGAAAAGATGGAAAAAATACAAGTGCTAATAAAAATGTTTAAAATATAGGCAATTTAATACTTACTATTTAGTCAATCCATTCTAGAATGTATAACATTGATATTTATAACTAATTTACAAAACAATCACGGGCTGCAAATGTGACATCCATATTGGTGACTGCTGATCTAAAGGAATGTTTTGCGTAGCTCTAAACAAAACCATGTTTACCACCTAACGACTGTAGAACTTACCTTTATTGCCCCATCTTCACAGTTTAACCAGAGAGTTTAAAACCAATATAGCATATGTTGTGTAGTCACAGGACTAGCCCGCCCACGTCTATTGCTAGTACTTCTCACGATCTGAGTCATGATTGTTTTGTTTAACAGAAATATCGATAAGCGATTATATTAAAATCGATACCGTGTACTTATCATCAATCTATATACCACAGCTTAAGTACACTGTGAGATTTCGCTGTCCTTAACTTAGGTAAAGGTGATGAACAGTTGATCGACGCAAGGCTACAAAGCTTAGAGCATCGTCGCAAGGTTGCAAGTTTGTCTGTCTTTTTAACCGACTTAAAAAAAGAAGGAGGTTCTATGTTCGACTGTGTGTATTTTTTATTTCTTATGTATGTTCACCGATTTCTCCCCCATTTGCGGACCGATTCTCAAAATTATTTTTTTGTTTTGTATCGAAATCGATTAAGTCAAAACCGAAATATAAGCGGTGAAGTCAGTTTTTTAAGCTTTGTTTAATTTATATAGGATACATTTTGGGCGAGTGTGCCACTGAATTGTATGACCTGATTCTTCCATCCCCTTCTACCATCGGACAACAAAATGTATCTAATTATCTTCACTTTCCATCAGGTGAGTTAGTGGTGTAAAGTTTACCAATCATGAAAAAAAAAAAATACTTTTTTGTAGTACAAAAGTTATATTCGACTATCATATTATACTATCAGTCAAGAATATAATATTATGATTATCACTTTACCGTAATTACTACGAGTATACTCCGCAAGACGTCTACCTCCACGAGGTATCTACAAAAGTCAAGGCCACGACAGCCGTCAATAAGTTCATAAATACTTTAAGATGATACGCACATTTATTTAAGCCGGAGGTATAAAACATTAGACTACCTTTTAACTCGCTATACATTAAAAAGAGATAAACATATATATCTCATTATCGTCTCATTATTACAGTTAAAAAAGTTAAAAAAATACCATTGAGAGTAAAATTTTTTGTTGTCATTGAAACGACTATTTTTATGTGCCCAAAGAATTTGTAGAATCCCTAGAAGAAAACATCTTAATATTTATTCTTTATCCTTGTCACTATCGAGATCAAAAAGAATCCAGTGAGGCCTCATTTATCAGCTACATATATACAGGGCCAAAAAAACAAGCATATCTTCTAAGCAAGCTTGTTACATCTTTGGCTATATCTTGACTTTCCATCAGGTGAGATAGTGGTCATAATAAAATAAACAAAAAATCTGCCTTCTAACCAGCAGCTATCGGGTTCGATTCCCGGTGAAGAACACAAGTTTCCCACGGGAAATACGGTTTCTGGTTGTGGGTGCGATTGTGTGTGTAATGTGAATGTTACCGGCACGCAAGACACAAGTCTTATGACTTAGTGCGAGGTTGTGAGTGTGAAAGCGTTTATGCTATATTTATACATACTAGTAAAAATATACTTAGGTTCCGCACACAAAACGCTATGAGTCCCGTAAGCGTAGTGCTAAAAACTTGGGTGTTTAGTGAAAACGAAAATGTCGTTTTCCGACTTTGTATGATTTGCCCACACTAAGAAGACAGACATTAGAAGAATCGCACCTTTAGGAAAAAAAATATCGACGACGCTTTTTTCGACTTTCTCAGCAAAACCCCTTTGTTAGTTGCTTTCTGCTGTTTTCTACCGAGGTACTCAAGTCGACTGCATATTTTTGTAAATGTTTGTTACCTCATAACTTTGTTCCGCGTGAACCAATATTGTTTTTTTTTGTTTGAATGATATTGCTTTCCAATTGGTCCCATTCAAATTTGATTAAGATCTTATTCGTATTTCTTGAAATATCTTTAATAATGCGTGATAAGTACATTTAACCTGATCAAAGTTCCGAAGATAAAGCGGTGAAGTCGGTTTTTTAAGCTTGCTTGCATTTAATTATTACTTCTGTACACACATTTTAATCCAAATTGTGTCATACCATAATGTGTATTAATTATTATTATATTAATTATAATTGTATTGTGTAGGTTAATAGTTAATTGAGTTGCAAAATTACTTAAGATGTTGTTTCTAGGTCGAGCACACACACTTCTAATTAGCTATTCATCTGGCACGACGGGACCACCCAAGGGAGTATATAAGGCTGACTCATCTAAATTACATAACACATCATCATTCATCACATTACATCTGCTTATCAAGTCCTGTAAGTATCTAAGGTACATTGAACCCTTATAATATTACGAAAGTTTCAGTGTGAACTGCATTTTTGAGTATATTTTCGATTTTGAGGTCTGTGAATAGGGTACCCTTCGTCCGTGTTGGCAACTATAATGTTTTGCAACCAGTTGTCAAAGGGTATCTTTCTTATTTACTGATAACTAGTTAAAGTTAACATAGCAAATTACAAACTTTTTAACACTCGTAGTTTCACCCTTATAGAAATAGATATATCATTTGAATCTATTACATCCTACTAATGTTATAAATCCGAAAGTTTGTGTGTAAGTGTGCGTGTATAAGTGTGTAAGTATGTTTGTTCCCTCTTCACGCTTTAACGGCTGAACGGATCTGGATGAAATTTGGAATGTACATAGCTTATACCTAGGATTAACACATAGGCTACTTTTTAACTTCATAATATCGGGCAAAGCCGCGGGGCACGGCTAGTTTTTAATAAAATAATATTTTTAGATATCTCAAAATTATTTACGCATTTTAAATTAGGTTACCTACTTATACAAAAGAATGTCAAAATATTTCCTTTAAATTATAATATACGTTACTTAATAACCAATCATTCAGATAACTCTTAATTTTTTTTAATTCGATGACTTGTGTCATGGTTCCCGAAAACATTCACATCACTCAGACAATCGCACCCAGAATCAGAATCAGTTTTTTTTTCTATCCTTTTCTATCCTATCCTATCATAGTTATCTTATCTTACTTCTTACTTATAATATAAAAAGTATATTCTACCAAAACTATTCTACCTCTTTCTTTCTTTCTATCTTTCATCTTGTTTAGGTAATAAAGTTATGTTATTATGCATTATATTATGCCTAAAATGTTGATGATTATTTTACACAAATTAATCTAAACCGCTCTTGTACTCCTAAGATTTGAAATAAATCTTTTGATTTCTATCTTTAATCAATGTTGGTAATCTGAGTGTTTATTTTAAGGTTTATTCCAATATCATCACTTAAAAAAAATATTTGAAAGCTTGTACATACGATCAATCAACGAACCCGAATCTAGCATTGAATAGTACAATTTTATCCTACTAATATTATAAATTCGAAATTTTGTTTGTAAGTGTGTAAGTATGTTTGTTACCTCTTCACGCTTTGATGGGATTTGGATGAAATTTGGAATGAACATAGCTTATACCTAGGATTTACTCATATGCTACTTTTTAACTCGATAATAGCGGGCTAAGCCGCGGGGCACTATAATGTCTCACAAAAATGCTATAGAGCTAGACGTAACGTCGAATACTCATACTGCTAGTAGTCACCGGTAGCAGTCGTAAGGTAGCAATCAGAAGTAAAAAAAAAACAGTTTTTAAATATCTGGCTCTACATTACCCTTTTTCATCAAAAGCCATGTTTTTTTTTTAAGGCAGGAAACCCTATCAAAATGTGTTTAGGTTTCAAACATACGTTTAAATACACAGATACACTCGTATCTGTGTATGTGTATGTCTGTCTACGGCATCATAAGTAACTCCCGATCGGTCAAAACACTTTTAAACGCTTTCACACTCACAGCTCCACACTAAATTCGATGACTTGTATTGTGGATGTCGGAGACACAAATTTTTTTTAGGGAGAAAACTTGTGTTCCCGCCGGAAATCGAACCCGATACCCTTGCTTAGAAGGCGAACGCTCATCTCAACTAAGCAAATGGGCAGTTGGTCGGACTGATTTTGATTTAGTGTTTTTTGTTGGAAAAGTGACTTGATCAAGAGTGTTATTTTCCAGATGAAGCGTCAAGGGTATTTTCAAAATATTATTTTTGCTACTTGTAAAAATACTCCACTGAATAATTTCAGGTCGATGGCGAGACTGGTGAGCAAATGTCATTCGCGGTGATGGCACAAAATGCAGCAAACGTAGCATTTTCTCTGGTTCGACTAGGCGTGAAGAAAGGCGATGTGGTAGCGGTCTGCAGCGAAAACAGAATAGAATTCATAACAGCTGTCATCGCTGTGATATATTCTGGCGCTGTTCTGACATTGCTTAACGTACTAGTAAAGGTAACTTTCTGTACAATTAGGAAATTATCCAAGGCGTCTTTTCAACACGAGACATCTTTAAATTTAATCATTAAAAAAAACAAACGCATTCACAGTCACAGCCCACACTAAGTGCAAAGACTTGTATCGTGGGTGCCGAAAACATTTACATAACACAATCATACCTACAACCAAAAACACAAATTTCCCTTGGAGATAAACTTGTGTTCCTAGCGGGAATCGAACAATACCTGATGCTTAGATGCAAAGGCACATCCAAATAAGTCTATGTGCAGTTATTACATTTTTTACCGACTTCACAAAAAAGGAAGAGGTACTCAAGTCGACTGTATTTATTTTTATGTGTTACCTCATAACTTCTTTCCACGTGAACCGATTTCGAAAACTTTTTTTTAGTTTGAAAGATGTTGCTTTACAATTGGTCCAATTTAAATTTGATCAAGATATGATCAGTAGATCGTCAATAATGCGTATTCTGTGGACTACATTGACGATGTTCTCGTTTTTAACCGACTTCAAAAGTTACCTCATAACTACTTACGTTGTGAGCCGATTTTGATGATTATTTTTTTATATGAAAGCTGGTGCTTTTCACATTGAATTTTGAAATTTGATCAAAGCCTGATCTCTAGTTTTTGAGTTATCGTCAATAATGCATGTTAAATACATTAAATCTGATCAAGGTTCCGAAGATAATGCGGTGAAGTCGGATTTTTAAGCTATGCTTGCGTTTAATTATTGTTCTTGCAGTTTTCAAGCAGTACCTATTAAAATAAAAATAAACAATTGTGTTTTTGCTTATTTCTTAAGGGTTTCCCTTTAAAGGGAAGGAATCCTGATATCGTCTAAAAGTAAAGGAGTTTATTAGACGATATTTCCACACATAATTCAATATTTCATATTGTATCATAATGCTATTTTAATATCAAAATATAAAGATGTTTCATTCTTAGAAAAAATCGTGTTACTTGATCTTATTCACAGATAACATTATCCACACAGCGAACATCTCTAGGCCAAAATACGCGTTTTTGTCTCCAACCACCTACGATGCCCATTACAAGACTTTGAAGGACCTTAACTCAATAAAACAACACATTATCTTTGGTCAAGACAAAGGTCACGGTGACGCCATTAGCTACGACGAACTAGCAGAAAAATACGTTGATATGGAACATTATCAAGGGGCTAACTTTTACGGTAAGCGTTTAGTCTCTGAAACGTGGCCTTTTACTGTGGGCCTTATAAATAAGCTCAGAGTCGCACAACGAGCTATGAAAAGGGCTATGCTCGGAATTTCTCTACGAGATCGAATCAGAAATGAGATCATCCGTAGACGAACGAAAGTCACCGACATAGCCCGGCGAATTAGCAAGTTGAAATGGCACTGGGCAGGGCACATAGTACGAAGAACTGATGGCCGATGGGGCCGAAAGGTTCTCAAATGGAGGCCACGGACTGGCAAGGCCGCCCACAAGGTCGACGGACGACATAATGAAGGTCGCAAGAGATGCTGGATGCAGGCCGCTAACAACCGTCCTTTTTGGAAATCTTTGGGGGAGGCCTATATCCAGCAGTGGACTTCTTGTGGCTGAGATGATGATGATGTATAGTCTCTAGGTTTATTAAAATGTTACCAAAGTTAACATAAAGCAAGTGTATGCAGACTTTGACTGTGACGAAGGATAACAAATTTGTTCGAAACTAGTTGACTACACAGTTGACATTTTCTACGTGTTTAAGCCGTATACAACAAAAAAATATACATAGGACTCCTTTCATTCCTACTGATATTATTAATCTTAAACTTTATAGTATTTAGTGTTTTTTATTACGAGGTACCTATACAGTTATATACTCGTAGCTGAATTTGCTTGATTGGTATTATGAATCTCTAGCTATGTAATTTGCGAGACTCCGGTTATCTTACTTTTTAAAAGTTGCCCCAAATATGTCCATCTTTTTACCCAACTTCCCAGGTCGTCCCATTATAATTTGTTCAAGATCTCATGAAAATTTTCGGAAATATTTGCGTTTGAAGTCGGTTATTTGTTTTTATATCTTATATATATTTTACTATCTTCTGATTTCATCATCAAACTTGCACGAGCAATTAGAAGTAGGTTTCAATCTATTTATTTATTAATTCACAAAACGTATTACAATCACTAACTTACCATAACAATAGCGTTAACGTTTTGAGGCAAACTGCAATCCAATAATTGAATAAATAAGTGATGTTTTACTTTATTTTTAAATATCCCTTTACTTTTTAAATATTAGGTTTGCTAGGTTACACACAATTTTGTTTTGTAGTGCTACTAGTGGCCGTTTAACGATGCTGGCCTTATTCCCATTTGCTAACACTATGGTATTAGTAACTACATGTGATGCCTTGAAGAACGGTCAGACCGTAGTTTTCCTAACGAGATTTGTCGAAGACACATATCTTTGTAACATTGAGAGATATAAGGTACCGATTTTACCTTTTATCCACTATTGTATGATTCTTCTACCTCAAACATTAATAAGGGACCATGATATACAAAGTGGCCGGGGCGGGCGCGCGCCCCTACGATACTTGTATATTGGTAAAGGCTTTAGTAAAGCCGAAGCGCGCGCCCTGTACGCACGCCTAGGGCGCTTTGTTTATCAAGTCCCTAATAGATCCATAAATTATTTTGCCAAATTAAATTAATTAAGCCAATTGATTTAATTATTCTAAAATTAAGAATAGTCATTTGCAGATTTTGTTTGTTTTCCTGATTTGATTTTTTATATTCTAGATAGGCTAGCGGTTGGCCTGTTCGTGATCGACGGGGTAAACACGTCCATGTCAATGGTACTTACAAAATAAAATAGTTATTTAATTTTATTTTATTTTATTGTATTTTATTTACTTACAGTTGTAGTATCAATTATAATTTGCACTAATGGCAAATGGCTTTTAACTTTTCATCAGGTTGGATATTGCATTGTATCTCCGTTGACAATTGCGAATCTATGCGAAACTTCGTTACTTGAAAAATACAACTTAAGTTCCGTAGAAGTTATGATAAGTGGAGGTACAACTCTTCGAAAGGATATCGTGGATACAGTCAAAAGCAGGTATCGTTTAAAAAACTTTTGAAATTATATTTGAAATACTAAATAAATACATCACTTAGTAAATGTAAACTAATATAGATCTGCTTAGGGTGGCACCAACTTTTTGCCGAATAGCTGAAGAGCGAGTGGCGATTGTAATTACTCAAGCCTCTAAGGTTCATGACGGATGATAAGACGGACAGACAGAGTGTGAAAGCGTTTAGAACTAGGCACTTCTTGGACCACTACCCTGGTCTTTCGTTACTAAATTGCGATTGTGTTCGTAACTTTAAAAGAACCACTCGCAAAGAAGAGCTCAAACATAAATTACAATTTATATCAAAAATCTGTCAGAGCGCCTAGTTGAGGCGAAGCGTGATCAAAATGCTGGTACTTATTTGGCTCAACGTATTAGCATTGCAATTCAGAGAGGCAATGCTGCCAGCATGATAAGAATGGTACCTAGTGGACTTGAACATTTGAATTACCTATAAGCTCGATGACTTGTAGGTAACTTGGGTCTTTGCTGTATAAATATATATAATTTTAGTTTAGTTTAAGGTAATACAGTGAATTGGCCCGTAGAAAGCTGATCAACTATTAAATTTATTACAACGTGACTGAAAATATTGTTTCTAGGCAAGACAAATACTCCAATCTTATCAAAAATACTGCAATGCTATGTTTGCAAAATAAAAACGTTGTTCATATTTCATAACAAGAGATAAGATAATGCAAACATATACCTACGTTTACATAATATCACCTCTGATATCAAGTAGGAATACAAGCGTTAAATACCGCTGGCAAAAATGGCTTTTTCCAGTTATTTCTAGAATTTTACTTACCCTTATGACGGTAATCGAACCGGCGGCAATCACAACATTTTAAGAGATGGCTTAGTTCCACCCATAGAAAAGAATATATTCTAAATCAAATCAAATCAAATTAAATCAAAAATATATTTATTGCCCATAAGTACAAAACTACAAAAAAAAGAAGAAACACAAAGAAGAAAACATTTTCAAAATTCATGTGCATACATGGGGTCATATTCAAAAATAGGGGTAGATTTAGCATATGCTGTGCGTACATTTTCATGTGCTCACAGCGCTGATTTACAATCTACCCCTTATATCGGACAAAGATGGTAGTATATTCTACCCTAATGCACCTCCGTGAGTCACCGGGGTCTCCGGGGGTATTCGCGGGTGCCGCTGACGATTCCGGGGACAAGACGGAGGGGCGCGCGGGCCAAACTTCCACCTATCCACTGACAGCGCATAGGACCGGGCTACTAAGTGACTTATGGCATAAATTCTAGCAGTAGTACAAAATGGACTGATGATGATGAAGACGAGACTAGAATTACATTACTCTGGAAGATATCGCTGATTAGCGATAAGGCCGCCGATTGTACTGCTATTTTGTTACTATTTTCTGTTATTCATAATTATTTTTCTTAGTTTGCAATAAAGAGTATCTGTATTGTATTACTATTACACAATTTCTTGCACGCTAGGACTAAAATGGCAACTGCCTCGGATCTGTTAGAAAACTGTAGAAGTGTTAGAAAGACTGTCATAAGAGTTTTGACGCGAAAGTGAAAAAAATGCGTTTTTGATTATGTATAATTTTCCAAAACCTGTGATTCTTCGAGTGTTAATGTGTAATAATGGTGCATTATTAACCGTTAATACTAAGTTAACGTGCATAAGCGTAGGCAAATGATACCAAGTTGATAAACGTGATTTTCGCCTTCGCTCCAAAACTCCAATAGAAGTTCTAGAAAAATTTCTACCACTTTCTTATGGCATGACTTGACTATGAGTGGACCTTGACTCTTTTATTTGACTTTTACTGTGACTTGTGACTAGGATTAGACGAATTTTAATATAACACTTGATATATATTAAGTATTACTTGACACTGGCTAAATGCACAAGATTGCAAAGCCAAAAATAAAGAAAAAAACTGTATCATATAAAAGTTTAATATGTGTATGTGCAATGGATGAATATGTATAAGCCATGAACTTGTTTTCCACAGATTCCCGAATCTGCGTCACGTGTTGCAAGGATACGGTATGACGGAGACGTGCGGGGGTATAACATGGGAGAGGGAAAGTGCATACAAATGCGGCAGTGTGGGAAAAATAGTAGCAGAGTTTATTGTGAAGGTAGCTTCGAAATATTATACTAAGTATTTATTCAGCTAGGAATACTATACGCAACAGAACAACTTCACATTGATGGATTTGTAGAGTTACGACAACGTCTTAAATAATACCAATAGATTTAAAGGCGACCCAAGTATTTTCTAGTTGGCGCAGTGGGATTCCCGGCCCAAGCACAATTTTACTATTCAAGGGAGTCATTTGTGTGATATGTAATTTTTTTCAGCACACACTTTTGCTCAGCACCACTTTGGATTTATCGGCCAGCTTGAATTGCATGATACTATTTTATTTGAATGTAGAACGGTTTAGGTAGTTAATAAACTTAATATGTCGTCCAATTTTATTGTTTTACTCCTCTCCATCCAAAGGTTGTCTGGAAGAGATCGTTCCTAGCGATAAGACCGCTTATTGTTACACTTATTTTTAAAATTATTATTCTTTGTCAGGAATTTGCTAAACTGTTTAATAAAAAGTTTATCTGTCTTATGTAATATTTGCCTATCATAAATTTAATTAAATCTTGCAAAGAAAAGCAGATTACAGCAATATTATCTTCTAACGTCATTTCTTTCTTGATAAGATAAGTAAAACAGTATCTTTGAACGTCAAAAAAATAAAAATTATCAAATATATACATAATGCTGCTGTTAAAGTATGAGTAGAGAGTGATCAAAGGTTCCTTTGATCACATTACTTTATAGTATTCGCTGGCTGGCGTAGTTTATTGCTTATCAGCTGGCGTCGGGTTCGATTCCCGGTGGAGATACAAGCTTTCTTTTAAAGATTTGTATTTCTGGGTGTGATGTGAATGTTTCCGGCACCCATAATAAAGTCTTCGAACATATTGTGGGGCTGTAAGTGTGAAAGTGTTAAGCTCTTATATAAATCCAAAAGGAACTGTCTATATCTCTCTGTCTCTCGCTGGATATAATATCTTGATAGTAGCTACATTAGCAGTTACTTTAAGGAACTACTGAACCTTTTTTGTCCCCTTTTATCTTTAAAGGAACTAAAGGAACCACTGCAGTTTTGATAGCAAGATAGTGAAAATTGCCAATAAGGGCTAACGGTACCCTATCTTATATCAAAATTCATTATCAACAGTAACGTGGACAAACCAATTAAATTTACCCTCATACTCTTTCTCTGAAAAAGTTTGGTCTTTATTACCGACTTCACAGAAAAATCTCAAGTCGACTATATTTTTTGTATTGTTTTTTTTTATGTGTGATACCTCATACCTTCGTTCCTCATGAA
This sequence comes from Lomographa bimaculata, assembly GCA_948107665.1. Lineage (NCBI taxonomy): Eukaryota > Metazoa > Arthropoda > Insecta > Lepidoptera > Geometridae > Lomographa > Lomographa bimaculata. Next base: position 12,447,936 of record OX403586.1, on the reverse strand, counting down.
CCGATTTTGATAATATTTTTTTGTTTGAAAGATGTTGTTTTCTAATTGGTTCAATTGGTCCCATTAAATTTGATCAAGAGCTGATCAGTAGTTCTTGAAATATCGCCAATAATGCGTGTTTAGTACATCTAATCCGATCATTGTTCCGAAGATAAAGCGGTGAAGTCGGTTTTTAAGCTTTGCTTGCGTTTCATTATTTATATCTACCTACCGTGCCGATCAGAATCTATATATATATATATATACATATATATAACTCAAAGGTGACTGACTGACTGACATAGTGATCTATCAACGCACAGCCCAAACCACTGGACGGACCTTATCAAGTATAAGGGTAAGCATGTAAGTAAATTATTTTGATCATTACATTTTATAACATTTAGTAACGCTTATTTTTTAAATTTCTTTACGCTTTTTGCGGTCTTATTTTTGTTTATATCGTACGAACGTTGTATCCTATGAATATCTTGAATCATCTGCATGGCACTTCTATAACGAAGTATTTTGTTTACTACATTTTAACAGATAATATCTATTATTCCCTGCCTATCGTAAAAAAATACACTCAATTCATAGAAAAGTTTCTGTCAATATATAATAAAGAAAGTGATCCTTTTTTGCCTCAAAAATAGCCAAGCTTTTAACCTACTGATAAGTGACAATTATAGTCGAGGGTATCCGAGGATATGAACACGTTGGGCCTAAATATAGCTGCCCGAATACCATTAATGGTGATTACTGATATTATCATTAGTCTGGCCGTTCGTATCCATTTTTCAGGAATTTAGAAGATAACAAGAAAACAAACAAAAAACTCACAAAAAATATTTTCCATTAAAATTGTATGTTAGGTCAAGTTATTATTATAATCGCATGATAAATGGTACTACAAATTTTGCCATGGCTTTTCTATTATAACGTTTTATAGATTTCTATATTTCTAACAACTTATTTACAGATTTTCCCTTCTGAATTAGTAGAAGTTTTATGAAGTCATCTAGGTATCAAAGACGCAGTAGTTGTTGGAACAAATCATAAAGCATCTGGCGAACTACCGACTGCCTTCGTTGTAATTTTACAACGAAGATTTTTTTCATCTGAGTCTACCGTTAGTGAGCAAGAAATAGTCGAATTTGTGAATTCGAAGTTATAAATATTGTTATAAACAAAACAACAAGCAAATAATAAACTCACGCACATTTACGCACATACATGCAACACGAAGACTTGTTTTGGCTTCATTTGGAATTCTCTTCAAATTCCGGGCGCTAATTCCCGTTTAAATTTAATTTTGAGCAAACAAATATATTCACGTTCGCACTTAGACTAAATGTTAGTATCGTGAATTCCGGAAACATTTACCTACCTCAAACATGCAACCAACACAAATAACGCTTGGGAAAGAAAATATAATTATGCCGTTCGCGAAGGGTTAGTGGCATATAAAGCAAAGACTTGCCCACTGTGGACATGCTCATCTTTTGACCACATTCTCACCTGATGGATTATTATGGATATTCGTTAATTATATGAATCAAAAAACCATTTAAAAGAACACATTAAGCTATTTCTTAAGTATGGTCCTTATTGAAAACGGTCTCCATTAGTAATATCTACCTATTAAGTCAAGTCGAAGGCCTTTAGGCGGCTTGACACGTTTGTCCACTAGTCCATGCGACAAGTAAGCAAGCTTAACAAGTCTTACATTCGCTCCCACCTAGATCTGAATCGACAATCAGTATGTTTATTGCATCTCCAGCAATGTTAACGACCTCCTTAATCTTATTCTAGGTGTCGCATTGCAAAAAGCTGCGCGGTGGCGTGCGTTTCGTGGAAGAAATCCCTAAGTCCCCAGCGGGTAAAATACTGCGACGTTTACTGCGAGAGGTCTAATTAAACCAGCTAGCAAGCCGTAACGTCTCCATTGCCGGATTTGTACGTGAGAACTATTAACAAGCTTTAAGAAAGAACATTTTTTTTATGATGGTGTTTATTACGATTTCGTTTACGTTCATTCGGAGGTTAGGGTAAGGTTTTTGATGCCAACCCTTACCTACGTACGTAGAAGAAGGTAGTTTTATTGTAAATTAAATTTCAATTATTAATTTACTGTATTTTAATTTTATTTTATTTGAAATTACACGTCTTAAAGAGATTTAACATCTAATATCTCAGGGTGAAGAGCGCAGTACTTCGCTGCGCAGGAGGCCTAGAAGATGCCTATTCACTCGTGAATAAAAGACTCCCAGATTGTATTTATCAGGAAACACAGACTCAGGCAAGGAATTCCACTCCTTTGCAGTCCGCATAATTAATGTAGAGGCAAAACGCTTCGTCTTATATATTTATAGCAAGTCATTTATGAATTAATTAATATAGGTTAGGATATCATTAGCTTGTAGGTATTTTCAATCAACTACAAAAGTAGGAATATTTTCTGATTATATTTATTGGTGATACCGTTGGGAAGTACCCGTATTTTCAATCAGTTACAAAAGTAGGATTATTTTCTGGGTAGTGCGTAGTTTGTAAGTCATTTATGAATTAATTAATATAGGTTTAGATATCATTACTTTATAATGTTTTGTACTTTGTAATACCTTATGCAGTATTTTCAATCAATTACAAAAGTAGGAATATTTTCTGAGCATCAGATCATACCAATCAAACGCAAACTCAAATTCTTAAATATATATTTTTGAATGACGTATTCTAAGCTTATGATATGATATCACCGCCAATTATTTTATCACATACAATAAATATATTGTGGTAATGATATTATGATATATTTCGATAGTCAATATTTAGATTATATTACAATGGTAATATTATCTGCTTAAGAAAATTAATAGATAATAAACATACCTACGAAAACGAAATGAAGAATATTTAATATGGGTATGATGGTGTGGTTTATAATACTGTAATTCAGAGGTCTGCCAAGCTTACAAATAATGACGTTAGTCACAACCTGTGGCAGTTTTTTCTTGTTTTATTTTTTCTGGTCCTCCTCCACAATTAACTGCAGGATTACCCATTCATTACTGGACGCTCTATATATTGTTTCAAATGTAATACATACGCATATAATACAGGCATATATATGAATTTATACATTAAATAACTTATGTTTTTATTGTATTAATTAATAGTCAATTTATTATATTATAGAATTAAAAATATTTTTTATTTGTGATAAACATAGACACACAAGAGGCAGTAGCAAAACCATTAAACATTGTCACTATCGCCTCCATCTCAGCATAATGCTGGCTATTCACCAGCTGGTTGCTGGTCACGGCACCGGCATATAATTCAAACACAGGTATGAAAAACAAAAAAAAAAATAGTCGAGCTGTCAGCATAGTGCGTAATAATTATTGTTATTAACATTTAGTAAATAACAAAAATATACATGAAATTTAATTGTTTGTATATCTGTTTATATTACATACAATCAATTTTTTTTTTTATATGGTTTTGTATTAAAACAACAATTAGTGATATGATATACAAAGCGGCCAGGGCGCGCGGCCGAGCCGCAGCCAAACGGCGCGGGCGGGGGCGCGCGCCTTCAACGCTTCCCCCCGCGCTGCCGTTGTTTTGTATATGCTCTAGTGTAACATAAGTTAAACGCAAGCAAAGCTTTAAATACCCGACTTCACCGCTTATATTTTGGTTTTGGCTTGACCGATTTCCACTTCTGAAGTATAATCTATCAAACAAAATAATTAAACGCAAGCAAAGCTTTAAAAAACCGACTTCACCGCTATTTTCGGAACTTTGATCAGATTAGATGTACTAAACACGCATTATTGAAGATATTTCGAGAACTATATACTGATCAGGTCTTGACCAAATTTAAATGGGATCAATTGGAAAGCAACATCTTTCAAACAAAATAAAAATCAAAATCGGTACATGTGGAACGAAGTCATATATATATAAGAATCACTTGAAGTTTGTTAGTCTCACAAAAACTCCAGAACTGCTGAACCAGTTTGCCTAATATTGGTTTTAAAATATTGTAGAAGTCCAAGGAAGGTTTAAAAGTTGTTATAAAACATTGTCATTTATACAGATGAGAGCAAATACACGTAAGAACTCCGCTTGCTGATAAATTATTACAGCGCGACATCAACAACATACAACATAACAAGTTTAGGTGTTTACTATACTATCTATAAGATATAACCTTGAGTTATGTAATTGTATAGCACAAGCGCTCAGTTGAGTTTCAGACGCTCCGCGTATTGTATGTTTTGTTGTGACGATGTCGAAATATAAGAAACCTAGTGTGATTTACAGCGACTATCAAAATTTTGACTTTCCTTCCCATATGAACATTGGTAGATTTATGTTGGATAAATTGCTAAAGAATAAAGAAAAAACTGCATTGGTAAGTAAAGATTTATGATCTAGTGTTAATAGGTTAGAATCTAAATTTAGAATATTGGGTTATTGAGATGAACAATCTATATTAATATTATTGATCGAGCGTAGCGAGATCTTTAAGTTGACTTGGGTCATTCAGCACTTTGTCCGTCCGTCCGTCCATCCGTCCGTCCGTCCGTCCCTCCGTCCGTCTGTCAGAGGCATCTAGCGTTTAAACCATTAAAGCGAATGACTTCAAATTCTCATGGAATATGTAAAACTACGGCTCAAAGCCAAAAATGACATTTAAAATTATATAAATGAAAAAAATAATATTAAATATATATTTTTTTTTATCTACCTTTTTGGGGTATTGTTAAAAAGGGTTTGACAAGTAGAGCACGAAACTGGTTTTAAATAAAATCTATGTTGGAGTATAACGATTTGGTAGGCCAAAATCACTGTTTTTAGACCTATTTTGTCCCGGGGTCTATCTTAAAAACAGCTTCACACTAAACGCTGAAACTTACGTATATTATCATTATATCCTGTACTTGAATAACAAATACAGAAATCAAACAAATGTTATATAGAAAAAAACTTATGAACAAGTTACCTCAAAAGTGTTTTTCTATGAGGCAAAATGTAGGCGCGAGATCTCAGTTCAGCGCGAACGACTAGTATTTTAACACTGTTCCATCCCAAGGTCGCCTGTAGGGTGTATGAAATTGCCTAAAGCGTTATCGGTATATAAGGTCGCCAAGTGCACATAGTTCTTTACATCAAAATGTGTTTAGTTTATTTTATTATTATGAACAAGTTTTGGTATTTACAAAAGAGGTATTCTATGGAAGTAGATTTTTTATCATCTGAATAATTAATTCGTAATTTGATTTTGGAAACATCAAATGAATATATTTCCAATGTTTCTTATTTAAATAGATTTATCATAAATATTTATTAAAATAATCTTTAATTATATACTTAACATCAGGTGAGGTAGTTGTCGAATATTGCCATTGATAGATAAAAATATTTACTTATATGCACACATAAATAAATAAACTGTATTATATTCTTTTGTGAAGAGTACTAATTAGGTCAATGGCTTATATACCTATACTAGCGATCCACCCCGGCTTCGCCCGGGTGCAATTTCCGGTGGGAAAAAATGTGATAAATGAAGAACCGCTCAACCGATTTTGTGCAAACTTTACATAAACCATCTACTAAATAGTCCGAACAAAGCCTAAACATTTGGTTTGGATAGGTGAGCCCGTTCTTAAGTCATAAAATTACAACGAAAAGTGGCATTGATTTTTATATATATAGATAGATAAAAGTCCAAAATTTGTCTCATGCGTTTTTGGCACCTTGCCTCGCAGCCGTAATTGTTGGCTCCATTGTACTTAGGGTGCCAGTGACAACTGATAATAGGTACTTGATTACTATAACGACCTCTTCTTTCGAACTAGATCAACGGTGAAACTCACGAAATCGTTACTTATGGCGAGTTGGCCCAGTTAGTGGTGAACACGGCGGCATCGCTCCAGAAACTGGGTGTCAAAGTTGGTGATGTAGTGGGAATATGCAGTGAAAATCGGACAGAATTCTTGACCGCTACTATTGCTTGCTGGGCTATCGGGGCTGCTGTCACTTTCATCAACAGTGCTTATGGCAAAGGTAAGGTTTTTAATAAAGCTTCAAGATTTATCAAGATAACACTGCCATCTCAATTTGTTCTTGATGTAGATTTGTTTGTAAAATCTACTCCAAATGTTCTTCTTTTCTTTAAAATAATTTTGTCATAGTTAAGTTTTATGCCTTACTAGTTGTACCCCGCGGCTTCTTACTCGGTAAAATGTAGGCTATTTATTATTGGAAGTCACTATCTTTGCTATGAGATTCACTAGTTTATACACTAGTAACAAAGATCTATAAAAATTGTAGAAAATTTTGTCAAAAAATTGTTTTGAATTCATGAACAATACACAACATTTCTCACATATATTTAATAGTACTCTTATTGTCCTCTCCATTTTACTGTTTTTGTTATTGATACAAATTAGTATTAGGTACTTTATCAAGTAAAATGTTATATGATTTGATCTATCTCAATTAGAAAGAAAAATCATGAAATCTTGACACATATTCAAAATCTTATAACTTTTGTTTTGTAATTTTTTTAAAAGTTTATGTAAAATATCTAACAAATATTTGACAATTGTGATAATCTTATACCTATGTTTATGCAAATACAATATACCTGTTCTTATCTTTAAGATATTTTCATATACTTTCGGGTGGTAAAGAGAGATTATAAGTATCATTTGCACGTACTCAGAAGAATATTACATAAACTATTTCAGAATCAAACTTCAAACTTTTAGATTTACATATAAATATTCTCAAACGTGGTCATAAATAATTAGAATTATGAATATTTCTAAATATAAGAATTATCCTTACCTAGGTATTATTTTTGTATTCTTTATTTAATATCAATTATTCTATGTACGGGCCAATTGCCTATATTTCCTGCAACTAAAACTATATACATCATCTATACAGCAAATAGCTAATAAATCTTTGAACCAAATAAGTACTAGCATTTTGATCACGCGTCTCCCCAACCAGGCGCTCTGATAGATTTTTCAAAATAGAATGAGGAGGTCCCCACGGGCCCAGTGTCTCAAGACCAAACGGCTCAAATATGTTACCACTGCCAAGGTCTCCATATATATTTTTATCTACTTATATTATACTATATAATTTCGCCACTTTAGGTTATGACAGTAAACATAATATGTGTTTGTTTCAGATGAATTTGTGCATACAACAAATATTTCTAAACCTAGGATTATGTTTGTATCGCCCAAGACTTGTAAGTCCTATTATGACATATTAAAACGTTTGGACTTTGTGAAAGTAATAATCTTGTTCGGGACGGAATTACCTCATCAAGATGTAGTAAGTTTTAATGAACTTACACCATCGAAAGTTCAGATTGATTCATTTAAAGCTGTCGATCATAATGGTACGTATCTTCACAACCCTTAAATATATAGGAAAATTAGATTTTGAAGCAATTTCAATTTGATATTATTATGACATTTATTCTTTAATTTGTTGAATGTAACAAAACAGAGAGGCTCAATTTTTTCATCTGCTGTATTTTGATATAATTTTTTATCTGGAAGGATTCGCTGTTGCCAGAGCATACTTGTAAGTGAACAAGCTAGTAGAAGTATGAAACTGAGTAGATATTTAGTTTAATAAGTCTAAAAGAAGTTTTTTTTTTATTTGTGACAGGCTAGTTTTTGCTTTTGTTTGTTTGTTTTTAGTAAACAGGTGAGCCTGTTCACTTCTTTTTCTTTGAACACACACTAATTGTACTTTTTGAGAAGTATAGAAGACTGGAAGGCGCTATAGTTTTTGCTGTTCAACTGTCCTTATTATGCTATAGATGAATGGAGTAAGCAAGTCTCTCACTTGATTATACTATGATCACGCTTGTTTAAATAACTGCAGACACCCCGATAACAAAGTCTTGCATGGCACAATTCAGCCCTGTTGGAAACATCAAATCACTTGTCACTCAAGTTGTAATCAAATTTAGTATCTATTACTCCTGTCAATGTAATTTTTTTCTTTTCAATACAACTCATCTCCAGTGTGCACGTCTTTTATTTCTATCACAACATAAAGGGCCTTTTTCAAGCCCACTGCACTGAAAGCTTTATAATTATTGAGGCCTAAACTGGTCTCAATTCTATGCAGAAATATATTGCACTTAAACTCAGTCAAATGTATTTCTAATCTGACATATTTTTAAGATCTAATAAATCCTAAAAATTTGCACTGCATACTCCATTTCAATTCCTAAACTAGATTGCCAACCTGACAACTCGAATTGTTCCAATTTGTCACGTTCCCTGTTTTATTCGCCGAGAATTCATTAGAAGGAACCAACAATAATGTAGTTTTAGTTGTGCCAACTAAATAATTAAAATCATATTTTACAAGGGATGTCGTTTTAATAGGATTGGAGCAAACTGCTCTGATACTTTATTCGTCGGGGACCACGGGACTCCCTAAAGGAGCGAAGCTGTCACACCGCAATTTGATAATAAGTGGACTTCGACCCTTGTAAGTTAATTTTGTACATGTGTTTTAAACTCGTATCACTTAGGACTAGGTTAATAAGTATTCGTAGCTCGTCGTTTTGAAAGAGGCATTCAACAAACTACTGCTGCAAGTAGTTTCGTAACTTTTGCATTGGTTACTGAAGTACACAAGCTCGCTTTGCTTCCACCTCGTGTCAAAAAATGCAACCTTAGAAGCGCTAAACATTTAAACAATATTTTTTTTTAAGTTTTACTTTATACGTATTTTTCCGCTACCAATATACCATTTTAATAATGAAGTAATTAAGACTGCTATATATAAAGTAGTGGTAGGCCCCATGATATTGGACCATATAGCTTTATTATATTTATAATTTTTTTTGATGGAACATATCATTTGACCGATAAATCGTCAACTGAGGTGGTGTGGACACATCACAACACTCGCTAATGAAGACGATGACACCCGCCACCTCAGTCTCTCGTGACCACGGCCGGTGCAACCCTGCCGAAACGTCGAGGTTAGTAATAAAAAAATGCTATTTTGAAAATAAAAGCGCGAAAAGACCCGGTTTTCTCATATAAACATGATACTAACACCTAGTATAGGGCTAAGATTAAACGTGTGGAATTGAATAGTATCTACAACGCAAGCCAATATTATTTTTAAGTATGGCTGGCCTAAATGACGCGCGATGTTGAAGCATTATAAGAACCAATTACTTTATCCAAACAGTCAACAAACCATTCCAGTGTTGCCTCTTTCCATCGCTCATTTAAGTGTTTGTTATTCAATCGAATAGTTGAATGTGTACATTAATTTGATTGGGTCCGAGTCCATTAGCAGCTTTCGCTGAAGATATCTAATGTACTTAAAATGATCCATTAGAAATCTAAAGGACATGAAAGGTATTTGAAAAGCATAATTTCTAATATAGTCTCGAGAATAGACAATAATTAAATGTACGGGCCAATTGCCTATATTTCCTAAAACTAAACTAAAATTATATACATCTATACAGCAAAGACCAAAGTTACCAACAAGTCATAGAGCTTATAGGTAACTCAAGTGCTCAAGCCCACTACCAGTGGGTAGCGTTCTCATCATGCTGGCGGCTTTGCGTCTCTGAATTGCAATGCAAATACGTTGAGCCAAATAAGTACCAGCATTTTGATCACGCGTCGCCTCAATCAGGTGCTCTGATATTTTTTTGAAATTAGAATGATCTGCCGGTCCCCACGCGACCAGTGTCTCAACACTAAACGGCACAAATATGACACCACTTCCGAGGTTTCCATATTTTCGCCGTTTGCGGTGCTCTGCCGAAGTTGAATTAAATGTAAATTAAAACTAAAACGGGAATTGGCGTTTCATTCGCGTTGTCAATGTCTAGATCGACAATTTTTCGATCGAAAAAACATCTTTGCTATACTAGATGTCGTATTTATTCAAGTACTTCTATAAAATTTGTCTTCAATGAAACTGCCGCAGAAACCTACTCAGTTAAGGGGCACCTTTTTTAACCACAGCCAATTATCTCCCTTACACTTTTGCACATAAAGGTCTATATTGCGTAAATTATATCATGGCGGTTACGCAAGGTGTGGCAATCTTTGATTTTAGTATGGTTTTATTCAAATTACAAATATTAATGTTTATTTATCTTATTTTAGTATAAATGCCGAGTGAAACAGTTACAAACACACGTTTTAGATGAAATTCGCACACGCCCCTTTTACTGTAAGCTTATGCCTGTAGTAGGATGTGAAACGGCGACCGCCCGAACGGAAACCGATCACACTACCAATCAGCTATTATCGTTTTACTTCTACTTTGTTTTTTCTCTGAAACGCGTATGTTTAGCACACTATAGCGTGTAACTATAATACTGGACCAATGTTTATCTTTTTACCGACTACAAAAAAACTATTTTTACCTTAGTATTCTGTCATTTATAAACCGATTAGATTATTTTTTTCATTTTGTATAAGTATATATATTTTTCCATACAAACTTTATAAAATTTGGTTCAGTAGTTTGGTTTTAAAAATATATCATTTAAAACTTATTTTTATATCATTTAGTAATTCACTTTCGTGCCTTTTACTTTTTTTTTAAGTTCGTTTTTATTTTCAGGTCAACAAATCGGGATTTTATTTATTTATCAGTAGCACCTTGGTCCAATACAGTAGGGATCCTTATTATGATAAATAAGCTTATATTCAAACAGACTGTAATATACTTGAACAGATTTAATGAAGAAATCTACTTAACATGTATAGAGAAGTATAAGGTGAGTTAACTCTTCATAAAAAAATCATAGATTTTGAAGATTAATAGCTTTATTAGTGTTCTATCATAATTCTTAAATGCTGATTACCTATATGTACATTTTGATACAATTCTTTATTGTCTTTTTAATTTTTTATTTTTATCTAGGTTGGATTTCTGTTGGCAGTCCCTCCACTTTTGGTTTTACTAAATCAATCAAAAATTATTCAAAATTATGATTTGAAATCTGTTCAGTTGGTACATTGTGGAGGAGCTCCATTGGCTGAAGAAACTATCAAGCAAGCGATGAAAACGTATGTACATACCCACGTTTTGCTCAGACACTAACATCACGAACCAAAAAAAACACGGTACGGTGGACGTAACCTTGTCTATTCATTGTAATACAAATTTTGAGTGGGAGCGATAAGTCCTGCACTGACGACCCAAGCCACCCCAATTCCTTTACAAAACGGAGTATCTCCCTGGGATGCTGAATGAGTTGTTCCAATGTGAAGGGTGGTGTAGGTAGATGTTGCGAGAAGCATAATGGTGGTGATGTTGATGGCCCGATATGTGGTCCCAGACGTGACCTCAAGTGAGTTTTGCATCAGTCATCACTCTTAGATATTTGTACTGTGTATCGCTTGTTGCCTACTGTTACACATGTATATATCCTAAATTTCGGAGCTGAATTATGTGGTCATACTTGTATGAGGCGGAAGAGTTTTAATTACTCCTTCCAAAAAATATATATTATAGATTTTCAATTGATATGAGCATGTACTTGTACTTATTGTTATTTACTTCTCGTTGAAGATTTCCAAACCTCAATCACGTTTTGCAAGGATATGGAATGACAGAGACGTCAGGAGGGATAACAGAAAATCACGAAAATTATAACTCGAAGCCATGTAGTGTGGGTACGATCTTCAAAGGAAATATTATTAAGGTATGGGCAGCAAGTTAGTTCCACTATTCGCTTTAGAGTATGATGTTCTTCTTTAAGACGCTCTAGAGAACCAATTAATGATTCTTCCTTCAATAGATTTTTCTTTAGCTTGTAAATATCACTAAAGACATAACAGTAATTAAAATTAAATATGACGAAAATCATACGCAATATTGTGAATAAATAAAATAAATTAAGTTGACGAATTATTTTGGTATCATCCAACCCCACTTGGTATCATCTGATATTTGAAAATAATTTCTTTTGCAATTTTTCACTTTGAATGACTATTTAGATTACATAACGATTTAAAGTTGGTTATGTCCCACTCTCACATTAATTTATGCAGTAGTAAATAAGCCTTGATATAAAGGTAAAGAATCAGTTTGAATTTATCGTTTTAAGACTAAATTTCGCAATTCCAGAAATTTAAGAGATCTTTGTTTTTGATATAAATGTTTTAAACAGATTGTAGACGTTGACTCCAGAAAAATGCTCGGACCGAACCAGCCGGGAGAAGTCTGTGTCAAAGGTCCCGTGCTATTCCAAGGATACGTTGGCAAAGACTTAAATGATGATTTGGATGATGAAGGCTTTTACAAAACTGGAGATATTGCATATTACGACGAAGACGGATATTTCTATATTGTGGACAGGTTGAAGGAACTTATCAAATATAAAGCAGGACAGGTAGGTTCTGACTTATAATAATAGTCAATAGCCGACATAGCTGTTTACACCATAAAACTTTTCATTTTTTATTTGGAATATCTATAAATAAACTTTGAATTTTAAGTATTACCTATAGTAATTTGGCGTACATTTTATACGGGGCAGTGTGGTTTGGTTTTTAATAACATATATGTTTTATTTTGGTCTTCTACTAGTCCATTTGCTACTAAGTGTGGCTTTATAAGAAAATTCTTGTAATTTTGAGATTTCACTTTTCTATTTCGTTTATGCTTCAAATGATAAAAGAAGATAAAAAAGAGAGGTAATGATCAGACAATTGTACTCGTACTTGTTCGTCATATCCGACTGATCTGGGCGTTGAAAATTTTGCAACGTAAGTGAGTCTCAAACAGTGTCGTTTTTTACCTTATCCCAATACCTATATAGCTATTGGGCCATTTCGAAAGGTAAAAGGCTACACTGCCTACTAAGAAACTGGGTATCATTGCTGGGATAAGAGCAGCTTCTATGTATGGAGTAATTACTGTGGCTGCCTCTAGGTGAAATCCGCCATATCCTAGCTCGAAGCTCTTGAATCGAGTTGAATCCAAATTGTAGAGCCTCATTCACCGACGTAAGATCACTAGCCTATTGGTATTATATCCTTTCAGTATCTGCAAGAGCAAGCAAAATTTAGGAAGATGACTATCCTTCCAATCGTTTCGATTAACATCGAACAGTGAGACAAAGAGAACAGTGAAGCATCCATTTACTACATCGTCATACATTGATCGTGAAATACAAAGATTCAACTCGTATTTGTTACAACAGGTAGCCCCATCCGAATTGGAGGCTCTCCTGTGCCAGCATCCAGCAGTAATAGACGTTGGTGTAATAGGAATTCCTGATCCAGTAGCTGGGGAACTGCCTGCCGCTTTCGTGGTGAAAGCCCCTGGGACAAGTGTCACGGAAAAGGAGCTTGTTGATTTTGTTGCAGCTAAGGTACTGTAATATAGGAACTCGATATAAAATGTAGGTGCGATTATTAAAGTTCAATAAATTATGTATTATATTTAAACTTGGGGGTTTTCAAACAACAATAATTTATTAGACTCTTGTATCTGATAACCTTTAGATAAACAAAAATGATATAAGATAAAATATATTGATAGGTGATTTTTATTTATTTATCTTTTGTATGGGGTCGATATCTTTTTTATCGAAGATAAGGACACCCTGTGAAGATAATCTTAAGATTACTAGAGAGTATCTAATCAATTTTTGAATGAAACTGGAATTTATATTTTTATCAATATTACATTTTACGTAATGATCTTGGGAGTCATTTTTCGCCAAACGATATTATGTGTTCACGTTGTTCAATACGTTAACTATTTAGAGGTGATTAGGTATACATAATTAGAACATTTACTGAAGAGACACTATATAATACGTTTTCTTTGCCTACGGTCAATATTTTAATACAAATATTTATTTAAATATCGCAGGTAACTTAAATATTTACTCATTAGATAAGTCGGTGCATGTTAAAAGTAATGGATCGTACTGTGTATTCTTTTCTTTTCCGTATGAAGAAACAGCCGTGTTGTTTTGCGTCACCCGTTTAATCTGAACAAAAACCTTGGCTTACTTTAGGGTTCTTTACAATTTACATACCAAAATGCATCTAAATTCCCATTTGGGTAAGCAGAGACTACATTACTCTATCTATTTCATCTTTCACTTCTACTACTATTATGAGTCTTCAAATTAAAATAATAAATAAAAAGAAAGGAGCAAATCTATAAAAAAAATGGAGCTCTAGTCGTTTAGCCATACGTGATGTAAACGAGTAAAATGTTTTCTTTTTTTATGCTAGAAAGACAAGCATTTGACCATCATCTCACCTGATGGAAAGTGAAAGTGTAGCCGAAAATGTAGCATGCTTGCCTAAAATATATCTATTCTCTCTTGACTTGAAGACTCTCAGATAAAACTGTTCAGAGAACCTAAATATAATATTCCAAATGTAGTTGACTTGATGTTCATTGTATAACTATGACTATAAATCGTATATATATCATTTTCAGGTATCGTCATGGAAACAACTACGTGGTGGAGTCACTTTTATCAAAGAAATTCCGAAGACATCGAGTGGGAAAATATTAAAACGCAAACTCCGAGAACTCTTAACTAAGCCTAGCAAACTCTAATATTATATTCTTATCAGTATTCACTATCAATAATACGTGTTTAGTAGGTACATATAATCTGATCAAAAGTCTGAAGATAAGCGGTGAAGTCGGGTTTTTTAAGCTTTGCTTGCGTGGAATTATATTTAAATCTTTATAGATACTCGTAGTTATAGAATTGCACCAATAACTTTTCTTTGTTCAAATTATTTGTTATAGGAATTTTAATGAATATAAATTGTCAAAACGGGAAATAGCCAAAAGCACGCTATTGGCTTGACAGATTCGTGACGTCAGTTCACACATTTTTGATGTCAATGGTTGGTTATCTTTTCTTTACGGCAGCGTGGACGTCACAGAAACAAGGTCAAAATGACCGCGTTTGAAATTGTTTGAACCTGATTGCATTTTCAAATGTTAATGTTGATACTTTGAAAGCAATAAAACAAAATATTATATTGTAATGAACAGTTGTAGTGATATTTTTGTAACAACGTTAACAATCTAATAAATACATTAAAAAATATATGCATTTTCCAAATTTAAACTAGAAATCAGATAGCGCATGTGAGCAACTGTCAAGCTTAACCAGGCTTAAAAAAAACATCACCTTGGAAGAACTCCTTAAACTCTTGATCTTTTTTTAATCTAAGATATACACTATTTCACCGAAGAATTCAGTATTTTATTGCCCTGGTAGGGCACAACAATGTTAAGTGACGATGTGATCGACGATGGAGCACGTTTACATAAAAGATGTATATTCATTCAAGACTCGACGACTTTCATATTGTACTTATCAGGAAACACAGACTCAGGCATGGCAAGTTCCATTCCTTTGCGGTTCGGTTAATAAATGTGGAAACAAAACGCTTCGTTCGCATTTATGAAATGTCTACCATATTATCGTTCATGTCGTTTAGCTGCCTGCACATCCAGGCAGAATAATGGTGATGGGTGAATTAAATATAAGGCTTGTATATTTTTATAATCTATGGCTATAACTATACAGAATACCTATTGCTGAGACTATGTGCCTACTGATCAATAGATTTAACGTAGCGGAGTTTCCTATCTCGATGCATTAATTAACAACGGAAAGGCAGTGAACGTGTGTGGCAATAATCCTCTTTGAGTACCGCATCATCTATATTTCCATATTATTATTATGACAAAGTTATTTCGCTCGAAGTTGCAAATATGCATTGAAACCAATTGAAACGACATAAAACCAGAGCATACCTCAGCCAACATGGGAAATTGTGATTGAAAAGGCCTACCATTGCGAGCCTTCCCATGTAGGTACCGTGGGTGTAATAGACCATAAGGCATTACAGTACTGCCTTAAACGATCTCCAGGTAAATTGCATGGTGCGGCCTTCGCCCACACTGACCGTGCCGGCTATGGCCAACATAATGATACTGCAAATGACCCATTTGAATAAAACTCCTTTCAAACGTGACGACAATACAATTTTAAATACATTGTTTGGGAAACAAGTGATGATAAAATAAGACTATAGTTCGCCGTTTCTATACTTTTTACAAGCCGTTCACAAGTTCACGATAATTGGTTTTTAACCGACTTCAAAAACATGAGGAGGTTTTCCTCCTTTTTTATACCTATATTTAGAACTTCATCATTTATTAACCGATTTGGAAGATTATTGTTTTGTTCGAAATATGTTCTAGTTGGTCCCATTATAATTTGATTAAGATCTGATGAAGAGATTCGGAGATATTTGCGGTTGAAATCGTTTTTATTAAATTTTTATATTTATTATAAACATTGTGGCGTTACCGACCTTCTTAAACATACATCAAGACATTAAAATTTGTTAATGTTGTGTTTTAAGACGATTCGAAATTTTTTTTTAGCCGGAGGTGTAAAAATCGTATGATTTACTTGACTTACATTAAAAAGAAATGAACATATAGATTAGGGCCACGTCTCATTATTGCGGTTAAGCGATAAAATCGTAAAAACTATTTTTTCGTGAAAACCAATTCATTTAAAAAAGGGTTACATTTATTTAGGTACCCCTTTATCTAAAGAATTTAGTAAACATTTTTTTAAATATTTCTTAGAGCCGGTGTAAATACTTAATTAGGGACTTGATATACAAAGCGCCCTAGGCGCGCGCCCTAGGCGCGCGCCCTGTTATTTACAAAACGGCAGCGTGCTCGCCGCTTTGCCGTCGCTCGGCCGCGCGCCTCGGGCGCTTTGCATATCAAGGTCCCTTAGGCGCTATACATTTTATCTTTACAGCGCACGGGGCGCGCGCCTCGGGCGCTTTGAATGTTTCACCAATCATGTTTACGAATTGTATTTATCTAGACAGCTATGAAGCTATAATCTCGATTGTAGCCTCAAGTTTATATTGTCCAAATATGAAAGCTTTATAATACATCTAATTCTCAGTGACTAAAAAACAATTGCATTTAGTCGTAACAACTCTATCCTATAGAACTCAATATAAAGCGCAAGAGGCAGTATTTACACTTAGCCATGGTTTGACTTCATAATAATAACTGCAGTATGATAAAATAATAATTCGTTAGTAAATAACAATAAATTATTTAAAACAATTTATAAATAAATAAATAAAGTTAGGTATACATGAAATACATATGGTACAAAATACAAAACACAAATTTATTCATAAGGCATCCTAACAACACAAAACCCCGCAGTATTTCAACGGTAAGTAAAAAAAATATGATAATGTTAATATATCGAAATCCGATAAAATCTCAGCTTCAAAAGTGTCTGTCAAAATGTGTGTTGTGTTAAATATACATAGAATAATTTCTGTTATCTGCCATCGACGTTAATCCTCAGCTGGCAGTTGCATGCATAAAATGAAAAAGCTTTTACGAGCTTTTATAAAAAACAGCCGGATGCCAAATCAGTATAAAGTTAGAGATCATTTGAATTTCAGATTACAATTTAAGTAAGGAACATATTTTTATTTCACACTTATAGCTTTGCTGTGTATATTTGACAGATTCGAAGTGCAGGGTTATAACAAGTAAAGACACAAATAACAAAATTAAAGTTTTGAAAATATTCCCGACCTTTGAAAAACGGCTGTTCCGAGTTTCGCCAAACTTAGCTAAGAAGCTCAATCAAATCTGCTTTCAAACAAAAATAATAGAAATCAAAATCAGTTCAGCCGTTTGGGAGCTACGATGCCATAGACTGACAAACAGATACCAACACACGTTAAAAACATAACACCTCTCTTTTTGCGTCGGGGTTAAAAATTTAAATAATGAGTTAGCTTAGTTTTAATACATTCCTTAGTGTGACTGTACAGTCACTATACTCTTAGAAAAAGCCGACACATTAAACTTTAGTAAACATTTACCTTTTAACGCGGCATTAACCCTGTCCAAATCATAAAGTGACAGAGGAAGAGGCTCGTTCAACAGTCGCAATCGACTGTTCCCTTTGTTCGAGTGTTCGTAAAAACCGTCGCTCAAAAATATGCCCGACGAATGCCTGTACAATCTGTAAGCGCACTTATTCGTCCGAAGCCAGTCGACAAACACAATTGCGCCGTTCAGAGTGCGCTCGTCTCCTGAAAAGACGTGACTTTTCAACTCCTCGACGCTGCCTTTCATAACTAGCCGAAGGTATAGTTTGTAAACCATGAACACTTTCACATTGTGCCTGCCGCCGCGCTTTATCTTCCTCACGCTCAACACTCGGGCTGTGAAAATGTATTTAGACTCAGACACCGCAGACGACAGAATCTCGTAGTCATTAGTTATCGTCTCGTTTAAAACACATTTGGGACCATTTATGTCTTTCTTGCGGTAAACCGTATCCCGCTTCGCGACACCCTGTGTTCGAGTCTGGGCGTAAATTATCGTGATGTAGTAAAACGATAACACTAAAAACTGTAGCTTCATTTTTATTCTGGGTTTGAGCCCACAGTTAAGTCGTGTTCAAGCGGGCGTATATTGGAGCCATTTCAGTCGGGCGGTGTAAAAACTTGGGATCGTAAACAACGCGGACACAAAGTTGCGCAAGAGTTTAGCTTTGGCGCCACCGAGACGCGTGCGCTAGCGCAGCCTCACGCGTAGACTGGGTTACCTCGCAATTTGATGCAACCTTCATCAACGTAAACAAATGCTTTACGTATACGTTAAAGCTTTATGACTAAGCTAATTAGTGTTAATTGGTAACGGGGCTTAGGCGAAAGTAATGTTTAACTAATATAAGAAAATCAAAGCGTTTAATATGTTAGTGTAGAAAAAAGTTTAAACATTAATATGTATAAGGGATGCAAGGCATAAAGACCGCGAAGTAACAGATAGAACGCGGGTGTCGGGTGCAGCGGTGCAAGTTAACAGTTATTGCCTACGCGCTTCGGCACGACTGCCCTGAATATTCATGCCTTTGCCAGGGACGAGTTCGGGAACTTTCTCGCTGTTTTCAACTATTAGGAACCAAATGTTCAACCCGTTGAATTAGATTCAAAACAGAAAGCATGTAATATTTACTTGTTTCCGCTCAATTTTCTACCAAATCTACCTCCAAGTAAAGTTATCTAATGAGGCGAGAACGTCACGTCATAAGACATAATTTTATTGTATTCAACCCAAGTTGATCAAATTATAATAACAATAAATAAATCAAAAATAAATTACTCCGTCTACCCACGTCCATTCCTCGATTTCTCAATTATAAAACAGTTATTTCAACAATAGAATCGATGTCCTATCCCCCAATTACGCCACCATTGTCGTTCCATTGTGCCTGGTAACGCCAATTACTTAAAAATATAAAATACATTAATAAAAATAATTTAAGGTACACAATCCATTTTCTCCCGATTCCTACCCTCAAGTGCAAGCACAATCGCCGCCGGCCCGCCCCCTTGCGAGCCGGCTAGAAAACCAGTAGTGAAATACGCCTCGTCGCGGTACATGCATTGCGCATGATTCTACTCAAAAACAGTCATTACGACACATAATTGCATCTATAAAGTGGTTGTGTCAATTAGTGCTTTTACACGATTCGGAATACTACGTTGCCCGGCGCCGGGTTAGGAGACCTAAGGATCCCCCTGCCGATCACGCTGCGCAGTCGCAGACCAAGGAGACCAGCAGACCGAGTCCAAGTAAGTGCTTGCACCTCCCGTCTTCTCTTATCCTTTTTCTCGAATCGAATTGTGTAATTAATTACCGCCATACAGTCCACTCAAATCAATTTAAGAATAAATTACTAATTGGCGCCACCATCTTTATATTGGTCCTTCGAGCCGGATATTATTATCGGTTTTTTCTGGAACATTCCAGCCGCCCTTATTAGGATACACTTAGGCCCTAATAAGAGATTATAGTAAAAAACACTATAATATTATCCCGCGTAGCGTGCCATTACGTCACCTACCTACTTAAATAAAAAATTAGATTCGCGAAATATTCGCAATCATTGCTCATAGCTTATAATTGCATATTTTCCCGCCTAGATATACTTATTATCTACTTAATTCATTAATAATTTCATGTTAAAAAACCGCTGTAACTAACATAATCAACAAAATTCCTTAATATACATTTCTACCTACATTCGCAGCGCTCGAACTTATTCGAGTCATTTTTGCAAGTAATTATAACCCGACTTATTAGTGCAGTCGCCGGGCCTGGCTGTCATTGTTTGGCGCTAATGCATTGATTGTAACCTTCTTAAGTTATCCGCATTAATTTTACCGACTTTAGTAACGGTAATTTATTAAGTTAACGTAACTAACCATCATGCCTCCCAAGCAATGCAAGTCAGCTGTTGGTGATAAGTCAGACGTTTCTTCCGATTATGAAGATGCGCCTGATGCAAAATTATTTTTACTTCAAACTAAACGCGAAGCTATATTTGAAATAGCACAGAAAATTTACGATCTGTCTTTAAATGTTCATACGGACACGGATGCGAGGCAAAGTTTCCTTGATGAATCTTCGCAAATAGATTCGTTACACGATACGTTCAATAAGGTACTAGATGAATATAATTCTCGATTATTGAAGATAACGCCTACCGCGAAACCAGATTATAAGTGCCTGGTTGCATTCGAGTCTTTGTATGGTAGAATAAAACGCATACAATCTCAGTATCCGCAAACATCACAGAATGATCAGGGTGTTAGTGCTTTTCATAAGTCTAGACCTAAATTAGCCGCAATAGAGATATTACCGTTTTCTGGTGATATTCGTTCATGGCCTCTGTTCTATGCGAGTTTTAAGTCGACCGTGCATGATAATCCATTACTCACGGACGCCGAAAGATTGTATTATCTATTAGGTAAAGTGACAGGGAAAGCTCAGTCCGTTATTTCGGGGATAACACCGTCTGCCGAGAATTATAACTTAATATTGCAGGCGCTTCTCGATAGATATGATGACAAAAGAATGCTCGCTTCCGCGTATTTAAATCAAATGTTAGATTTCAAACAGTTGCAGTGTGCTTCTTCGAACAACTTTGATTCATTTACTGATAACTTTGGCAGTGCTGTAGCCGCGTTGAAAAACCTAAAGTTAGATAATTTGACGGACATAATATTGGTTCATATCGCTTTAAAGAAAATAGACTCGGAGACGGTACGCGCTTTTGAAATTAAATGTGGTTCGAAAATGCCTACTTTTGATTGCTTAGTCGAGTTCATCAAAAATCGCTCTAAGGTTTTAGAACGCACTCAACCTAGCGCAGATACTACAATAAGCGCGCGTAATAATAATACTCGACGCGTCAATAACGCTTTGCCGCCAAAATACCAAACATATGTGACGGTAGATAACGCGATCAAGGACAATCAAATTAAATGTCTGTGCAAAAATGTCGTGCATCAGCATTTATTTAAATGTGCCGATTTTAATGGGATGACTCCCACTGAACGTTTTCGATGCGTTAAAGATAAAAATGCGTGTGTCAATTGTCTCAGCTTAAAGCATCGAGTTTCTAGTTGCTCGTCACAGTCAAATTGCCGCGTTTGTAAGATGAACCATCACACGTTATTGCATTTTGATAAGCGCGATAACACGCCGTCAACCGGTTCTATGCCGCGTGAAGATAAAGTCCGTACGTTCGCGCCCGCTGCGCCGCCGCACGCTAAGACAAACACTTCCCCGGTAGCAAGTTCGCGTTCAGACGTTGCGTTGTGTGCTACATCGATTGACAACTCGCCTCGCTTATCTCAACAATCTACTCCCGCACATAATAATAAACATTTAACTGTGTTACTTTCGACCGCTCAAGTTGTTGTGTATGATAAACACGGTGTACGAAATATTATTCGGATTCTCTTAGACTCGGCGTCTCAAAGCCATTTTATTACACAGGAATGTTGTGACCGCTTAGGTATCGAGCTTGAACGTACCGAGCCAATCGTTGTTAAGGGATTTGGTGGAACTGAGAACATTATTAAAACCAAATCGATAAACTTAAAGTTTCACTCGCGATTCGATGACAATATTAATTTTAATGTATCACCGCTCGTCGTCGATCAAGTCACCGACTTACTTCCCACAGCTCGGGTTGACACTTCGTGGTTGCCGTATCTGTCTAATTTACCGCTCGCTGACGAAAGTTTCGGTTCACCAAACAAGATAGACGCTTTAATAGGCGCTTCTCTTTTCGCTCATTTACTTCTCCCCGACGTAGTCCACGATCCTCATGGCTCGTCGGCGCCCTCCGCTTTACGTACGGTGCTAGGTTTTGTGATAATGGGTTCCGTACCTACACTGAATAATCACCAGGCCTTGACATGTTGTCACATTCAAGAGCCGGCCGCTATTGACTCATTAGTCAAACGATTTTGGGAGCTCGAAGAGCCTCCCTGCATTCCGCCCATTCAGCGACCCTCCGACGCTGAATGTGAATCATATTATAAGTCTACTACGACCCGCGATCCCGTTAGTGGTAGGTACGTTGTCGCGCTGCCATTCAACGACGATATATATAAACTCGGAGATTCTTTCGAAAACGCTCGTAAACGTTTCATGTGCCTCGAAAGAAAATTAGAAGCTTCACCTAAACTTAGGTCGGCATATGATGACGTCATTAAAGATTATCTTGTAAAGGATTATATCTCCCCCGCACCTCAGTATGACCCGCGAGATGCTTCTCCGATATACGTAATCCCGCATTTCGGTATCGTGCGCGAGGACAAGACGTCGACTAAGCTACGCATAGTCCTAGATGCAAGCAGTCCCACAGCTGGGACTCGACCGTCACTTAATGATATTCTCCATTCAGGACCGAACCTTCAAGGTGACCTATTTCAAATACTTTTAAATTTCCGCTTGCACGCTGTCGCAATGACCGCGGACTGTCGCCAGCAGTTTCTGCAGATTCTAATGCGAGATACAGATCGTCGCTATCAGTGTTTCCTCTACCGCTTCAGTCCACAAGATCCACTTACCTTGTACTGCTTCAATCGTGTTTGTTTTGGCATCAAGTCGTCTCCTTATCATGCATTGCGCACGGTGAGACAGCTGGTCGAAGACGATGGCGCGACATATCCGCTCGCGAGTGACATTGCGTCATCCGCGATTTACATGGATGATCTGGCCTTTTCCGTTCCCGACGAAAGTACAGCTACTACCGCGTCACAACAATTGATTGATTTGTTCAAAGGTGCACAGTGGGACCTTGTTAAGTGGAACAGCAATAGTCGTACTGTCTTAGATACTCTTCCCGATTCGCACAAGCTACCTACAGAAGTTGAATTTGATAAAACCGTGCAACATAAAATATTAGGCTTGCACTGGTCTACAAAAGAAGACGAGTTTTATTTTAAAATTACCGCTCCCGCCGATGAGAAGTGCACTAAGCGCTCCATCTTGTCTACTGTCGCCCGTCTGTGGGACATAATGGGCTTCGTTGCTCCCGCAGTCGTGTATGCCAAGTTGCTAATAAAGCAGCTTTGGCAACTTAAGCTCGATTTTGACGACACAGCGCCGATTCACATCATTAAGATGTGGAAACAGTTCTGCTTTGAATTACCGGCACTTAACAAAATACGCATCCCACGTCATGTTGGTATAACGAGTGCGTGTGACGTCACACTGTTAGGTTTCAGCGATGCTAGCGAGTTAGCGTTCGGTAGCGTCATATATGCGTGTGTACGCACAGATTCTGGCAACACCGTCCAGCTGGTCTGCTCAAAATCTAAGGTCGCCCCCACCAAGCCGGTAACCATCGCGCGTCTCGAGCTCTGTGGCGCAGTCTTGATGTCTAAATTACTTCGCACGGTTCTAGATAACTACTCCCGTCATCTTACAGTCAAGACTTACGCATTCGTCGATTCTAAAGTCGCGTTATATTGGATTAAGAGTGCGCCACACAGGTGGCAAACGTTTGTCGCAAACCGCGTTGTTCAGATAACCGAAAATATTCCGGCTGACAACTTTTATCACGTCGCGGGAACCGAAAACCCCGCCGACGTTCTATCTCGTGGCATTACGCCACAGAAATTAGTTTCGCACCCACTGTGGCTTCACGGGCCTCAATGGGCCTCCCTTGATATATCTCAATGGCCGCTCAAGACACTAGATGGTCAGTCTATTACAGACATTCCAGAGCAAAAGGTCGTAACGCACACTGTGTGCTCACCTGTAAAGCAATGCGCCCTATATGAACTCGCTCTTCGCATCTCCTCATGGAGTAAGCTTCTTCGTATAATTGCTTACATTTGCAAGTTTCTTAAATTATTGCCCCGCCGCAGCACTCCTACTGTGTCTGCTGATGATATTAATTTCGCTGAAAATAGAATTATTCGCGCCTTACAGGGCCGCTACTTCGCTCAAGAGTATTCTAATATTCTCAATAATAAACCATGCTCGCAAGCTTTCAATCGTTTGAGACCTTTTGTTGATAATGGCGTGATTCTTGTCGGTGGTCGTCTCACCAACTCCACGCTGGACTTCTCTCATAAACATCCCGCTATACTACCGCGTAATGACCACGTCGTAAACCTAATAATTGATTACTATCATGTTAGAAACTTACACGCCGGGCCAGAATTGTTAATGTCGCTTCTCCGCCAAAAATTCTGGATCATGTCCGCACGTCGCATAGTGAGGCAAAGAGTGCACATGTGCAATACTTGCTTCAGACTTAAACCGCGTCCAACGTATCCGCTCATGGCCGATTTACCCGATTACCGCACGCGCCAGGTTGTCAAAGCATTCACCTATACGGGCTGCGATTATGCAGGACCTATTGCCTACACTCCTGTTCGCCGCCGTGGTGTTCATAGCGAAAAGGCGTACCTTTGCATATTCACTTGCCTAACCAGCCGCAGTGTACACGTCGAAATCGCCACAAAATTAGACAGTTGCAGCTTTCTAGCTGCACTTAAAAGATTTCTCGCTAGAAGAGGACCGGTAGAAATAATTTACAGCGATAACGCCACAAATTACAAAGGTGCTGATTCATACCTACGCGATTTATATAAATTTCTAAATAATGAATATCGGTCTAAACTAGAAGAAGAGTACGCAGAAAGTCGCATAAAATGGAAGTTTATTTGCCCCAACTCTCCGCATTTCGGAGGTGCTTGGGAGAGCATGGTCAAGGTAGTGAAGACTCACTTATACCGTGTTATTGGCCAGCAGCTTTTATCGTACGAGGAACTCTATACTGTCATCACTCAAATTGAGTGCTTACTAAACTCGAGACCGCTGACAGTACTGAGCTCTGATCCCGCTGAACCCTCGGCTTTAACTCCGAGTCATTTTTTAAATACCGCACCGCTTTATTCATTACCCGCGCCTGATGTCAAATCCGATTCAATCAGTTTGCTTGATAGGCACACGTTACTAGATAAATTAGTTCAGTCGTTTTGGAACCGCTGGAGGATGGAATATCTGCACGGTTTACAGGTTAGACAAAAATGGAATACGCCTTCTGCACCCATCACACCGGGAACTGTCGTGGTTGTGATGAACGATAACGTACCTCCGCTAGCCTGGCCATTAGCGATTATAGAGAAAGTTCATCCTTCGAAAGACGGCGTCGCACGCGTGTGCACTGTAAGAACCACCAAGGGAACTTACCTCCGCCCAGTCGTTCGTCTGTGTCCGCTTCTAAAACAATAGTTATACTACCGCAAAATTTAGGTTAAGTTAGTTTGTTAATATCCTATAATAATTTAGTTTTTGTTAAATATAATCCCGCTTCGCCGTGACTCTATTTATTTCTATGCCGCGCGAGACTATCGCTCATGTAGAGTCATAGAGTTCTAGTGCTTCTAACACTTATGGTAGTTCTTTAATGGTGACCCATTAAGGGCGGGTGGAAATGGTAACGCCAATTACTTAAAAATATAAAATACATTAATAAAAATAATTTAAGGTACACAATCCATTTTCTCCCGATTCCTACCCTCAAGTGCAAGCACAATCGCCGCCGGCCCGCCCCCTTGCGAGCCGGCTAGAAAACCAGTAGTGAAATACGCCTCGTCGCGGTACATGCATTGCGCATGATTCTACTCAAAAACAGTCATTACGACACATAATTGCATCTATAAAGTGGTTGTGTCAATTAGTGCTTTTACACGATTCGGAATACTACGTTGCCCGGCGCCGGGTTAGGAGACCTAAGGATCCCCCTGCCGATCACGCTGCGCAGTCGCAGACCAAGGAGACCAGCAGACCGAGTCCAAGTAAGTGCTTGCACCTCCCGTCTTCTCTTATCCTTTTTCTCGAATCGAATTGTGTAATTAATTACCGCCATACAGTCCACTCAAATCAATTTAAGAATAAATTACTAATTGGCGCCACCAGTGCCCAATGTAGGCTGTATAAATCCATTGAGAGGGCTTTGTGAGATTTTATATAAAACATTTTAAAATGGTTGTTAGTTGTCGCACGTACGCCGTAGGTGATTGCAAGCGCTTACTCGAGGAATTTGGAAAGTGGTACGGACGTGGGCGGGCGGGTCTCGTCTCGTCGCGCGTTTGACGAATCTCCTACGTCGCACTTTATATTTTTAACATTTTCACAGACTGTGTTTAATACCTGCTTTATAGCTCCTGATGTAAGAGTTTTAATATTAAATATCAGAATAAATCATACCTTTTACCAATTAATTTTAGTCTTAAGAACTATAAGCAATTTTATAGTGTCAGCTGAGAATGTGTCGCCGCGCGTTGCTCAGATTATTGACCATGTTTAATGTCAAGTTGTGAGTCAATATCGTGAATCATAAAATCAACCTACTCGGAATTCATAATCTCAATTATGAAATCAACAACATAAATAATAATTATCCTCTTGTTGAACTTTACGATTAGCTGTTCTGATGTAGATAACAACAAAATGGTTATTGATTACAAACATCAAATATTTTGATTCCATGGATATTACAGGATGCAACTATGCAATCAGAAGTTAACTTCGTGTGTGGTTCGGAGCTATCGTGACGAATGAAGTCGGTCATTACTTTCTCAACAGTCTATAACGTCTTCTGCGATTATATTCAAAGATACGAAGCCGACGGCTTATCGGCATCGATAGGCATTCTTCATGTTATTGCTTCACATTCACCTATCTATAAAAATCTATACTTTGAAAGGGTGGGTTCGTCTCACGCGAGCTTCTTTGATACGCGACTTCGGGGTCTAATGAACCAGATAAAAATCTCTTACGTGTGTGAGTCCCATACATTATCTGGAGGGATTCTCACGGATCGTGCGGTCAGACTGATATGTATCGCTGACGCTGACACTAACTAAGCAGAGAGCGGAGTTATACTCGGGAACAGAGGACTGACGTTTCTTTACGAGCTGGCTGGAGCTGCCTAGATAACGTGGCTAGATATGCCTATCCGAAGTTAAAACTTGCAGACTGCGAGTGGACTGCAGATGAGCCGGCTCGATACCCATCTCGTCGCCGGATTATGCGAGGCTTAAATTGGATCTTCTCGGAATTTTTAGGTTAAAATGGCTTTCGCAATAAAATTTATTGCAGAGTATTTGACTCGGAATAAAGTCTATTCGTGACCCACTGCGAATTCAATTAAATACCATCTCTGGCGCAATATTATTTCGCTTTTAGCGCTTGACTGTTTCTCTTTTCGAATACTAAAAAAGGAGATGGGAACGTTATGTTAATAATACGAAATTTGTTAAGCTAACATCAACTATAAAAGAGAATAAAGCCACTTATGCAGATAAATGCGTCTGGCTCTCGCTCCATTAAGAGACGAAATAAAAATATCACTTAAAATTTATTGAACGTTGCTTAACGCGTAGGAGAGGGATGACACTCTATTATATTCGTTTTACGGCTGGCATTTAGTGGTGTCGTAATATTTGTTCGGCTAATTGGAATGTGTTTGCGTTATCGATAATCCATTTATGGATCTTATATACGTGTGCGTGTGTTATATGTGGATCCTTCGGTTAACTCTTGTTTGTTTTGTGCGGTGCGCTACAGACGGCCATACTCCATTATGTTAACGAACAGTTGTCAAGATGTCGATCAGAATCAGATCGTAATGCCTTCACATTGAACATTATGGAGAGCACCCACGCATTATTGTAATTTCTGGACACTAGAATAAATTGATTGCCTCTCGTAAAGCTTGGCCTTTAATTAAACTTGCTGTTGTAATTTTATATTTAAGAGCATACTTATTTTAATAATTATTATGTTGTGCGGTATAAGATTTCAGTGCGCAGCAACGATGTTATAAATATTTCAACCGACTATAAAAAAGGAGGTTCTCAGTTCGACTGTATGTTTATTTTTGTATGTTACGCGATATCTCCGCCGATGATTATTATTCGATTTAGATTTATATATATAATTTTTTTTTGGTAGATTATACTTGGTGGTCCCATATACATTTTATCGAAATCGGTCAAGCCAAGCCAAATATGTGAAATGAATCCGGTTTTTATATATACCTTGTTTTAAATGTCCTATCATTCATGTGAAAGAGGTTAGTTAATGCTCAATTATATGAATATATCTAAATTAATGTTACCTTTAACAGCTGCGTTTATTCTATCCAAATGATAAAGGGTCAGCGGTACTGGGTCTGTCAGCAGCCGCAGCCTTGGAATGGGTCTCGCCATATCCTTGTAGATTCCATCGCTGAGGAAGATCGCAGAAAGCCTCGGCCGAGGTCCCGGAGCACAAGATTCTCTAGCTCTAGGTCTCTCCAAAATCACTGTTGCACCACTCAAAGTAACAGAACTATCATCAAGTTTTACATAAGAATTCAACTCACTCAAATCTCCTTTTAAAACGCGCCTCATATAAACTCTATACACATTAGAGCGCTTCGCTCTCAAACCATCTGACGGCTTCGACTTTTTAACACTTAATACTTTACCCGTAAAAATGTACTTTGACTTCCCTATCGCTTCCATCAGAGACCATTCATCCTCAATGATAGTCTCGTTGAAGTTACAAGGAGGCAGAATTGCTCTATGTCGCCTGTGCGTGTATCTTTTTCTCACTTTACCGCGAATCTTGATCTCGCCGGCGACGACGATCGCCAGTGCGATAGCATAAACAATAAATATCGAGGGCCTCATATCGCAGAATCGCTTACACTCGTTTTAAAAGCGGTACAAATGTATCTGTCACATTATGCGCGTTATTTATGCACACGGGGGCTCGTAAAGCGCCGGCTGCTTATTAAGGGTGGAGGCGTTGACATCTTACTAACGGAGTCATCAAGTTAAATGTTTAATTTTTAGATGTTATCTTATTTATTCAAAGTGTGCATAGTTTGGGTAACGGGCTTTTCTAACGATCGATCGTGTTGTAAACAAACGTTGTTCGCTCGGACCGGGACGCTAAAGCAAAGCGTGCGCGCGCGCTGCTCGCCGGCGCTTACTGAAGGAAGGCTATCACTCGCAGCCTCCCGCTAGAAAACAGGGAAGCAGTCTCTGCTCTTGATATGACACATAAAAAAAAACACTTAAGCTTATTCTTATGTGCCTAACTAATGGCTCTACGTTGCACTATGCTAATTATAATGTAGATAATTGTGTTGTATCATGGAATATATTATAATTGTAGATATGGTTGTATCTGATGTCAATTACGAATAGTTAAGGAGAATATATTTTATATAATTATAAAATTATTTAAAAACTTAAGAAGATTATTTGGTTGGTATTTACTTTCTCAATACATTTTCAAGTTTTCCATATAAGCTTGTAAGAATATCTTGTCATATCAGCTGACGAATGTTAAAGCTCCTTTCGACTTTCACAAAATAACAGTACATTTGCCAAATTCTGCCAGGCTTTACATCCATAAACACATCGGAGTGCATCGATAGGGCGTTGAAATAACAGCGAGATAGCTTCGCTAGCGCGCGAGCGATGGTTGTGAAAGCTCGCGATCGCGATGTGGTGCGTGGGCGAACAGGCTCGCGCGAACGCTCCATGTCAATTCACCATAAGTTATGAGAGTAAAGCGTTAAATCAATCGTATGAATATTATTTAGCAAAGAGTCCGCTATTTATGCGTGAGTAGTTTTTTCTACTCTGATAAGCTAGCGTTTGAGCACTATTTTACCTGATGGTAAGTGATGATGGAAATATATAATATTTGAAATTATTATATTTTTTTATCCCAATTACCGTGGAAAAAGTCGCGTAGCATAGCTACTTAAATTGAATGTATCTATTAAATTGTTTATTTTTTTTTAGTTTTAGTTCGCATAGTTAATATATTTCAACATTTTATTAAATGACAATAACAGAGTTCCTATAAAGGGAGAGAGGGAGAGAGGGGTGTTTGCCTAGAATATCTAGGACTTGAAGACTCCAGATTATACAATGCTATGTATTCCATTCCTTAGCTGTACAGCTGATAATTAACGTAGAAGCGTTTACGCCTCGAACTTGATGTATCTCAATTATAAATGCATGAAGTTTGACATTGCCTTGTTTTAAGATGGTAATTGTGTTTAGATGGGGGAATTAACTCGTGTAATTCATGCGCAACACACGCTCTGAAAATCAATAGAAAACCGAAAGGCTCGCCACCGGGACTCAGCAGTTTCGACTCGATTAGCTTACTATCGCTAATGAGTCTTTTGCCTCGTCGGTCAAGGGATTACTAGTACTAGTACTCTAGGCTGAGAGCCACCCTGAAGGTGTCTGCAGTACATACAGGATTGGACTACAGGCTTACTTATAGACTTACAGGCTGAATTGCTCCGATGAGAAGTACTGTTTGACCTCTTGTTTCAAAATAAACCAAATCCCAGGTTAAAATTACTGGCTAAAAGACTGACACTAAACCTAACGTCCAATTGTCAATTCATGAACAACGCTGTGTGCTCGAAAACGTAAACGAACAGCTGCAACTATCCACGCTTACGTAGAAGCAAGCTGAAATTCAATTCAAATAGCCAGTCGAATTCCACAGTAGTTAAACCATTTACCTCTAATCCTCTGCCACTTGTGGCTCGCACCACAACCAACGTTGCTAACAAATCTTTGAGCTGTAATTGCACAGTACCCACGTTAAGGTGCTAGTGTTTAGAGAGAAGCGTATCGATTTCGATACGCATTTTCCGTATTAAAGAAAATAAACTCATGAAATATGTGTAGCGCTTGATATTGACCTATATAGTTTAAATATCTCTAGGTAACACTGGATTGTAACGGGCAAGCGTGACGCATACCATCTGGCGAGCGACTTGCTAGTTTCGTCTCTCAATGATGTATAAAAGAAAAAGAAGAAGCGAAGAAATTCTACAAAGTAATGACTACCTACCAACCATTTGCGCTCACCTCATCCAAGCTCGCACTTACGCACTTATGCAATTATAAATATTTATTTATTTTATTTATGCAGTATTTTTTTTCCTGCCACCTAGAGGCGAGTTGCTGAGCTAAAGAGACAAGCGTGATATTTCAATAAAGTCATAAAAAGTTCTGCTATTCATCGATAGATGGCAAAACCAAAAATTATCACCGCTGGGCCAGTCGGAGTGGGGGGTGTTAGGTTATTTTCGTTACGGAATTTCTGGATTCGGTCTCCACGCTCGCTCAAGGCCCGCGATAGAAGCTATACAATAGCTTAAAAATAAAAACAATTATTACTTTAGAGTTTAAATGGTTGTTAAATAAGCTATGCAAAATTGTTTATTGTTTTAATTTTTTAGTATGTTCAGTTTTTATTTGGATTTTTAACTGTTTGCATTTGTTTCAATCTTAGCTCGCTGACGTTTTTTGCTTTCGTCATTTATATTAAATCCGGCGTCCGATTCCGTCTGTAAATTGCGTATTGTTTTGTTTTAATTAAAAAAAAGAACACATGACAATAATAAACTCGGTATAATTTCTATTGCTGAAAAATTATTTACTGGTGCAATGTTTGCAAAATTCACAGGATTTTTAAGTAAAAAAAACGTGTTTAGCTTCTACTCACCATCTTTAATATTTTTATTCTACAGTATGACGATACGTGGCTGCAATATGATACGAGATACGCAAAACGGTTACAAACATAACATACCCCACCTTCAAAGTAAGCGCCAGCAAAACGGGATCGTTATCTGCGCTACAAACTACTCTAATAGCAAAACGATGTATCCGAAACAGCACAGATATTATTAACGTTTATATTTCAAATTCAGCCTGTTTAATATTTGCAGCATCCTGCGATAAGCCTGACAGGCTGTATATAGCAAACAAAATGGGAAAGGTTGCTCTAGTTCCCACATATTCAAATACGAGTGATATTGAATGATATCTTACTATCTTACTGATATTATAAATCCAAAAGTTTGTTTGTTTGTTCCCTCCTCACGCTGCGACTGCTTAACGGATTTGGATGAAATTTGAAATGTGTATAATTTAAACGTAAGATTAACACATAGGCTACTTTTTAACTTGATCTACGCGAGCGAAGTCGCGGCACACGGGTCGTTTAAAGTAATCTGGTATTGGGAAGAATCATTAAGCTCTAAAATGACTTTATCTAGTAAAATGATTCTTACTTCCTATCCTACCAATAAACCTAATGAAAGCAAAACTTTTGATGTCTGTTATTGCTACTCAAACATCATGTTAGATTTGTAGGTACACTTTCACATGATAAACGCGGGCAAAGCCGCAGGGTTCAACTAGTAATCTATAATTTTACTAAATGGAGATGTGGGTTTTTTTTTAAGTTCCATATGTAACTGCATATGTTGAGACACTTTTACCATCACGCAAATGACTTGATTGTCTCCTTTGATAGCATCAAAAGCGTAATGTAGACTGTGATTACTACGTAAAACGGTAAGGCATAACTAGTGTTATCATAGATATACCTACACATAACATTTTTTTATCCCTACCTAATGGATGTTGTTTCTTTGATATTTTTTTACTCCCAGGATAAGCAAATCTGACAAGGGATAGGATAAGTAATGATTTGCATAAATAACATTTATTTTATGCCGTGTTCGGCTTGTACGAAATTTTTTTTTTTTATTTTATTGGCTTCAAAATTATTATTTTTATTTTAATATAATACGAGTCGGTACTTTCTGAATTACAAATGAAGTGTACAAAATGTTTTAAGTCTTAAAGTACCATAAACAATGCAACTCTCCCTCCACCTTTTTGTGCTGTGGAGACCAACGTGTAATTAACCTACCACAGTTGGGTCCACAATACTAATTATTATCTGCATAATAAGTAGTATTTCGCCAGTTTGTTTGTTTTTTTAAGAAGGGTACAAGTGGTTGAAAATTGCAACATTTTTGTACTACATTGTGTTCGAGTTTAATAAGGAATCAAATTAGGCATATATTTACTAACAAACCATAGTACAATTCCAAGTTATGCATAAATTTGCAGCATGGTCTGAGTTAACTTAGGCAGTTTACCACTATGCCTGTCCGTATTTCTATTAGAAACTTATAATTTCTTTGAAATATGTGAACTGTTGTGTAACTACTTGTTTATTTAAAGAAAGGCCTAAAATAAAAAATGGCAATTGGAAATAAAAAAAAGAAGTTTTTTTACACAATACATCTTGTATATTGTAAACTTACTATGGAATTTGACTAATACTCAACGTTTTCACAGAATTTTTGAAGTAGGTACATACCGAAAAATCCAATTATGTGTTTTTAGATAAATAAGCATATAAATATTTAGATTTCATATTTTTGTTTCGTAGTATTAAGATTTCAATAAAGATTTCAAGTATCATATTTTTAGGATTATAAACTAATATTAATGCTATTGTTGCAGTTTACATATAATTTAGACGATTATAAAGAGACAATAAAAATTTTAAAGTTTGAAAAAGTATCACGAAATATATAAAACTTATTACAACCTAGAACTTGAAAGCAAAATAAAAAATAGACCACTCCGCCTCATACCACAACTTGTTTAAGAAGGTACTTGACATGCTTTTGTACTGCTTGAACACAATGTATTTAATTGATGCCTCAATGCAATTTATAGTATAGCCAATTGTAACAATGTATATTATGTAGATTGGCCGATCTGATGTCATGCCACCAACGATGCCAATTAAATGTTTTTAGTTTTATTATAAAATCTAATATCTAAATATCTCATATCGTGATATGAGATATTTAGATATTAGATTTTTTCGTTTGTGGTCGCACTTCTCTGAAACGGCCCGACTAATATTAAATGTTTTTTTTTTGTTTATTTGGTAGGTATATGTCGTATTTATATTTTTTGTATTTTCCTACACCCACGCCCCATTTTCTATCGTGATTTTAGTGTTTTTGTATATTCAATATCCAAAAAATGTTTAGTATGGTATTAAAGTACTATAGGCGACCATACATGTGAATTAGGTACACTTTTTCTATACGTGGCGTTGCAATGCATGCCGGGTAACTAGTAATCTATATAAATTAATTAAAAATAGTTGGGTTAGTTACACCATTTACAACTCGAGGAAGGCTGAACCAATTTGTGATGATCTTTGATTTGTTGGATTTTTTCCGCCCCAAATGACCAACATTTTAAAGAAAACAATCCTTTTGCACGAACGTTTTGTTTCTGTCTTGAAATACATAT
Organism: Lomographa bimaculata; assembly: GCA_948107665.1. NCBI lineage: Eukaryota > Metazoa > Arthropoda > Insecta > Lepidoptera > Geometridae > Lomographa > Lomographa bimaculata. The sequence goes on along the minus strand of OX403586.1, from coordinate 12,413,296 downwards.
AATTATGATTTATAAACAATGACCCTATATATGTCATGGTACCAAAATTAATTGCATTATTAAATTAAGACTGCTATAAGAGGTCGTGGTAGGCCTCCTGTACCTATACTAAATGTCTCTACACAAATCATTAATTAATGTCCACCACGCAACCTGCGCGGAGCGCTTCTACCGAGCGAGATTTATACTCTGTGTTTCTTTACAATCGTGAGGACTAGAAAACAATGACAATGTAGTAAAATAACCGCAGGTTGGTCATACTATCTCGATAATAAAAAGCCTGGGATATCACCTAGGTGCACGTTGTGGAATATCCCGTGGTGACAGTGCTTTGACAGCAGCATTTCATAGGGCGCCATTTTGTAAATAAACTCACTACAAAATGTTGCGTTTCCAAATTGACATTACCTCATAAATAAACATCGAAGCGCTCCGAAATATCATAATGTCGAACGCTATAAACATTGACGATGCTGACGTTGAATTATAATTCGTGTTCGGTCAACATGGTATATTCCAGTATGTTCCTATATTCCGCAATAATTCACGCTTCGGTCCGCGTCTAACTAATCCCGATTTACTGAAACGATCGCCGGCCTGCGATAGTTACTATTATTTAATCTGTGCCGGTGTTTAATCACTCTGTCGCGCACAAGCTCGAACTAACTTATTATTAATCTGCGGTTAATGATGTGGTCCCTATATCGATGTTTACTTGATTTCGGTGAGGTTGAGAATGTTGGGACACGTGTTTCCATCATATAGAAATGCTATTTCAAGCAAATAGTGATAGCTCAGTTGTAGTGTTGCGGTTTCCGATCCTATGTGACGGGTTGAGCTCCGAAGATTTTTGAGACCTTTTGCTTTCTGCACTAAGCCAGTTCTGAAATTTAAGAAAAGCATTAAATATCAAGATATGTTATTGCGCACTCTTGATTAACTGTTATAATTTTACTCCGCTGAAGGAGCCCCTAAATATTGTGTTAGCACATAATATTACCACATACGCCCTATGATCACCTGCGGTAACAAACGACCTGTATCGAACAAAGATTTCTTGGTGTTTCTTTTTACCGACTTCCCAAAAACGGGGGAGGTACTCAAGTCTTTGAAATATGTTGCTTTCTAATTGGTCCCAAGATCTGATCAGTAGTTCTTAAAATATCGTAAATAATGCCTATTTTGTGGACTACTTTGACGATGTTCTCGTTTAACCGACTTCAAAAGTTACCTCATAACTTCTTTCGTTGTGAGCCGATTTTGATGATTATTTTTTTATTTGAAAGCAAGTGCTTTTCATGTGGTTCCATTGAAATTTGATCAAGATCTGATCTGTATTTTTTGAGTTATATTCAATAATGCGTGTTTAATACATGAAATCTGATCAAGGTTCCAAAGATAAAGCGGTGAAGTCGGTTTTTTAAGCTTTGCTTGCGTTTAATTATCATAATAAAGAGTAAGTACTAATACATGATTTTTAGCTATTGAAATAAATGTGAAATGAAATGTCCAGTATATTTATTTATTTTATTTTATTTTAGTAAGTACCTAAAAAGACCAAACATACCTACATACCTATTTACAAAATTTCAGAAGTTTTGATTCCAGCTCAATCAAAATAATATTTAAGATTCCAGCTCAATCAAAATAATACAACACTTGCACGAAGTTTCGTAGCTGTAATCGATACGTGATAATGTGATTTAGACCGGGAGACCGGATTAGGATTAAGACCGCATCGAATAAAACGCTTTAAACGCTTTCACAATCACAGCCCCACACTAAGTTCGATGACTTGTGTCGTGGGTGCCGGCAACATTCACATCACACACACAAATACAACCAGAACCAGAAACATAAATTTTCCTTGGGGAGAAAACTTGTGCTCCCGCCGGGAATCGAACCCGATAGTTGGTTGGCGTTTGCCTTCTAAGCCCCTGCTTACGCCACCCAACTAAGCCAACGAGCAGTTCACAACAGCCCCGCTTGTCCTCACGCGTTCCCCCTACTGCACTGCACTCCAGTGCATCCACCACTACCTCCGCTGCCTCCACCTCCACCATCACCAACCATCCTCCAACCTCCACCATCTCCACCACTGTCTCCGTTGGTGAAGACAGTGGTGGAGGTGCAGAGCAGGGTCTGTGCATGATGGAGGTGGAGGCGGAAGCAGCGGAGGTGGTGGTGGTATCGTACCAAGCTCCTCGACTACATTTATGTGTAGTTATTTCTAGTTCATATTTATTTTCTTATGGGCTGGCATTCAATTTGACCACCATAATTTCGGTACAAGTCGTGGCGTTGTCGAATTGTTAAGTCATCCGTTCAATCTGTTGATGGACAAAGATACGAAACGGCAACGTCGCGGCTGCTTTCAGCCAATCTTATCGTTTGCTGTGCTCTGATTGGCTTATTTAAATCGGATCAACGTTTTCCGTAACTATCGCAAGGTGGATTTGTATATCGGATCAACTTTGGCGAACGCTAGTAAGCAGTCCCATGAGTGTAGATGTTGATCCGGTCGGAGCCACATTAGTAACCAAAGATGCATATTGGATCAACAAAAGGCGCCGGATCAACATGAATTTTTGGATCAACAAAGTGCTCGCGTGAAGTCGCGTCAGATCAACATTTACCGTAAAAGGATATCTATATATATATATATATATATATTTCACTATATATATATATATATCAAATTAAATGTAAGCGTATGTTATAATGCATATTTTAAGAGTTAATCTCTTTTACTTTTAGTTTATTTCATATTTTTTTTGATTAGGTTTATCTAGTTTCTTTATCCTAACAGAGGATTCTTGTAGGCCTTATACAGGTAACTACATAAACAATTTCATGTGATAACCTAGCTGTAAGATTCCCTAAAAGTAATAATAAAAAAAATATATACAAAATCTTGTTATTTCTCAAGTCACTTATACGCAGTGATTGACATTAAAACGAAAATACACTAAATGAATTTCGAACAAATGATACGCAGTCTTTTAAATGACATATAGGTATTCGAGGAGAGCGCAGACAACGTATCGCCCGAGGCGCATCACCTTAACGACAGTTTTCTGTAGAAATTATCGTAAAATGACATCGTCAATTTTCCGTAGTTAAGTGGGGAGATATAATTGGTCTCGCTTATTCATAAATAACTTGTTTGCTAATCGGTGCTCTTAGAAAATCCGATACAGTTTTAAAGAGTATCTGAGATGGACCTAATGGTTCTTCTCGCCATAGTTATACGACTCAGAATATTATGACATAGCTAAGCGATGTCCTGCTGACAGTTGCAGCAGTTGTTAGCTGGATCGAACAATAATTACAATAGACACATACTGATATCAGAGAAATTTTACAGAATACCTAATAATAGCAGCCGTGATGGCGCTTTCAAATGGGAAGGACGCGTTTTTTAAACCTGCGGCAGACTCAAGCTTCCAATCAAGGTAACACTATGATAAAATTCATTTATGTTGGAGTATATTCTCGTGCTCGTCTGGCTTATTACTCTGTACCGAAACATGGTTGTAGTTTACCTATATCCGACCCTCAAGTCGGAAAAATCATCTTCTAAACCACTAAAATGTAAGTTCCGTCTGCGATTATTGGGCCCAGGCTTTTTTAGCATCCTCGACAACATCACCACTTACCATTAGGTGAGAAAGTGGTCAAACGCTTTCATATCAAAGAATAATCTTCCAACCTTCTTGTTGACCAAATCACAGAAAGGAGCGAAAGGAAACGACTACTGTAGTCACAATACAACAAAAACCCATAAATAAATAATAATAAAATGTTTTCACGCTCACAGTTCCACACATAGTTTGAAGCTTGTATCGTTGGAGCAGGAAACATTCTCATCACACACACTCACACCCAGAACCAACCAGAAAACTTGTGTTCCCCACTCAGAATCAAACCTGACATGGACAGGTGAGGTTGCCGAGTCTTACTAGATTCCTAATCTGGGCTTCTTCACTTTCTCTACATCAAATATTTTTTTATCCTCGATAGTCAAGCATTTGACCACTATCTCACCTGAATTAACTATCTCACCTGGTTAGTCGAAGATGGAGCATGTTTGCCTAAAAGATACCTGTTCTATCGAGATTTAAAGACTCCTAGATTGTACTTAACGGGAAACACAGACTCGGGCAAGGAAATCCATTCCTTTGCAGTACGTATAATAAATGTGGAAGCAAAACGCTTCGTACGCACCCTTGGAATATCAACTATTAACCGATGTCGAGTGGCTAATAGTCTGGTTGTCCGATGGTAAAAGGGGGATGTGGGAATCAGATCATGCAATTCCGTGGCACACTCTCCGAAATGTATCCTATAAAAGACCGATAGACTTGCGACCCTACGACGATGTTCTACTCTAAGAAATATTATGTAGTACTGTAGTTTTGTGTAGTCATTCACATCTAGTCATACATCATTGCAATACAAAGTTACCAAAAACTGCGGCCCCTAAGGAACTCATATTCAGTTACATAAATTCAGTATGGTATTAGATTATCTAACTAAAGGATACTGCAAATAGCCCCGTCATTTTCCTGGCGGATAATTTGTTTGCTGTTAAATACTGAAGCATCATAAATTTAACATTATTGGGTTGTCTCGCCAAAAAAAGTTTACGTGAGACGGGCGGGAGCAATTATTTCAAAAGTTCTTCTGAAAGTTGGAACACCTCGCTAGCAGCTGAAGCGAGTATATATCATGGGCGAGCTGCCAACGAAGCCGGTTTATCTGAAAACAACGTAACCTGTACAAATATTCAACTATATTCTTTATATCAACAAATGTTGGGAGAATAAATTCCCAAAGGGAAGTGACATTGAATGTAAAATGTCAGTGATATGCCGAGAATTACAGATGTCAATAGAATATAGACGAGTGTTCGATCATTGCATATCAGTTGCAAACGCCATGTTTTTTTCATGTGCTGCTGTTGAGAGGTGGTTGATAGTTCTGTTAAATCTTCCAAGCTGAGCGAACCTTTTGCTTCGACCTGCTCGTTTACGTTGGAAATCCATCAATTAGATCCTGCGGACCTTACAATCATTTTAATGTAGTGCGTTGTGCGTGCTTTAAACACAGACAATCTACACTAGGAAGCCACCGCGGTGTTTGGTGATCCCTTACTAAGCTGATCCTGCTGACTTCGGCGTGGATCTAAAGGAGTGTATTTTTCCTTTTTTAATTGCTAGGATCGACAAACCTCGTACCTGTCCGTTTGCTCACCTCATATACAGACAATTCGAAGAATACTCCTCCTAAGAGATTGCATTTATCGTATGAATACTGCATATACACACATGAACACTGCAAAACATCTTAAGGAATAAAAGTTATGTAAAGAAAAAAAAACATTGAAATTAATTGAGAAACCATTAAAATAAATAATCACCCGGGCCCAAAAGTGACATAAGAGTAAAATTATCATTTATTTACAAAAAATAATCTATATTATAATAACAATGTCAGATAAGATTACAAAAGGGGATTAAAACAAATACAACTCAAAAAATTTTTAAACCTCCCACGTTGAATAGCGATGCTTATTTTTTGTGCTAAATAAGAGCCAGCATTCTGGTCACTTGTCGCCTCGACTAAACGTTTAGGTAAAAGTTTAAAAATTTCGTGTGCACCCGGTCCGCACGGACCCAAAGTTTCTCCCCAAACGGTACAAACATATAACCTCTATCAAGGTTGGAATATTTACGCCGTTTGAGGTTTTCTGCTTTGTTTGCAGCCCCGCCAGCTTGAACACTAGTCTCAGGAAGATGAGACGGCGCCAGTGTATCGACACAAGTTGCATCCCATACACTAATGGTCGTCCATCATCATAAGAGTTAATTAATGTAATGGCCAGATTCTCCTAAATACAGCCACCTCGAGAAGAGTCTGGCAAGAAATTCGGTGGTGCATTATCTTTATTATTTTTTTCACCATAATAATATAGTAGGTACTTATACCCCTAATAAGTATAATACTATAACGGTAACATGTTGAACATATAAAAACGTGTTGTCATGTTTTTATTTAAATTACAATAATAATAAAAAATATGAATAAAAACTTCAGTAGCACCTTTTTTAAGTTGAAAATATAAAATATCGTTAGTTCGCGAAACAAGAACTGTTAATGCACAGAAATGCAGTAAATAAATAGTGCCATTTTGATATTTTTAATCAGATACTGCTGCAGAATTTTTCTCAAGGTAGAATTTACGTTGAAAACGCGCTCTTTGAAATAAAGCTCATACCTCCACCTGTATAAGCGGCTTGCGATTTATGCGTGCGTTGCATCGACTGAAACTGGGGTGGCAAAGAACCGCGATGCGAAGCAATTTGCATCTCAGCGCCGTAATGTGGCTCCTGCAGAGCTTGCGGTTTTGAGTAACTGTATTTCTGATGTTCTGACTTCCTTTGCGAGATATTAGGTTATTGAACTGTACCTAGTGCACTAGTAGTACAGTTAGTTGTTAAATTTTTACTTATCCTCTCATATAAAAAAAAATAACACCTATGGCGCTTGTTTAGTATTGTTCAGCCATACTAAATTTGTTGTACGAGTATATTGAAACTCTGATCTCTTCGGCCAGGTCATTCGTTTGAGCAAAATGTGCTCCTTCATATAAATGCGTAATTATTCGTAAAAACGGGTATATTACCATGTAACCATTATAAAACAATAAAGTAAATAGTGAAGTGAAATAACGAATTTGATTGCTGTGATCCCGTAGTGCAGGACCCTTATACAAAATCTAAATCAGTACTAACCATAAGTATTAAGGATTTATACGACTTCATTCACGGTTGTTTGCGCGCATTATTACGAGACTAGTTTCGAAACATTCGGTAATCCTTCATCAGTCGAGTACGCGCGTAGACCGTCCGGCATTTCGGCGGTACACGCCGTGTAAATCCTTAATATGTTGTACTTATGAATCTTTAAATCTAACCATAGATGTTATTTTTTTTTATATAAGAGTATAAGCACACATTTCACTACTATCTTCACTTGTTGGAAGTAATGATGCGGTCGGTAGCATGCTTGCCTATAAGATACCTAGACATAGTATCATCGAGATTGAGTCATTCTAGACGAATTCAAAACGTGAAAAACATATTTATAACTTTTGCGTAACTTAAGTGCTCTAGCCCACTACCAATGGGTAGCGTTCTCATCGTGCTGACGGCATTGCCGCTATAACCAGTCCTTAGAATCACATAAGATATGTTAGTTTGCCACGAACTATCAACGTACAGTGTACTTGTTCTTCCTTAGTCGTATTCTGCAATAGTCGTAGGACATTGCGAAGCCATGCTTGGTAGAGCTAGTAAAGAAATACCTCAGACAAAGAAAAGTTCTCCTATTCTGCGCTGATTTTGTACTTTATTGAAATGGACGCTCACGTATAAAACGAACCTGTTCCAAACAGCATTCCTCTATCATGCAAATCTAACATCGCATTACATTCTAGAAAGTCCAGACATTCGCTACTTCAGTGCTTCAGGCGATGTTCAGGCGCGTCGTCGCTTTGACTCAGGGTTGTAGCCAGGGAATACCTTTCCGAAACAATTCCTAACGATATTTCAAGTATTACATTTTTTTTTTTCTTTTATAATTCTATAATTCTGATTCTATAATTAGAATCAGTTTGGAGAACGTGAGAAGTGAAAATATTTTTTGTACTAACTGTTGCCACTTTTATCTACATTTCGGAGATTGAGCCATGGAATTGCATGATCTAATTCCCTCATCCCACTTTTACCATCGGACAATCAGCCACGCGACATCGGTTTATGGTTGATATTCCAAGGGTGCGTACGAAGCGTTTTGCTTCCACATTTATTATACGTACTGCTAAGGAATGGAATTTTTGCCCCAGTCTGTGTTTCCCAATAAGTACAATCTAGGAGTCTTTAAATCTCGAGTGAACAGGTATCTTCTAGGCAAGCATGCTCCATCTTCAAAATCAAAATCAAAATCAAAACTTCGACCGCATTGTCACTTTCCATCAGGTGAGATAGTGGTCAAATGCTTGCCTATCGCGTTTCAATAAAATATCTCCGGATCGCTTCCCATCCCATTTTCGATTATTTTTGATAGAATCATCTAGAAATAAAAAATAACAAAAAAATCAAAGTTATTTGTGTCTATGGTACTACTATAGATAATGAGTTATTATTCACCAATTAACAAAAAATATGCAAAATAAAGAACAAATTATGTTTCCTTTAAGAAAATCGACACCAAAACCAAACACGATATATATTTGTTTATAAATAATGATGGCTAAAAGTATATATGTAAGAAAAAAACAAAATTATTTTGACAATTAAGCAATACTGACGTATCCGCTTTTTAAGAAATTGTATTCCGACACACGGAATGCACGTCTCTTTAGCCCACACGCCCTTGTTCCTGATTGTGTCCATCTTTTAGCAAAGCTTTGCCCCAAACGAGTCTGGAGCTCGAATCGGACTGAGTGCGACACCTTTGAGCCCTCTTCTGCTCTATTGAACCTGAGAAGTAAAAGGCTAATGATGCCGTCCTTACAATTTTAGACGTTTTTAAAATAGGTATTTCTTTGTGAAGGAAAACTACTTAGCTCGGATTTAATAATGAAGCAGGTTTAATTTTTTTTTACTTTTGATATCTTTGTCTGATAAATTATTAAAAAATTCTAGGATTCAGCAGCAACTGTTATTTTATAAAATTATAAAAGATTTTGAGTTAAACAAAAAGTTGGTTTGGATTTGCGAGCAAAATCAAAATTTAAATTTTATAATCTACGCTTTCACACACCACATTTAGTTCGTTGAATTGTGGCGTAGGTGCCGGAAAGATTCACATCATCAGATCAACCACAACCAGAAACACAATTTTTCCTTGAGTAGAGAACTTGTGATTCCGCCGGGAATCGAACGCGATACAAAAAAGGTTGAAAAGCTTAAAAGGTGAACGCGCACCCAAACGTTAGCTACAACAAGCTATTCAAAATTTCATAATTACATTGTATACATTTTAAATTTTCAGTATAGACTACGACATATAAAACTGCCTTGACTGTCAAAATGTCTTTTTAGTATCAGAATATGCAGGCCTAGAAGACTTTAGACAACACTCTGTGAGCAAGTCGTTTCTTCCTGTGCCCAAGATCCTGGGTGTCATTCCCGGTCGTAGTACAATTTTACTCCCCAAGGGATATTTATGCTTCTAGTTCTGGGTGTGTGTAATGTGATTTTTTCTGGCACCCAAATACAAGTCTTTGAACTTAGTCTGGGGCTGTGAGTGTCAATGCGTTTGCTTCTTGTTGGTGCAAGCATTAGCACACAATAATTACCATAGATATGTTACGTTCGTTACTCACTGGCATATAAATCCAAACCTTTAGCGGTTCAATAAAATCCGTACCCAAATTAACTCTATCAGCTTCATCAACAGTCTATCTATCAACCGCACAAACTCGGAAATACCTAGTAATTGGGCAAAAGATAGATCGGGATACATTGGCCGTTTTAGCCGAAATTAGCGGCACCAGTTGGCCGACAGTTCGCGTCTGTGACGAGAACACCGCATCTATAATTCAATTTATTCCGCTATCGCTTCTAACTAAATCAATAATCCTACTCTACTTATTTGAAAGTTTAGCTATTTGTTTGGTATACTAATATTACTGTGGGACTTTAAAACATAAACGCTTTCACACTGACAGTCCCACACTAAGATCGATGACGTGTGTCGTAGGTGTCGGTAATATTCACATCACACACACAATCACAACCAGAACCAGAAACACAAATTTTCCTTGGGGAGAAAATTTATGTTCCTACCGAAAATCGAACCGCTTAGAAAGCAAACACCCACCCAACTAAGCCAACAGGCAGTGTACCATTACAATGTCCTCTTAATATAAAAGCTAGTAAAACACTTCACTACTTTCTGGCGCCCAACGTGGGGCATTTTTTCCATCGTTTATGATTATAATTGTTATTGTTGTTTACAATATTATTACCTAAAATCTCGTTAGAAATATCAGCTTTTAACTGATCGTCCAAAAAGGAAAAGATAGTCAGTTCAAGTGAACGTTATTTTATTATTTTCTTTTCGACGTCATTCAATCAAATAATTACATTTTAAAATGTTTCTTTTTTTTTCAAGTAATTCGTTTTGACTTATACTAGTATCTAAAACAAATGAGTCTGCAAAAAATATTATGACATATGGCTATGAATGCAAGATATTAGTGAAGTGGTATGGTTATGATTGTGGTAATAAGAGATTCTATATGATCAATGTTTCCCCCGGAACACTGAATAGCAAAGTTCCATCATGAAGCCATCTTGGTCCTGTTGGCGCGACCATGCAATTCTGCTATTTGGGGAAGAGGTGGAACAACCCGAGTGGACTTGCAAGAACTATTAAAAATAACTATCCTGCCACCTCTTTTGTTGACGGGGTTTTTGCGGCCGTGTGACTCGCGGGTGGAAAAGTTCCAACCTAGTGAGTTTACATCCCAAAGAGAGCTCATCTTAGATACGATATCTGGAGATGCGGTATCTTGGAAACCGGCCTTCTCTGAGATAAGTCCTTTCGCTATTTAAATAAATGGTAACTAGTCTTATACATTACATACATTTATAATAACGACTTCCATATCTATGTAACGCTAACAATATTATATTATTTGCTAAATTCCAATTAATATTAACGAGGTATTTTTTACTGCAGCGGAAAATAATTTGCAATGAATATTTTGCTTTTGTTTTGCGGAAAGTTATTTCAACACTCCGCAATTTTGTGCGTTGTTTGTGGATTTTTATTATTTATTACATTGACCACGCTTTCGTATGATATTTCATAGTTTAACGGAAAATTTTGCCGCATTTATTCGACAGGAAAGTATAAATTGTTTTGTTTATTAGCTGCATCATATAGCATGACCTATATTATAATATTATTGCGATAATTTATTTGATGGTGAAGCATAAAATGTATTGTTCGTCAACTGCAGCGTACCGTTTAAGATATATTTCCTGAATAATAATACTTAATATTAATAAGGACATATATATATAATAATAATATAATTATTAACATTATACAAATTATCCTTTGACGAACCAAATGGTTAGTCTATGGGCGGCAAATAGGGCATAGACTCTATGCCCTATTTGTGTTTCTGGTCATGAGTGACGTACATGTTCTCAGCACTAACGATACAAATTTTTTATCTAGTTTGTGAGTGTACATTCGAATATAAGTATAAAAAAACTACAATAAAACATTTATATTTCAAGACTCTTAATTTTTTTCACTAACGTCATATTGTATGACTCTTAGTCACACAATATGACGATAAAAAATTACATTACGCAAACACGGTTTCAAATAGAGTTTATATTTTTTTTTATATTTATATTTTTAAAACTATTTCTCTAAGCAGCTGTTCATGAAATCCTGCAATTCAAATAAAAACTTGGATAATTATTGCAAAGGTTTAATTTGATTCGACAGTCGTGTATGAGCCGGCTTAAAAGCCATCCCGTTCAGATGCCGGATTACAGTAATTGCATTCGACGCGGTTATCATCGAAACTTCGTATTTATTTATTTCAATGAAACGCAACACATTTTAATTTTCATTATCGAAATCTGCGTTACAAATTGCGCTCAGCCTGCTTTCTGCTTAATTGGTAGAGAAGATATGGAAAATTGGGAATTCACCTTATTTGTCAATTTTATTACACAATATATAAATTTTTACTAATAAATTAATGATTAAAGTTATAAGTCCTTTATGATTTCAATAAATACATGTAGGTACTCTGCGTCCATATATGAAGACGAAGAATGAGCAATGCGAATTAATATAAATATACTCACTACTATTAACTATTATTTTATTAGCAATTAAATTTATAAGATAGTCAATTGTTACTTGCTCTAAATTATTGTGCATGCAGTCTTCACCTGTATTTATTGTAATGTCACTAACCTAAGTGATAAATTTAAAAAGGAAAAAATATCGCTTGAGGCGGGATTTGAACCCGCGGCCATAGGGTCTCACAATTGCTCTAACCGCTGAGCTACTCAAGCCAAGCCTGAAGCAATAATTTTTCCTTTCTAAATTTATCACAATAGTTCTGCCTAGCATGGCTAATGCTATATAAATAAAGTCACTAACCTTTTCCACAGTAACATGTTAACTTTATACTTGTAACGGTGTTCATTGTGTTGGTGATCAATAAATAAATAAAAATATGTAGGTATGTATCTTAAATGTTATTTAAATCATAATCGCATCTCTATTTTCTTAGATTTTAAAAAAATTTGTAATCATTTTTAATAATACATACATATAATGTTTTGCAAACATTTATTTATCTAGCAATGTTCGTAAGTATATTAGGGTCAAATCTTAAGCATTTTTACCATACATCGATTTAATATAAAAATACTTGATTCTTGACCAGATAAAGTAGCTACCTACAGAAATAACGTAACCTTATTAAATAAAATACTACGAAAATATTGTGCACAAGTGAAAGAACTGTTGTTGTTATTTTAACATTCAAATCACACACACAATCACACCCAGAACCAGAAACACAAATCTATCTTGGAGAGAAAACTTGTATTTGTATTCCTATTGGGAATCAAGCGCGTTACCCCCTCCCTTAAAATGCGTAAGCGCACCCAACTAAGCCAACGAACATTTCATGTTGTTGATTTTGTTTTTATGATGAATAATGGAAGCTAATCTGGTATAAGTTTGAAATAAAACCTACAATGTGACTTTTAGAAAAAGTTATGTAAAAGCTCAAGCATGAGGGCATGACCGTATGAGAGATCGTTCAGGCCATTGTCTGCACACCTGCCCGCGGTGTGGCAGCGGTCCCGCCGAGCCCGCATAAATATCCATGATGTTTCAATTTATATTCATGATATTAGTAGCTCAGACGGAATGCACGTCACATTTGATTCCCTTTATTCTCTTTGCTGGTAAAACAAATATAACCCCGTTTCCTTACACCTTCCTTTGTCTACTTTCATTTTGTCGTGTAGAAAGAAGCGTCGTATCGCATTGCGTCGGTGGGTTGCTATTAGTTTAGACTAATCCATTCAGTCAATAATGTAAACTAACATAGCCACTAAAACTTTCTTAACAATATGGACTGTAAAACTGTTTGATATATATATTTATCGAATTGAATTGAATAAGACAGTCCAGGTTTCAGAATTCTAGTGACTATTCTCTTACGACTAACAACCGGATCCGACGGACAGGCACACTAATTTCGCTTGGAGAGAAAACTCGAGTTTCCATCAGGAATCGAATCTGACTGCTTGGAAGACCAACGCGCACCGAACTAAGTCAACAGCTAGTTTTTGAACAAAGCCCAAAGCCACAGAATATAGAGTTCATGTCTATCCAAAGAGATATATAAACAAAATGCTTACAAAATGATATGCATAAATGTGCTTTGTGAATCGAAACTACCGGTTATTACGTATGACTGAAGACGACACAATAAAGAAATGGATACTACTTACCTACCTTATCCCTTAGGAGTTAAAAAAGTGTGAGTTCCGGATATAAGCAAAAGTTCACTTTGTATTTACGGAGAATATATTTTAAGCTTTGTTGTACTCTAGTTTGGAGTATGATTAGTGAGCTAAAAGCTTCGATATTTCATGGAGGCGGAAAGCACTGGACGTAAACAATTTGTAAGGCGAACTAAGGTTCAACCTCTTTGGTATTAGGTGTTAGAAAAATATAAAATATCACCCTTTTTTAGATCAGGTGGAAATGTATTCAAACCGAAGATAAGAACTATGATCTAACAAGTATTTCGTCTCGCGCCACATTTTGCCTAACTTTTTTCTTAAAAATAATTATACGTTTTTTATATTTGTTGATAAGCTTTAAAAGTGCAGCCGTTTTTGAGATAGACCCCGTAACAAAATAGGTTTAGAAATAGTGACTTTGGAGTCCTAATATTTTGTTACTTTATAACATTTGTTGATATTAGATCGATTTCGTACTTTACTTGTTAAGCTTTAATTTAGATTTAGAATAATAAGAATTGTATAGTATAGAGTATGAAGTTTTAAATGGTACACTAGTTATGCCCTGAAGAATTGCTCTCGATAAAACGTGGAACAAAAAGCCTACCTTACGTCCTATTTCAGTATTTGATGTTTTTTTTATATGAACATAGGCATGCATATAAAAGCTGTACTAGCAGTAGGAGCTGTACTATAGACGGTACAAAATGCTAAATTTAGGTCGCGAAATATAAAATATAAAATTACTCGAAACTACGTATTATCATGGAACTTACCAGTATTATCTTAATAATTGAATGCTTGTTAATTCCATGCAAAAATAAATGTAGGTACAATACATCTATTATGCCAAAAATTCTCTACTTAGTAGAATTTTTGGTATAATAAATGTAGTGTGTGATTAGAGTATCTACGGGCCAATTGCCTATATTTCCCAAAAATCAACTAAAACTACATACAGCAAGGAACTAAATTACCTACAAGACATCGAGCTTATAGGTAACTCAAATATTCAAGCCCACTACCAGTGGGTAGCGTATATATATTATGCCTAAGTAGAAAAAGTACATCTTCGCAAAATTCATATATCGGTTTTATAGCTATGGTTCAGCTGCTTTGAGGTTTCAGTACGGAACGGCGGTAAACATTAATTAATATAATTTCGTTTTAATAATCTAGAAACTTGCAACACTGCCAAGTGCAGGAGTACATTTTAAAGTAGTTCAGGTTAACTTTTGGTGGTAAAGCTGGCAAGATACACCGCCGAGCGTCCGTAACTCACGATAATTTATTCTGAATATTATTTTTAAGGTATTTTTACCAACAATAAGTTAATACGTTCATTTAATAAACTATGATCGAAACTGAAAGACTAGTGGTGGTAGTGTAGAGTGGTAACAATGAGAACTTACTTCCAAAAACAGCTGCCGAAATACCTTTTTGTGCTTGGCACTAGGATTTAACTTTACGGTAAGATATATATATATATATATATATATATATGTATATATAATGTATAGAGTGGATTTTAACATAACAAGCCAGCTTTGTCTCGCAGCCCACATATTTATCACTCAAAATAATAGTCATTTCAAGGTCTAGACGTATCAAATTCTGTCGTTACAGAAATATCTAGTGCTAAACACACACGCACATTTTCTGATTGTATCTTACTACTACACGCAAATTTCTGCAGAATAAGCAGTATTCAAGCTCACAAGCCAAGTACCTACTACGATATCCAGCTGATTTACTGATGGATAGTCCGGTCTAACAATACTAGAACCAGATTCAAGGATGCCCACTCGTCGCGATGGCAGACGAGATAAGAGACAGACGCCACCTAGAGGTGAAATCTACGGTATATGCCGGTTGTTGGAGCATACTGAATTATGAGCATACTGAATTATCTGGACACAGGTAATTCAGTATGCTCTGGCAAATCTAACACAATTTTATTTCAAAGCATTTTTACCAGAGCGCCTGGTTGAGGCGCTTCGTGATCTATATGTTGTTACTTATTTGACTCAACGTGGTAACATTGTAATTCAGAGCGGCAATGCCGCCAGCATGATGGGAATGCTACCCACTAGTAGTTGGCTTGAACACTTGAGTTACCTATAAGTTCACTGCCTTATATAGGTAACTTAGGTCTTTGTTGTATAGATATGCAATTTATTTCAGAGTCTGACAGCAACAACAAAAAAATAATTGTCATGAAAGGAACTGGAATGTTGGGGAACAGAAAAAAGTAAGTTAGAAGCAGACCGAAGGACACTCATGAGAATCGGCAAGCATCTTTTAGGTATATGGGGGTGTTTGGGTCGTTTAAGACCGAGTATAACATGCAGAGGATCCTTACGTTCCTTTGCTCCTGAATTGGCAGCCACTTTATTTTTCTCCGATATTACGAAATATGATTGTACTTCCTAACACCGAAAATAAACCAAATACAAGTATAGATAAGGCGATCCAGTTAATTAAGAAGATCAACATTAAGATCAACCATACATACATCTGCGTAATCTAGGTTTGGCAAAAGAAGACAATTTACTATAAATAGGCATTATATGATTTATTTTCTAAATGGACCTAAAAAAATATGTATGCAAAGATGCACACATATTTTTGGGTTATGTACTCTAGGTCCTAACATATTATAAACGCAATAAAACAAAAGGACCGACAATCGGAGACAATACACACAGTAACACCTGAGGAATCTGTGCCAGTTCGCAACGCGATGCACTTATATATATAATCTATATATATCCTATCGAAAATAATATATCGGGCCAGCACTAACACCGTTCTAGCGATGATGCAGATAGGGTAGACTGTCCTTTTATTAGACGTTGCTGCGACAGGCATATCCCTAGCAGGTAGGGAAATGCCTGGCGTAGCACTAGAACGTTAGATATAGGTAGTTAATGTTAGTGTTTTTTATGATTATTTTATTATTAATTATTTTCGATTTATGATTATAATGCTATTATTTTTAATTTTAATGTATTATGTAAGAATTATAATACATTTTGAATTCTAATGTTTTATGTAAGTTATGAGTCAAAGTTACTTGAAATAAATTTAATTTAATTTAATAAACATTTGTCTGGTTAGATGAAGCTACGCCCGTATTTTATTTAGGCTCGAAGTATTTTATTGGTTTTGTCCAACGCCATAAAGTTAACAAATGCTGTAGAATAGAATAGAATAATAATTTATTCCGACAAACTTAACTTAACTTAACTACCAATGATAAACCGAATGCGAAGAACGTTATTGTTATTCCAGTTTGCCGGAAAAGGTCTGTCATGTTGTCATGTTGTCTGTAATGTTATGAAAACCGGCCGCGTTATAATTGAGTTATCCGGATAAAATTTTGCACGGTACATCTCTAGATATCACCTATTCTGTGACCTAGAGCAGATCCTACGCCAAGCTGAGATATTGAAAAGCCCGTGGGCGGTGATAGATGAAAGTGCACTTCTATTAAGGAATTGTACATTGGATTTGAATAAACCTGATAGCCAATTGTATTGTATTGTATTTATTTAATCTTTTGGTGTTACTACACACATGAGATGTCATACGATATTAATAGTTACATAATATAGTAAAAATAATAGACGGCGCAAACAAATTAAAATTACAGGTTATAAAGTAATACTTTCTTATGGTACTTATAATAAATTATAATAACTAACAGTAAATCGCATTCGAAAGAAATGAAACGCAAGAATCCATCTTCATTAATTTAGGTATGAGATTGCGTTCAAACGATAACCTCAATATTACAGAATGTATGTAATGTAATGAAATTATATCCATATTTCTTGTGGCATATAATTAAATGAGAGCTACTTACCATTACAACGGGGTATTGTCAATGTGTATAATAAGAACATATACTCGTATGTGAGAACCATGCAGAGAGTATATAGGTAGTATTTCAATAGGATTGGAGTAAGTAGGGGTCACTTCGTAGATTACCCACATTTAAGTAGGTAAGTTTATCTATCTACCGAGCATAGTAATGTTAACACAGCCCCACATTTAGTTCGATGACTTGTGTCGTGGGTGCCGGAAACATTCTCATCATACACACCTTCACAACCAGAACCAGAAACAAAAATTTCCCTTTGGGAGAAAGCTTGTGTTCCGGCCTGGAATCGAACCCGGTACCCCTACTTAGAAGGAGAACGCTCACCAAACTAATCCAATAGACAGTAATCTAGAGTAATTCTTGTTCCACTAGTTAAACCTACACAGCAATTTAAACAATGTAGATAGGTATGTATATAATACTTTGAACAGTAACCACTACGAGTAACTTTTGAAAGTTCTGGGAAGGGCTCTATCTAAAGCTACGGCTCATTAGGCAGATCGATTTTGACGTGCGCTCAAATGGCCGTTACGCTCAACTATGTCTCATCCTGACAAGCAAAGTCACACTGGAGAGTATCGAGATACAGTAGCTTTGGTACCCAGGAGTAAAACGTAGTATAAACCTGCTTTAGAAACTTCAACCTATCTTTCAAAGACCTGTACAATTTAAACACGAGTGCCTGAAGCAAAGCTTTAAAAAACTGACTTCTCCGCTTTATCTTCGGAACCCTTAATTTGATTAAACGAATTAAATACGCAGGATTGGGATAACACAGAAACTATTGGTCAAATCTTCATCATATTTAAATGGGACCGCATAAAAAGCACCACCTTTCAAATAAAGAAGAATCATCTAAATCAGTCCGCCTAGAAAAAAAGTCTGAGGTAACACACATACAAAATACAGTCGAATTGAGAACCTCTTCCTTTTTTTGAAGTCGGTTAAAAATTATATTCCACGTGATGCTGAGATAAAAAAACAAGTACAATTAATTAAAATAATATTAATAATATTTTTTTGTTTTTTTCATTCAGATTATGAATCCGGAAGGTATGCAATCCTTGGTATTATCCTAGTGACTGCAGACTACGTTATTTCATTTACTTGGATGACATATGTATATATTTATTAACTACTGTTATATTTTGATGAGTTTCATCAAATTTAGTTTTACTTTATACTTAGACGTTCGTCTATCTACCACCTGAGGACACGAACTTAAGAGAAACAGACTTCCCCGAGGCTCCTAATTATTTGAATTTTCCAAATCATTCTAAACTGTTTAGTAATTACGCAAATTGATTATTTACCGTACTTTCAATAGACTGTGTACGTGTCAAGTTTTCAATTATGTTAATTGACGAGAACAAGGTACAACCACACTGTAACATACATAGAAACAGTATATAAGCTTTATATATATATATATATATATATATATATATACATATATATATATCTCTTTTTGATGTTTAACAATAGAGAGAGATAGGAACCCAGCCACAAACACTCATAGATATTGGGTAGATCTAATTAGCATCAGTACTTTTCTGAATGTAGGATATAATAATATGTTTCAGTAGTTATGTGCAAAAAAGTCTCAAACTCTAATTAATTCCCCCCATGCCCGTTTTACCATCTAACAACAAGAGAAACTGGCAAACGCCATCCATTTATGCTTGACATACCTCCGGTTCGCTCGAAGCGTTTTGCTACTACATTTGTCATCCGTACTGCGAAGGAGTGGCCATTGCCCGCGTCTTTGTTCCCCGAACGGTATAATCTGGGAGTCTTCAAGTCAAGAGTGAATAGGTATCTTCTAGGCAAGCATACTACAGCATCATCATTTTCCATCAGGTTAGATAGTGGTCAAATGCATGCATAGAGAATTAAAAAAAAAAACTAAATCAACAAACGACTCCCAGAGAATCACAGGAAGTGAGGAAGACGGCTGATAATAAAAGTTTAACCCAGCACCCGTAGCCGTAGAAAGCAGTCATATAGCAAACGACAGGCAGTCGAGTTACAATATTCGATCGGATCGCCGCTGTTGTATCACAGTGGAGTAAAACATGATTTACAGTTTCTTCTGCGTACGTTATAATTATTGTCGGAAGCTCTATCACTGTTTTTGAAAATTTATTGATGTAGATACGTGTAGAACTGCATTTCTTAGCGACGATGCGTGGCGGCACCTCAGCGGAACTTCACAGCAAATACGCGAGGTCTATTCACATTTTTAAAAGTAAACATTGTCTTAGAGCAGAAGAGGTAATCAGGGAAGTGGCGCTAAAAGCTGGAACATCTGGTAATAATGGCTTTCGTAAAATATAGCGTAAAAGTAATTATTTCTAAGGAGTTCTAATCTTATCTCATTTAATCTTTCAAGTGTTTGAGATATGTAGGCATTTTTCTGAAACATTTTGCTGTAGATGTTAAAGTAGATAGATATTTAGTGAGCAATGTATAAATTACTATAAATGTTCGAAGGCTGTCTAGCGATCTAACCGCGTTTAAATGAGACAGGTTTTTTTTACTACAAATTCACTGATTTCCATCAAAACAATTTCAGCCACTTTGATCTAAAATCTGACTATTATTATAAAAACGATGATTGTGTGTATATACTCGTAATAATATAGATAAGAATTTGAAACAGGGTATGTTTGTATGTAAAGTCAAATCTAGACCGTATGATAGAGCGTGGGCTTATTTTAATCCTGATTCACGCAAACAAATCGGAGCGCAGCTAAAACAAACAGCCCATCATTCAGTTGCATTTAAATATTAGTGAGGGGAAACGTGTGGTGTTGATTACTGTGTCTGGTTTTTATGTGTTTTTTTCAGCAACGTTTTTATCAGTGTGTACCTATACTTTTAAGTGTCAAATATATTCACTAGTAGATTATCTTGACTGTGTTCACTCGGAAGCTATGGCGTTCACTAAGAAGTCAGCTGAGAAGTTCGAAGTCGCGCAGAGTAAGAAGGAGAGAGCAATGCTTAGTATCACTTAGCGCGACCGCGAACGTAATGAGTGGATCCGAAGCAAAGTCAGAGTAAAGGATATAGAATAGAATAGAATATTAATTTATTTGTATAATATATAATAGCAATTATCGTAAAGAAAAAGTTGGCGTAGTCAGGGCACATTGCCAGAATGGACACGACAAGTTCTTGAGTGGAGACTCTGGGCAGACTCTAGGTACGAGATTAACCACCACAATGTTGTGTCGATGACATCACATGACACGAAGGCCGGGACTGGATGCTTCGGGCCCAAGACTGCCAGGAATGGAGACGAGGTCATCCCTCGGCCTACCTATATCCAAAGTGGATCACAATCAGGCTCCTATGATGATAACGATGATGATTATTTCCCATTTCGGAAAAATAAAGGCAAAATTGCGTTGCATTATTTATGGATTTGAGTTCATTTATGGTAGTCATTACATGTTCATAAAACAGTGCGAAATGTATACTGCAGTAGATTTTATAGCTTAGCTGTAAAGCATAATTATGTTTGATTATCAAATGTGAAAATGGCTATTAAAGCTGTAATTTCAGTGTGATAGTTGTGTGTTAATGATGCTGATGTTTTGTAAACTTCGATGGAATAGTTAGTAATAATCTATGCAAATAGAGAACCTTTAGTTGAATCGGAGGAAAATTGCCATTTGTTAAGGGTACATAATAACAGGAACTTCTCCGGCAACCCTTCTTTGTTGAAAGAAGGGTTGCCAGAGATAGAACACAATGGAAAATGTTATAGCAGGCCTTTGCCAAAAGGCACACTGAACTTAGAGATATCCTCTAAATGAGGAAAACAAACACATCATAACAGACGGAAGTTCAGGATGGAGGGCTTATTGATTGAATAACAGGAACAGGTTGTGTAAAATAAATTTGATAGCACGTGCATTCTTTTAATTTATCTACAGCGAAACAAAAAGGAAGGTTATGATTCTAGCACCGTATGTTTGTTAGTCGTCACGGCGTCCAAACAAACAAACCGACTGTAATGTATATTTAGGGTTCTGAGTTTAGGGTATCATATCGAAAATGTATTACTCAAATTATAGTAATAAATAATATCGTAGGACTTGTAATATATTTTAAACCATAAGTAGACATTTCATATTAGAAGTCAAATTTTAGTTTTATCCGTTTAGTATAGTCCGTATATAATTTTCCTATAATTTGTTAACATTATATACCTAGACCTTGTCAAGAGCGAAACTACAAGGAAAAAAGCATGTTAATTTTTTTTTCAATATTAAAAATGAAAATTTTCGCGGCGAATAAGTAAGCACTTCTCAGCGGGTACGTGGCCTTTGCCCTTGGTTTCGTTTGCTGCCTGGGGTTTTGCCCCAGACTATGTTTTTTATTAAATGTAGCGTGATATTAGTATTGGGTTAACAAGTTTTTTTATATCTGTGGTATTATCAGCGGTATTAACAGCATCTTGCGGATGATCGATGCGCGACACGATTGTCCTTTTCAGGACAGATGGATGGGTAATCCACCGTAATATCCAGCCATTGCTTATAAAACTACCGATTAACATTATAATTATTCCGGTCAATTAATAATAATTGATATACATAAGCTTTAGAAATAAATATTTAAATATCTTGATGAAATAAAATAAAATGTCATAAATCAAATACATAAATCAAAAATAAAATGAAGCAAAATAATAACAAGACATTTAAATGTTTATTTTTAAAGCTTATGTATATTATTTATGTATGAATTTTATTGTTGATTTGTGTTATTTGTAATGTATGGATATATTGTGTCTGTCTGAAATAAATTGATTAATAAATAATAATTGTTATTATTTGACCACTTGTCAGTGAGTGTATGAACGAAAGAAATAAGCCCGCTAGGCCTAAAAAAGGATTAAGTATAAGTACCTAACTAAGACGTTAACACCATACAAGTAAAGTTTTCTCAGGTTTTCTTATATATGATGCTAGAGAGTTTTGCATGTATTGCAGACTAACTATGTAATGTTAGAACATTACAGGCTTTCTTATATATGATGCTAGAGAGTTTTGCATGTATTGCAGACTAACTATGTCATGTTAGAACATTACATAGTTAGTCTGCAATACATGCAAAACTCGTATAATCATAAAACATGGCCTCTAGCTGTTTACTCTATGAAATATCGTAAATGTTGCAAATAAGTAAAAGAAATAGATTCAACAAACCACGCAACATCCATACATCTACTTACAAATGTCACTAGAGATAGATCAAAATCCCGGCAAAAACGTACAAGTAATTCCGGCATAAACGGTCCCATATCCCTTATTCTGTTGATACGAGAGCCCTTAAATCCTAGCCGCATGGGGCTACTACGTGTAACCTCTCAGGACGTTACAAGCGACAATCATGGCTTGTACAGTCAAAGCGAAAGTGCATCCTGAGCGACTGGTTGCTATTTCAAATCTACAGCTTCTGTTGAACATTGACATCAAATCCATGGTAGTAATACCGAAATACACTGATTGTTACGGCCTCAAGTATATAGAAAAATGTGTTATCTAGCACATGGTGGTACGGTTGCTATCCTTGAAAGCTCAATAATGAGGTGAGATAGTGGTTAACACTAATATTATAAATTCGAAAGTTTGTGTGCTTAAATTAATAGGTATGTTGGTTTTACCTTCACGCTAACGGCTGAATGAATTTATATGAATTTTGCAATTTACATAGCTTATATCAAGGATTAACACATACAGTAATATATATTACTGCAGAACACGGCTAGTAAATGTAGTAAATAATAAAAGTACGTCTAATGGTTGACGACACCTGTCATACCTATATACAGTATAGTATACAGGGTTATATTTGTAAAATACCAGAAGCCCTGAGAGCTTCTTCAATCTTAGCTCATTTAGTTCTACAATTTTCTTCTGAATGCTACATTTTCCGTGATAATTAAGATGATGTATTAAAAATTATCTATGAAAAATTAAAAGTTGTTTAAACCTACACTGTCCCGCAAAAAATGGCATCGCTAAGTCGCGCCTCATGATATGCAAGCTAATACCAGTTGATACTTAACACCTATTTCCAGGTAATCTGTATATGCTATCTACGGGCCAATTGCCTATATTTCCTAAAACTAAACTAAAACTATATACAGCAAAGAACTAAGTTACCTCAAAGACATCGAGCTTATAGGTAACTCAAGCGCTCAAGCCCACTACCAGTGGGTAGCGGGTAGCGTTTCCATCATGCTGGCGGCATTGCCTCTCTGAATTGCAATGCTAATACGTTGAGCCAAATAAGAACCAGCATTTTGATCACGCGTCACCTCAACCAGGCGCTCTGATAGATTTAACACCTTGGACTAAGCAGAGAAAATAAATAATATATCTTAGAATTTAATCGAAAAATCGTGAAACAGAATAGACGTAACACGAAAGACGTTGGTCTCTGAATGGGATGATGTCCCAAGAGGTTTCTGGTATGTTACACCCCTTTATTGATCAACTTTAGGTCACGACTATGAACGTTGCTATTTAATCCTGAACAGCAGATATAAAGGGAATACATTGCATGCAGCTAGATCTAGTCTGTCAAGCTCACAGCACTATTCACAAAGGCACTGGACAATTTTAGTGTAAAAGCGAACGATGTTTCCAACGCAAACGGGAAATTCACAAAGTAAATGTCATAGATTCCGCTTTGAAAGGGTTAAATCTCATTGCTAGACCATACTGCAGCGCAAATTACTTTCTGCATTTAAATAGAAAAGTTTATAGTAGTTACTAGTCGTACGCCCCGAACTGAGATCTCGCGACTATATTTTGCCTAATAGAGTAAATTGTTTAAGGATAATTACTAATTACTTTTTCTTAATAATAATTGTTAAATTTTTGTACGTGTTGTTGAACTACAGGATATAATGGATATTATACGTAAGTTTAACTTAAAGTTTGAAGCCGTTTTTGAGTTAGACTTCGGGACAAAATAGGTCTAAAATCATTGAGTTTGATGTCCTGCCAAATTGGTATTTTCCAACAAAGTTTTTTTTACTGTATACTGCACTTACAAAGTTCAACGAGACCCAACATGGGCAGGAAAAAATACTTTACTGCCCACTTACGTGTCCCATACACGTAAGTGGGAGCCTACTCTTAATATTTATTTTCAATTTTATGATTTAAATTGCCATTATTGGCTTTACATATTCTTTGTGATAGTTGCCGGAACATCATTCATTTACAATAGTAAAACCACATATCAAACCATCAAAAATGATAGTTCTTGTTTTTATTCCATTGCTTACATTTAGTGACACATTGTCGGTATAAAACATTCAACAAAACACTATATTCTATTTTTTTAGGTTGGGAAACTTTAAACGCGGACCTTTAAGTGTTCAAAGACAACATTGTAAGAGTGTTAGAAAAACCATAGTAGAGCCCGGTCCCCACGAGCATTGACTGAGACATATGCAAAGGGATCAATGAGATAGATCGCTCGCCTCTGTCACTTATTTCCCCCGACTGGGGACCAGCCAGGGGACTGTAGGGGGAAAAAGGACTGGGAATTGGAGGGGAAGGGGGACTAATGGTGCGCATGGGCATTACGCTCCGCTCGGCTTAATTGCGCTTTAAACGAAGGTACACGCTTAATGGACTGAGCCCGTGTAATTAAATAGTCAATCGGTTGAGGTTGTATATCAATTTGTAAGGAAGTGACGCAATAAGTCTTCGAAGGTAATATCCTCTGTCATTTTAGATGCTTCAGATGCCAAGTATCCAAGTGCTTTCAAATCTATAAAACAAATGAAATCTTTAAACAAACCAATGCATTCACACTCACAGCCCCCACACAAAATTGTAATTCAAAGACTTGTATCACGTGTGCCGAAAGCATTTACATATCACACATAGATTAACTGCGCTAACTGGGTTGTCATTCTATTAAATTACAACTTGGACGAATGTGTTATCATGCTTAGTTATCATGCTTGCCTAGATGACCGAGCTTTGCTAGTTAAAACGACGTTTTCTAAAAATTAAACCTAGCTAGATCAATTTATCGCCCCCGTAACCCCCTTCATACTAAATTTCATGAAAATCGTTGGAGCCGTTTCCGAGATTCACATTATATATTTTAATATATTTATATACATACACAAAAATTGCTCGTTTAAAGGTTTAATTAATGATATAAACAATCGCTCGGGTTTCCTACGCATTAGTAATTTATGAATCTTGAGTTCTTATTTACTTACAATGTCGTCCTTAGGTCCTTAGGTATATGACGGGCCCCGTATGTTTTATTATTGTATTGTAAATTATTATGTTATATTAATTACTATACTGGCGATTAGTCCCTACGTCCCTGCGGAATGTCTGGATGTTTCGTGAACTTTGTCACTAAGCAAATGTCAAATAACAGAAACAAGCGTCAAACTCAAGGGCTTACTGTTAACGTAGGTTTGTTTCCTATCTCGATTCTTACCAGTAAATGAAAAAGAGTTCACTATCGTGAAATTACGTGTAATTAAAAACAAAATATGAACTGGTTTTGTTAATGTTACCTGACCAAAAGATCTGCGGTATATAATTATATGTCTTTCAATTGTACTCTAGCAAACTCCGTCTGTGCCATAGTTCTTCTGTAATTTCAAAACAAGTATACGGGTAATTTCACTAACACGAAAACTAAAGTACCTAATGGCGGGTCATATTCTAATTTCAAAATACTCAGCGTAATTATTACGAGCCTAATGAAAAGGATTGTTAAACAGAGACCCACGCAAACAGGCTTCAGAAAATGGAGTACATCAGATATAATTAGATTCTTATTCCATTTTTAGGGTTCTGTATCCGAAGGGTGCTAACGAGACCCTATTTTTAAGCCGTCTGACTGTTCTTTGAATCTTTGAAGGTTCTTTTGAACCGTAATACTGGCTGAAATGTTCGTGTAATGTAATGTAGTGGTGAAATTCCTTACAAAGTGTGTATTACTATTCAAAAGTAATCCTCTTAGAATACATTTTTTCAAAGACTTTTTACTGTATCAATAATCAATAATACATTCAAGCTTCAACTTGGTTTGATAATGGTGTTAACTTAAATAATATAGAACAAATGTAATAAGATTTTAAACTAATATGGTCACTCACATAATAGAGTGAAGAACGGGATATTCTCCATATATTTTATTGAGGTCTCGACATTTTGGTACGGTTACAACCTCAATGATCACGAACCACGATCAACCAAAAATACATGGTAAATATCCCGTTTCTAGCAATAATCCTAACAAATAACAAAATCCAGCAAAGTGTGAGTCGGGTGCCATTTTGTACGGAACCCACGGCGCGCGAGACAGTCTCATACTTGCTTAGTTTTCTAATAACAAAGGCAATACCTTCCACAAAAACCCCAGGGGCTAACAACCTCCGTACAAAGGAACCAAACAACCCGTTTATAAGCTTAACCACCAAACGCTTTTAGATAAAGTCGTCAAAATTCGCCCCCCATTACGTTGATTATATCACCGGAATACAACATCACCCGAATGGGCCAGCACTCGACGCTCAGCCTCGCAAATTACACGGTTATGAGACCACAAATAACCGCAAATTTATGTAAATAGCTATCGGTGTTACGTAAAACGTGTTTAAGACGGCGGCCTGATAACGTGACGCTAGTGTTGCTGCAACATCTGGCTTCCCTTCCCGCGTTGGAGCATAAACATCCCTCTGTCGAGATCATGTCTTCATTTGCATCTCGGCAGCCGTGCCGACAATGTCAATGTGATCGTTACTACAATTTATTCAAGGCTAGTTTAACGTTGATTTTACAACCAAAGCTGCCTTTCTACGAACTAGAAACCTTTACTTTTACAAACTATATTCATATATATACAGACTGGTAGTGTTTTCATTTCTTCTTATTTCATTTTATAAAACAATATGCTGTGTATGCAATAATAAGTTAGGTAGAATTAATACATTTTTAACCTTTTTAAGATATACCTTTTCCTATTTCCGAAAGTGGGTGGAGTAGGAAGTATTAAATAAAATTAAAAGTAAAATTATTATCACGTTGCCTCACTTATCGCTGATCGAAATAACACTTTTTTGGAGGTAGTCCTGCTTACGCCCCTAGTGGACTCCTAGTCAACAATTCCTTAAAACCAAAAATCAAGAAAGCTGGGGTAATGCAAGCATAGGTCAACAAGAGTGAACCTATACTGTATTACTCACGATGCCTAATTACCACCGAGATACGACAGTTATGCAGTTCGAAAAATACCCTATTCAAACATACTGTAGCTGAAACAAAAGAATCAAAAGACTGGCATTTGTTCTCTGACAAACAATAATACACTTGGCCGAATTGTTTGGCTCAAAGCATACTCAAGTCGAGTGGCTTTCTGCGATATCGCATTGTTAAATCGATGGCTACTGCACAATACCTGCTCGATTGCCAGCCTCATAAAAGGACACGATAATAACCAGCAATGCATGCTTCTCCTTCTACACCGAACATTTGAATGCATTGTTACAGTTAATATGAAGCACAAACATGGATCCAATTGTAGAGTACGGTTACAAAAGACATGCGATTTATAAACGCACATTGCTTTTACCAGACGAAAACTATGTGGGCTATAAATAAGCGCCACTGTCGAGGTAATAAAATCACACCGAATAAACATTTCGCTCCCTATCAATCCTACGATCATTGGTAGAGTCGTTAACTAAATGAGAGTTCTCTCCTCCATTCACTCTAATCCATCAGTACCTCTTGTCCATGTTAAAAGCATCATACTAATATTATTATAAACCTTAAATTTTTTGCAGGTGTACGTTTAAAATGAGGTATCCTGTAACAGTTGCTCGGATTAGGTTGTTATTTAGTATGTAGATAGAGGTCCTGGAAAACTACAAAGGCTACAATCATAGATAAATATCATGATTAATGAAGCCGCGGGTCTGGCTAGTAGGTATTTATTTACATTTTAGTAATGTGTAGCTCGCAATTCTTGCGATTAATCACTATAAGTGAAGACACTGCCTTCATAGTTATGAACTGTTATTTTTTGTGTCTGCGAAGATACGTTCGACTGGATATTAATTCTGAAACTGGCTGGAAAATAAGTACGACCTCAAAAACGATTAGATTTATCTTGGTGGATACAATTTTGTTTTTAGTATAATTCATTGGTACAGTGAAAAAATAATAAACAAACATGAAAAATCATTTTTATTCGTTTTTCATATGCGGGAATGAATTGAAAATCGTAGATTTGAGTTTTTTTTTTTCAGTAGGTAACGAATAAGCAGCGTAATAAACGGTTTATAATTAGTAACCTAAATAAAACTTCTTGTATTATGTTTATTCATATTCAATATATTACCTTATCTTAATCAGCACCGTTAAGTAAATCAGACCACATTCTTCCTCGCCTTGACCCTGAAAGCGTAACATTTCATCAAAACGGTAGGCGTCACGCAAAATTCTCATTTCCCGGCCGATATGATAGGTAAGTTCTAGGTACTCTAGATAATAGTGATAAACGACCCAGCCAAAGTTACGAAATAGTTTGTTTAGGGTTATGTATATATTCAATTCACAATAGCTATAGCTGTCGTAGTGTGAGTGTACGTGAGTTACAAGGATTTGAAAGTAGCGTAGGTCGCTTTCAGTTGAACCCCGTTTTCCCAGTTAGTAGATACTAAGAATTTTCCTGAGCAATAATAATTAATGTGTTTGACCGAGTGAGCGCGAAGCGTCTCCGTTTCAGCTTGAGCAAAATTGCTTTCGTATGTCCGGATTTCCGGTTGCTCTCTTCCACAAGTCGCATTTTTAACCTATTCTATAAAATAAAAAAATTGTGAGCAGGTTCAAAAATTAAATAGATTTTTTTTCAAATTAACTATTGGAAAATTTTCAAAATATCGGTAAAATTTGGGGGTTGAAAACTAGAAAAAACATAGTTTAGCCATCTATTCTATTGGAGTTTCGGAGCGGAGGCGAAATCACGTTTTTCAACTTGGTATCATTTGCCTACACTTATGCACGTTTAGTAAGTATTAACGTTTAATAATCCACCATTATTACACATTAACACTCGAAGAATCACAGGTTTTGGAAAATTATACAAAATCAAACCCGCCATTTTTTCACTTTCGCGGCAAAACTCCGAAAAAAATCTTATACATTATTCGCGTTCACTGATTACAATCCAATATCCAATGACTAATTCGAGCCTTGTTTATTGAGATATATTTAGAGGGACATTCATACTTAATCTCTGCATAGTTTATTTAGGTTTGTTCTACTTTAACGCCAATTTACATTCTCATTATACGTTAAATGTAAATATGTATAATAAAATTATAACGCAACGGTTTCAATCTTGTTGTAAATGGACTGCTGGCTATATCGCTACAGCCACTTTGAGGTTGTAATCTTAATAATGGCGTTTAAGATAATAAGCCATTTGGAATACAGTCGTTTATGTCACCATTTGACTTGCCTTTTAACACGCCGACGTAATTATCAAACTGCTGTAGGTATAGGTATATCTATGTACTCTAAACGTTATTGCAAGGGAAGCAGACTTATTTTGTTGCTCTCTGAGTGAATTCACAAAGGCAGCTTTAAGAATTTTGTGTTATAATAAGGTTAGACATTAACTATACGATCGCAATGCTTAACCTGTAATGATAGAAGTAAGTAGGATAATAAATAAATATGTATCTGAACATGCTGCTATTGATAATCGCTTCTAAAAACTTCAAATGCGGATTTAATCTTTTAAATTTCACAATATTCGAAGCTTTGATAATGTTTATATCACCCTCATATTATAGGTAAATCCTAAAAATTGTATTCTCTTTACTCTGTTACTAACGGGTAAACGGATTTGGATGTATTTTGGAATGTGCATAGCATAATATACTTGCACCTAGGATTAACACATAGGCTACTTTATAAACGCGGGCAAAGCCGCGGGGCACGGCTGGTATAATATATTATTTAATCTATGACACAAAAAAACCTCACCTACAACCTAGGTCAAGAATCACAAATAAATCAAGATGTTGTGTCACCCACCATCAAATGTAAAATAAAGCGTAATTATTTCATTCTAAGACGTAAGTATGTTTTCTTATGGCCTAAACTCTTTGTGCCCGAATCCCAGCAGTGAGAACGATTTAGGCTGATGATGTTGAAAATGTACATACACAAAATAAGGATTCAAATATATTGATGACTAACAATGATGAAACCGCATAGAAAATAAGAATTAAAAGAACATTTAATAGAAATCTATACAGAGTAACAAATGCCATATTACCTATTCCCAACTAATTATGAATCTAAAAATCTAAGCAGTATAATATCTATTATTAACATCATTTTTTTATGTCAGCTAATATATTAGTTGTAGGTAGGTTAGGTACAGAATAAGGGTTTGAGTTCATTAAACTTTGAATATTTTGCAAAACGTTCTCGGGCCTCGTTAAGCGAAATTTCTACAGACATCACATAGATGTTTGTACATTTACAATTGGAGTTCATTGAACTTTAGACGATCCCTATATAGCAAAAATTTTTTATAACAGTATTTTTTCTTATTTATTTTTTTCTTCGACTACATCATCATAGATATATTATCGAGTCATCATCACTTACAATAGTGGTCATACTATAGTATATCAGGGAACAAAATAATAATAATAACATTTATTTTCGTCACATAAATACAATTTCCCAATAAAACAAAATTAAGAAGAGAAAAGTTATTACCAATCTATAATTTCTTTTATTTTTCATTCTTTTACTCTTAAACGTTGCAACTTTTAATACCTGTATTGAGAACTCTCTATACCATTGGGAGGCGCGGCGCTGAGCTCTATTTCACGTCCTGTATAACTTATTTGTATAAAAATATGTCTTTGACCGGCCTCTGTCGTTCCCACTTTAATTGAATATCGTGTCAGAGATGTACGGGACTCCCGCCCTCGGCGAGACCGGCCTACGCCGAACAATTAATCTCACATAAACAATTATGGGAGACCGATTTATATCCGATAAATTCGTTCCAACAACCCGTGCCGTCCTTTCTGGTGATTAAAATCGAGGATAAGTTAATTATGTAAAGATATAGACGCCTCACGATTTCATTTAAAACCGCCTGAAGGTGTTTCGAGTTAATAATGGAAGTTGTCGAGAAAAAATTTCGTTGAACAATCCGCTCTGTCGCCTTTATATTTATTGTGCCTTTAAACTTAATCGCGGGAAAAGGAGTTGATTGTCTCGGGCCGAACTCATTGGAAGCTTATTCTGAACTTTGCTCAGTTAAGAGATGATAAGGCGATACTTTAATTACCTACTATTTATTTCATTTGTTCAAATTATTTTTAACATCACTGATTCAAACTTGTTTTTGATTGATTTTTAAATAAGAAAGAAAAATAATTTATTTCGACACGTAGCAAAAAAAAAAATTACAGATAACAATAACAGTGAAACACTTATGAACTAATAACTAATGATATAATATTTATATATTATGCATGCCGAAATGGGTTTGCCTCAGCACAAAAGTCAAGCACAAAACTCGACGCTGATTTTCAGGCAAACCTGCGGGTGATATGTAAATGTGAGTAAGCTTATTAAACAAAAACTTATTAAATGGTTTTAGGGCGTTTTCATGTGCCCGCCTGGTTTGCTATCATATACCGAAATACCTTCAAGTAGAAAAATCTATCGGCAGAATTGTTAACAATGAACTGCTGTTATTTGTTTGAAAATGATCCTTAAGCCTTTCCTTCTAGATCTAGCGTGTTTACTATCCTCGACCATATCATCAGGTGAGATAGTGGTGAGACGGCATGACTTGAACATGACTGTACTATGACTCTTTTACTTTACCTTGTCTGTGACTGGTGACTAGGACCGGTTTTATAAACTGCCTAAATTGAAAAATATTTCTCACATGACACTGGCTAAATGCAAATAGATTGCGAAGCCAAAACTGAAAAAAAAATATCCAACATGAATAATTTATAGGTACGTTAAATAAAAACGTGTAACAACTGTTTCTACCGACTTCACAAAAAAGGAGGAGGTACTCAATTTGACTGTTTTTTTTTATTGTATTACCTCATAAGTTCGTTCCACGTGAACCGATTTTGAATATTTTTTTTGTTTGATAGATTTTGTTTTCCAATTGGTCCCATTTAAATTTGATCAAGATCTGATCAGTAGTTCTTGAAATATCTTCAATAATGCGTGTTCAGTACATCTAATCTGATCAAAGTTCCGAAGATAAAGCGGCGAAGTCGGTTTTTTTTTAAGCTTTGCTTGCGTTTAATTAATATCATTCGGGTGAAGTCGGGGCATGTCAGCTAGTTGATTCCTAACCGGCAACTTATAACATACCACTGAGGCGTGTATATTAATTATTACTCTTCCATGCAATGTTTATGGAAATAGTTTCAACTTACACGAGCCAACCAATAGTTCCCAGTTGTTATCCCCGATGGATTCAACTTGTTGGCAGGAAGTTAACTCCTTCGTCAACTTTGGTGCCTAATAAACTTTACATATTAACCCTGTTTGTACTTGATATTTAGATAACCTTTCATAGATTAGTTAACACGAATGCACTTAAAAAATGATTACATTGTTAATAACTAAATTATTTCTGTTTTGTCATTTATGTTCATCAATGACTTAGGTAAAAGGTAGCTTACGTTTTTGATGTATAGATGTATATAGTTTTAATACAGGCCCATAGGTTGAAAAGGAGAAAAAAATACTATTTTATTATCTCTTTTTTTTTTAATAGGCAAGTAAGTATTTGACGATGCGACCGAAGATGTACCTTGCTTGCCTAGAAGGTGCCTATTTCTCTCTAAACTTGAAGACTTCGGAAAACGTGAGTAACCATAATTACTTCTTCGCTGTACGAATGATGAACGCGAACTGGAGATATGTACAGCCAATGGTCAACCATAAATGGATGACATATTTACATGATGCGGATTATAAAGTATTTTTTCTTTAATTAATAATAACAATGTCAGATAAGATTACAAAAGAGGAATAAAACAAATAGCACTCAAAAATTTTGTAAACCGCTTGCCGAAGGAAAAGTGCCCAGTATACTGGCTACGTTTCCACGTTGAATAGCGATGCAAATTTTTTGTGCTTAATAAGAGCCAGCGTTCTGGTCATTTGTCGCCTAGACCAAACGTTTGGATAAATATTTAAGAATTTCGTGTGCACCTGGTCCCCACGGACCAGGTAAAAAAAAAAAGTTGAGAATGGCGGTGAGAGTAACTTTTAAAATATTGTCAGACTAAAAATGGATGATTCCAAAGTTGCAACATCTTCAAAAATAAATACTTTGCGGATTATTAAATTAAATGTAATGTGACATGTCTAGAATAATGATCACTGTTATTATAAAGGGTAAAATAATTTTTGGGCACATAATGAATGAAAAAATCGATGACGCATGAAATGTTGCGGTTTGATATAAATATTCCGTGTTCATTGTTGCATCATGATATAATTAGGTAGGAAATAATTAATAGTCAGTTCGTAATAAAAGGGAAACTGTTACGAATATTGTAAAATATGATCGAGGCATATTTTAATCACGATTGACACGTAGACTAACCACAGCAATCAATTTAGTTCAGCGAGAGAAATTTATAATTATACTTAAAAATGTATTTTTAAGTATTTGCTTTTAGGTATCTGTATGTCCGGATTTCCGGTTGTTCTCTACCGGTCTCATTACTCAACCGATTCTCGTGAAATTGTGTGAGCTGGTTCAAGAATATTGTTATAGATTACATTTTTGGTATTTTTTTCTAAATAACAGAGATATGGCGTTTGATAACGTAAAAATATATTTCAATCATTGCGAAAAATACGCGAGGTTTTCAGCTCGCAGACCACTAGTGTGCATTCGATAATAAATTTTTTTTTTTTTTTTTTTACAAATTGTTAAATACAGTTGTACCTGTAATAAATAAGTAACGTTACTAAGTTATCGTAAATAAGTTATATAAAAAAAACTGAAGAATTTATAAAGAGTTCTGATTTAACACTTACTGTACCCCACAGCAATTACACGCCTAGCAATCCTCCAACGGCCTGCGCCGACATAAAACATATGCCGTCAAACTTTATGTTTTCTTATAATCTTGACTACGTGTGAAATATAAGGCCGAAATAAACATAAAATTCCTCTCGAACCTCGTTTTTATAACTCAGCAAATAAGTCATTGTCAGAGCACTTGAGTTTACTCTTCATGATCGCGTCGTAAACGCAAGCGGTATTTTATTGTAGCACTTATTGAAATAGGACTATTGTCAGTGTGTTTTATTTATTGTACGTGCATTTTATTACCTGACTCACATGTAGAAGGGTCTTTATACGTATCAAAGAAAGAAGGCAGGCCAGTTGATCTTCAGCGCTAAGCGTTTATAATCAGATAGGAGTCATTATGCTAAGCTTATCATAACCTACTGTTCATAACCTTTGACTATTAGTTGCTTATAAACCAAGGTAATCTAATAGAATTATTATGTACCTATATCAACATTATTTTATATAAATGTGGTAGAGGCCCATAGAGCTTGTCACCGACGCGTTAATAAATGTTATGAAAGATTTCTATAATTAAAAGCAAGTAAAGCTTAAAATAACCGACTTCACCGCTTATATTTTGTTTTTGGCTTGATCGATTTCGATAAATTTTATATGGGACCACCTCTAAAGTATAATCTACCTAAAAAAAACATTAATACCAATTCATAATTAGCGGAGATATCGCGTAACATACATACAGTCGAATTGAGAACCTCCTTTTTGAAGTCGGTTGAAAATCATTGATACAGGGCCTTTTTGCCAATTGTGTAAAATATAACAGTTATAGTATGTACAGCATGCTAAATCTTTAAAAAAATTGCTGACAAAAATATAACTAATCGAAATGTACCTACCTACATACAAACGTAAATTGTGATAATATAGTTATTTAAGATAACTCATACAATTTTAATAAATTTGGTTAGATCTAAGCAAGGCTTTATTTATTATCAAAAAACTATTTTGTATACGTACATTCCATGAAAAAAATTTGGCTCGTTACCACAATAGTAAAATGCACTATATATATCCCACATGGTTCCACATCTGTGTACATTTATTATTACCAATCTAAAGTACATGATAAACATCTCAATTAAACTAAGTAACTATAGAGCAACTAAGTAAATAGTTATAGTATACTAGCTGACCCGCCCGGCGTTGCCCGGGTAAACAAAAGCTTACATATAAACGATTTCTCACTCACAGCCCCACTGTAAAAGTACTATAAGTTGTGTCGTGGGGCCGTAAGCAATTAACACCACACACACAACATTCACGTCATACCCAGAACCAGAAACATAAACTGCCCGTGGGGAAAAAACTTTTGTTGTGTGTTCCCACCGAGATTCGAACCCGCTGCTTTAAAGACGAACGCGCACTCATCTACGCCAATGGGTAGTTCAAAGTTCAAAGATTCCCCACCCTGCGTCGCCCGGTTAAAAAATCTACACATAAACACTTCCACATTCTCAGCCCCACACTAAGTTCAGTGACTTGTAGCGTGGGGCCGTAAACATCCAAGATTCACAACATATTAAAAACCAGGAACACAAATTTCCCGTAGGGAGAAAACTTCTGTTACCACCGCGAATCGATCCCGCTGCTTTGAAAGCAAACGCGTACCCATTTACGCGAGTAGATAGTTCAAAAGATGACCCGCCCGGCGTCGCCCGGTTAAAAAATATACAAATAAACACACTTCCACATTCACAGCCCCACACTAAGTTCAATGACTTGTATCGGGGGGCCGTAAACATCCAAGATTCACAAAGTATTCACAACATACTCAAAACCAGGAACACTAATTTCTCGTGGAGAGAAATTTTCTAGGTAAATTACCACCGGTAATCGAACCTGCTGCTTTGAAGGCGAACGCGCACCCATCTACGCCAGCGAGCAATTCAAAGTTCAGGAACGAACCGCCCGGCGTCGGACGGGTAGTAAAAATTAAAAACATACCCATAAACGCTTTCACATTCACAACCCCACACTAAGTTCAATGACTTGTATCAAGGGGCTGTAAACATCCAAGATTCACACAACATTCACAACATACTCAAAACCAGAAACACAAATTCCCGTGGGAATACACCTGTGTTCCCACCGAGCATCAAACCCGTTGCTTTAAAGGCAAACGCCCACCTAACTAAGCTAGCGGGCAGTTCAAAGTTCAATGATAAGACTAAACAAAAAAAAACAGTCGAATTTATATCCCCCTTCTTATGTTAGTCGGTTCAAAACATAGACGTATGCCGGATTACGCAGTAACTGTTCCATTCTGTGATCCACCGTTTTCACCCTTAAATAAACTTAACGATTTCTCCTAGACTATAGGTCCAAGTTATGTGCAGTAAAGAGCAAATTGCATCTACCTGAACTAAGTAAGCCGATGAAATAGGTTTTTTTGATAAGGATTAATATTAAATACTTAAAAAAAAGCCAACGAAATAGATGCCGCTATTTTTTAATGTGCAGGAATTCGTATTACGTTTCTGTACATTTCTGACCCGTCCCGTTCACGGGCTCCCGTGAAACTAATTTCACGATTTCTCATAGACTATTTATCCAAATCATATGCAGTAAAAAGCAAAATGTATCTACATGAACTACGTAAGACGATGAAATAGTTTATTTTGATAAGGATTAATACCGAATGTCTCAAAAAGCCAACTAAACAGAGGCCGCTTTTTTTTCAGATTTTTAACAAAGAAAAATATTTTTTCTTACATGTTAGATATATGCTGTCGCGGACTTTTTTGTAAAACTCATGAAGGCCAACATTTTTGTCATACATTGTATTCAACTATGTCTTACCGTTTAGTCAGCGTACGCCGATAAAGCGGAAAGCTAACAAATTTTTCTCCGACTTGTGTTACGAATATTATTATTTCGAACTGATAACTAACTTCTATCCCGACAAAACATAGCCTATGACACTCAGTGATAGTGTAGCTATCTATTGGTGAAAGAATTTTCAGAATCGGATCAGTAGTTTCAGAGATTACCTTTTACATACAAACAAACAAACAAACAAACAAACAAACTTTACCTCTTTATAATATTAGTATAGAATACGCTTATATGAAAAAACGTTTTAAAAAAAGGCCAGGTCAAAAGTACCCACAACCAACGATGTATGAAAAGACTCATAAATGTAGGAGAAGCGGAAGTTGTGTTTCAGGACCATAACAGGTGGAGATATGTGGTCTCTGCCAACCCCAATTTGAAAGAGGCGTGACCATATGTATGTTTGACAAAAATCCGCATCAAAATCGGACATTCCGTTTGAAAACTACGACACTATTATACATTAACATAATAACAATAAGAGTCCCTGTTCTTCGACCTCGTGGAATAATTAGATATATTTAAATGAAAAGAGCCCCACAAATTAAGAAGAAGCGTTCCTTAAGAAGCGTTCCTTGATTATGCTGGTAGAACACGACATCAAGAATCTCGTAAAAGAAAGGTTACTAACAGAAAAGGACACTGCATCTCATGAATACTCAACAAAAAGCAGAAAGCGAGTGACGTGCTAATTTCCTCTCCGGGGCGCGCATTTAGTTCACTTTTTCATAAAATTAATATCTCGGAACGTTTAGACCAGGTAAGCGGAACTTTAAAACGTAGAGGAGTTTTCAGAGACACGAAACTAAATTTAATATTCCCGCAGCATGTAGTAAGGTTCCCGGGATTCAGAGATTAGGCTAACACTGCTTGAAGTTGCTCCCTGTTAAAATGTCTGAAAAATTATAGGACTTTTTCAGCAGCAAGCCTGGGGAACTAGGCAAGTGCAAAGTTACTGAATGTAGAGTTTTGTTATTTTTAGCAAAGATTCTTCATTGTTACTGTTGAATAAGAGTACGACATTTTTACTGATTTTAAAGTTATGAAAGTTAAATTAGGGTGCAAGCAATAATCTTTATACGTAAGAATCTATACAACGTCAGTGCTATAGTGGGTCTTTAAATTGCCTATAAATAGGTTTTACGTATACGCAATATATGATAATACCTTATTTATTCAAAATTACCACTAGATCATACAACTTTCCGGCACTACACTAGCACTGCATAGTGAGGACTGGAAATATTCACATTACACAATCACACTCAGAACCAGATACAACATTTTCCTCGGGCAGTAAGCTTGTGTTCCAACCGGGAATCGAACCCGATATCCGCTGATAACAAGCCGAACGCGCACCCAATTGTGCCAGTGGGCAGTTGAATGTCAAGGGATTTATGACACTTACCAAAACTAAAACCAATATGTATAATAATAGTTGTGAAAGAAAGCGTGCTTTCATTTTAATAATAATTAAACGCAAGCAAAGCTTAAAAAACTCGACTTCACCGCTTATATTTTCGTTTCGGCTTGATCGATTTCAATTAAATTTATATGGGACCACCTCTCTCTATAATCTACCAAACAAGCTTGTAAAAATCATCAAAATCGATTCATAATTCTAATCAAATCAAAATCGTTAATTCAAAGAGGCACTTAACACTATTGGCAGAGATGGATCGCGTAGCATACACATACCTACCTTTTTGCAGTCGGTTGAAAAGACTGCAAAGTCTTGGCAACTGACTAACTGAGATATGTGTCTGTCAGTCATCTCTGTTCGAAATTGCTAGGTGGCTTCTGGTAGCGGGGCCATAGATTACGTATAGTTTCTTCGTAACGGCAAATGTCAGCGCGCGCCCCGCCCTAACTAATCGTGCCGCCTACTTGTTTATTTACAAACTAACTTCGACGATGACTATACAAAATTTAAGACGATAAACATTTTTATTTCAGCAAGAGGTGAAAATTCTGACTAGGTTACATTAAAAAGAGATAAACATATAACGCAGAGCCACGTCTCATAATCACGGCTAAGTGATAAATTGTAAAAAAAAACTCTGTTGCGTGACAAATATGCCATTTAAAATAACAATGGTTTCCATTTATTTCGATATTTCAATTATATAAATAATGTAGCAAAAATATTTTATTTTAATCTTTTTTAGAGCCGGTGTACGAATTAGAGTTTCAAGAGACCTAACTTTGAAAAATAACTCTATGGAGAAAACTTAAACTGTCATGTTTCTGTTTTCCATTTAATTACATTATATCCTCAAATAACTAGTGTTCAAATATGAAAACTTTATCTTTTGTCGTTATTTAATACTATTAATTATTCTCAGCGGCTCAAAACATTTGTGTAGCGTCTTAAGGATCTTACCTTTAACCGCAGCTTCAATAACATCGATGCTTCTCAGCGTTAGCACCAACGGTTCAACCACGAGGCTCAACCATAACGTTCCTCCATTACGCTTTCTCTCAGTAAGAAATATTCCATAAGTACGCACTCGAAGACAACACAACACTGCACTAGACTCTACATACACTGTCGCATCGCTGAAGCGCAAAGATTTCGCCGTACCGAACTTTACCACAACACCAATATCATTCAGATCACCTTTTAAAACTCGACGAATATTCACTCTGTACACTCTCGTGCCGTTTGACGATTTCACACCGAACACTTTTCCAGTAAAAATGTATTTGGATAGTAGAGTGATGTGTTTTAACAAAACTCTATCGTACGTGACACTTGCGTTACACGAGGATACCGCGTGACGCTGACGTCTAGCTGGTATTTCGTGAGGGATGGTAATGTCCAGGGTCACCAGCAGGAGCAAACAAATAAGAGGCCGCATGGTGAATAAAATATTCCACAGTCTTGTGACACAGTTTCACGCAATTTGTATTACCCGGCCTTCTTTCAGTGCGAGTTTATCACGCGAAGGATGCGTTAGAAACGTGCGCACGAGCGCAGATCGCGCCGAAGGCTGTCTCAAAGGGTCTGAGACACTTTGGCTATAAGACAGTTACTTAACTTACTCAAGCCAACTCAATTCAAAGTACGCACACTTGTAAGATTTTGTGAAACCTCTGATTACATAACGGTCAATTTGTAGGCTTGGAACTTGCTACCCTATATAACAAGAGGGCGCGTTGTACCATTGTTTTAGACGCGGAAATTTTCGGGAGGGAGGTCTAAAAAAAAACGAGAAGAAGATTGGCATTTTTCTATGGGCTGAAAGGCTTGGATGGGATTTTTAAGCCGTAACTACTTTGTGATCGAGGGCTCATAATTATACTTGGGTGAGGTACTGTACGAATAAGTAAGTTTATCTAGTCATATCTGAACTGGGCTAGACGTGATGACAGCTGGATGGCATGCAGATGCGTTTAATCTTGCGGATTACCTAGTCTAAAATATCGACGGGATCTGTATCAGATTGACTATAAATATTTAGGCATAACAGAAATAATAACACATATGTATCTTAAAGAAAATATTGAGTTTGTGTTATGAGCATTATTAAACAAAAAAATATACAAAATATATCACAGCGTATCTTGGTCGAGACAGCTGTTTTATGAATCTGGCAATTAGAGTCATTAACTTCCATGATTGCCCCCAGAGTGGCAATCATAAAAGTTAATGTGCGAATAGACATTTATATATTGACTTACAAAAATAATTCACCTGTTCGTGAAACAGAATATTCCTAAAATAAATACCCGTTCATATAAGACGGTACTGTTAAGTGATTAAAAGATAACAGAATATGCATCTTTCATTCAACGGTCCCGCATACCCAGAGTTTTTTTTTTTTGTTATACATCAATGGTTTAATCTCTAAAGATACTAGAAACAGAATGTTTACTGCACAGTTGTGTTAATACAAGATACCATAACTCCAGGCCTAGTTTTGGTTCACCGATGTTAAGCCAATACCTATCAAACAAAGTAAATCTGCAACACTGTGATACCTAAGCTACTCCGCAGATAGCTACATTGAACAAAGCGCACCCACTCACCTCGGATCGTTCACCTATCCCGCCTACCCCACATATTTACATTCTGATTGGCCTCATATACCAGGTATATTCCCGATATCCCTACTACCCAACCCTAATGGTGGAGATTTCGGGAATACTTTTACTGAAATCCCCACTGCAAAATTGTGCAAGTCCAGTGAAAATTTCGGGAACACCGCACACCTAGTAGAGTAACATTACACCAGTGACTGGAATCGACTGGATGCGACATTTATTGTCACTATCTTGATTTGTCGGACCAGAAACTATCGCTTCCCTTTACAAGGCTATATCGAAGGGTCATTTGTTATCTAAATGTCTCAATAAAATTTAATGTAGTACGGATAGGGTGGCAGGGAAAAATAAGGCTTTTATTACGGAAACGGTGTGATGATACTGTGTGAACTGATCAGATGTTTATTGGTAAAGGAATAAGATCCGGATGAAGATTTTGTTTTGTGTGATTTATAAAGACAGTTCAATTAATTTATTAGTTTTTATTGTTTTGTAGGTACAGTTTTTATTTATATCTTCATAACTTTAACAGAATAAGCCGAAGTTAAAAATTATTAAACATTAATTTTATCTCAAACGGTAACTAATAGAAGTACTATTGGGGGCTGAGTTACCCACGTCCGTAGGAGGATACCCCTTAAGTCTGACTCCCTACACGTGGTCCCCGGGTGGTGCTAATCAGGTGACATTTGAGAGGTGGTAGAGCATTTTGTGAGTTGCTCGCCTGGCTTGCTACCAAAGTAGCTTAC
Source organism: Lomographa bimaculata (assembly GCA_948107665.1). Classification (NCBI taxonomy): domain Eukaryota; kingdom Metazoa; phylum Arthropoda; class Insecta; order Lepidoptera; family Geometridae; genus Lomographa; species Lomographa bimaculata. The sequence continues at coordinate 12,370,997 of OX403586.1, read as the reverse complement.
CACCATCAAGTTGAAAGTCTGCCGCCAAGCCAAATACGGTGTTCCGGCAGTTATCCTTGAGAGCCTGCGTATTCCAGGTCTAGTGTGTTTACCAGCTTCGATCACATCGTCACTTACCATCAGGTGAGATAGTGGTCAAACACTAGCCTGTCACAAATAAAAAAAAAAAAAAAAAAAAAAAAAACTAGCCTCGTAATGATATATCATCGCCTTGGATCGCATTGTTTTTTATCAAAAGAGATGGTAATTCATTTGTAGAATAACGTTACGATTTTTATAGTTTCCCAGTCTTCTTTTTTTAATGCCTTTACACTAAGTTATAAGACAAGCAACGAGGGTGCAGAAACATGAACATCACTCCTATGGGGAAAAACTAGTGTTCCTACCGGGAATCAAACCTGACACTCACAGATTAGTAGGCAGACGCATAACTAACTGTTCTACTACAGTTTGAATATAGAAGTATTATACATTATTTCGTAAAAAAATATAATAGATATTCAATTAATCATGATAAGAAATTTTAATTACAAAAGAAAATTAAGAAATGTAGTCTTCGTCGCGATCTCGCGGCGTAAACTCATCCCGAAGAAGAGCATCGTACATGCTCGAAACCTAGGTCGACAATTTAAAATATGTGAAAGCCGTAATAATATTATAATTTAATTACAATTAAATGAGTATTTCAATCCACCGTTGTAAATTGTTTTTCGAAATTATTACGGCTCATTAAGAATTGAATACAGTGGATTGTCCAAACCGCTATTACCCGCATCGAAACGTGGTCAATGATCCAACGCGATCATTAATAAGGATCTCAGGACTCATACCGTTATACTTAACATCCATATTTTAAACGTGCTGAAATGTTACATATAAACCAACACAACAAAGAGAGAATGTATATATTTATTATTACGTGGATAAATATATACAACGCAGAGCAAAAGAAGTATGCAGTGTGCTTGTGTAGTTTTATATTATTTTATATATGAGTAAAGATTTTTTTTAAGTCTATAGCTATATTAGTACAGCTATGTCATTATTTTCACTGTATTTTTTTTTTGTTTGTATGTTACACGATATCTCCGCCAATTATGAATCGATTTTGACGATTTTGTTTGGTAGAGTAAAGATACTTCAGAGGTGGTCCCATATAAATTTTATCGAAATCGGTCAAACTAAACCCGAAATATAAGAGATAAAGTCGGTTTTTTTGAAGCATTGCTTGCGTTTCAATTATCCTATTTAAATGAGTTTTAATAATTAGAGGATAAAAAATTATAAAAATGCATGGGAATATTCAAAATAGTCAAACGCACACTATTGGCTAAACCTATTCTTGACGTCAGTTTCCAGACTATATAGTTGAAGGAAATAATGTCAAAATAGCCGCGTTTAAAATTTGCTCTCAAACCAGGTTACATTTTCAAATTTATATTTTGATATAAAATGTAATGTTTTTAGGCAACGTATTTACGTAAACAATTGATTAAAATCACAAAAGAAAATTAAGCAATTTATTTTGTTGTGCACCTTTATTGAATTTTAGTGATAATCGTATCAATGAGTTTCAATTCAGATACACATATTTTTCTTTCAATGGTGGCCTTTTGTGTTTTGCTTCCCATATACACAAACAACACATTTCTTATCGGCTTCAAAGACAAAAAAAGGAGGAGGTACTCAAGTCGACTGTAGTTTTTTTTTCACAACTCATAACTTCGTTCCACGTGAAACGAATTTAATTATTTTTTTTGTGTTTGTGAAAGATGTTGCTTTCCTATTGGTCCCATTTAAATCTGAATAAGATCTGATCAGTAGTTCTTGAAATATCGTCAATAATGCCTATTCTGTGGACTTCATTGACGATGTTCTCGTTTTTAGCGTATTCTCGTGGTCTTTTGTGTATGCTTCCCATACAAAAACAACACATTTTGTAGGTATATTTTGCGCACATTTTTACACTTCACAAATGACAAATTTTAGTCTACATAGTTTAGGTATACGTGTTATCAAACGTCGCGTCGTCGCATAATCTTGACGACGATTCGTAACGAGGGGACGAACCAGCTCTGTTACGGAGATCTTTTACAGAACGTTTGTAATCCTAATTCACCAAAAGCGTCCCATTTAGCAGCACATTGTCCTTTTTGCATAATCTGTAAGTCAATTACGGGCGATTTACCTAATTACCCATTGGGGAGAATAGGGTGGCTTTAGATGGCCTAAGTCCGTACCACACATTCGGCGTTTCATACGGACGTTTTTAGTAAGCAGTTACAAGTAATAGTTCCTATAAACGATGATTTTCAATTATCATTACACATTTTCAACATTTATAATATCACGTGAATGCTGGAATTCAAAACTGCTTTGAAGCTTTATAATTAACATACAATTGTTAGGATCATTTAATATATTGCCAAGTTACTCGTATGGAACGATTGGAACAAGAAAATATTAAAATATTTTTTTAATTATTTTCATTGCTATTGGTAATTGTTAACGATTTTAGACCCGAGTTCACATAAACGCTGTTGAAACAGCTTGCAACATAGTATGATCAAGTTCATGTTTCAGCGGCGTTTATGTTTTGTTGAACTCTTTATTTTGATATCCTTACTTTTCATACCTTTACTATTATTTGTATGTGCAAGTAGGTGTGTAATTAGAGCTGAGAAAGTTATTCAAATCGTTCGCTCGCAGTGGTGGATTCAGGATTTTATTTTGGCTTCAGCTTTGACCCAGCTAAGGGTAGACTTTGCGGAAGAACTCAGATGTGGGGGAGGGGGTTGGAGCCCCTTAATCTGCTGCTGTTCGCTCACTCGAGCTCGCTCTGTCGCTTACTCGGGTGTGATCGAACTCATGATTGAGAATTCTTAAACACTATTTTCAACGTTAGTGACAGGCTAAAACTGTATCGGGGCGATCAATAGGAGCATTCATTTCGAACAATTGACCTACCTACTTATAAAAAGCGAGCAAACTGAAAAAGACGCTAAGTAAACATAAGAAATTAGGTAGCTTTCGTTGCACATAATGTAGCTAATTGCGTTGTTGTTTAATTAGCTAATCCACTAACCAAACCAATAATTAATTGGATTGGAGGACAGCTGTAACGTAATTTGGTACTGGATAAACTCGTGTTTAACGGTGCGATTAATTTCTTCGCTAAGGGTCGTAATTGGCTAATAATGGGTTTAACATACTGAAGTAATGGTTTATTTTGTACTGCCCGTTGGCTTAGATGCCTGGCGTTCACCTTCTAAGCAGGGGTATCGGATCGATTCCCGGCGGGGACACAAGTTTTCTCCTCAAGGGAAATTTGTGTTTCTGGTTCTGTGTGATGTGAATTTTTTCGGCACCCAGAACACAGGTCATCGCACTTAGTGCGGGGCTGTGAGTGTGACAGCGTTTATGTTGTTATATTATTTATTATAAAAGATACATGTTGTAAATACATTATAATATATTTTATAAACGTACTTGAGTATTTGGAGTTAAATATTGGTTGTAATACAGGGTTATTTGTAAAATACCAGAATGCTCTCGGACCTTGACTCTTGTTCTAACTCTTAGCTCATTTAGTTCTACGACTTTTTTTCTAACTGTCATATTCTCCCTAATAATTAAGATGAAGTATTCTATACAATCCAAATATTAGTTGTTTGAACAAAACTGTCCCGCAAAAAAACGTCATCGCCGCGCCGAGCTTCGCAATATACACCATAAATATACCAATATACACCTTGGACTTAAGGAGAAATAAAATAATCACACTTATCACTTCACACTTATATTATAAATTCAAAAATTGATGTGTGTGTATGTGTGTGAATGTGTAGTGTGTAAGTATGTTTGTTTCCTCTTCACGCTGAACGGATTTAGATGAAATTTCGAATATACATAGCTTATACCTTACTGGATTAACACATATGCTACTTTTAATTTGATTAACGCGGGCAAATTCGCGGGTTCGGCTAATGAATAAATACCAATTGGGTAATTTGGAAGGTTTAATTTTGAATATCAAACAATACTACTGATTACGGACAAAAAAAACAAATCACTTACAAGAGCTACGCAAATTGAAGTACTACTATTTGACACTGGATAATTCTCATTTCCATAGCATTTCCTCGGCTCATTCGAATGTAGTTACGTACACGTTTATTGCCAAAGGCCGTATTACCAGTATATTTACGGTCAGTGTGACAGCTCCTATAGCACTTGTACTGCTCCAATAGCACTTGTACTCGTATGTTAGAGCTCTGTTGGATTGAAAGCCAAAATCTATGACGTCTTTAGATAATTTGCATTTCGACCATATCTGCAAGTGACTAAGATTCATCAATACGATAATTTAAATTGTCATTCACCGTTGCACGTAGTGACGTGATTTTGCCGTTGAATGAAATTTAAAAAAAAATAACTATAGGTATTATTCGCACATTTTTATGTCCATGCTTTTAGTCGATTCTTTGCTAATGCAAATAATACATTGCAGCAAAAATTATTCATATAAACATTAGGAAATAGTACTTAGTGTAAAATCTACCTACACATTTAATACCAAAATAAATATTTATAACAAGGTTCAGGCGATTTTAAAAGGGAATGACAAAAAAAACCACCAAAATTATCGAACCACCTCACAAAATTTCACAAGAATCGGTTGAGAAATCGGTGCGACCTGTAGAGGAGAACAACCGGAAATCCGCCGGACATACGAAAGCAATAATTTTGCCCAAGCTGAAACGAAAACGGTTCGCTCAGTCATTAAGAAAGTAATGTTATAAGTGTAATTCTATAGCTATAAAAAAGTCCTAACAAATAAAATCATTGGTTTATAAAATTTCAAGTCAAGAGTGAATAGGTACCTTATAAGCAAGCATGTAACATCTTCGGCCGCATTACTTTCCATCAGGTGAGATTGTATTCAAATGCTGAACAATCGGGAATAACTAAAAAAATAACACGCAAATTCCTTATTAGTCACCACCGTATGCTCAGCGCGCAAGTTGTAACATGTCGCATGTTTCTAGCATCACCGTGCACTATTTTAATTAGTTTATCATGTGGCCTGTACTGCAATGTAATTCAGAGTTGGTCCGGTGTAAAACAGCCTTATTAGACAATATTACCTGTCACATAAATGCGCAACAGCAATTAGTAATCATTCAGCATGAAGCCAGGAGCGCTCTACAAACAGCAACCGCCTATAAATTTCAAACGATACATTGGCTGCACGTAAATCATAAATTCAAAAACAGACCACACACGATTGACCTGTAACGTGTAACGAATATCTGTTCGTAATGCATTCTGTTGGTACGAGGGAAGTGTGCATATTGGATTCGAATACATTTGGAACACACGAAAATCCCTGTGGATGAAGCCCTGTGGCTTCAGCGAAGAACTGTTCTTACTTGTGTTTAAAAGTTAGACATATTTAGGTCCGTCTTCTATATTTCATAATAATATGAATTTATAATATTTTTAACGGGGAAAAATATTGTTGACGTACCTGGCTATTTTGTGGCAAAACTGAATTATATGCAACTCGTATTTTCACTCACAGATCCCCTCGAGGGCCAGCGTCAGTGCATATTGAAAAGCTCCAGGATCTCGCTGAACGCCACTGGTGCTTTTCTATTAACCTTGCTTTTCATCTCTTTTCAGAGATACTGACATTAATCGTGTCTCAATTCTATCACAATCGCGTAAATGCTGTTGATGGTATTAGGTCTTCTTTAACATCCCACGGCGCGGCGCCTCAACGGTAGAGGTAACCACACACTACAGCTATCCTTATCGACCCCATCTCAAAACTCCCACGTACATACGGTGTAAGGCTAAAGCTTAAGTCAATTAGATATATAAAAAATCCAAAAGCATAATTTAGAAGAAAAATTGCATCGAGTAAAACTCAACCGACAATTCAACCGTGAAACTGGCTGAATTAAGTATACTGAAAAAACCTCGGAAATGTTTTTGTGATTAAAAAGTGCACCATGAGCAGGTGAGGTCGGTTCGCGATGTTAGTTGGTGTAGGCTCTATTAATATAGCTCATGAATTCAACAACTTGAGACGCATGGTATTCATCAACAAACCTGTGTGTAATGCATTCCGTAGGTGCATCTGGAATGAGCGGTTGGCTCGCTGGCCTCTCCAGTCCCAGGGCTAGTTGAATTTCCAAGCGGCTTGTGCATAGTAATTCCTCTTAGCAGTGCCTAAACAAAAGCCTACTATGTGAACATATATTTTAACTAAAATGGATAAACCCACGACAGCTTAGTGTCGGGCTGTGAGCGTGAAAGCGTTTATGTTAAAAACCATTTTAGGTTATTGAGTGAATTACTGTATCATAATATTCTTGTTTTTACTTTACTTTGTATCACTGTGTGCAGGGTCGGCACAATAATAATATGTTTTCTTTTTCCACTCTATTCTTTTATCCGTCATCTCCACAAGCAAGACAACCACACCTATTCTCTCATGTAATATTTTACACAGTCCATCCAGCTTCTATCTGGCCTTCATCTTTTTTAATATACATTCTAATATAACCTCATTCTACTCTTCACATGACTTTCTTCACATAAAAAGTCTAAAATAGCAATTGCTCATCATTTTTTTTTTTTTTTTCATCACGCGTCACCTCAAACCAGGCGCTCTAAATTACATTTGGTTACTGTTAACATTTCATAAATTTCGCTTTTATTACCGACTTCCCAAAAAAGGAGGAGGTACGCAAGTCGACTGTAACTTTTTTTTTTGTGTGTTACCTCATCACTTCTCTCCACGTGAGCCGATTTCGAAATTTTTTTTAGTTAGAAAGATGTCCCATATTAATTTGATCAAGATCTGATCAGTAGTTTTTGAAATATAGTCAATAATGCCTATTTTGTGGACTACTTTGACGATGTTCTCATTTAACCGACTTCAAAAGTTACCTCATAACTTCTTTCGTTGTGAGCCGATATTGATTATTATTTTTTTATTTGAAAGCTGGTGCTTTTCATGTGATCCCATTGAAATTTGATCAAGATCTGATCTCTAGTTTTTGAGTTATAGTCAATAATGCGTGTTGAATACATTAAATCAATTTTCCTAAGATAAAGCGGTGAAGTCGGATTTTTTAAGCTTTGCTTGCGTTTAATTATTATATTTTCAATCACATATTAATAAAATAAATCCGTGATTCCCACACCGAAGAAGGTTCCGTAAAAAAGTATTTAGATTACATCCATGTCCATCGCAAAAAGCGAGTCACGGACTTTTTAGCCCTTTTGCTTTTTTAAGAAAAATCACCGATTTTCTGTCTTAGACCTTACATTTGCTGTAAGACCTATCTTCTTCGCAAATGTCATCATCACCAAAAGTACCTTGTAGGTTTTGCTTGATTTGCGAGTGTCAACATTGGTAATTTTTGCCGCACCTTTTTTATTGCGTTGAGTTTGACCTTTAACATTTATTTCAACCTCGAGGGTGCTTACCCCAAAGAGGCACATCATGAATAAACCATTTTGAATTTGTTGTCAATCTCAAAGTATTGCTCAAATAGCTTGAAACTCATTCATTACAGGCCTAGCGTGTTTACCACCCCCGACCACATTAAGTGGTAATGAAAGCATCAAAATTATACGAGCAGGTACTATCTAAGTATATAAATGCTAAGTTATTCTGAAATATATTGAAACAATTTATACGAAATCCTCTTACCGTGAATAAACATAATAAAAAGATCAGGGTAGCTGTAAACCGTGGAATCCTCAAAATAATTCAGTCAGCTTACGTTAATTCCAAGCTAAAGAAAAGTGAAACCTAGAAAGCGTCGGCGTTCCGCGCACTTATGAAAAATTGCTCGCAGGCTTCGTAACCTGTTGCAGCGAGTTAGGAATTTCTAAATTGCCCATAAAAGGGCGATTTTAACAAGAATGTTGTAAAAGAATGTCACGTTTTCGTCAGTAAAGATGAGGTTGTTTGTCATCGTAAGTAGAGATGAGTAAGATGGATAAAAAATATATATACCTAAGTCACGAAGTTGAAAGAAATTTAAATACGTTTGGAATTTTACATTCAATATCTTAGATAATGCTTTGCTCTATAAAATGTATTAATTAAGTTAAGGCAACGTATTTTTTATAGTAGGAAGATATAAATATATTTATCCCTCTCAAATTATATGTGTTAATATTTTATGTGATAAGTAAATGCTACAGATCGAGAGAGATGTGCCATAAAATTTAAATTTCAAAGATGCATATGTCAACCAATTTTATACAAATAAAATTATACAATAATATTCTTTTTTTTTATGCCTGATAGGCAAACATTTGACCAAAATCTTACCTGATGGAAAGTGATGATGCGGCCCAAGATGTATATATTTGAGTAACTTTTAATATAATAACAAATATAAAAAATTACAACATTACTAAAATACTGTTTTAAGGTTCTTTTCATTGCGCAACCTATATCAAACTACATTTCGTTGAAATGTTCTGTACATTTAGTTAACATGAAAATAGAAGAACAGTGTAATAGCAACAGGACATTTGACTGAAGAAAGAAATCGTATCAAGTAAACATATATCACCTGAAGCTTTCACAGGGGTACATTTCCCGGGGTCTGAGGTAAATACCTACAATGAACAACTCCTATCACATTAATATAATAAATCCGTAATTGATGTGTCCCAGTACCCGCAGCATATAATGCAAAGATCAAACAGTGTAAATTGACTGCATCAAAAATATCTCTATAAATCTGAAAGATCTCGCATAATCCTACTATCATACTAATATTATAAATGCGAAAGTTTTCGTGTAAGTATGTTTTTCCCTCTTCAACTGATTTTGATGAAATTTGGAATGTACATAGCTAATACCCAGGATTAACTCATATGCTACTTTGTACTTGATAATAGCGGGCGAAGCCGCTGGGCACGACTAATAAGACAATAAGTATTAAGTCACATACACAACAAAGGGAATAAAACTTCTTCAATAATAATTGAAGAGTTTCTAGTGGATATTTCCTTTGTTTAAAATTGCATAGCTTAAACAGTTTGCTATTCTCATAATGTAAGTAACCCCAACAAATGAACAAGTAATTACCCGACACCATTCGCGCGACAAGACGTCGCGTCGCGTCGCTTGTCTCTGAATGTCGCGCGATGATTAAACATTCCACCCCTTTAATATCAACCCGTTTGAAAATTCGAACAATGTTGTGTACTAGGCTCGTAGGAAAACATTGTGTGTCTATAATGTACAGTGACCGGGCCCAGCACAGCTTGTGTATAGATAATATACCTTAGTTCTAATTGCTGTTTGTTAGGAATTAATTTACACAAGTTATTACATGTTTAACCCAGAACCAGTTACACAAATTCCCTTAGGAAGAAAACTAGTGTTCCCACCGGGAATGGAACCCGATACCCAATGCTAAGAAGGCGCACCCAATACCGTGCTAACTTAGAATATAGAACAAACTGCTATTATGAGCTCGGTACTACTAACACGAGTAGAAAATTTACCCGTTATATTACTGCCATATAGTTACTTCGATTATTTTCAGTATAAATAGTTTTGCGACTAGTTTAAATGGAAATAATTAAAGTATTTTATAAACGTCACCCCGTATCCTGTAAAATAGAAAGATCCTTCACAATGTCGTACAGTAGTGAGCGATGTGAAGCACTTTGGTCCAAATAACTAGTCCCAACTTAATAATGTAGGTCCCTTTTGAATAATAAATAAGGGTTAAGATACAAGTTTCTACTCATCTCAGACTTATTCCACCAGTGCCACTTCTAAACATTCCATTGTACATTGGGTCATCTTATCCTTGGGCACACATCGTCGACCCTCACTTAAGACCTACCCTAATGTAAGCGTTTTTGCTACGAAAATGTGCACTTTTTTCCTCACCGCTTTTTGTAAACTGCTTCATTTCGCTTAGATACCATTTTCTTAAACAGGTAACTTAGTAAACTTATTAGAGCTGCAGACTTGAAATATAAATAAAGTTGAACTGCCCGTTAGTTTATTTGATTGAGCGTAGCCTTCTAAGCAGTTGTATCGGGTTCGATTCCTGGCGGGAACACAAGTTTTCATCCCAAGGAAAATTTTTGTTTCTGGGTCTGGTTGTGATTGTGTGTGTGTGATGTGAATGTTTACCCACGACTCAAAGCATCGAACTTAGTGTGGGCTGTGAGTGTGAAAGCGTTTATGTTTATATATAAATTAAGATATGTACTAATAATATTAGATTAGTTTTGAAAAATATAGAAAATTGGCCCGTAGTAGTCATTTCAATACTTACATCACACTACTATTTAAATAAATAATAAAAGTGTGTGTGTACGTGTGTAGTATTGTTTATCTTCACGCTGTAACTGCTAACAAGATTTGGATGGAATGTGCAGAGCTATATGTTATATTTAACTATGATTAACACATAGACTTTTTATCTTGATTAAAGCAGGCGAAGACGCGGGGATCTGACTAAGAAAGGTCGAAGAGGCCACAAATTGAATTTAATCTCCGTAAGTCAGTAGAGCGTGCTATAATTTCATTTAAATTGCGCATAGAGAAAGGACAATCTCTGTGGTTAGTAGCAAACGGCAAAGACGGGAGAGAGTTGCGGACTTTTAATATGAGCTAGTTTTCTCTACGGACACAGAAGATGGAAGAAAGTTTTGAAATCTGACTCAAAACGGTCACGCAGAAGGTAATAAGTTCCGAGTATTGTGATTCAGAACTATTTTATTGTTATAAGTCTTTAGAATTGTGAGCTAAGGTAAGAAGTGTTTTTAACCGACTTAAAAAAAAGGAGGAGGTTCTATTTTAGACTGTATTTTTTTATGTGTGTTATCATAACTACTTTTGTTGTGAGCCGATTTTGATGATTATTTTTTTATTTGAAAGCTGGTGCTTTCCATCTGGTTCCATTTAAATTTTGATCAAGTTCTGACTAGTAGATTTGAGTTAACCTCAATAATGTGTATTCTGTGGACTGCATTGGCGATGTTCTCGTTTTTAACCGACTTCAAAAGTTACCTCATAACTTCTTTCGTTGTGAGCCGATTTTGATGATTATTTTTTATTTGAAAGCTGGTGCTTTCCATGAGGTCCTATTTTAATTTGATCAATACCTGATCACTAGTTTTTGAGTTATTGTCAATAATGCGTGTTTAATACATTGAATTTGATCAAGGTTCCGAAGATAAAGCGGTGAAGTGAGATTTTTTAAGCTTTGCTTGCGTTTAATTATCCATTACAATTTTTGATATTTTACAAAAGTTCAAGGCTCAAAATGATTGCCCTCCTCAACAACAAACATTATAATTTCTGAAACAAACTCACATCAATACTATTCAAACTTCTAAAGAGGCCGCGGATAAAATGAATAGAAGCTTTTAGGTATATTAAACTGCGCAGCGGGTTGAGCAAGCGACTGTTATGACAAAATTAATGCCCGCGTCTAAGTGAGTGCTCATATGGTTCACCTCATTCTTGATGATGGGGGAGCCATATGCGACTCCGGAGCGCGTATTCATCAGCTAAACACGCCATAAAAGAAAGTTATGCGTTTACTGCCTAGCTATAAACATAACTCTTGAATGCCTATCCGAGTTAGGCGAGGGAAATAATTGTCTACGTGCAAGTACCTAGCTACTTGAGGTTGTTAGTAGATATCAATATGATCATAAAGGACTGATTGGAAAGGCATAAAACATTTGCTAATCGTGTAGTAAATCGTCAATATAACGAGGCTTCCGATTTGTAGTATGTATATTCAAATTTTCCATGTTTTTGATGTGATAACGTCTTATAAATCGATGAACACCGGTTGCACGCACGAAAAAGTGCCACGTTTCGCCTGTGCCTGAGCGTGCAAGCGAGAGCGCGGGACAAGCGATAGAGAGGCACGATCGAACTAAGCGTTTGTCTTATGACGTTATCACGCAAAATTATCGTCTGTAAACCGAATTTACAGACAACCAATTTTTTTTACGCCGTCTCTGCCTACGTCTCACGAGCGAAAAGTAGGTTTATAAAAGTTATATATAATTAGCTGCACCGGGACCTACCCGCGGAAATTATGGGATAAAAAGTAGCCTATGTGTCAATGCAGGGTGTCGGCTACCTCGATAGCAAATTTTATCAAAATTGGGTCAATTGTTTGAGCGTGGAGAAGTAACAAACATACAAACACACTTTTGAACGAATTTAGCATTTATGATATTAGTTTGATAGTTTGATAGAGTGATGTATTAAGCAAACCATACCTAACAAATAGAATATCCTGCTACTAATTAGGTATGTAGGATGTAGGTATACATAGTCACACGGTTGTGACGGTGGTGTGGATTGATAGGTATACCAACTCACTCTTTTGGTGTCAGATGGTTAAATACTGTCTTTAGTTTCAATAGTTTGTAGCTAGGTTCTGCACCTAGGTACTAGTATCAATATAAAAAAAAAACATTGTATTATACTAAAATAAACTAGTTGTTCGCCCCGAACTGAGTTCCTGCGCCTACATTTTGCATACTTGGGAAAAACTTTTGTGTATAACTTTTTTCTTTTTTATAATTACCTAATCTTGTTTGATATCTGTATTTTTTGTTTAAGAACAGGATATAACAAATATTATACGTAAGTTTCAGCTTTCAATTGTGGAGCCATTTTTATTTTTATAGACAAAATATGTCTAAAAACAGTTACTTTGGTGGTCTACCAAATTGTTATAGGTATCCAACGTTGATTTTGAAAACGTTTTTGTACTCTACTTGCAGAGCTATTCAAAGACACACGGCATTATTTTGACGTAACGTAAAAAATAAATAGATTGACTTAAGAATCATCATAATCGGCCCACGCCTTTGGTCTCTAGACAGCTACAAAGGAACAAACATATAACGTACCTACATATATATTTATATATAAAAATACTTATATATGGGCTGATAAGCACCTAAACCTCCTTTGCGACGCACGGTCTGGTAAAAATCCGAAGACGCGTGTTCGGGTCTCATTCCGCGTTGAGCCTAAATAACTTTAATTTCCTAAGTTTTGTTTCTAAATCTCTTTTTGAATCTCTGATAGGCCAGTGTTTGACGGCTATTTCACCTGTTGGCATGCCATGATATAGTGGTAATACACTAGGCCTAGAATGTGGCTAGGGCTTTATAAAATCATGTCTGCTTGCCTTAATAATTCAATAACTTCCAAACTCAGCCAACATTAAGCGCAGGCCGAGTACACGAGCGCCGACATAACTCCGTAATTACGTTGGTTTCATCGCCGGCCCATTATTCCCTTATCAGCCCTCCGCCCCCGTTTCCTTTTCATAATCCGTCTTATCAGTCCCTTCTCCATAAAAGCAGTGAACTTCATTTAAATCCCTTTATTTCTTCACAAAAGAATACTAATAAAAAGTTTTGGACTAATCATTAATTGAGTAATTTAAGAGTCGGTTTTGATTTTTATTATGACTCGCCCTTCATAACAAAAATCAAAACCCTACTTAATTAATTGTTTTGTCAGTTAGTTAAAGAATGTGTGAACTGCTCGTTGGCTTAGTAGGGTGCGCATTTGCCTTGCATCAGGTTCGATTCTCGGCAGGAACACAACTTCTCTCCAAGGGAAATTTGTGTTGCTAGTTTTGGGTGTGATTTTGTGTGATGTGAATATTTGCGGCAACCACGACGCAAGTCATCGAACTTGATGTGGGGCTGTGAGTGTGTTATTTTAATGTTTATCTAAGTGTGTAAGCTACACCACGTAGTGATTACATTATCTTAACCCACACATATCATGAGATCACATTCAATGAGATTCTAGATTCTACTAACAGAGACGTTATGCTCATTAAAAAACAATGCAACAATTACCCCACAGCTGACAGGAATATGTAGTTTCTAGAAGTACCTACTAACATAAATACAAATTTAATTAAACTAGACCGGGAAATGCTTCTTTACGGTGCACTTTTCGAGTGAATATTGACCTAGTTATTGGTGAAACAATATTTTTTGAGAGAAAACGTTATAAGTTTTTAATTCCCTGTCTGTCGCTACGATACAAATAAAATCGCAGACCAATTTATTCAACTTAACTCCACCTCCGTTATGAGACTTCAGCGCAAGCAATTCTACTTATAGTGTCGATCTTTTATGAGACAAATAATTAAACAAACAGCTCACACACAGCTTTTCGGAGTCACTTTATACCCAGTACCCATGGAGATTATATAGAAAGCTAGGTAGAATATAGTATCTCTAATTTATTTGGTTTTCTCATGCAATTTATTTGCAAAAATATTTTTTACTGCCATTTTTGACGTGAGCATTTACCATAAGTACTTTTACCTTGACATATAATTTTTTCCCGGGTGTTCATAGAATTATAAAGTCATTCAAGCAAAAAAGAACAGTTTTTCTTTTAAATGATTCATAAGACATGAACCTCATATTTGCAAATCGGACCAATAACAAACGGTTTTAAATTGTAACTGTATTCTGGAGAAATGAGAATACGACCTTTTGCGAACCTGACCAAGAGAGAAAAAAATATTTTGAAATCTGAAGACTTCAATTGTTTCACGGTTTTCATTATTGTTTGCCGGACTGTCAATCTACTTTGCCCGATTTTTTCTCCTATTTACACAATATTGTTTCCATGATCAAGCGAGTTTTATTTATTTTCCCTGATTTTCAGTGTCTTTATGATGGCTTACTTGTACCTAGTTAGGTAATATCTCGGGACTTAATTGCGCTAAAACCTATTTTTATTTACCTCGACGTTTCGGCAAAGTTCAATTGGCCATGGTCTCGAGAAGTCCGATGCAACGTCGAAATAAATAAAAATAGTATTAGCGCGATTAAGTCCCGAGATATAAACTTATCTTTGTGTTCCTATCGCGAAAGTTCTACTATAATCTCGCACATAATGGTTTTGTACTAATCGAAACAAAGTGTGTCAATGCCTTAGTTAATTCTTTCATTTGATACACAGAACGAGAACACTTCAGAAAGTTACTTGAAGTACGACTATTATTCTAGTCCAGGATATTTAGGTATAGGTACAATAAAAGATATTCACACTTTTGAATAACGATATAATAATATAAGAAGATATTTTTATCACAAAATGCACAGAATTAGATATGTTAACAATATGATACAATATAGAAATCGATAGAAGTTCAAGTTATACGAATATCACATTTTATAGATCAAGTTTGACAGCATTTGGTTAGAAATTTGGCACGAATTGAGAGCAAAAAGATAAATGTATAAATACTGATGTTTCTAGTTGTGTTAATTTATCATTTGGTCATTATACATACACAAACGTATGCATTATAATTAGCACGTAAGCAAAGCTTAAAAAAACTGACTTCACCGCTTTATCTTCAGAACCCTTGATCGGATTAATTGAAATAAATACGCATTATTGAGGTATGCGTATTATACATAACAAATGGCCCAATTTAAATGGAACTACATGGGAAGCACCAGCTTTCAAATAAAAAATAATCATCAAAATGGGATCACATTACACATTGTCAATTCTCGAAATTTTACTCGATTTAACAAGAAAATGAACAAATTCGCGCTAGATAATCACCAAATGCAGCATCTGCTGCATTTGGCTAATTTTGTATTAGGTAGATACAAAACAGTGTTAATTTTTTTATTTTCTAACTAGCTAACGTGCCAGATTTCTTTCCGGTATCAGTACATACTGCGATTCAATTAAAGACTTTAATGGTCAAATTTAAATGAGATTTCTTAGGAAGTATTAGTCTTAGATACAAGATAGGACTCGTTTTATAATTAAAATGTATCCAAAAATTAAATGAGCAAAACTACTGATATAGTAATTAGGAACATAACAATTTGGCGCGTAGTTTACAAAGTGAAAGACGATAATTTTGGCAAGAATTTGTATAGGAGTTGTTCAAAGAAATCACAGACTTTGTCGACGACAGCGACCCACATTGTTATAATGTAAAAATGTGAAGGTTTTGATATAATTTGTTTATTAGAAAAGGCCTCAAAAATTCTATTCGAGTTATTGTTACTGAACTTCGATTCTTCCTAATATGTTGCACTGCTTTTTTTAATTCTTTTGGGTTCTTCAAGGGCAAACTAACTGAGCCAAGTTGTGTGGAGTGCACGCCCGAACACCCTGCGATGTAAACGTGAGACCTCGCGAAGGAGGAATTAGATCTCTGCCGCCCACTCGCAGTCTATGGACGCACCCTATGAACCCTGGTATCTTCGTTGCTCCCGCTAACCTGGTGAATGAGAGACAGATGATAATTGCATAGATACATGAAATGACAATCGTAGAGTTTCCAACCTATAAAAAAAACATGTTGGATGTTGATCTAGTACTACTTAACAAAGAGGCAAGATGAAGAACCAATATAATGATTACCTCGTGACATTCTCGGGTGGCTGCCCAACGTATATAGACGGGTCGACATCCAACGAAGTCATTCGACCGCGCGCCGAGCCGATCGCCGTCGCCGATCCCAACTTCAACATGGCGTCCTTCTTGTACCTTCTGGCGGATACTTTCTGTCTGCCTCCAACTTTGATCTTTCCTGTGTGCAGCTCAAACGGCCCGCTGCCAGCGTCCCACCGCAGCACAGCTTTGTTCTGCACGAATCCGAGCCACACGTGGTCCCTCTCACCCGCGGCGCTCACTAGAGCACCCTCGCTACAAACAGCGGACACTTTCGCCCAAACATCGAATCTCTTCGCCGGAAATCTCGTCCGAGCCACTATTCGCGCGTGCCCATCGAACAATGGCACCTCGTACCCCACATTCGCGAACTGTTCGAAATATTCATATTTCAATTCGTCTTCGCCAACCTCATTACCGGAATTCTCTTCCAAGTCCTCCTGGATCGGATGCGTCGTTCTGAGCGCGCAGTTAGCGGGTTCTTCGTTTTTATTAACATGAGCGTAGAGATTCTCTGCGAATCAGTCGAAGATAGAATGAAAAGATAGCCAATTTTCTACGAATACTACTGGAACTAGCTCTAAATTCTAGCGATATCCGACCGGTGGGAGGATGTCGATGCAGGTGAGCTCCGGCTCTGGGCTATCAGGTTTGCCGCTATCGCTGGTGTCTACGGATACGTCAGTGTGGATGCTAATTAATTGGTACTCTTTGAGCGAGGTTCTTTCGGATTGTGAGTCTTGTGAGGAGTGCTGTGATTGGCGGAGGATGGATCTACCGGCGCGGCTACCTCTTCTCACGTGGGGTTCTTCCGTGCAGGGTCCGAACGCTTGCACGACTATGTCGGATTGCGTCCTACAAGCGTGGGTGCGGAGATGGCAGGCGGAGAGGTATGTTCTGCCGTCGCTTCCGCAGACTGAAGGTGCCTCGGTTTTGGGGCATTCTTTATTAGTGCAATCGCAAGTGGCTAGTCCACTGCGAACGAGGCAGTGAGCTCCGAAATAGCACGTCATTCGCTCGCAGTTCGTAGCTGGCAGTTGCGTTGTTTCCGCTGCAATAAAAAAATTGATTGATGTCTCGTACGTATCGATTTGAAAGTGACTCTGGGTTTTGTGTAGGGGTACTCACGATCAAAACATCCGTTTGGACCCAGTGTATGTTCGTGGTTGGAACAAATGGTGCACTTCTGTCCTTGTATACCGGGTTTGCAGACGCAGCGTCCAGTCATCTGTTCGCAATCTTCACGCACCGAACCAAAGGCTGAGCAACCGCATGCTGTGAACAAATATAGCGTACGTAAATCACCAACAGTATGTGTCAATTATAAAACAATCACAACACAGCATCACTTCAGAAAAATAATGGTCAAACGCTTTTAATACATACGCCAGGCTCGCATCTGTCACACTTCAGGTCGCTGACTTTTACATTTACACTCCTCACCATACTTATTTCTTAGAACCATGTCTTGAGTTTAGTCACTTACGAAATGCCAGATACTCACGTATACATCCGCTGTGCCCAGTCGTGCCAATCCTCGGCAGGCCCCAGTAGCCAGGCTCGCATCTGTCACATTTGAGGCCGCCGACTCCAGGTTTACATTTACACTGGCCACTCTCATCACACTGTTCCGTCACGGAGCCGAGTCTGTGACAGCCGCATTGCGAGGGACACCCCGCTCCTCCCGGCCCCCGCGCGGGGGTGACTCCATCGGCGCAGCAGCCATGCCAGGAATCTTGACACCCTTTTTTCTCTACTACTGCTTTATCTGGAAATTATTAGAAGATTAACTCAAAAAGGTCTGCCATCAGATAAATTCAAAAATTTGTATGAGAATATATCTGTTACTTTGACTAACAATATTTTAAAAGAGATTATTTGTTTATTTAAGAGAGAGTATTTGTAAGTAAATATCTGTCAGTTTCATCAACAATACCTTGACAGAGATGGTGAAACAAGCTCTTAGCTGGTGTTTCGGGATGATATAGGTTATAGGAAGCTTATGATTATGTAAACTATAAGGCGGTATAACAGCTAACAGCCTAAATCGATCTCATTTGCATGTGGCGCCGATCAAACAAAAAGGCTCCTTTGACTCTCAATAAGCATTCCAAATAATAATTGGTCGACATTAGACATGCGGCCTATTATAAGAAATCGTGCCATCTCTTTTTCACAACATGGATTTACTAATGAGTTATGTATCTTTTATTAACTCTTACTTTTGGGAAAGCACAGAGAGATGATAACTTTGGTATTATATTAATTACTGAACCACCACAAACGACGAACATGGGTCTGCTGATTACATCTCTACCTTTACCTTTTCTACAGCAACGCGCAGCTTTGGCAGTGTGATGGCAGTAACTGCCGACGGGGCAGTCCTTTCTGTGTGGTCCGCCGCCGCAATCCAACGGTCTTCCTTCTGCATCGGTTATGGGCTCGTCATCTCCACATGGTCTGAACTAAAACATGAAACCATTGTACCTAATACTAGTGTTCTGTGTGTGGACAAACTATTGATTCATTTGGGAACTAATAAAATGTCATGAAGGACTAGAATATAACCTCTTCTTATAAATACTTCACGCTACCTTGTACCACATATTTAATAGTTTTGAGATGGAGCACGGTTGCGACGATGGAGGACGACAATGGAGACGGTTGCCAGAAAAAAACCTATTTACTGTCGGTGAATTAATTGGTACCTATATCAAACTATTTCTCTGTTCCCAACCAAAACTTAACATCGGATGTGGTAGTGTAGTGGAAATAATGTTCTCGTCAAATCGAAGTTTTCCGTCTAGTCCTTTTTACCCGACTGTTATAACATAGTGGAGGTAAGGGTCTAACTTGCTACGTTTTCTTACCTCAAGTCCTCTACAAAGCGGCAACGGCCGCAGCCTCAAGTCTTCCTGTCGTCGACATGCCTCTAACTTCATATGGCACAAAGTAGGATAAAGTCGCAAATCTGACGCACAAACTGGGTTCGAGGACGTAGCTGCGGCCGCAGCAGCTGCGCAGTCAAATAGGCAAGCACATCTGAAAACAAATAGATCAATGACGCCAAAACTAGGTCTAAGCTCTAAAGGTGATATAATTGAAAAGGAAGCAAAGCTTAAAAAAATCCGACTTTACCGCTTTTATGTTGGTTTTGGCTTAATCGATTTCGATAAAATTTATATGGGATCACGTCTGAAGTATATTCTACCAAACGAAAATAAACCATCAGAATCGATTCTTAATTTGCGGAAGACTTGTGTCGCAGGTGCCGGAAATATACACACCACACATGTGTGTGTGACACACCCAGAACCAGACACTATGTCCCTTGAGGTGAAAACTTGGTAAAGGAAATAACCTAAGTAAGTTACTTAGGTTATTTTTTTACCGTGTATGTACATTAAGGACCTAATTTTGGTTTTTTGTTAAACAACACCCTAATTTTTTTAGAAAGTTTGTTAAGTTATATATATAGGTTACTTAAAGTAACCTCTTTTTAAAGAATGCAACGGCATGCTTTAAGAAGAGGTCTGTATACAACTATCTAGAAACCAAGCTCTACATATTTATGACCCTAATGCTTTTTGTATTTTAACAATTCTATGAATGTTGACTAAGTTGTTAGTTGAGTTAGAGAGAGATTTGTTGTAGTTGGTTGTTACCTCGGTTGTCCGTTAGAGTCGACGGCACACGTCGCCTCGTATGCGCACTGCACTCTAGCGCACACGGCAGTGCCGCCCGCGGGTTCACTAGAGCTTTCGAGGTTATCGTCTCCCGAACGAATATCGTTCGTTATTTCGGTGAGTTTCGCTGATTTATTTGCTCCTGGAAACAAGAGAATAGAATAGAATTCTATAATACGTTTACACATTTAAGAGGGTTGATGTTTGACGACCTCTGATATCGGAGCCCTTTGCGACGTGAGTTCTGGGTTCGATTCCCGGCAGGAACTCAATTCCCTTTTCAAGAGACATCCGTGACATTCTGGTCTGGGTGTGATTGTGTGTACGATACGATAAGTCTTTGAACTTAGTGTGGGGCTGTGAGTGTGAATGTGTTTTTTTGGAACCTATACCGTTTTGCCCTTAAAGCGATACTATTTCATTCACACCGGTTGGTGATTCGACTTTGACCGTCAGGCAGGATATCATACTGCAGCACACATCGCATACTGCCATCTTCATTCGCACTTACTTTAACACCACTCGCAAAAACAAAGCTAGACTAAAACATTCTTGCCGCGCTAAACAAAAACTCCTTGCTTAACAAGGAGCCTTCTGTTACAGAAAATGCACGATCCTCACATACCTAGAACTCCACCACATACATTAACCTTACCTACTGTTCCATTTTCATCCTGAGCTTCTGTGCATTCGCCATAGTATGCCACTCGTAAAGGAGGCTCGCCTCTCATCCTCGCTTCACACGCAGCCTTCTGCAGCGCGCATTCGTGAAGAAACGTTAGTCCAGTATTAGAGCAGACTGGTTCTCTTTCTGCTTCGGCGCAAGGGTTCGCGCATGCGCAGGAACCTCGAGCGCACCAAGTGCCGGGCGGGCACTGGACGCTGAGGCAGGATTCTGATAACAAGAGGATAAGAGTATTTAAATGCATGAGAGGATGTGGCTGCATAGAATCAATCAAATAGTAATTATTTCCATACAAATTAAATGATCTCGTTGTTGTGAGGTAATGAATAGGTAATAATTCCTTTATTAGTAATATAAGAGAGTTTATAAAAACTAATAAAAAAGCCGCCGAGTTTCTTGCCAGGTTCTTCTCTAGATCTAATTTTGCGAATCTGTCAGTAGATTCATTAACTTTCATGATGTGCTTCTTTGGGGCTATGTGAATAAACGATTTTAAATTTAGAATGGATACAAAAATTAAGTATTACATTTTATGTTTATATTACAACTATTGTTTCTCAAATCTAGAAAAAAATTGTTAATTTGAGCACAGGACCCACACTAAGCATTGCTGCTTGTACTGTAGGTACCCGTTTCCTTCCAAGGGGAACTGATAAGTCGTTTTTTTTTGATGATGATGATGTGTGGCATATTACGCAACGTAAAGCTGTGTGATGGAATGTGAGAGTGTGTGTGTATAAGTGAGTGTCCAATTGTAAATTAAATTACTATCACACCCAATACCTCCGTATTAGTTAAGAAAGCAATCCTCGTAGTTACTAATTCATCCTTACTAATATAATAAATGCGAATGTGACTCTGTCTGTCAGTCTGTTACGCTTTCACGCTAAAACTACTGAACCGATTTAAATGAAATTTGGTACACAGATAGTCTAGAGCCTGAGAAAGGACATAGGCTACTTTTTAACCCCGAATTCTGGCTGGTCCGAGACTTACGCGGGCAAAGCCGCGGGGCGCAGCTAGTAGAACATAAAACTTTGATAGTGGTAAAACTTACCACAAGAACCCATGTGCTTGATATGTAGTCGTTTCTTCTCTCGACAAGCAACGTCACGTAGAGCACAAACGCTGCTGTAAGTCCTATTATCGTTCCCGCACACTTCTTCAGTTTCCTGCAAACGAAACATGTTCCTAGAATCTTTTAAGAAATTCCTAATAATGTTTTATGATATCCGTTGCCATATGGAGAAAAAATAATGTTAAACCGTACCTTCTAGTAGACCATGTCACACCCTATCGGTTTTCGCAAGTCTGCTTAGAGAACTAAGCAAGGGTATCGATTCCCGACAGGAACACCAGTTTTCTCCCCAAGGAAAATATGTGTTTCTGGTTCTGGTTGTCATTGTATGTGTATGATGTGAATGTTTCCGTCACCCATGACACAAGTTATCGAACTTAGTGTGAGGCTGTGAGTGTGAAAGCGTTTATGTTATGTATTTTTATGTAGAACTGCTGCTTTACTTTAATGTCCTCATCACTGTGTAACGGAATCAATTTGAACAACTTTCCAAAATATATCCCTACCAGTAACTGACCATCTCGAGTTACTCGGTATGACTTTAACTTCAAAGCTCAATTTTGGAACCCTCGTTGAGTCAAAACTAGCTGCAAATAAGCTGGGAATCCTAGCCAAGGTGAGACGGTACTTCACACCGGGACTGTTGCTCAATTTGTACCAAGCACAAGTCCGTTCATGTATGTACTGTTCTCATCTTTGGGGCGGTTCAGCTAAGTACCAGCTTGAGGCAATCGACACTATTGAGCAAAGAGCCAAGAGACTCATTGGCAGCGAGCAGCTGACTAATTCGAAGCCTCTCGGTTTTTTATCGAATACATTTCGGAGAGAGTGCCAAGGAACTATACGATCTAGTTCCCGCATCCCCGTTCTATTTTCGGACAAGCAGACAAACAGATAAGCGACACCGCTATATGGTAGATATCAGGTGAGGTTATGGTCAAAAGTTTGTCTGTCTTGAATAAAAATAAATAGCAAAATTGTTCACGAATTATCAAACTACTGAGAATAGTGAGAGAAAGAGGTAAAGTCCGTTCTCAGGACTAACGTCAGATAATAAATGTGGGCCCATTCAGGACTTTGTTCCTAGATGTCCCACGAGGATAACAGGCAGTAAGCACACGAACTATATACTTGTCTCATTATTTACTAGCAAAACCAATTTGGTACGAACAGTTCCTTCTTCGCAATGCTTCGGACAAACGCAGCTGGCCTCAGAAACTCCGTCACTTTCGCAAACCGCGTAGAACTCGCACTTCTTATTTTCGCATCCGTCTGAAAATACCATAAAAAATATTTTATTTTGTGACTTGCGCAGACATATTTAAACTGAATTTCATTCTCAGATACCTAATCTAAAGTTAGCACACAAGATTATGTTGCGTAAATTGTTGCTTTGAAAATGCAGCTTAGTTAATCTATGATGGGTTGATAGATGTGTTTATTAAAGTAACAAAATTCAAAATCATTTATTCACATGGGCCCCAAAGAGGCACTCATGAAAGTTAATTACTCTACTGCCAGATTCGCAAAATTACAGCTATCTCGAGAAGAACATCACAGTATGTTGCTGCAGGGAAAGAACTCACTGCAGGGTCCTATATAAAGCACACGCACGTCACGGCGATGTCTACACGCTTCCAGCTGAAGCTTGCAGCGGTTCCCATAGGAGATGCCGTCGGAGCCGCAGACTGGCGCGAACTCGTTGGAGCAGCGAGGGCAGCGGCACACCCCACGCGCACCCGTAGCCACGCACTCGCCGCCGTGCGGGCAAACGCGGTCCGTGCACACGCCGTTGGAACCTGCACATATATACCTTTACCTTCTTAAGTTGGACCCTTCCCGGGCCGCATGCATCAGAAAATGCATGGACTAAAACTTGTCGTTTCGACCATTCGCAATGATAAAGTCTAGTAGCGCGAAGTCTCCGTTTCAGCTAGGGTGAAATTGCTTTCGTATGGCCGGATGTCCAGATTTCCGGTTGTTCTCCTTCGAAATTTGTGAGCAAGTTTGATAATTACATAGATTCAGTTTTTGGATTTTTTTTTAAATATTATTAAAGCTATGGCGAGACGAATTTATATTGATTTAGTTCCGGTTGTACTCACTATATTTTTAATTTAATCGAGAAACTCTACTGGTGTTCGAGCGATAAAGACGCTCATCCTTTGGAGCATGCGCTATAGCGGCAACGATAGCCTGGGGCGTATCTCTCGTTGCCGCTACAGCGCATGCTCCAGAGGATTTTTCAAAATGGCGGCGATATAGGAGTTGATAACGTAAAAAAACATTATACTGACATTTCGAAAAATACGCGAGGTCTTCAGTTCACAGAGCCATTAGTTAATAGTTTGTTTAAATTATAGTATATACTCACCATTGCACCTGGTCCTGTCCACGACGTTTACATCCAACGACATGTTTGCCGTTCCAACGTGCGCACGAATGAACAGAACGTGCGCACGTCGGAACGGCAGTCCAGTCGATGCAATATAGCTTCAATCTTCAACAATGACGAGAATGTCCTTCACAAGATATGCTACATTCCTTGTAAAAAGAAAACAGAAGACGGTAAAGACTCAAAATAAATCAGTTAATAAGAGGCCACCGATGCTTGTAAATAGGTAGGTACCATTGTTATCGATAGATCCAACTTACAAGCTTTTTTGAAATATTAACGTAGCCAAAGAATATAAAATCTGGTTATTTTGTCTGTGGTACTCTTCAATCGGTCTTCACTCCGTAAGTATGTTATATACCTAAATAAACTTGCCTACCAATTGTCAGCAAGCTCCAAGACTTTTATCTCCCGGTCGAGGAGAGATGATATAGTTTACTTCTGGTCTTGACAAAGCTCATAGAGTCAGTAACTAAATGTCTGTCGTATAGTCTGCCGTGTCTGTAGTCCAGACTGCACTCCTTTTACACACGTGGCTAAATCATGTAGCTATATAAAGGAGACCTACTCACCACAAGCCCCCGCGTGCAAAACTTTGAGCTCTCTTCCAAGAAGACAGGCCGCTCTTCTCAGTTCACACTCGCTGTCGTGAGTTCGCGCGTCTGAACCACAAACTGGTCTCAATACAGGCTCGCAAGGCGGAGGACAGGCACAGACAGCTCCCCCTCCTTCTACTCTACACTCCGCCCCGTGTCGGCACTCTACTTCTGCGCAAGGATTAACACCTGAAACATATAATTCATACTATTAAGCCAAAGAAGATCAAAGCGTGATAAACAGGCATTAACTTTGCGAGTTCTGTGTACTATATAGATGTCTTTATTTTTTGGTTTACGCCATTGATTGAACATTGCAACATTCTTTGGTTCGGACTTCTGACAATAATCCTATTTACCATTCATCGTTTAGGGTCTCTAAGGTGGCTTACCGCGGATTCACTGAGATCTAGGGTAAAAATTAATAGAGCATTTTTATCCTACTGCCAAGGAAGGGTTATGATTATCGCGCGTATTTTGTATGTTTGTCTGTACATTTTTATATTATCTCGTATTTTCCTAACGGCTGGATAGATTTCGACAGTTAAGATTTTTTTTTTAATTTCTATAGGCATGCATTTGAACTTACGTGATGGAAAGTGAAGATGTAGCATGCTTGCCTAGAAGATATCGTTAGATCCGTCTCAAAACCCAAGTTTTCTTTGATGAGCGTTTTAAAAAAAAAAAAAATGGTCATTAATATTTTTTTTTTACTGAAACCTATCGAGTTTGTTATCAAAATTAAGGAAAGTAAAAGGAGATTATGAAAATAAATTATTTACATTAAATTAGGAATAATAAATTGGCAATCAGTGCATTGAAATGGTTGTATTTAGTGCATTGCTTATAAGTTGATTAGTTATTTTGCAGTCGGGCTTTTATATTTTTTTTATTTTAATTTTTATTAGTTACCTGTACTGCACTGGCCTTTGAAAATAATCTTCAACTGTTTCCTAGCCCGACACGACTCCCTATGCATCTGGCACTCGTTGGAGTAGGTCTTGCCGTCAGAGGCACACACGGGAGAAAACTCTAAGGGGCAGGGCTCGGCACAACGGCAGGAAGGCGAGCGACGGTCGTCTAGTTGGCAAACTTCAGGGTCAGGGCAGGTCACGCCAGCGCAAGGATCTGTAGGTAAAACAATGTTTTTGTTCAATGACATCTTTAGCGAGCTAAACAGGACAAGGCACTTATAATATAGGTTATATGTTACATTTTTGCAACGTAATATATTTCTTATAGCAAAGATCTGTAAGGTTAGACCGTCATTCAGCATGTCTATTTGTTAAAAAGATCAGTGAGTAAGACTGTCAGCGCGAACACACGTCAGAGCTTTCGTAGTCCTAGTTCGCACAGCATAGTATTATGAACATCCAAATCATATCTATGGAGAAGAGATACTCGAACTAGGCAGTTTTGTCATCTCAAACTCGCCATAAGTCCTAACTTTGTAATTTCTAGAACATAGCATAGTAGGGGGCTCAACTCTTTCTAAAGTATCCGTGTAATAAAATGTGTGTGAAAAATCGAGGTAGGTGAAAATTCAAACATAATCTGGTACTTACCGCATTTACCGTAGTACTTAAACGTAATATTCGTGTTTGATTCGCAGGCAGCTCGTCGCATCTCACATTCGCCTGGGTAGTCGTGTGCGTCGCTGGCACAAAGTGGCCTGGAGCCCTCGTGGTCGCCGTAGCTAGGGCAGGATGTTGGACATTCGCAATTGTGCGAGCGGCCATCGGGAGTGGGCCGGCAGAGAGCGCCCGGGCCGCATGTCACGCCCACGCATGGATTTGGTACATCTGATATAATTGATAAGATATTTTGTATAATTTAAGTAAGCAACATCAACTTATTTCAATATTAAGATTTTTAAGTAAGACGAAATATTTAAAAATATTAATACCTACCTGTATCAGATGGTACTTAGGTACTGTTCGAAATTCGAAAAACCCCTATGAAAGTTTAAAAGTTGAAATAGTTGCTTCTATTTTGAAGAAGGTATCTAAGAGATACACTCTGTTTTTTTTTTATTCAAGGTAGGAAAACGTTTGACCACTATCTCACCTGATGTTAAGCGACGATGCGGTCGACGATGGAGCACGTTTGTCTAGAAGATGCCATTTCACTCGCGACTTAAAGACTCCAATATTGTATTTATCAGGAAACACAGACTCAAGTAAGGAGTTTAATTCCTTAGCGGTTCGCATAATTAATGTGGAAGCAAAATGCTTCGTCCGCATTTGTGGAATGTATACTATAGTAGAAATGGTGTCGCTTAGGAGTATCTCGATGTCCGATGATAAAATGGGGATTGGGGAATTATATTGTGTAATTCCGTTACACTGTATTTGAGTTGTGTACCAGCTCGACACTCAATGACAAAGAATAAAAAACAAATTGACGCTGAAAAACGAAGGAATATCGACAATAATTAAGTACGAAAATAACAATAAAGTAACTTACCACTTTGGAACAGATAGCAGCAGTCAGCAGCCACCATCAACAGTGCCAGCAACACAAACCTGGCCACCATTGTCTGCACTTGGGCCTTCCCACCATCACACATCTTCTGCTTTCATTGCACATGTGGCTATAACAAGGACACAAAGACTGGAATATAGTTGCCACTATATCACCAAAAGCGATGATGTGGCCGAAGATGTAGTAGCTATGCTTGCCTAGACGAACCGTTCGATCAATAATTTAAGACTCCCAAAAGATACCGCTCAGGGAACAAAGGCGCCGACAATGAGTTCCACTCCTTCATTTTACGCACTACGACGTACGATGGTAAATTAATCAGAATTAGAATTATCATTTATTGGCCGAAAGTAATTACACAATGCATTTATTATTTAATTTAAATCTTAATACATGTGCTTCTAGCAAATATGATTTACTATGTTAATCATAAATCAAAATGGACGTCGCGTCGTTAACAAGTCGGATTTTCTTGTCGGAGTATAGAAAGGCATGTGAGAATTTCATTAATTCCTGCGCCCTTGCCTTCACTTATGCTATAAAAACCAAAGACTTTAATGCAGAACTTCGTTAAAAGCCTTAGAATTGAGGATCTTATCTAAAAACCAAAAATCAAAATGGACGTCGTTAACAAGTCGGATTGTCTTGTCCGATGATACAAAGGCATGTGAGAACTTCATTAATTCCTGTGCCCATGCCTTCACGTATGCTGTAAAAACTAAAGACTTTATTGCAAATCTTCGTTAAAAGCCTTAGAATAGAGAATCTTTCCTAATAACTTATGTTAACCATAAATCAAAATGGACGTCGTTAACAAGTCGGATTGTCTTGTCCGATGATAGAAAAGGCATGCGAGAATTTCATTAATTCCTGTGCCCATGCCTTCGCTTGTCCTGTAAAAATCAAAGATTTCAATTCAGAACTTCGTTAAAAGTCTGAGAATTGAGAATCTTTCCTAAAAACTACCAATAAAGGTAGGTACCTAACTCACGGTAGCGCCGATCAATAGGTATCGCGGAGCTCAAAATGGAACCCGTAAGCATCAGTTTCATTATACCTACATCATCTTCTTTAGAACATGTAAAGTAGAACAGAAAAATGTAAGGCTAACAATCACCATCGCGTCGTCATACACTGAGTTAGGGTCGGTACGGGAGTCATAACGACTTACAAAAGAAAGGGGTAAACCCGATCAATAATGCCTTGGAATCAAGGCGTGGTTCAAAGTATTTTCACATGGGCATGAATATATGAATAAATTCTAAATAAAATTCGACTTACCAGTTGATTTCACGTTTGGACACTAGAGAAATCAATATTGGAAGCAGCAGCTCCTTTCTCTGTTGCTGCTTGCTGAATTTTCAAACGTTTTCGACGTGTTTCACGGCCCATAGTTTGGGAGTGACTGCGGCAAATGGGAGCTTGGTTGGAATGGAGTATGGATTTGGATTCGCAGGCATGCGCAGTTTCCATTTTACTGAAAATATTCTTAACAGGTAAGGAAACTTCACACGTAGGTACAGGTAATGTACATATAAAAATATATACCTACTAATACACATACTTAGGTAAATTATGCATGATAATTAGGGTGGAAGACCCAAATAATATGGTATCGAATGGAGTTGCTTTTTACAAGCTTTTATTTAGCTTGCACTGTATGTATGTAAGTATGTTTGTTCGGGTGGAATCTTGCAACTCAATTTTGTAGCAGATATCTTCAACCGATTGAGCTGAAATTATGTATTCACGTTTAGTTTGGATGAAAATGCATGGTTAGCTGTGTGACGTCATTCTAAGTCCAACATGGCGGAACACACAAAATGGCGGACAAGTAATTTTTAATGCACTCCTACTACATATATGGGTATCGAATGAAAGGGCTTGCCGAGAATAACTCGTAAAATAAAGTGACGTCACTTTAAATCCAATATGGCGGACTTCTAAAAGCTTGTCTTTAAAAAAGTTTTTAACTAATTGTAATCAATAGACATAGTTAGTAAAACTAATTTGGCCACGAGTACAAATACGTTATAGTTCAATAATAGGAACTACTTAATATCCTCTTCACATATTTGATTCTACCGTTAGGGTCTTAGCCATAGGAAAATAGTTAATCAAATACCGAAAGGCGATCAAAAATTATTTTCTTAGCAAACTCAAAATAATAATAGTACGTACCTTCTTATACGTGTCCGCACAATCATCCTTCGGATCGACACGTCGCGTCGTGGTACCGAAAAGAAAGAGGGAGCGGGCGTACTAGGAATGCGATGTAATGGGAATGGTAGAGATGCCAATAACGTCTATTCTCTTCTATTTCGAAAGGTTCCACAGAAGTATTGTCACGGCAAATTATGGAAAAGAAGTTAATGATAGCACGCTA
This sequence comes from Lomographa bimaculata, assembly GCA_948107665.1. Taxonomy (NCBI): domain Eukaryota; kingdom Metazoa; phylum Arthropoda; class Insecta; order Lepidoptera; family Geometridae; genus Lomographa; species Lomographa bimaculata. The sequence goes on along the minus strand of OX403586.1, from coordinate 12,341,189 downwards.
CGGGTACTTCCCACTCGTTAATACCCCATCGTTAACACGATACGATTGAGAATACGCCCACCGCGAGTCGCGTCCTTCGCCGTGCCGTGGGTATGAATCGCAGGCATAAGCGAAGCGGCGCGCGGCGGCGGCGCGCGCCTTGTATTTCGAGCGGACATGAAAGTGTTGCCACGGAAAAAATACTTTCACCAGTTCGGCTCGGTAATGATGAGATGAATTACATTTTTCAGTAAAGAATATTTTGTAATAAATATACATCTTCTTTATATATATATATAACTAGCTGTCCCGGCGACCTTCGTTCCGCCTAACAGTCAATGAATGTGCATATTTAGGAAGCCATACCCGGCATGCGTTACAATGTCACGTGACTATATTATTACAACCTTCATGTTTATGTTTGCCTAGTACTTTACCAAATCCGAGTGACGTATGAGAAAATGGAAAGCAAGTCGAAATGTAAAAAAAAAATTTAAAGAAATGTACGTTCTTAAAAAGTATCATATGTCCTTCTCCTGGCTCTAAACTACCTCCCTGCCAATTTTCAGCTAAATCGGTTCAGCCGTTCTTGAGTTAGAAGTGGAGTAACTAACACGACTTACTTTTATATATATAGATTCTTCAGACTTGTGTGACTGAACTACTCCTACATGGCTGGCCGATTTTGATATAATTTTTGCGGGTTAAGGTGGATTCAAGTATGGTTTAGATTTACAAATCAATCAGATAAATGTTGTGAGCCACTAGTCGTAACATAAAAAAGTATCGTTCATAAGCGTAGTTAAAAAAAAACAATATTTCTGGTTTCCACTTTAAAAAAAATATGTTTTACTGTAGACGTATTTGGTTCGCACGGAATAGAGTTCAGTGTATCATCTATTCAATCCTCGAATTACATGGACCCTCACTTGCTGCGTTTGTTTCGTGTGCCTTAAAATATCTCTGATGTAATATTGTACGAATAGATATCATTAGACGTTTGCAGATTAATAATTGGTGATCTCCATAATTGGTGGCATTGTGTATTTTCGATACATTATAATTAGCTAAATATTTTTCATTTTCATTTGCTAAAAATAATTAACTAAAAATAATATGAATTCTATCCCCGACCTTCTTTATTTTCGCTCATTTTGTTTATTTTAACGTTTTTCATGTTTTTCCAAATTTATTTATTTTACATTTTAATTGTTTTTTAGAGTTGAATTTTAAATGCCGGTTAAGGTCATGCTTACTATAAAATGCATTGTCATTGGAACTGAAGTAACATGTAAAAAACGAACTCCGTATGATAATCTGCCAGATTTAAGCAAAACTAATTTATTGCTTTTCCATCAGTAGGTTTAATTATTATTTATTATTTAACTCTTTATTGCCCAAAAAAGGTACAAAGGGTGGACTTAACGCTAAAAGCATTTTCTACCATAAAAATATAAATTGAACTACCTACTTATTATACATTGGATAGGTAAAAATAAACAATACTGACAACTTTAATATGTTTATTTATTATAATGGCATATACCATTTAAAACGCTTTGACTCTTATTACATTCCCTTTCAAGTAACAGAGAATACGAATTTACATAATGTATAAAAATAGGACTGTACGAGTCCCGCTAGGACTCTAAAAAAAATGCACATAGAATGAGAAAACAATACACAAATCAAACATTCAAATACACTGCTAAAATGCAATGACAAAGTATAATGTGCCCGCTTCATCAAGCTATAATCAATCGTCCGTGAATTGCACATGATTTGAAAAAATATATGCAAATCTACTAACATTTTCTAGTTTTGTACATTTACTACCCACTATTTATATCACTTGTGTTTTACAAATTAAATATATTTAACGTGATGATGAGGCATCCAATAAATATATCAGATACAGTTAAAAATAAGTATTAAGACCGATAAACGAGCGGCAAATTTTAATTATTACAAAAATTTATTTCATTTAAAGTCTGTACATCAACAACATAGTCATATACGGCAATAAATAAATTCACTATACAGTCTCACTTAAAATAGGGACACTAGTCTCGAAATCGATGCGCTTCGCTTATCACTTAGATAAAAACCACAGCACTTTTGTCACTTACACTTTACAGTATCTCGGTCAGACCAGCATTGTCCGGGGGATTAATTCTACATTATTATTTACAAGAAATTATAGCGCTACTATTTACATGGTGCGGATTAGTTCCGCCTTTACGTTGGAGGGGCGCGGCGGTCGTAGTCCCTTCTGTAGACTTCGCGTTCGTAATCGCGTTCGTCATATTGGTAGTCCGAGGGTGGTTGCCCGTATCCCCCTCCCGCCCCCCGCCAGTCCTCTGGGTACCCCCTCACCGGAGGGAACACCATTCCGCCTGCCATTGCGGCGCTGTCGTAGTACTGACTGTATGGGTTAGCGGCCATGCTTCCGAACGCACCATACCTGCTGAAATAACCAATATTCATGTTTTTGTTTTGTTTTATGGAAGCACATATAGGCGTGCCTTTTAAAGGCGAACTATTCAAACATAGTGATATGTTGTTTTGGCCTCGCACATTTCTTGTCAGGCAGAGAATTGTGAAACTCATTTAGTAAAACCGCGTCTTTGTTCCCCGAAGAACATAATCTGGGAGTCTTCAAGTCTAGAGTTAATAGGTAGCCAGATTGGAAAATCTTGAACATCGGCGTAAAGTTGCAAGCCTGTAAGTATTCTATAAAATACATTACAGTGAATGTGCACAAGAACTACACAATCTTGTTCCCGCTTCACCTTTTTCCACCTTACATCCAGACGGACGGTGCGGGCGTCGCGTCATCCATTTATGGTTGTAATACCGTTCATTCGCACGAAACGTTTCGCGTCTTCGTTCATTTATAGAACAGCAAAGGAATGGAACGCTTTGCCGTCATCTGTATTTCCCGATAAGTACAATTTGGGTGTGTTCAAAAGTAACGTGAATAGATATTCATTGGGCAAGCGAGCTACACCTTAAACTACATCGTCACTTTACACCATGTGTGATTGTGGTCAAATGTTTGCTTATTCAGTAATAAAAAAAATAGCATCTAGGCAAGCATGGTATCTTCGGTACCATCGCTTTCCATCGGGTGGGATAGTGGTAGATAAAAAAAGAATAGTGAATCGTAAAAATATGGATGTAATCCTTTGATGTTCAATTGCTTACTTTATCATATATATATAATTTATAGCAGTTGGACTATATTGTAGCTAATATATTTTACACTCATAAAAAAAATACCTTGACTTCATATATAAAAGTCTTGAAAGTTTAGCTACGACAGAAAATGCTTTAGATTTGAGGGGTATTAATTATACCCTCTATTTGGGTCGGGGGTATATGAGCAACCAAGTTAATAGGCAAAAACTGCAACACCGCTATTGTAAAACATCTGTGACGAACAACTCTATGCCAGCAGCAATGTCATGCAGACTATTACACTAACACCCTGCTTTAAAATTCGTTCAACCATTTCAATGATACTCAATGATACTCAATTGATACTGATACTCAAACAACCAACAATAGCACCAATATGTGAAGTAGGATAAGTAATAGCAATCAAGTCACCTCCTCTTATCCTGTTGCCTAGGGTTCCGGTCGCCGCGGTACTGGCGGGGCCCGGGGTAGGCGGGGGTCCAGGCGGGGTGCGCGGGGTGCTCCGGATGCGGATGCTGCATGCCGTAGGGTGCGCGTCGAGCCGAGCCAAGCCCGCCGCTGTCCCGCCGCGTCCGCGATCGATCCCGATGCTCCCGATCCCGGTCTCGATCCCGGTCCCTGTCCCGGTCCCGCTCGCGATCCCGATCTCTATCTCGGTCCCGGTCCCGCTCGCGCTCCGACCGACTCCGCTCTCTGTACATCAAATCGTCCCGCTTCAGGCTCCCATCCCTATCCCTGCGATCCTTGCTCTTGTGTTTATGTCTGCTGGTATGGAACAAGCGGTATGGTGGTGAACAAACTAAGGAGTTAGCTACATGGTTATAATGCACGAGAGAGATAATGGGGTAGTTGACTGATTATATTATTTTTGTCTCAGGAAAGCTAAACAGAGCCACCTGAGATCGATGGGATATGCTGCAAACCAGCCCTGCACAAACACTTAGTTTGTGCAGTCTTAGCGCTGAACATGTTCCAATTGCCAAATATTTCTTGCATGTATTTTTTTTCTTTTGTGTACCATAATGTGATTGTTTAAATATTTAGCAATAAATGATTTTCTATTCTATTCGATTCTATCTACGAAAAAATAAAACTTAAATAAAAAATATAGAAGTAAGCATTTTTACTTTATGTTAGAGAGAGTGCACTATAGCAATTTATGTCGTATATTAAAAACGTGCGTCACACAAATTGTGTACTTAATATTAGCGTTGATTGAAAAGAACAGAGCATCCTCATTCTTCGCTACAAAATTTGAACGCATATTATGTATTTAAGACGAATTAAATTCATTTCTTCAGTAAACGTATTTAATAGAAGTCATTAAATCTGTTTTTTTATTAATAAACCACCAGTCAACTACCTTATTTGAAACATGCGGGGAAAATCGGTCCAGAAACGTCCCAGTTAATGATTGAAGATGCCGTGTACAGGGGAGTGGAATGATAAATAGCTAAGTAATATGAAGCGTAACTGAACTCACCTCTCGTGACGTTTGCTGTCATTCGCATCTGGATCGCATTCGCCCTCCTCCAACTTCCGCTTCACACCGGAAGAATGAGGTGTTTTATCATTCTTCTCGGCTTTGACAGATTTTGGTTTCTTCTCCTTTTTATTGTTAGCATCATTACTATGCTTTGATTCTTTTTTCCCCGACTTCACGTGATTGTTGGTGTGATTATTTTTATGATTGGCCTGCAAAATAAAGTTATTAGTACTACTATCCGATCTAGATTTTTATTTTATATCACGGACTTGGAATGAAATACGGATGGAAGCTCATCTGATCATGGGTGAAGCATATGAATGTCCGTGTATATGTGCGTCTCGCAAACTGTCACAGACAACTAATAGCTACGGGGTATATTGGCGCAGATTGTCGGACCTTTGGTGTATTTGCGAGCAGCTCGCGTTATGACAAGCGAAATTTGTAGGGTGCTTCACCCGTTTTGTATGCGGCATTGCGTCCGTATTTTATCACGTCCCTGACTTAAGTTTAAATATTTAGAGATAACATACTTTAACATTTTCTTTATGTTTTCCTGATTTCTTGGGACCGTCACTTTTCTTGAGACCAAATTTATACAATCTGTACAACTGCTTGGCATCGAAGTTGGTAAATTTGGACACAAAATACCAGAGATTACTTCTCCATTCCGCTTTCTTGTCACTGTCGGGATAGGCCTCCAAGCATATGTCAATTTGCGTTCCTATTTGTGCAAGACATGAACGGGTTTTCGCTACTTGTTCGGTTTCTGTGAGTGTTTGATCAGGATTATCAAGAGCTCTAAGAGCTTTCTTGACTGGCCTCATCTTTTCTTTACACTGAAAAAATCAATTATACCAATTGTTTAACCATATAATCAAAAACACTTTTAATGGTAAATACAAGTAAATAATTAAAGTTGTTAAGGGCCTTTATACTACCGTCATAAAAAACAAAGACGTAACTGATTTTTTTGTCGAAATTGAGTTACATACATCAGAAATGTCTTCGATATTTAGTATATGTTATGACTTATAACAGATGCGTCTAAATAAATATTTAGCAGGTTGCGTTTGATTATTTTTAAATAAAACAATAATACTAGTTGCGTCTATTTTTCCTAATTCCGATAATGTATATAACTCAATTTGGCAAAAATGCTTTTGCTTGCAGTTATTGCTTTTTACATTATGACGGCAGTGTACTGTTTGTATCAAACACACAAGATATTTATATCTTGTTGTTTCATATTGTATTAGTACAATCGTTTTATCAAATTAGGTTTATCTTAAAAAGAGCCATGTTAATATTACAGTCGTTCAATCTTTTGTCGCTTAATTTAAATATGATAACTAGCTGAGCCGACAGACGTAGTCTTGTCTTAGCGCATCATCAAACGCGCAACTGTCAAACACGCAAAGTAAAAATCGTCGTTAAGTTATCTGTAATATTCTGCGTTGATTTTCTTAATCTTTCTTTCCGTATGAACCTTCTACAATGTATAAGAAAACTTTTTTAAATTGGTGAATTCGTTCTCAAGTTATGGCGTGAACAAGGTAAATAGGGATCAATTTAGTTATATATAGATTTTAATCTGATTCCATTTTATCGGTAGTCATGATCGAAGCTTAATAAAACATTATTCTTTTCAACATACTTTCTACCCATATAAAAAACTAGCTGACCCGCCCGGCGTTGCCCGGGTAAACAAAAGCTTACATATAAACGCTTTCTCACTCACAGCCCCACTGTAAAAGTACTATAAGTTGTGTCGTGGGGCCGTAAACAATTAACACCACACACACAACATTCACGTCATACCCAGAACCAGAAACATAAACTGCCCGTGGGGAAAAAACTTTTGTTATTGTGTTCCCACCGAGATTCGAACCCGCTGCTTTAAAGACGAACGCGCACTCATCTACGCCAGTGGGTAGTTCAAAGTTCAAAGATTCCCCACCCTGCGTCGCCCGGTTAAAAAATCTACACATAAACACTTCCACATTCACAGCCACACACTAAGTTCAGTGACTTGTAGCGTGGGGCCGTAAACATCCAAGATTCACAACATATTAAAAACCAGGAACACAAATTTCCCGTAGGGAGAAAACTTCTGTTACCACCGCGAATCGATTCCGCTGCTTTGAAGGCAAACGCGCACCCATTTACGCGAGTAGATAGTTCAAAAGATGACCCGCCCGGCGTCGCCCGGTTAAAAAATAATAATACAATTAAAAACACACTTCCACATTCACAGCCCAACACTAAGTTCAATGACTTGTATCGGGGGGCCGTAAACATCCAAGATTCACAAAGTATTCACAACATACTCAAAACCAGGAACACGAAAAGGAAGGAACGCTGCTTTGAAGGCGAACGCGCACCCATCTACGCCAGCGAGCAATTCAAAGTTCAGGAACGACCCGCCCGGCGGGGCGTCGGCCGGGTAGTAAATATTAAAAAACATACCCATAAACGCTTTCACATTCACAACCCCACAATAAGTTCAATGACTTGTATCAAAGGGCTGTAAACATCCAAGATTCACACAACATTCACAACATACTCAAAACCAGAAACACAAATTCCCGTGGGAAAACACCTGTGTTCCCACCGGGCATCAAACCCGGTGCTTTAAAGGCAAACGCCCACCTAACTACGCTAGCGGGCAGTTCAAACTTCAATGATAAGACTAAACAAAAAAAAACAGTCGAATTTATATCCCCCTTCTTATGTTAGTCGGTTCAAAACATAGACGTATCCACCGTTTTCACCCTCAAATAAACTTAACGATTTCTCCTAGACTATGGGTTCAAATTATGTGCAGTAAAAAGCAAATTGCATCTACTTGAACTAAGTAAGCCGATGAAATAGATTTTTTTGATAAGAATTAATATTAAATACTTTAAAAAAGCCAACGAAATAGAAGCCGCTATTTTTTAGTGCAGGAATTCGTAGTACGTTTCTGTACATTTCTGACCCGTCCCGTTCACGGGCGGGCTCCCGTGAAATTAATTTCACGATTTCTCATAGACTATTTATCCAAATCATATGCAGTAAAAAGCAAAATGTATCTACATGAACTACGTAAGACGATGAAATAGTTTATTTTGATAAGGATTAATACTGAATGTCTCAAAAAGCCAACTAAACAGAGGCCGCTTTTTTTTCAGATTTTTAACAAAGAAAAGTATATTTTCTGAGCTATACATACATGTTAGATATATGCTGTCGCGGACTTTTTTGTAAAACTCATGAAGGCCAACATTTTTGCCATACATTGTATTCAACTATGTCTTACCGTTTAGTCAGCGTACGCCGATAAAGCGGAGAGTTAGCAAATTTTTCTCCGACTTGTCTTACGAATATTATTATTTCGAACTGATAACTAACTTCTATCCCGACAAAACATAGCCTATGACACTCAGTGATAGTGTAGCTATCTATTGGTGAAAGAATTTTCAGAATCGGATCAGTAGTTTCAGAGATTACCTTTTACATACAAACAAACAAACAAACAAACAAACAAACAAACAAACAAACTTTACCTCTTTATAATATTAGTATAGATATGCTTTATAAATTAATCCTTACTTAATAATATAAATGCGAAAGTAACTCTGTCTGTCTGTCTGTTTGTCAAGCTACTGAAACTAACTATAACTACTGAACCGATTTAAAAGAAATTTGGTATAAAGGTAGCTGACACCTTGGATTAACACAGGCTACATATTATCCCCGAATTCCCGCGGGTCCGGGACTTAAGCGGGTAAAACCGCGAGGCTCAGCTAGTGTGACTATAATATTATTAGGTCCTTACCTCTTCAAATACTGAAGGATCAAGATCTCCCAAGACTTCTAAAGCCCTTGGTTCATTGTTAGCAGTAAAATGCATAGGGCCAGCTGGTTTCTTCCGGCCCTTGACCTTGTCTACTTTAGCACGATCCTTGCCCTCCTTCCTTGTTCTCTTCTTTTCTTTGTCTTTCCTATCATTTGAAGTTTCGTCGTGCGTTGATATATCTTCTAATTTTGTTTTACCCTAAAACACACAATATAAACAATCAACAGACATTCAACAGCCAAGCAGTAGTGTGCAAACATTACTGTATTTCGGATTTAAGGGCAATGTTTCCAGTGAAATTACAGGGCATAAAGATATTTAAAATCTAATAAATATAAACATAAACATAGCATGATCCTGCTCCGGAGACATTTGGCCAGCTTAAAACAGCTATACAAGATTAATGGGATAACATCCCACAACACAAGTTTGTGACTCTTATCCATTCCTTGAGGAACCACATGGAAGCAGTCATTAGTGCCCGGGTAGGAAATGCGAGATACTGAATTAATTTTTTTTAAACATTTTTTGTCTTACGTCTTTGTTTCAACATTTTATAAATTATTCTCAAAGGGTAAATACATACCTGTTGAACAAAACACGCTAGCTAAAGAAATTTAATTGTAATTTGAAACATCAATGTTCATCAAACGATACCTTATGATATCCGCAATTTCCTGGCATTATTTCTTTCTTTTGTTTTAGCATTAAAAAATCATTAAACTCATTCCAAACCAAACTTCAGAGGTTTTTCGATTTCTTTTGATGAGAAGTGTATATTTGGAACACAATTATTCAAGTTTAAGTAAATTTTTAGAATGGATATTCTCCACTAATATGCATTTCTACAAACTATAATTAGATTTGAACTGTTTGAACTAGTAAGAAAATTAAATTATAGGCCTAAGAAAACAGTAAAAACTCTACAAACCTTATCATTTTTATCATGTTTCGCAGTCTTGTTTTTCTTATCATCTCCAGAACTAATATCGTCTTCAATAATGTCTTTTGTGACAGGTTCCTTGTTGCCTCGTTTCCCTCGAGGCTTCCTCTGCTTCTGTTTACCGTTCTTTTGGTCTAGCAGTTTTTTTATAAGTTTTAGTAGGTAATCAGCACGGGACTGCAAATGTTTACTCTGAGGTTTCTTGTCCTCGTTTGTGAGCATTTTGTCGCCAATTTCGAAGGATGAATCCATCTTTATGGCTTCCCATGAACCCATGCCGTATTGGTAAATACCGGCAAGAAGTTTCGAATCTTCGGCAACGGTCCACTCAACATCGAAGTTTGCTGGCCTTGTCCTAAAATAAAATATCCCACAATTATTACATGTCCTTGTTTACCTGACAAGGTAAATGGGCATTTTTTTTTTATCTAGCAGTTGACCACTATAAGTGATGTGGTCGAGGACACTAGACACAATAGACCTAGATAAGAACTGGATTTCAAAAGCTTATAGATCACCTATTTGTATGTGCTTGGTGACTGAATTATTTACTTGAGGATTGTGAACTAAGATTACTAGGGTAGGAGTGGAGCCAGGACGGCATGAGATAATGATATACTACTGGATTTCATTACAATCCTAATAATCTATTCTTCTCTTGAAGCTGTCCTTATCTTCTGACCCCTTATATTTAAATAAAGCATTTTTACCTGAAGTCCAACAACCATTTTAGCCTCTCCTCTTTCGTATCTGGCAGAAACACATCCAAAGGTGCCAGCTCATCCAGACTTGCAGAGAATGTCTTAGCATTGACAGGAACGCCACCAAGCTTGAATGTTTTCCTGGTGTTTTTGCGTCCACCGTCATTTTGTTCATCTGAAAGTTACAAAATTTGTCAACTAAGTATACATAAGCAATAGGCGGTCAAAACTGCCCTACCTATGAACAAGACCCAACGAACACTACATTACATAATGTTTCGTACGACTTGATACTAGTTAGTTGATAGTTACAATCACAGTTGGTGAACACGTTTTTCATTTCTTTGTTTGTGTACACCGTAAAAAAGTTATACAAAAACAATAAATTGTTTAAGGGATTAAGGTGTAATGCCCTATTGCTCTAACGGCGGACCTACTCCAGCCCTGCCTGAAGCGACGAAATTATCCTTTCCTTATTATAAACTTCTCATGGAGACGTATTACGCCATCTTCATGACGTCCCTTCAGGCAGGGTTTGAGTAGCTCAGCGGCTAGAGCAATAGGACATGTCACCCTAATCCCTATGGCTGCATGTTCTATCCAGACACCCTACGGCCGCGTGTTCATTTTTTTTTTTTTTTTTTTATTTGTGACGATGTGATCGAAGCTGGTAAACACACTAGACCTGGAATACGCAGGCTCTCAAGGATAACTGCCGGAACACCGTATTTGGCTTGGCGGCAGACTTTAACTTGATGATGGTAAGCTACTTTGGTAGCAAGCCAGGCGAGCAACTCACAAAATGCTCTACCACCTCTCAAATGTCACCTGATTAGCACCACCCGGGGACCACGTGTAGGGAGTCAGACTTAAGGGGTATCCTCCTACGGCCGTGGGTGACTCAGCCCCCAAAAAAAGCCCTCATTCCACGCCTCAAGCGATATTTTTCCTTTCTAAATTAACAACTTAATTTTGCCTAGCATGGCAAATACTATAAAAACAAAATCAACTTGGTAACTTACTGGTTGTTGGCTCTGAGGTATCATTTAGAACAGCTTTACATCTCTCCTCCAAGACTTCGCCGAGTTTTTTGAGTTCAGCCAGAGGTTTCTCTTGTAATTCGGCGTCGCACGCTATACTATCTAAATGCTTCAACGGTGCCGAAAACTTTTTGTAACTCTTGACGAATCTCCGAATCTGCATGAGAATAAATATTTTAACTTTGTGTCATAGCAAGACTTGTTATTTATTTAAATTTTTTTGCGGAATGAGCTTCTGTACTTGTACTATTAATTATTCTGTACTGTGACTAGGACTTTCGACTTTATAGAATTATACATATGACTATACAAATACATTATACTCGACCTTGGCTAAATGCACTTATCATGTAAAGCCAAAACTAAATAAATAAAATATTGGCTACAAAATAGTTACTCGAATGCGAAAATAGCAAATAATAAAGCTTGAAATTTCTTTGTTTCCCGAATGGTATATCCCGCATGCTAGATCTTCGTCTGCATCATCGCTTTCCATAAGGTGAGATGAGATAGCCTGGCTTATTTGGGTATGCAGACGACAGCACGGTTGTGGAGAGCTAGATATCAGCTTGAGACACTACAGACTATTGAGTGAAGAGCCACGAGATTAATTAACAATGACCAGCTGACAATTGCAGAGATCGTCGATATCGGGTCTCTCGTTATTTTACCGGATACATTTCGGGAGCGTGCTATAGAATTACACGATCTAATTCCTCCATCCCCATTCCATCATAGAACCACCAGACTGCATTGCGACACCAATTTATGGTGTATATTCCTCAAATGCGCACGAAGCTTCCACGTTTATTATGCGCACTGTAAATGAGTTGAACTCTTTGCCAAAGTCTGTATTCTTAAATAAGTACAATCTTGGAGTCTTTAAGTCGAGAGTGAATAGGTATTTTCTAGGCAAGCGTGGTCCTTCGTCGACCGTATCGTCACTTAACATCTGGTGAGATGTTAGTCAAACGATTACTTTTCACTGATAAAAAAAATGAGAGTGGTCAAATGCTTGCCTATCAAGCATAAAAAAATTATTCGTCAATATCAAATGCAGTCGGAGTGAGCCTCCTCGAGTCGGGTAAATCACTGACCTCTGCATCGGTGAATCCTTTGATCTTCTCCCGGTGGGAGGCGGGAGGGCGACCTCGTTTCTTGGGGCGGTCATCGTCGGCGCTGGCGTCGCCTTCGGAGTAGTCGCTGTCGGCTTCCCCGTCGCCCTCCGCGCCGTCCGCCTCGCCGCCCTCACCAGACCGCCCGCGTCTCTTCCGCCCACCCTCTGAGTAATCAACATTTACAATTGGAGTTTTGAGTAAACGAGCATCAACGAAAAATTACTAACTTAAAATTAAAAAACAAAATAAATAATACACATAAACAAAAAATAATTTAATTTAAGAAAAAAAATAGACACTAGCAGTAATGGGTAGTGAAAGGTTAGAAAGGTTTATAGGTTTTACAAATGTAGTTCAAACATCTGGTAAACGCCAAATAATCGCATCATGCATGACATTTGTCATAAAATAATGAAAACGCAAGTAAAGCTTAAAAAACCCACTTCAATGCTTATCTTCGCAACCATTGATCAGATTAAATAAATTTGACTTTGCTAAGGTACTTACTGGCATCAGCATTATTTTGCTGCATGTTTTTCCGTCTGGGGGGCAAATATAAATCCTCCATCTCCTTACTTTTCTCCTGTTCGGCGATGGTTTTCCGAACGTTTTCTGGAATTATATCATCCTGAAAGAAAAGTATTGATTTATATGAAATTCATAGAAACAGTTAATATTATTGCAACATGCATACAATTATTATCTGACTTCCAAAAAAATTAAGTTGGCTTTAATTCGACTTTGAATAATATAATTATTCCTTCTTATTTGAACTGCCTGTTGGATTAGTTGGGTGGCGTTCGCTTTGTTTCCGGGTTCGATTCCTGGCGGGAACACAACTTTTCTCCCAAAGGAAAATTTGTGTTACTGGTTCTTGTTTCCGGCACCCACGACACAAGTCATCGAACTTAGTGTGGGGCTGTGAGTGTGAAAGCGTTTATTTGTATATGTTACCAGCGTAACATATAAAAGAAATTAGCCATATATTATTGTTATTAATAATGCTATATTATAGGTTAAAAAAAAGATATTACAGTTTAATTTGTTATTAAGGCCTTAACTTATTACTCCTTACTCCACTGGCGTAGTGCCCCAAAGTGGACCTTGGTCTTCGACTAGTGTACACCAACAGATACATTTGAGTATTTTAGAGCCTTTGAATGGATTACATTTTAATGGTGGTATTTAAATGTAGTTTTATTGACTCGATATTCATAGCTTTTTAAAAACTGCAATGAAAATTACACATACCCAGTCTTTGCTTTCCTCTTCAGCATTTTCTTTTTTAACTTCCATAACAGCTTTGTCTTCGTCAAAAGCGAAACTAGCGACTTTGAAAGCAGACAGCAGTTCATCACCAGCCATTGCGGGTCCTTCATCACGAGTCTCGGCCCTTTGTAGGATTTCATCGATATCACACTAAAAAATAACAGATATTGGAATATTACACACCCAAAAAAATCTAAAATAATTAAAAAAATGCTAGAAAAAATAACACAACAATGGTACCTAATTCAATTAGTTTAACCTACAATGTTTACCATCAAACAAAAGAAACTCTTAAACGTCATCCATTTATGGTTGACATGCCTCCAGTTCGCTCAAAGCGTTTCGCTTCTACGTTTATCAACTGTACAGCAAAGGAGTGATCTTATTGCCTGCATCTTTATTCCCCGAACGGTACAATCTGGGTGTCTAAAAGTCTACGAGTGAATAGGTACCTTCTAGGCATGATGTTCCAACTTAAGTCGCATCGTCACTTTACATCATGTGAGATAGTAGTCAAATGCATTTCCAGCATAAATAAAGCTAGACCTCAAAATCAGATAGTTTTCAAGCTATATATTTAAAACATTATATCAAATACTTACGACAGGTTCCTCATCATTCTCATCATCATCCTTGAACAACTCTTCAGCACCAAATTTCAAGATCGCGTTCAGATCTTCTTTATTGAAAGGATTGTTCGCGTTGGTCCCAGAGGCCCCGTCGCGTTTGTTCAGGACCGTTCGCCCCGTTGTATCCATCCGTTGGATTACAAGATGGTCCAACACCATCTTCCTCTTAGCCCTTTCCACAATATCCTCCTCAACAGACCTGGCAGTTACCAATCTATAGATGTTGACCTGCGAATTTCATTAAAATTTTAATTCTGATAATAATACAAATATCAATGGCATTCTAATTTTTTATTTTTTATTTAACCCAGTGACGAGATTACCATGTTCTGATTTTAAACAAACAAACAAACGCATTCACACTCGAAGCCCCACAATAAGTTCGAATACTTATGCCATGGGTGCCGAAAACATTCACAAGACACAAATCACACCCAGTATCAGAAACACATTGTTCTTGGAGAGAATACTTGTTTCCACCGGGAATCGAACTCGTTACCCGTTGCATAGAAAGCAAAACCAACTACTTCTACGGACAGTTCAATAGGAGTAATCATATTCAACCTCTTTATATCCTGCAAGTAATTTGACTGAAACATTGCCCTTCAAACTGGAATGCAATAATATTTACACACTACTCCTTGGTGGTTGTTGAAAAGTGTGGCACATCTTGGTACTCAGGAAAAGATTACTTTATATCAATAGAAAATTACCTGATTCTTTTGCCCGATACGATGAGCGCGAGCCTGCGCTTGCAAATCGTTTTGTGGGTTCCAATCTGAGTCGAAGATTATCACAGTATCAGCAGTGGCCAAGTTAATGCCCAAGCCACCAGCTCTCGTCGATAGCAAAAAACAGAAGTCCTGGGATCCTTCCGCATTGAAATGGTCAAGTGCTTGCTTCCTTATCTCGCCTTTTATGCTACCGTCGAGTCGTTGGAATGGGAAATGCCGCCTCTGCAAGTACTCGGCCAAGATGTCAAGCATTCTAACCATTTGAGAAAATATGAGAACCCTGTGACCTGTCTCCTTTAGCCTGCACAATAATTTGTCCAAGAGCAGAAGTTTGCCGGAACCTCTCAGTAATTTCTGCAAAAAAGACAAATATAAGTTCATTTTTACGGCTACTAGACAAAACAAAACAACATGCACTCGTATCACAAGTATCCCTGTAAATACACTTAACGTGAAACAACTGTCTCACTGTAATTATAATCATTACAATGATTAATACTCATAATCTTCATCAGCATTAACCATGCTTTAATATTCTATGTACGAAATGTAAAAACTGGAGCTTTTGTTATTTTTTATAAGTTGGGATGGCTTGGAATCACGTGCAGAGGGACATGCATCCGGGCCAACCGCAGGCCTAAGATAATGAATGCTAGCGCTACCCTATCCTGCCCCCCCCTCGGCGAGCGACTGCTCACGGGTTTTTAGTGGGTAACACCCCTCTCGTTCACCCCTGGGAAGAAAGGGAAGTACTAGGCATTTTCCCCACCACTAATAAAAGGGGGACATGCATAACCGCGAATGGCAACGCCAGTGCAGACCTTATCAATATGATGTAGAAGTTACAATAAATTAACATTTACCTCTACAGCATCAGTTGTTGCTAATGAGGCCCTAGACTCGAAGTCCTCTGGTTTCGTCAAAAGAGCGTGGTTGCAGCATTTCTTCAATTCGATGACTATATTGATAAACGTGTTTATCGATCCTTTTACACCTTTCCGTAAAGCGCTGTAGTTCTTTGTTAGGATCCACTTGTAATATTGCTTTTGTATCGATGTCATCTCTACCCTCAATATCTGTTCCACTTTGGCTGGTAGCGACTTTTCGACATCCTTTTTCTGCCTTCTCAAGATGAACGGTTCTAACTGCTTGTGTAGCTTTTCGTAACCTTTCGTTGCTGCGTCTTCATGATCTTTTTCAAAATCCTCCCATGTTTCAAACCTGAAGCATAAAGTATGAGATTAGTTAAATTTATATCTTAATATGATATGCTTAATAGTAATGGAAGAAGAATGTGATAGGGTTCAATCCTGAAGCATAAAGTATTCAAGATTAGTTAAATTCATATCTTAATATGATATGCTTAATAGTAATGTAGGAAAGGCTGTTATCGGGTAGTCACGATTTCAAATCTTACCATCATGATTAAATCTATGGTGATCAGGCATTTTATAACGGCTAACTACCACTGTACAGTCGTAGTTCACCTAGAGTAAAAAAAAACTGTCACCAAGCACCTAATAGTGTTCCGGCAGATATCCTTGAGACCCAGTCCCATTCTAGATATAGCTGTTTACCGCCCTAAACCACATCATAGTGTGTAAATGCTAACTTATTTTTGATTATAAACATAGAATATTACTTACTTGTAAGGCATAATAAAATGCAAGAGCGCCCATAATTCTTTCAAAGAATTTTGCAACGGTGTACCAGTTACAAGCAATCTGTGATTAGTATCAAATTCCTTCAACGCTTTATACAAAAGGGAATCGTCGTTTTTTAACCTGTGTGCCTCATCTACTAGCAAACACGCCCAGCTAAAGGACCTTAAGAATTGTCTATCCTTCAATAAAATCTCATATGTAGTAAGTATTGCATTGAATTTCAGTCTTTTTGAGCTTGCAAAGCTCCACTCGAATTGCCTTAACTGAAACAGAAAAACAATAACATAAATTAAATCCTTACTAACAAACTTTGAACTCTCCGTTAGCTTAGTTGAGTATGCGTTCACCTTCTATGCAGGGGTCTATCGGGTTCGATTCCCGGACTGAACACAAGTTTAGCCCCCCAGGATAATTTGTGTTTCTGGTTCTGGTTGTGATTGTATTTGTGATGTTTCCGGCACCAATGACAAAAGTCATCGAACTTAGAGTGGGGCTGTGAGTGTGTGAAACACTCATCAATGCTTACTTTGTTTTGTATTAATGCAAAAGTCTTCGCACCAGGTTCCTGGTGTTCTGTAAATGTGTGTATATGTAACCCTGTAAATGTTGGTCAAATATTGATCTATCCTGGATATTATTTTAATAAATATCCTAAAAAAGATGTCACCGCTACTATTCTCGGCAACTATTGATTATAGTATCAAACAATTAGATAACTTTACAAAAACAAATGGTTTTTTTTCACTTGTATTAAAAGCCTATCGTTTGGAAGTTGTTAACAAAAAGTATTGATATGTAGTAACGTAATCAAATATTGCTACTCACAATTTCCCTACTGGAAAGGTCACCTATATATGTGACCACATTTATATCAGGCGCCCACTGCTGGAATTCTCTTTGCCACGCAGTCATAGTACTTAAGGGCACAACGCAAAGGAAGGGTCCATACAACTGCTGTGACTTGAAGAGGTAATATAAAAAACATATTGTCTGAAAAAAAAACAAGCCAATCTTAAGTTCAAAATATTGTATAATCTAATAAATACTCCAATTAATATTTTAAATTATTTACCTGAATAGTTTTACCTAAACCCATTTCATCGGCTAGTATTACTGAGTTATCTTTACACCAGGAATGTATCAACCAATTCAACCCATCCATTTGATAATCTCTTAGTACATATGTCTGAAACAATAAATAAAAGGTCCTTAAATTTGACAAAAATAATGCTCACTATACTAAAGCTTACTATCTAGCACACTAAAAAAAAATTTTGTTACCCAACCAACAAGAAAGTAGTTCCGACAAGTGTTTAAGTCGAAGTTACCGCGCGGATCACGTTGAAAATATTTATATAGTTCCAATGATAATAAAGAAAGAATGATATATTGAATTTATGATGCAGAAACACAAATTACATTGGTTAAATAATAATTATAATTCTTGATCAATGATCATATAAGCGCCACCTACAAATTCGTGCAGAATTTACTAAGCCCACAAGCAAACAAAGTCGTAAATGTTCTATTTCGAGCAGAAACCGTCAGATGGCGCTGTATCAAATTACATATAAAAATTGATAAATACATTTTAAACAATATTCTAATATTTCCAAGCAAAATGCATAATATCTTTAGTTTTGTTACGAAAAAAAAAAATAGTCCATTTTTTTGTACTAAAAAAGTCTTCAATTATTCTTTATATTTAGAATTGACGTCACAAGGTTAAATGGAGGTTATTCAAAAGGAATTGTCATGTTTAGTTACGAATTTACAAAATTTTATCATTTGGGTCAACTACATCTTATGTTTCATAGAGCTTATCTGCTATGGTGGTCTCCATTAAAAGGCAAGAGAGTAATTTAATTAAAATTTGAATGATGTCCAAAGAAAACAAATTTCATATAGAATCCTTTAGAATGAGATCAAAAAATAGGTGTTTATAATATTTGGCAAGCAGTCTCTTTGCCTTATCTAAAGTTGTATGTTCAACACTTGCTCTACAATTACTCTCATTTGTCGAATCGATGTTGACCTTCAAACCTCGAGCAGCACACAAGATGGCCGCCATTACATGAGAACGATACTTGCGATTCATTCAAAATACTAGATTCTATAAAATTATTTTTTAACGATATATTGACACTTATATAATATTAATTGTAATTGATAGGTAAAGCGTTATGACTGTTGTATTAAAATAGTATAGTAAAGCTTATAATAAATATTAGTAGTGGTAAATATTAAATGAATTAGAAAGAGCTCATTCATTTATAATATATAATAAATATAGACTAAAATGCAGGAAATAGGCGTACTGTTTTAGGATACTGCCGATTAAAATGTATATTAGTTTGCAATATACTATGTTAAAATGATAAGTTACTATATGATTGATTTCTATTGATGATTTAATATCAAATAGCTGCAGGAATATCTTCGGAAACTTGTACTCAAAAGCACTTGAATGTTATAATTTCTAGGATTCATTATTAAATTAAATTAATATATAAATAGAGTAGTACTCAATTTTCTTTTTAATAGAAATTATATTGTACCTGATAATTAATGATTTGGTGAGAGTCATTTAAATACTAAAAACAACAGTGCATTACACTGACGTACTGTTTATATAAACGACATAACTACGGCAAAATATCTTACGAATTAGCACTGTAATACTGACATGCTTACAATATAAATCTTATGTATATACAAATATAAATATATATCTTTATAATTTAAGCGCAGCTAATTTATATACTAACGTAGTAGTAATATAAATTGAATAGTATTGGTGAACAGTCTTCAAAACCCCGCGAGACTGTCATACAGGCACGCTAGCAATATAAATATTAGTAAATCAGCAATATAAATCTTAATTAAAAACATTACATGCTAACTATGCTAAAGATAAAAGTAAAAAAGTCTGATATACGAACATACTAGCAATATAAATCTAGTATTTATATAATATTTCAATATAAAACAATAAATTTAATATATTTCAATATAACATATGAATATAAGATGATATTATCATCAATATAATAGTAACATAGAAATATATAAGTATTATTATAAAATATCAACAAAACGCGAAAAACATGTTAAGAAAATCAGTTATATCAACATTTTAGCAATATAAATCTAAATAAAAAAAAAACTGACTCGAAAGTAGTAGTAGTAGACGAAAACAGTTAATGAAAGAACTGATAAATTTAATAATACTGACTATAATAAACGTTAAGTTTAGATGACGCCAATATAAATCACAAATGATAGTGCTTAGTCCAATTATAAATGTCACTACAAAATGGCGGCTTCTATTTTTGTACCTACAAACCTTCAATATAAATAAAATAATAAGTGAATAACTTAAGTATTCTTGGTAAAGCAGCTGTAAACTTGATATATCAGGTATTATGTCACATAATAATGGAGAATGGTAATATATATGTATATGTACAACAAATTACTGCCATATTAGCAATATACATTTATATATATATATATATATATATATATATATATATATAATATAGCCAGCAATATGTTAATAAAAAATAAGAGCTTAATAATTAAATATTAATATTGATATTATATTATTATTGATTTCAAGGAGGTATAAACAGCAAGAATTAAACAAATAATTAACGAAATAATTGTTGAAAAATCAAACAAATCGATTTCTACAACATAACTGCAAAACAACATATATTTATATTTTGTTTTGTATTGTGCTATATTTTTATGAATAGAAAAATTTTGATAGCCTACCATGCATGGTTAGGGGAAATGTTTGTTATCAACATTAGTCAATAAAAGGCACTCTTACCTGATCTTTGCCCATATATTCTGGCTGTTCTTTGACTTGGTGGAACTTTGGTCTTCTCCTCAGAACAGGGCAGTGTCTGGAAGGAGTAGTTTTAGCAGCCTCTCTGTGTTTGAAATGTTCAACTTCTACAGGCCATCTTCTTTCTATTAAAACTGCATCTTCCCAAGTGGCATCAGCATATGGAAGAGACTCCCATTTGCAAAAATATTCATGTGCAGTTCCACCTCCTTCAAGTTCTCTTGTCTGTTCAGCTAGCAAATAAACAGTCAATTATTCATTAGTCTTTTTGCAAATACAGAAGAAGTGATTTAATAAGAAAATAAGTTATTTATTACCTATTATCCTCTCAACATTGTTGTATGTCTTGACTAATTCTTGTTGTAGCTCTGCTTGACATTCAAAATAGTCTATATCTTCAGGACCTGCCTGTGACCTCCACCATGACAGTTCTGCATCCTTCTTTATAAAATTTTCTAACTTCTTAAGACCCTTAACCTTTTGATCTGCTATTGACTTTTCAGACTCCCATGTATTATGTATGTGTGACCAGCCTTTCCATTTGATCAGGTACTGAGGTTCTGTAGTTTCTTCATCATCAGGATTACATCCTTCATTAAGGTCTCCATTCTCCTCTATATAGTAAACTGTAGTCACATTGCCAGTGACTGCATAATGATAAGAAGACATTAGCTAAAATTTAACATTATATTTGCACCAAAATGCAAATCAAAATATACAAGTAGACTTAAAATATTTGAAATTTTTTAAATAATTATACAACATTGCTTTGGTAAGTACCTCCTTTCTTCCCACGTCGGGATCCCAAAACCCTTTCAATTGTCTCACTATGGTCTTCTGGCTCAGGTTCAACTTCTGCTTCTCCTTCCCCCTCTACTTCTAAAAGATCAGAGGAATCCGTTTGTTCATCACTAGCTTCCTTATAACTAACTGCTGCTCCTCGCCTTGTTGCTGTTCTAATGGACAAGACAAGTATAACCTTAAGAAAGGTTTATAGTGGCCTCAGAACATGCAAATTTTAAATTCTAGAATTAATATGACTTACCTCTTTCCCTCATCATCAGAGCCTTCAGTGCTTTCCTCTTCATCACTTGTAAACTTTCTTCTTCTTGCAGGTTTCTTTTTTCTGAGAGGTACACTTCTTTGGCCTGGTCGTTTTGAGGGTGGGGGTGGGGAACCTTTGAGATCACTATCACTTTCTGATGTGTCTGAATTCCATGAATCACTAGAAATTACATCCTGATATAAATTTCAGAAGAATTTAATTAACTGAACTCATCAAGATGACTTCAAATAGAAAACTTACTTGAGAATGAAAATTTGTACCTACCTTCTTTTCCTACTTTTTCTACTATGTGTTCTACCTTTTTCACTAGAATCACTGTCAGCCAATTTTAATCTATCTGGTTCTTTTCTAGATCTGGCCGATCGTCTGATTCCATAAATGTCAGGATTGTCTTCCCAAAGGTCAGATTTTAACTTTCCATGATTATTCCTAGATTTGGATTTAGGTGAATCATCATCAGATGTGTTTCTGTCTGTGTGATGATCCGACTTTGACGAGTTTGCATTACTGTGTTTTGGTGATGATTTGGTATCATCGCTGTGATTTGATCTGTCAGCACCAGATTTTGCAGAACCAGATCTACCAGATCCTGAGCCTGAACCTGAACTGGTTCCACTTTCACTGTTGGTATAATAAAGTATTATAAAAACTTAGCGAAGTAGTTCAATAAAACATTGATGGTTGAGCTTTGAAGACCAGAGCCTAAAACACTTAGAGCTTCTGAGCTAATTAGACAAGCAAAAGTAAGTTAAAATCCTTAGAATTTTGCTTTAATAAATATGTAGTTTATATTAGCAGGCACTCCAAGACCAGGTGTTTTAGACTCCTCACTCATACTCGTTCTGCACCTGTTCCAAAGTTTACTTAGTTCCAAGATCATACCTTTCGCTTCCTGAACCTGAGCCGCTGGAATCTGTCTTCTGACCTTTGTCGCTGGTTGATTCACTTCCAGACTCATTCATGGATCCAGTCTAGAGAACAAGTAATAATTTCATCAGACACCAATTATTATAGTCAAACAACAAATTAATATCGCCAACATTTAAATCAGCTGTACAATGTATAAGTACAAAATATACAGATAAATAATGCAATATATGGAGTTATTTGACTTATTACACAAAAAAATATACCCTCATCCAAACTACAGCATAAACTTTATATATTTTGTCATATTTATTTAGTTTTAATTAAAGAACAATCAAGATGATAATATAAGTAACACATATAATCATTTTTTTTAATGATATACTAATAATTAGAATCATATATTATTAAATTTTGCAACATAAAATATTAATTATTATGCGATATTCATTTCAATTATAGAAAGAGGCTAAACTTTTCAAATCCAGAGGTCAACGACCTAATATATGAGCAAAATACAACAGTTATTTTAGTTTTTTATTAAACAAATATGTATCATGAAGCTACCAATAGGTTTAGTAAAGCATAAACATAATACAGTAATTTAAAGAAGATAACTTTATATCCTAACCTCAAAATTTTAAGTAGTTACATTGAAAAACACCACTAAATTCCAGGATTAAAAAATATAACTAAACTCTCTAGAAACCACACTTGTAGAGCTTCATTACAGAATTTTAGTAGTTCAAAATAAGGAGTATTTAGTAAAATACATCAACATAACCTCTATTGTTTGTATTTTCAATTGATGCACTGATGCAGACCAATTTTCAAAGGCAAAATATGGAAATAGGGCCTTTTCCAAGACCATTTTCACTGCCCCGTATGGAAACATTACGTAACAAATAATCTTTGGAAAACGTTTCTATATGAAAACAATAACATTCTAATACATAAAAACACCGAAATATATTGTAAACAATCACAAAACCCCTAAAATCCTGAATTACGTCTTAAATTTTCCCCGTGATCCAGGGCCACACCCAAGACGTCTAGACCTTTCCACAAGTATTTTAAGTAATTTAATTGACAGTATATTATTTAAAACACCAAAACAATGCCAAAAAATGCAATGATACACTTACCAGAAGCATTTTGTTGAAGTTTCGAGGAATACACTAATACAAGGAATACTGGCGACCAAATTTGAATCTAATTTTGTTATTACATCGATAAAATTTAAACAAAAACACGAGACATAAGATAATTTCGAATATTTTTATGATATCGTGATAAAATACAAAAAATAATTTTGCTGCAAAACCTCGTCAAGCGACGCCATTTTGTCGTCGCTGGAATTGGTGACGAAGGATATGAAACTACAGTATTTTTTCCACACAAATTCAGTAAAATTAATGTAAACAGAACGAAGAATCACTAAAAAATTGAAAATCAAAAGTTAAGAGCCGTCAGATATACTAGTCCTGTACTGAAAATGATGCGAGCACCGCGCACTGCCAGCGAAACTCGAAAGCTGCAGCCATATTGCCATCTGCCAGCTGCCTAGCGAAATTTTCGCTAGTGATGTGACATAAAAGTATCGGTAACTATATCACAGTATCACTAGTAATTATAGTATAATCACTAGTAATATCTTTGAATATATTATCGAGTAGATTGGGATACAACATTGTAACATAATATGTCCAAAAGTTGATGGGCGATAGCTATGATCGCAGTAAGTATAAACATTTTGAAATATTTTTATTTTTTATACTCACCTGACACAAAAACGCTTATTTCAATTTTGTCATAACAGGTTTAAGACCGTATCTATAGGTATTACGTAGAAAACATAAAATTTTACTTGGCTTTAGATTCTCTAATTGCATTTATAATAATTGATAACAGTTTATGGTCACAATTGCTTGTACCTATTTTATACAATTGATTCCATAATATGGCAGTAATTATTAAATAAAATGAATAGGCCTTAAATATATATATAAATATCATAATAATTATAGTTTTAAATAACTCTCAATAAAATATTACGCCCGTTTTAGAATTTTTCTAATATGTAGTTGCATTTACAAGAGTTGTTTTTAATCACTATCTCACCTGCTTTTTTTAATGATGATAAGGTTACGAATGATACACATATTATTATAGGACCTTAAATAGAATTGGCCCTTAAGGATGGCTTTCTGGAATACCACTTAGTGCGTAGTAACGTTATTTTTCTACTTTGAAATAGCTACTATGTAGTGGTGGGTAGCGCTGCCAATAATAAAAAATGCCTTACCATCTAAGTAAAACTACTAATAACAAGATATAAATCAAACAATTGTTCAGGATAATCAAAACTAAAATTATTATAGAAACTTCACTCTCCTAAGACATTTATATTATTATAGTTTGGCACGACTAGGTAAGTTGTATTTCTCTTGTGTGACGGAGTAAATCACAATAATGTCGTCATCCACTCAAATAAACTTTTAAAATATGTATGCCGACTCTGGGCGTCACTGAGTGAGAGGATGAGCGAAAAAGGCCGGGGTAAAGCGAAAAAATATGAAAAGTTCTTAGTTTCAGCCACAGATTTGATCAAGTTAAAAAAAAAACAAAATTTGGTACGCCTTTTTCATAATTAATACGCGGATATTACCAATTTAATAAAAAATACGTGGATATTTACCACTTTTGCAAACTGAACTGAATAGCGAAATCGTTCATAATCTACTATGGTATCAACACTACTATGACTATGTTCAAATTAAAGGATTGCGCCACGCGTTGATATACCCTTATACAGATTTTGTCCCAGGTATTACTAATACTACAAATTACCCAATCATATCAGTCGAGCTATTATCAAGTGGTTTCAAACATGCGGCACATGTTTTTTATTTATATAGAATATATTATGTAGTGTAATGTATACTTGTACAAAGTAAATATATTTATAAGATATTGTTCCTTATATAATATTGTGTAAGTATTATCAACGAGCGACACTATAGGAAGCAAAATCAATGTTGTCAGAATATTAATACGTAACTTCCGTTTAAATTATGAAATCTGGCAATCTAGGCAAACATCAAGTTTTAAAGATCGTAGCAGTGTGCTCCCGACAACCTTATTAATAAACAATACATATTATTATTAAATATAAATATTTTAACTTAATATATATACTTATAACATTTAGAAATTTGTTTATTTTATAGCTATTCCAAATTAATGTTGTCTTTGTACAAATGTTTCTACTAGCAACACAGAATCCAAAGAGTATCAAATAAAACGACTCTGTACCAAGGATTTTGCAACCGTAGGTTTGTTTCTTATCTCGATGCTCTGCCACCCTATTACGTATCTTTGTTGCACGCGGTTTCAATACTTACTAAATTGACAAAAGTCATAAGAAATAAGGTTCATTTTTGCTTAATTCAAATAGAAACTTATGCGTAATCTAAGTAGGTAAATTATCATTTTACGAAGCTCCACTTCGCAACAGGTACGATAAGGAATTGGCAAATGATCGCTACGAGGGGAAACTGTATGTCGTAATTTTTGACAGTTTTTGACGCCCATCCTTCATACAGAATACGCCTGTAGTTCTATTACAGTACGACAAGGATCTCTTGGCAGCCGGTTACAGCTGGAATTGACGCCGTGCGCGTCTACTTGAAAAGTGACACTTTTTGACAAATCGATCAGTCCGTCATAACAGCTGTATAATAGGTTACCAGGTGAGAATTTGAGGATTCTTGACCAAATAATTTTCACAAATGAAATTAAAACGGGTAAAAATGCACATATTTGACGACAGACTACATATAAACTACTTCAGTTAATACAGAAGTTGACCCCCCTGCGCTGACCCATCTCATAATTATCAACAGCCCGGTTACAGCAATCGTGGCGTTCGACTTGTGGTTTGAGAAGTACAACTGCATCGATTGCGCTAACTATAGACTACTGCTCCGTGAGTGTTGCAATCGCTGCGGATGAATTTTGGTTCGTGGATCGTAATAGTGATCTGTGTTTGGCGGATTCTGCGGATTTCATGTTTTTATATGATAATATGTAGTACTCTGCTGTCAATTTCAGACAAGTTTCGTGAATTTATTTTGCTAGAAGGTATTTTGCAAAGGTAATTTATGATTTGTGCAAAAAATTTGGATTTTATACTTACGTTTTTTGCTTTTTGATATTTATTTTTCATATACGTTTGGAAACGTAGATGGTGTATGTTAATTGTCCGTGATGAAGGTTTTACTTACCCCTGTACATCCCTGCTAGCTCAACTATGTATGGATGCCGGTTATAATAATAATTGATCGATTTGATAATATTAAAATATAATGTAATCCAAGTTTCGCATATGATACAAGTGCATATTTAATTACAGGATTAGTTATGGGAAGAAACGACGTAGTCACACTGTGATCGATATTACCAAAGTGAAGGAATATTATTGTCAAGTAGCCCGATTTAGCACAGATTCAAGTAAGTTTCTTAATTAGTGTATATTTCGTTGCCGAGTTATGATTCTTAGCCAAAACTTGATTTAATTTATAGTTAAACATTTCTGGTAATGAACATATGGAAAGAAACGAAATAAAACTTTCGCAAATGATCAAAACACTATAAAGACCTCTATGTGTCCCTGAAATTGGAAGTAGAAGAATGTTCTGTATTGTGGTTCTGGTTTGGTTTTCTTGTTAGTGATTAAGAAAGAATATGTATGTTTTCACTCATCAAGATAATCATTATAATTAAAAACGAAATTACAATGTTATAAGTAAAACTAAACAAAAATCAAGGATAGTCGATATATTTTATTACATATGTTTTGAAAAAGATACTTCAACAGATCCTCTAGAAACGAGGAGCTCTGTGGCGAAGTAATTTTTTTTTGCACATTTGTTTTTTTACAGTCCACTATAAACCCAAGGGGTTAAATATTAAGAGATAAATGTACTGTAGTCTACATGTTTACCTGTATGTCATTTATATTTATGTCACCTGAATTTAAGCAGCAGGGGTGAAGATAGAGGGGAGAGAGGAAATTTCTGAATGGTTAAAAAAAAAAACAACCTGTCATCCGACTCTGTTCTGGCACATAAAGAGTTCCTCGGTGGTTACAAAAAAAAAATAACCTTAGCTTACTGTCATCCGATTTGGTCCTGCAATGAAAAGAGTTTCTGGATGGTTAAAAAGCCTTAATGTAATGTTGTAGAAGCAAAGTCGTTGAAAAATCACAGGGACACAGAAGCATATTAACAAAAACTCGGAATCAAAGGAATAACGGCTAATGATGCATATTGTGTATCTCAATTAATCTCAAATCAACATCAAAACGTTCCGTTTCTTGTTACTTAGGCAACTGCAGACTTTAAAACATAGCAAAAATTACCTAATACATTCCATTTCATGGACTCGCAAATTTTTAGTGCAATTATTTTTTGTGTCATATATTGAAATAATATCTAATTTAATTTGGACAATGTAAAATTATTTGTCATAATTTATTGTTCCATAGTATCAATAAGTAAAGAAGAGATTTAGTATCATATTGATTTTACAGACTAACCTAAAAAAGGAATGTATTAATTTTAATAGTTAAACATTTCTGGGAATGAACATATGGAAAGAAACGAAATAAAACTTTCACAAACGATGTTAATATTTCTGGTACCCATGAAACAAGTCTTTGAACTTACTGCGAGTATCAGAGTGTGAATTTTTTTTATCATGTTTATGCTATGGTAATTAATATAATACGACATGGATTTACATACAAATTTATATTTAGGATGAGCAACACAAGCGTTTGTTAGCTATCGTACTACGCTAGCTTGCTAATTTGGTGGCTGATTAATTTACCAACAACATATTATTATTTTATACATGTTTAAAGTCGGTACATAACAGTTTTCTATTCAAAAATAATAAGTATCAAATGCATTTTTTGTAGTATGCACAGTACTGCCATATACAAGATTTATAATTGTACAAATTTCAAATCACTGCAGAGTTAGCGTTGTCAGACTATACCCAGCTCATATCATTACAATTTTTACATCACACTAATATTATAGATCCAAAATTTGTGTATTAGTGTGTAAGTATGTTTCTTTTCTTTTCACACTGTAGTAGCTGACTGAATTTGGATAAAATTTGGAATGAACATAGCAAATACTTAGGATTAACACATAGACTACCTTATAACTTGAATTAACTCGATTGATGGGGTGCAGCTAGTTAATAATTTAATATTATAGAATGATGTTGAGCATTGATGTTGCGACAGAGATAGGTAATAGAAGATCAGAGCTATTTGGGCTTGTGTTGTTAAATTAATATTCATTAATATTCATCATTCAAAGTTTATCTAAATCCTTTCAGACACTTACACACACACTTACACACTAACTTTCGGATTTATAATATTAGTAGGATTGATTCAATATTAGATTTTATTGCCTACATGTTAATGTAACAATTTAAACACATTTCAAGGTGAAATGCTTTTAGTTTTTTTTAATAATAAGTACTAGTTTTGTAAATATTCTCCAAATCTATAAACACTTTTTAAACAGCTTTGTTACAGATAACAAATATCTTTAACAATGTTTAGATTAAGGGTGACCTTGTTTTTGAAGTTTTTCTTCTAGTACCTTCTCTTTCCTTCTTTTCCTCTAAATGCTTCGAGAAATTATTCTTTCTTCTAGTATCTTCTCTTTCCTTTCTTTCCTCTAAATACTTCGAGAAATTATTCAGAGTCAGGGTCTGAGCCCCCTGGCTCTTAACTTTACCTTCCAAAAATGGATGGTCTATTAGAACCTGAACTGATTGAACTGCCCGTTGACTAAGTAGCAAATATCGGGTTCGATTCCCGGTAGAAACATAAGTTTTCTCCCCAAGGGAAATACGTAGTTCTAGGTGTGATTGAGTGATGTGAATGTTTCTGGCACTTATGACACAAGTCTTCGATATTAGTTTGGGGCTGTGAGTGTTAAAACGTTTATTATTAGGGGGTTAGTGCCTAAGTCAGCAATATTGGCTTGAGTAACCTTATATGTTTTTGCTGCTTTCAGTTTCTCATGAGACCTTTAACTTTTATTAAAAATATATTTTCTTCTCTTTCAGCATGAGTCTGACACATCTCCCAGAGGAAATTATCATTGTAATTATTCAGCATTTGGATACAAAGTCAATATACAATTTGTATCACACCTCTACTTATTTGAAGAATCTAATATCTATGCCAGGTGTGGTGAAACAATGCCAGTTAACCATGAACACCTTAGCAACAGTAACTTTCTTCAAGACAGATTTTTTCAAAGCTATTGCACCAAATCTTGTGGAACTCAACCTCTGCGGAGTTCCTGATCTCAGAAAGTCTTACCTTATACCTGCTATGAAGAAAATGAAGAACTTAGAAACTATAGATGTGTCATACACTAACCTAAACATAACAGATTTTCTAGACATTTTTGATGCATGTCCAACAATAATAAATGTCTCCTTGAATTTCATGGTTAACAAATCTGGGCTATCCAAAATATGTGAAGATTCTGTAATACAATGTCAAGAAGTGTTTAGGAACTTCAAACAAGTCCATTTAGTTGGTTCTGCTACCAATTTGCTGTACTCAAGATTACCATTCCTCTTGTTACAAGAAGCAGATCTGGATATCCTGAAGTATACAATAGCAGAAAGCGATCGAATGCATACCATCTATGTACCTGAACAAGTGGACCACATAGAAATGGTGAAATTCAAACAATTCTATCTATGCTTCCTGGATTGGAATACCATGTACTCATATTATGGTTCATTTTTCATGCTGCCTGTATTGTCAATGCTGGATCTGAGCACAATCGAAGCAATTATTGTCATTAGGCAAGATTTCAAACAATACTCTATATATGTGACAGCTGCATTTCAGAATTATTTTCAAGAGAATTTTGAGGTGGATCCCAAAAAAATATACATGACAGAATTCAATGATACCATATCAGGTAATGCAGCAATAATGATTTGGAACAAAGAAGCTCATCAGTTTGACGATAGGTTCTATTCAAAGGTGACAAAGTTGATTAAGCCATTCTTTCCTTGTGATTGTGAACTATACAAAGGCTCATCGGTGCCTGAGAGGTATGATTGGTTCTATATAACTCCTGAGCCAGCAGATAAAGCTGATAATAATTGCGAAAAGCCTCCCCCACCATCTCATTCAAGGAAGAAACGAGTGGCCCCACTTCCGAATGTCCTGAATTATGATGAGCTTTTTGAAACGAAACAGAGAGTTCAACTTTCTATTATATTCGACACGTTTTTGAGGAATCCGGTAGCACTACCGGCTTCCTGTAATTATTTAGAGAAATTGACGTTCCTAAGCATGACTGGAACTGTGCGCTTCACTGCCGATTTTTTTGATTTATTGTTTAAGAGCTGTG
This sequence comes from Lomographa bimaculata, assembly GCA_948107665.1. Taxonomy (NCBI): domain Eukaryota; kingdom Metazoa; phylum Arthropoda; class Insecta; order Lepidoptera; family Geometridae; genus Lomographa; species Lomographa bimaculata. The sequence continues at coordinate 12,310,324 of OX403586.1, read as the reverse complement.
TAAATCTAGTCACACTAAATGTTGAATCTCCATCTATATTTTCTTGCACGGCTCCAATCAGCCGGGCGATACATTTCAGCCCTTGTTTGAAGAATTTGCGGCTGACTGATAAGAGGATGGACTTTGACAATCTCTTCTCATCATTATCGAAATGTAAGACATTGGAGAATGTTCATGTCTTGGAGTTGACTGCTGGGGAGAATGTTGACATTGGAGATGCATCTATAATCATTGATGAGTGCCCTAATCTGTATCACCTGTACATTCAAGCGCCTATGAGCGAAGCTGTCCGAATCCGAAAAGCGCAAATACTCCATAATGCAAAAATGAACCGAAGCAAACACCACCTCAATTTGGTGCTATATGTCAAATCGGAAATTGATAGAACCTTTTACAGCTATGATCCATTCCTAAGTCAATATAATCTGAATCCAATCAAACAGATTATGTAATTCTACATGAGACAAACAGTCATTGCTCATTTCAGATATGACTAATAAGTATCTTATTAGATTTATTTTGACTATGCATTCCATCGGCCCTTAGCAACTATTTAAGATGTTGATAAAGACTTTTGGCCATGGCATAGAATATAGGAAAAGATAATCTTCAATATAGATATAAACTTTACAATGTTCTTTGGATGTGGCTTTATAGGCCAAAATGAGAACGGCAAATTCGGATTGAGTGCAGGAATGGAAGAGAATGCAGAAGAGGAAGACTGTGGAATTATTGCATTCCACATTTTTAGTAAACAGTTACTATTTTAGTATTGTAAGTGAATATAACTTTTAAACATACACAATTTCTAAATGTTAGTATGTAAGCATATAGTTAATAGGATGACGTCTTTATTATTGTTTATATTGAAATTACATATTTTTTCTGTGTATCGCTGGATGGATGTACATTATTTAATTTATAGTCTGTAACTGATACATAACAGTCACATTTACCTAAAACTAGTCAGATATGATCCATGTTTAAAAATAGATTGTGTAAATTGGATAGCTTATTGAATTTTTTGTATAGTATAGCTGGATCTGAATCCTGCTACAATATAAAATTAAATGATTTTACTAAGATGGTCTCAAAATGATCAAAAAAAATCCCACGGTTCCGGACACGAACCCGCGTCTTCGGATCGCCGGCCCGACGATGATGTCTTCCAAGTGCCGTAGGCTTCCGATCTCTCGATCTCCCGTTCATTTTCATGCGCCTTAAAGGATGCATTCTTTCGATCTCAATTTGTTCCGCTCGACGATTCAATTCCCCTTATTCAAAATATGTTATATAAATGATAATGGCCTTAAGCGGCACCTACGTACTACGTAAAGACTGGAACGTGGCTGACTAGTTCTAGAGTGCAGCGTGTCCTTAGTCTGTCTAGTCAGGAAAGAGGGTTTGGAATTTCTAGACGGTGCAAAGTTTTATCTCACGAAATACGGTGGCTATTAATGTGGTAGGGGCTTGCTCGTGTGCATTGTTGAGTCTAGCTTTGAGATCGTTCACCATTTGCAATTTTTTGTTACTATTTGAGACTGGAATATAGTTCGAAATACTTTTTTTCTACATGATGATGTGTTACTTTAGCGAAGGAGTGCCCGTAGTGGCGGGATTTTCGAGTGCCATTATATTGCGTATTTCACGTTTAGTGGTTTATACTACTTTGGATACCTACCGAAAAGTAGGCCGCCACAGTCAACTACCACTCATAGGTACTATACCTAACCTAGATCAGTTTTTTCTACATGGAGGCGAATTTCAACAGCCCAGAGCTAATGTCTGTACTTGTTCGGTACCTAGAGGTACAATTAATCTCTTATAGAAATAATACTTCTTACAGTAGAGTATTTGGAAGTACTCTACCCTTAGAATCTCAATTGGAATAATCTGTACTTTTAAAACGGTACATAGTCTTTCGATTTACACCAAAATATGGTGATCTACCTATGTTACTAGTGCAATGTTTGTGTAATTTCTATCATTATATTGATTATTATGTCCTGCGAATTGTTTAGATACACCGGGCGTTGTATCGATTCTATACTTGCTATTTGTGTAGTAATATGGGTATTTACGTAGTCCTCTAACGCGTTGCTGTATGTTCTAATCGGATGATGGTCAAACAGCTAGCCCAGTGCCCCTAGTGCCAGCATGTTTTGACAACTAGCGACCTTTTGGTTAGCTACTCTATTATTATAGTCATAGGTTTTTATTGCTGACCAGAAAGTTGGCAGTTGGCAGCAACAAAATAAGCCCAAATTATACGATGTTGCTCGTTTGTTTGTTAAAATTTTATTTCTTTTGTTTTGATATACCTATATAGTTATATAATGTGAATACTCTTATCTATGTGTTTACCGGCATACATTTTATTCATAATTATAAGCATTTATTCCTGTATCTACATTTAGAACGACATAATAATGAAGCAGATGTTATGTGGTTATCGTAGAATTTTTATGTAATTTTAAATACTATATACCGAATAGTATAATGAAAGTAATATACCTATGGGCCTGTATCACGATTTCTGATTCGCGCTATTTGTCTGGCAAATTGAATAATGGAACACTATTTGTATGAAATGTTCAGATAATTAAAAGGAAATCATCGTCAACAGCCTTCGATCATAAATTATCAGCAGGTTGTGAAACAAGCCCCTAAATGTTGTAGCAAGATTATTATTAAAATATGCTATTACTTAAAGTAAATGTTGAGAAGGGATTATGAATGTTAGGCCGTTCGCTGCGTAAGGCGATCACGTCGTGTTTTTAACTACCAGTGCTCTTGATTTTTTTTAATTAGCCAAGTAAGCGGCAAATACAATTCGACAAACCTAGCTTGGGGCGCGGAAGAACGAAACGAAAACGCAGTTTCTGAGAAGTTTCTGGAAAACGGCAGCACCGATTTTCATCAAACATAGCTAAGAACACTCTCGATTGAGTCGCCTTTAAAACAAATTGAATTGAAATTGGTCGAGCCGTTTGGGAGCTACGATTCCACAGACAAATATTTTTTGGGTGTTGATTAAAGTACACGTTTTCTTACGCAGAGCCCCCGCCAAGTGCTAACTTACGTTGGGAGAGCTGTAAGCGATGTAACTCGCTTGACACAGCGTACGGCCTTAGGTAGGATATCGGTGTTACCTAGTTATAAGGATCACAGTGATAAGAATGATAAAGATTACATTAAGTAATAACATATTTATATTATTTATGAAATTTATTAACTTTAAGTGCATGATATTTCAATTACTAAATGTTTTTATCTGTGTAAAAGTCGTAATAAAAGACAAGTACGAAATAGGAACTAAGTTTATTATTTTCTATTATAAATGAGTCTCATGTTTAGTTTTTGATATGATTTTGGTGATGGATAAAGACATGATGCCGAGAACCGCGCTCCCACCGCAAGCGTATGTCAGCACCCCTCTGTAATACTGCGGGCAATCCAGGACGTCGTCACATTTGCTGGAAAAAAAATAAAAAACTATTGCTACTATAGCTACCAATAAGGTCCAGTTTAGCCTAAATAACGACGCTGAATTCGCAGTTTCTATAAATGGGTCTTTTGTTGTTTAGCTGACGTGCTGGTGAGCGTCATATGCTGGTGGTCGTCGTCCCAAAGATGAGAACAATACTCTATACATTAACGCATCTGCGCTTGGTATAGGTCGAACAATTGTTCCGGAGTGAAGTACCGTCTCACCTTTGCAAGGATTCCCAGCTTTTTGAGCAAGGTTCCGAAGGTTTGCTTGCATTTCATTATAACAGCTGTCAGCTGACAGAAGGTACCTATATTAAACTTCTAGTTTAATATACCTTCTTCTATTATACTTACTAATTCTCTATTGCTACTACAGCAATTCCGGTAACGAGTTTGTCGGCGAACGTGACGATGGAGTAGATAGCAGCACCTTGATCTGAATGCGGTCCGATGAGGTCGGCAGTCAGGCACAAACTTGATACTAGAGTGATTGAACTCCCAGCACCTGGAAATTAAATGGATACACTACACAGTATTACACACATTAGTACAATACGGTTAGGTTACCTATAGTATAGATTTTTTCATACTTCATAAGCGAAGGAACATTTATTCGATCGGTACGAGACAATTGGCCGTATTATCGTTGTCATACTCTGCCGTCATAAGGAAAAAAGACGTATCTGCATTTTTGACATAATTGTGTTATATACATCATCGGAATCAGGAAAAATAGACTCATCTATCTACTAGTTTTTTTTTTTATATTTATACGCTACCTGCTAAATCTAGCTTTTTATTTAGACGCATCTGCTGCACATATGTATTTATTAGTATTGCCTTATAGAATTTACTTAGTTTAAGTATGTATATATATATATATATATATATACCTTACTATATATTTCATTTATTTATCTTTTTTCTAAACTTGTATTTACACCCCCGTTTCACCGAATTATTTAAAATCTTCTCTATCTAAAGGTTGTCTGGAAGAGATCGCTTTTAGCGATAAGACCGCCGATTGTACACTATAATTTAAGTTTTTTCTAAAATTATTTTGAATTATTTATGTAAGGTGTGACAATAAAGCGTTATCTATCTACAAGTCATAACATATACTCAACTACAACTTCTTTAAATGGCGACTATAGGGCTGTCGCACCATCATTCTGCCAATATCGCGTATATTAGGAGCGCAGTTTAAAACAAATCAAAAATATTTATAAAATATGCCCGGTAACTTCAAGTTACTAATTCTACTTCTAGTTTAAAATCAGCTAATAAGTGAGTAAAGGAGAGTAGGTACAGATGAATATGAATATACCTAAGTAACTAATAAAAAAGTTTTTATAATTTTAACTTGTGGTCATAGACTAAATAAGGAAGCCCTTGTGGTTAACAATACAAATAGCAAAGACATTTCCGATGAATATAACAATTATGTAAAAAATGACAGATTTTTTCCTTTATGTCGTAAAAAAAAAATATGTCAGTCTTTTTTCTTTATGACGGCAGTCAGTATTATACTTAGGAGTAGGTAGTGTGGCAAATTATACTTGTAACCATAAGGAAGAAAAAAGAAAAAAGGCCTCTACTTAACCCTTTGTATGGTATCAATACCGAATATATCTATTACATTAAGTATAAACCATCGAGATAGGATACAAATCTACTGTTTGTTTAGCTGCAAAATCCTCGTTTTAAACTCATCAACTTACCAATCAAAGTTGCCACTAAATAAATCTGCACTATGCTGGCGTGGGGGTCTATAGCTAAAGCTATCCATAGGCAGCTTATAAGACTCAAAGAGCTACCCAACAGGTAGGATACCTGAAAAAAATAAGTACAATTTAATATAAGGTTGGTATACCTATAGGTACATACGTCCTACTCTCATCAGAACTAGTAATTTGAAAAATGTTTTTACGTATATCCAATAATGAAAATTATGTAGGTATGTAAGTCAAATTTAAAAACAATTAAAGACATGAATGAAAGATGAAGTAGAGATGCGACTGAAACTTTACGGCAAGCAATATATAAAACTATTTATTTTTCAAGTCTCCAAAATGTTACAATGTTACCCTGTCTTGACTAGCTTTGTAACCTATATTTAGGAAACTTGGTAGCTCGATATACCTACTAAGTATTTATTTGCAGATTATATTTGTAGCTGGCCGTCTACGAAACCAGATTTTCATTTGTTTTCGAAAATCGGATAAACAAACGACTATCAGAAACAACAGAAAGAATATCGGAGAATACAAAAAGAAAAAAATGTAGATAAGTACCATCGATGGTAACGTTGCTAACGAAAATAACACTTTAATTGAGTTGGCAGCAATAATAGCTGCTCGGAGGGTATATCATCCGGGTATTAAAGTAAAAGGCAATAAAATATATTAGTGCGAAACTATTTACTTAGAACTAAAATTAACTTTTGTACGATTTCGCTCTTAGGCCTCTTACGATACCACTCGTAAGAGACCGAAGGGCATTCATCCGTAGGTCCTGATCAAGTTGAGTTTTTACTAAAAGCATATAAAAAAGTAAAATAAATTTTCTTTTACTTACCTCATTCCCAATGTTGTAAATTTTGCTCTTCATTAGAAGAGAAAAGAAAAATGACGCGATATAGAGCACTAAAGGGACGCTCGCGACCAGTTCCGAACCAGCACTTGGGTTCACCGAGAGACGTTCTTCCAAGAATAATGGGACATAGACGAGGCTCAGTGCCCAATACAGCCGCGAGAACACGTATCTGTAATGAAACGTAAGTAGGTATAAGTATAAATGAAATCTGCTGTAATTTTGAGAATCTGACAATAGAATCATTAACTTTCTAAGGTGCTTCTTTGGGACCCGTGTGAATAAAACGATATTATTTTTTTAAATTAATATCGACCTAACTACGAGTACAAACAAATTGTATACAATATTATGTATTTATCCGGTAGATCAATGATTACCAAAGAGAAAGTTTAATTTTGTTTATACCATCCTATGTACACAGTTATGACAATAAATATATAGGTATTATATCCTATTCTAAATCAATGTTAATAATTAATTTTATTAATAACTAGCGATCCGCCCCGGCTTCGCCCGGGTGCATTTGTATGGTAAAAAGAAAAGGGCTATTTTTAGGGTTTTTCCAGCAATAATTCTAATTTTTCTCGCCGTAAAAACCATCCTTGAACTTCAACGAACATTTTAAAAAAAGATTTGGCCAAATTGGTCTAGGCGTTGTTGAGTTATGCGCTTACCAACACATTTTGCGATTCATTTTTATATTATAGATCTATACCAATATTATAAAGAGGTAATAAAGTTTGTTTGTTTGTAAAAGGTAATCGTCATAGGTGTTATACAATGTATGGCAAAAATGTAGGCGTTCATGAGTTTTACAAAATAGTCGGCGACAGCATATATATAACATGTCTTATGTATAATTATATCTCAAAAAAAATCTTTTCTTTGATAAAAATCAGAAAAAATAGAGCCTTCAGTTTTGTTGGCTTTTTTAAGGCATTCAATAATAATCCTTATTAAAATAAACTATTTCATCATCTTACGTGGTTCATGTACTTAGATACAAATTGCCCTTTACTGCATATAAATTAAAGAAATTGTTAAATTTATTTGAGGATAAAAGCGTTTAATTAATTTTGTATTTGTTGTATAATAAGTTAATAAGAGTAGGAGGATAACGACTATACACGTTTCAGCATTAAATGTGAAGTCCTTTTAGACCCTGAGACAAAATAGTGTTAACAGTGACTTTATGTCCCTCATAATTATTATTTTCCAACATAGTTTTTTTTTACTATTCTCAAAGTTCTCTCTATATTCAAAGTTCTTTTTAACGATATCCCACACGGGCAGAAAGATATATAAACAATATTTTGTTTTACAAGAGACATTTGTGTGGTTCTGGGTGTAATTGTGTATATGTGATGTAAATGTTTCCGGCACCCACGATACAATTCTTTGAAATTAGTGGGGGGCTGTGAGTGTGAAAGCGTTTGTTTGTTTTCGTGATAGAATGTTATCCTATCAAACATAAAATATAATATAAAATCAATATAAAATTTAATGTGTAATATGTTATGTATTAAATCTCTACTACGCCCCGTGATTTAAAAAAGCGAATGATCAACCCGCGCCGCGCTCACAAAAAATGTGGTACAATATCCCGTTTAACCGGGCATTCATTGGTTCAATTGCGTCAATTGAGCTGAGTAGTCTAGATAACCTAGTAACCCAGGCATTAAGTATAGGATATACTCACAATAAGCTCGTCTGGTACAATAGTGGCATCTGCAGGAAGTGCATAATTTTATACTTGGAAAACTTGACTGGCTCGCCTCTTTCGACGGCGAGGGAAGGGGTGCCATTGCTGGCATGACCGTTGGCTTTTTGTTCATTTGGCTCTTTGAGGCGGAAGAATATTTGGAAGAGAGCGAAGGTGACGATGCCAATGCCGGATATTATGACTGACACGTTCTGGAAGAAAGTAGGTAAGTAATGTGTGATTAATGTACTCATTACATCAGTCAAAGTGTGTTCAGGAGTTACATGATATAATTCCTCCATGCCCTTTATACCATAATACAACAATACAAACTGTCAAACGTTATCCATTTATGGTTAACATAACTCCAGTTTGCTAGAAGCGTTTCGGTGCTACGTTTACCATCCGTACAGCGAAGGAGTAGATCTCATTGCCTGCGTATTCGTTCCCCGAGCGTTGAGCGGTACAATTTGGGTGTCTTCAAGTCTAGACTGAATAGGTACTTTCTGGGTAAGCATGTGCCATTTTCGGCCGCATCGTCATCGTCGCTTGCCTATTCAGCATAAAAATAAAAAAGCAATAAAAGAAGCTGAATAAAAAAAAATAAAAGAAAGAAGATTTTAAAATTTTAATTTTATAGATTTTTAAATTTTTGTTAAATCATACTCAACGTTCACACTCAAACATATAACGGTAAGATCTCAGGACTCAATCGCGCTAAAAATTGTATATAGATATTAGTAAAGAGTGTTAGTTAATTTGTCAGCGCATTTTTTTAAACATTAAAAAAACGATTATCATTACATACAACATATTATAGGATAATTATGTACCACACAAGATTTTCCAAAATGTTTACTAATACAGGAGCCCTCTATCTGTGGTAAAACCTCTCGTGATTTTCTTTAAAGATCTGTCTAAACAGAGTAATTACTTATTGTTTTTGGTCTAAACATTGACTATTCTGTACCTATTGACTTAGCCACGATTATTATCTTGCCACGATTTCGCTAGACTTAAATTATAGAAAGAAAATACTAGAAGCGTTACCCTGAATTTATAATCATCGGCAGGGCCAATGAAAGTACTGTAGTTCGTTGCCCTCAGGACAACCCATGTTATGAGGTAGACTGCTAAACTTGATACCACTGAAGCCATATATCTGAAAATGAAACAATAGTCAAACCTGATGCAAAAAGAATATTGTTATAAGTTTAACGTGTGTATCTGCTTGTCTGTGGCATCGTAGCTCTCAAACAGCTGAACCGATTTTGATTTGAAAGGGGACTGGATCAACAAGTAATACTTTAATAAGTTTTTTAAAATCTACTTGTAAATAAAAACGAACTAAAACGTTACATAACCAGAGAACTTATCAAGACGAATCAAACGAGCCCAATCTCGATGGGTTTATCTTGTTTAGTTCCGAAGTTCCTATGACTATCTTCCGTTTCCATCATCAGACCAGCTCCATGGTACCATATCTTTGTATTGCTATCGAAGAGACATAAGTACATCAAATTTGTGCAATCGGACATTGGGAAGTGTTATTTAGCTTGCAAGATTTGATTATAGACCGACAGTAACGGGACAGTGAAGTCTTTTTAGGGTTCCGTACCTAAAGGGTAAAACGGGACTCCATTAATAAGACTCCGCTGTCCGTCCGACTGTCTGTCCGTCTGTCACCTTGCTGTATCTCATGAACCGAGATAATTAGACCGTTGAAATGTTCACAGATGATGTATTTCTGTTGCCGCTATAACAACAAATACTAAAAAACAGGATAAAATAAATATTTAGGGGGGGCTCCCATACAACAAATATGTTTTTTTTGCCGTTTTTATAGATAATGGTACGGAACCTTCGTGCTCTGACTCGCACTTGGCCGGTTTTTATTTTTTAAGCTTGCTTTCAACGTAAGCAATTTTACCTTATTGAAGTCAACTCCGCTCTCACTTGCAAATTGTCTGATATCGCCGGTATCATTGCCAGGTGGGATATCTGCACCACAGCCCAGCCTATCTGGAATATCGCAATGAGGATCGCGTAGTAGACCGGCATCCACCAGATCAGGTACTCCGTGCTGCCGCCAGCCCAGCAGCCCCAACATCTCACGAAGAGGAGGGGAAACGTACATGTCACCAGCACACAACCTGAAGGACGATTCTCTTAATAAAAATGGACAAGTATTTTTAAAGTTCTTCATCAAGTGTCGTAGATTTTTGGCCGTTATTCAATATTTTTTCCATTTTTAACTAAGTACTGTGTAACAACAATTTGTTATTTAATTTTTAAAATTTTGATGTAGTTAAAAAAAATATATATTTTATATATATGTAGAGATACTATGAAACCTTATAGGTATATAAATGATTAAATTCAAGTTTGGTTTTGGTCTCGATCTCTCAAATGTTTATTTATTAATTGAAAAACTTCATGCAGAAATACGATATACTTTTCTACCAGTCATCCTGATGAATGTCTTCTCTTAAATAGTATGTTAACCTACAATCAACATAAAATATCGCTCCAAACGTAAATTATATTGTTTTGAGGCTGAAAGATAATGTAGTGTAATTTGTAATGTATTTTAATTTGTAAGTAGTAGATAATTATTTATTTTTTAATTCTTTATCGCACGAAAAGTAAGGTAGATATAGGTAAAGGGTTGATCGAGATCGGGAAGCAAAATTGTTTTAAATATATTTTTTCTAGTCGGGGTATCTTTGAAAAGAACTTTGCAAGTAGAGTACGAAACCGTATTTAAAAATATATCAATGTTGGAATATAATCAAAGTCATTGTTTTTAGGCCTATTATGTCCCGTGGTATATCTCAAAAACGGTTTTATTAACAAAATTGCTACATAAGTATAATTTTACTAACCTATATCCAGATACAAGGATACAGAAAAATTATAGGCACTTAATCAACAAATACAAAAAATTTTAAAGAAGTTTATAACCAAACTAGCTAACCCGGCAAACGATGTTTTGCCATATACCTACATTATTTCTAGGAAATATTGTTTAGTTCAATAAAAAATAGGGGATGATCGTAGAAGAGTGACAAATTAAGGGTTGTATGTATTTTCAATGCTGAATCATAAAAAAATAAAAACAATTTTTTTTTGTCATGTCGATTACCACCCATAACGTTTAGGGGTATGAAAAATAGAGATTGACCGATTCTCAGATCTAGCCGATATGCACACAAAATTTCATAAAAATCGGTAGAGCCGTTTCGGAGGAGTTTGGTAACCGCGACACGAGAATTTTATATATAAGATAATAATAAGTTGTCGCGAGGTTCCAGTTCAGCCGAACTAGTCGTAGTAATAATGGTGGAACGTAAACATAAACGCTTTCACAGTCACAGCCCCACACTAATTCCGATGACTTGTGTCGTTGGTGTCGGAAACATTCACATCACATACACAATCACAACTATAGAACCAGAAACAAAAAATTTCCTAAAGGAGAAAACTTGTGCTCCCACCGGGAATCAATCATCTGAGCCAACGGGCAGTTCAACAATATTATAAATCCGAAAATTTGTGTGTAAGTATGTTTGTTCCCTCTTCACGCTTTAACGGCTGAACGGATTTGTATGAAATTTGGAATGTACATAGATTATACCTAGGATTAACACATAGGCTACTTTTTTACCTAGGATTAACACATAGGCTACTTTTTAACTTGATAATAGCAAGTGAAGCCGCGGGGCACGGCTAGTAAAACATAATGTTACAAATGCTGCAGTGGGTGATCCTACAAATATATCTATATCTATATATATATCTATCATACTTATATTATATCAATCATACTAATATTATAAAACCGAAAGTTTGTGTGTAAGTGTGTAAGTATGTTTATTCCATTTTCACGCTTTAACGGCTAAACGGATTTGGATGAAATTTAGAATGTACATAGCCTATTTTAACTTTAAATTAACACATGGGCTACTTTATGGGCACGGCTAGTTTAAAATAAATGTTTAAAACCTAGGTACTAAATCGCAGACGAAGTAAACAAGGCGATTAGGTCTACACAATTACTAAGATGCATACCAGATGCATTGAATCAGTTCTGATTACTGATAAAAAAACAAAACACTACCACGGTAATGTGCTTTCTTTTTAAAAAAACAAAACACTACCACGGTAGTGTGCTTTCTTTTTTACTTACCAGCCAGGTGCCAGCCTTTCTTTGTTCCATATTTGTCAGCTAACAACCCAACAACTGGAGTTGCTAATGCGTCCACAACTTGCCCTAAAATATAATAATATATTATTTAGGTACAGTTAAAAGGGACGAGACTATTCTCACTCATTGTTATACTATGTCAAACTGTGAGAGAGATCTCATGGAGAGGCAAACAACTGCACGTATCATTTATGATAGTTAGTTGATATACCTACTATTATGTAGATCTCGATAGCATACGGAGCAGGTAACAAAGGAATCATATGGAAACAAAACTTGTTGAATAGTCTTGCCTCTAGCTTATGCCGAACAGAATCAGAATCAGAATAGTCTTTATTGTATAACTATGTTGTAAACAAGGTGTAAAAAAACATGTTTGGTATTGGTAGCAACAGTCTGCCCATTTCGGGCGTACAATAGCAAGTACTGAAACAAAAATACTGTGTTAACTAAAAATACTGTGTGTAAACTATAAGGTCTTTTTACTTTTGTAAAAGAAAAGTAAATATAGCTAAAAACAAAAATGATTAATTAAGCAACTGTATAGGCAGATAAATGATTATGAACATTATTATAGAAATTATATATACGAGTTTAAAAATCTATTAATTGTCTTCAAACACAAATATCTCCGAAACTCTTCATAAGACCTTGATCAAATTAAAATGGGACCAACTAGAACGTATACCTTTCGAACAAAACAATAATTTTCCAAATCGGTTAATAAATGAAATTTATTCACAATTAAAAAAAGGTTCCGAAGTATTGAGAATATCCTCCTTTTTTAAAAGTCGGTTAATAAGGAATGTATACATTTTTATATAGATATCTAAGTAACGGGATGAATTCATGTGTCATTAAGACAAAGGATTATAGATTCCAAATAAGATATATAGTTACCTAACAACAGCATTGTTCCAGCAACTGCTGCTCTCATATCCAGAACAGCTTGGAAGAAAAGCATCATATAGGAGAACCACATAGCGGCACAAAGGTCGTTGTAGACATGACCTAGCCCGTATAGGGCGTTTTGCCCTACGTGCCACCATCTTCTTCTATATTGACCACTGCAACAAAAATTAAACACGCGATATCCTCTTGTATTTCCGTAAGTACGCTGAGTCTTCATATCTTTTGGGAGGCAAGCTACGATACGGCTAACAAAATGCTACTGAAAGAAACACTCAAAACAGAAACTTCTATTTCGGCAACCGGAACCAAATATGTGTTTGTACAAGATGTGACAGATGGGAGAGTCCAGCATGTGCATAACAGTTTTCATAACTGTCCCTATTGCATAAATAACAAAAGACATCTCGGCTAAAGAAAACATCGCTAAGCCGATGACATAAAAGCAAAACTATTCATGCACGGAATACTGATAAGAATGATATTACATACGCTGACCACACTCTGCTCTCTCCGTATAAAATTACCTTTTATTAATTTTAACCTTTCGCTGAAATACAGTACTAATAGTACTTGTTTAGATAAACTCGAATATAGCGGCTGGTCATTCCTGTCTACATAAGCCTAAAACCTGCATGGCATTGTTCTGAGTGAGATACCTATATACAATAAATCAGACGCCTTCTTTTCGGAGCATGTATCCTTTGGAGCATATATTACCTACGCATCTTACAAAGATATTGGTGTTTCCTTATTACAAGCAGATTAACTTAACAGCTTAATTTATTTCCCGTTTCGCGTCCTATTTCCACCGGCAAATTGGATAATCTAGAAGCGGATTCGCTGTACCCAATCTAATAATGCTCCACGATAGGTTTCGATATATTCGCATACCTTATATGAATATCCACATCCTTAGCAACTCCATTTTCACTTCCAATTACTTTTTCTTTATTGTCTGTAGAACCGTATTTTACACTCATTTTTAGGTCAGTTCAAAACAAGCTGTCAACAACACTGCACTGGATAATGTTATGTTTCTCCATAAGCACTTTGGTTTATAACACGAGCATAATAGAATTTCTTTGCAATTGTTCAAACAAGCGGGTTTTATAAGTTAATTTCATAGTAGCACACGAAGAGTGCGTGTGTCGTGAATCGAGACCACCACATGTATGACTTCGTGCTAGCATCATCCAGGCAACACATATTGGTAGATCCGTTTCTTGATATTTTCTACCTTATCGAAACAACCCGAAGGACTCAAATTCTCAGTTGTCTGTGACGCTACGAAATAGATCCTTTTTTCAGTAGGTACTATAATAATAACAGCCTTTGTTATCCAGCGTTACGTATGAAGAATTCATAAACACGAAGAATTAATAAAATGGACTTGGATTGGGATGAATGGATTTTTTTTACATATACCTTTTATATAACTGACAAGCTAGAGTTAATTACCCTATTGGATGACCACTATCGCACTACTGTTGGCAAGTGATGCTCTGTACGAGGGTAGAAATCACACCAGACCTATAAAAAAAAAAACGCATTCACACTCACAGCCCCAAACTAAGTTCAAAGACTTGTATCGTGGGTGCCGGAAACATTCACATCACACAAACATTACACCCAGAAGCACAAATATCCCTTGGGAAGGAATTTGTGCTCCTGCCGGGAATCGAACCCAGGATCCACTGCGCCAACTGGGTCGTCAATAGAGATTTACCTTTAAAGGCAGCTGTCGGGCCACCGTTTGGCGCTTGACGACCGATTTTAAAGTTGGAGCTGGTAAACCATGCATAATTATCCCTCTTTCCATCCAAAGGTTCACTGGAAGAGCTCGCTCTTAGCGAGAAGTCCGCCAATTATAGTTTAGCTTTAGATTAAGATTACCCCTGTAACTGATCTTTATTTGGTGTACAATAAAGACTATTCTATTCTTTTTCGATGTGGTAAACTATGACAAAACTATTGTTATAGTGCCATCTAGAAAATGCATACTTATGTAGAGTTAGGTACGTGCTATGTATCCACCTAGCGCGTATAAATATGTCTACTATAAGTACTATCAGCAGCAGAATGAGAAGCGTAGAGGGACCTCCATGTTTGTCATTCCGCTGCTAATACCCTGGCTTTCCTTTACATGTTCTCAAAGCACCTGCGGCATGAGAAGGGGTTAACAGCGTACTGTTTTTATAACGCCGGGTCCACCAAAGAAGGTAAATGGTGTTAGTCGTATGTGGTGGTTTTTAGGAGTTTTGTCGTTTTCGAATTGGGGCTGTGAGAGTGAAAGCGTTTATAAAAAAAACCGTTTGTAACATAGATAGGTAACAGGTAATAAGGGTGAGTTCTGATCTATGGAACTTACCAATGTAAAGTTTGGGTTCTTATTTTGTTTCTTTTTTTTGGTGATCGGCTAGCGTTGTACCTGATGGTAAGTGATGATGTTGTCTAGGGTAATAAACACGCTAAGGTAAGGCAGAATGACTGTTTCTTAAAGATAGCTATCGAAACATCATATTGATATGGCGAGATTTTCTACTAGATGTAAACAGCGATTGTATTTCGGTACAATGTAGCAACAGGCGAGCATGAAAATTTCCACTACCATGGTTTTCATCGCGATGCATCATCTTAGGACATATTTATTGATTTCACAAAATCCACAGCCTCAATATAATATTTTAAACAACACTTTCTTACTTAACTTATCTTACAGCCAATAATGGATTTACATTTCATACTATACATTTTTTATTCTTTAAAAAGACAGTTAAATTTTGAAAAATAACATAACGACAAAAGCCTAACACTACCTATACTTTGATTCCATCCATTTCCAAAATTTCCAAAATTTTAGAGTAGGTTGAATTTTTTGCACCTAGGGCTGCCGTCACCTCATTTCCTGACGCCCGCCGGATAAAAACTTCAAAAACCCCGGACATTTGGGTGTAATTGAGTTTTTCGCGGACCTAATTGACAATATATTTACAAGTCAAATTAAAACATCGTTAACATTTTCATGTTTTTATATTCATTCAAAACGGTTTGTTTGCTATTCTATGTAAAAAATCTACTTTAAACAACAGTCTTTCCGAAGTAATCTGGATAACAAAAATAATTAGGAATACTTTTTTGGCATCAAAATGAAAATAAAAAAACTATAATTTTGGTTCTGTACACAAATCTAGTTCAGTTAGGTACCCGGTTCAATGCAAATCCCTTCCGGACGGTCCCCGGACTCCCTCTAAACTAGGACAAATCCTGGGAATCCTGGACGGATGGCAGCCCTATCTGTACCTTTCAAATTAATCTAGTTTAAGATCATGTAAATATGCTTTTAAATAAGTCTTATTCTTTGAGTTAATGTTTAATTAATAGCTCTGTGAGCTTAAGACTGCGCGTATTTTTAGATATGGCTGAAATAAGTTTTTTAACGTTTTCAGCACCCATATCTCCGCCATTATGAAAAATTTTCAAAAAAATATTCAGCTTTTTTATGATTATTTTATGATAAAAAAATATCTGTAATTATTGAACCTGCTTACAAAATTTCAAGAGAATCCGTTGAGAAATGGGATCTGTAGAGGAGAACAACCGGAAATCCGTCGGACAATACGAAAGCAATTTTGCCCAAACTAAAAACGGAGGCGCTTCGCTCGCGCAACGCTCTCGTTCGGTCAATTATATTGTCTTTATAATAATATATATAATTCTTCGGTACGTGTGTCCTTGACTGAACTCCTTCTAAACGGCTGGACCGATTTTGATGTTTTTTTTGTGTGTGGATTCAAGAATGGTTTAGATTCACAATTCGATCTTACAATCTGTTTTTTATATAAAACCCACCCGCGCAAATAATGTTTTTTTTTATTCAAGATACGCAAACTTTTGACCGCTATCTCACCTGATGGTAAGTGACTGTTCGGTCGACGATGGAGCACGTTTGCCCAGAAGATGCCTATACACCCGCGACTTAAAAACTCCCATATTGTATTTATCAGGGAACACAGATAGGTAAGGAATTCCATTCTTTTGCACTTTGCATAATGGATGTGGAGACAAATATTCGCATACCTAATGAATGTGAAGCAGGCGAAGCCGCGAGAATCACTCAACGGGTTGTAATGTGCACCTCTCTTCAAGATTTAAGATGCTATGCCCAGCTTTGACGCAGCAAAATTATTAGCATTTTTAGAGGTGGTAGGGCATTTTGTGAGTTGCTCGCCTGGCTTGCTACCAAAGTAGCTTACCACCATCAAGTTGAAAGTCTGCCGCCAAGCCAAATACGGTGTTCCGGCAGTTATCCTTGAGAGCCTGCGTATTCCAGGTCTAGTGTGTTTACCAGCTTTGATCACATCGTCACTTACCATCAGGTGAGATAGTAGTCAAACACTAGCCTGTCACAAATAAAAAAAAAAAAAAATAGCACCTGGACGACCGAGCTTTGCTCATTTTTTTTATTGTTGCAGTTTTTCATTGCCTGAAAACACGGATAAAACGATGATTTCTAAAAATGAAGATCTATATAAGTCTAGATCGATTTATCGTCCCCATAATCCCCTGCATGCTAAACCGTATACGAGATTCAGATTATATATATACATATATACAAGAATTTCTCGTTCAAAGGTATTAGATTATGTTAATGATATCTAAAATTCTATTCAGCGTGCAGCGATCAGATTGTATGAAAACGATCGATGACCGAAGTGAGTTACCCTCGCATTGGCTTCCGTGGATATTAGGTTTCAACCAGACCATGCCTCGCTGCCTATGAAATGTGACTGACCTTAATAAGTATCGAACTCTAGATATTGTACAATATAGTACTTCATTAGCTATTAGATTTTGTTTTATACGCCGTATTTTGCTCCAACAAGGATGCATGGAGGCAAACTGCACAAGCTCTTAGCGACTACCTAATTTAGATATTAGAGTATAATTAAGTATTAGAGTTTTAAGAAATGAAAAAAAAATTATAAAAAGAATTCGCCGCCGAGTTTTTTGCTAGATTCTTCTCAAGATTGCTGTAATTTTGCGAATCTGGCAGTAGAGTCATTAACTTTCATGAGTGCCTCTTTGAGGCCCATGTTGAATAAACGATTTTGATTTTGAACATGAGTTGGAGACATTTTTTGGCTAAACACAATGCAGTTGTTTTATCAACCGACTTCAAAAAAGGATGTATGTTACGAGACTTATCCGCCAATTATGATTCGATTTTGATGTTTGGTAGATCATACTACAGAGGTGGTCCCATATAAATTTTATCAAAATCGATCCAGCCAAAACCAAAATATAAGCGTTGAAGTCGGTTTTTTAAGCTTTGCTTGCGTTTAATTATCAACTTAAATTACGCCGCGATACACAATAAACAAGGACTACGGGAACAAAGACTACAGGATGCCAGCAAATGAGTACCACGGTAGAAATCCATAGCTATTTCATAAACGCTAAACGCTTTTACACTCACAGTCCCACACTAAGTTCGATGACTTGTATCGTGGATGATCACTCATCACACCCAGAACCAGAAACACAAATGGTGTTTCTGGTTTGGGGAGAAAAATTGTGTTGCTACCGTGAATCGAACCCGATACCTGCTGTAGAAGTAGGACACGCACCTAAGTAAGCGGGCAGTTTAAACTTCGATCTGTGCATGTAGACGTATAAATCTTCAGGTTATACGCCGTATGAGTCAACAATATAATATGGGTGATAATACTATAGCACAGAATAAATAATAGTAGGCACTTCTGTAGTCAGATTGACTTATTGTCCGGTAATAGAACGGACTTATGTAAATCAAGTATTTCCTGTGCTGTTTAACCCATATGAACGAGTAATAAGAAGATATTTTAAGTTTATTGCAACTTTAGCTTTCTTATAATGTATCGCTGTACATAATCGTTGAAAATAATAGAGACATTATCACTTTGAAGTCAAATGTTACAATACTTTTGTGTTGCTTACTCAGAGTGACTTAGTAATAATAGTTAAGAGTAACTATTATTACTAAGTTTATATTATTAAGGTTGCCAAGTCTCAATAATTAAACGCAAACAAAACTTAAAAACAACCGACTTCAAATTAAATGTATTAAACACGCCTAATTGACGATAAATCAAAAACTGCTGATCAGATCTTGATCAAATTTAAGTGGGACCAAAGGGAAAGCAACAGCTTTCAAACAAACAATTGAAATTGGTTCACGTGGAGAGAAGTTATGAGGTAACACACATAAGAAAATAGAAATAATAAAATACAGTCGAATTGAGTACCTTCTTCATTTTTGTGAAGTCGGTAGAAAATAGAGACGGCATCTTTTCAACGTCAAATGTTTCAATAAGTAACGACGACTAGTTGGCGCAGTGGACAGGTCTCCGCCCTCTGCGCCGTGGGTCATGGGTTCGATTCCTGGCAGAAGCAAAAAATCCTACTCAAGGGATATTTGTGCTTCTGGTTCTGGGTGTAATGTCTGTGTGATGTGAATGTTTCCGGCACCCACGATACAAGTCTTTGAACTTAGTTTGGGACTGTGAGTGTGAATGCGTTTGTTTGTTTGTTTAAAAGTCACTTCGAAGTGATGATTTCTTTATTTTTCTTCAAAGTCAAATATTTCAATGCCAGTGTGTGGAAGTATGGGGTACTTTTACCTTCACTACGGCTATGACGTCTCAATGCAATGTTACGCTCGAACATGCAAATTATGCAAATATCGATAGTCTCACAGTGCTATTCACCAATGCCAATGACCTAGAAGTCTTTGTACACTGAAGGTCTCGATCAGGTGAAAACAAGAGTTTATTGTAGAAATTATTTTCATTATTAATAATATGTTATAGTTAATACCTATTTTATATTCAACATTAATTCGTCACGAAGCAACTTGTTGTTAGTATATACGTCAAAAGGTAAAGCTACACTAGCTGTGCCCCTTGGCACCACCCACGTTATGATTATATTAAAATAAACCTATGAGCTGTTTCCCTTTGTCCTGTCTACGTTAATTAGCATGAAAAGTAGAGTATGGTCAATCTGGGTGTCTTCAAGTCTATAGTGAATTGGTACCTCCTAGGCAAGCATGTTTCATCTTCGGCCGCATCGTCACTTTCCATCAGGTGAGATAGCGGTCAAATGCTTGCCTATCTTGCATAAAAAAAATCAATTTCAGGGACTAGAACTTAATTAATCTTGTATATATATATAAAACAAAGTAGGGTTTGTTACAACACTTATAACTCGAGCACTGCTGGATCGATTCTTATTTGTTGGATTTGTCTCCACCTCGACTAGCAGAATATATAATACGGATGATAAATGTAGAAGCGAATTGCTTAGAGAGAGCTGGAGGTATGTCAACTATAAATCAATGACGCTTGACTGTTTGTCTTGTTGTTTCATGGTAAAATGGCTATAATGGCTGTAATTTTGCGAATCTGCACGAGTCTGAAATGAGTTCCTCTTTGAGGCCAATGTGAATAAACAATTTTGATTTTGAAAACGGGCTTGGCGGAGCAGTCGACTATATTCTTATTGGTACCTTCAGCCCACAGCTCTTTATCTTTCGGTCCAGCTGACACAGCTTACACGTAGTCGCACATTTTCTCTGGCACATACACAAACTTTGTAATTTATTATTTTCATTATCAATATAATCATATCCTTCATACTATAAAACATTATTTGCGCATATAACGTACATGTTATGTACATTTATCATTATTAGTGTACGTTCAATTAATTCGTCACGAATCAGTCTGCTATTGATTTATTGGTACCTACTTCATACGGTATAGGTAATTTATTGGTATTATTTGGTTATTAAGAATTCTTTGCATAATAAATTTACATGTGTATGCCGAACACTGGTAGGTAGAGATGGTTTAATTTAAACTGAACGCTCCCTCCATTAATGTCAAACAAGTGATGTGATCTAGAAATACAAATATTAATATAAATGCATATTATTTAGGACGATTGAAACTATCCATTATAAGTATTACGTAAGTATGGATGCGCATAGTTTTTCACTTGACCCTACAATTATTTATAGGTACTGGGTCAAAGTATAATAACAATGCCCTAGTATTTACCCTAGTAATGACTTAGGCGACCATCGATAGGTATGTATTTGTTATAATTTAAACGTAAGCAAAGCTTAAAAAAACCGTCTTCATCGCTTATGTTTTGGTTTTCGATAAAATTTATATGGACCACCTCTGAAGTATAATCTACCAAACAAAAAAATAATTTTGAGAATCGGTCCACAAATGGGGAGAAATCGGTGAACAAACTTAAAAAAAATACAGTCGAACATAGTATCTCCTCCTTTTTTGAAGCCGGTAAAAAACACTAGGTATATGAAATGTTGCCTAACAGCGCCATCTACGAATCATGCGGTAAGTTTTAGCAGAGTGTGTGAGGTCGAACTCTGCGGCGCAGTCACTTGTTGTAGAGATTCTCGTTCGTTAGAGGAACGAGTTGAATGTTAGTTTGTGTGGCGTGTAAAAGAGGGCAGCACATATTTTTTTTCGTTGTGCGTTAATATTTGTAATTAAATATTTGGGTTGTTGAAGAAAGATGAAAGAATATAATTTAAATAAGAATAATAATAACAATGGAACAGTTTTTCAAATAATCCATCTACCAGAGACCTACAGAAGTTCAATCATGGTAAATATTTACTACTTCGTTTGGGCTTATGTGTAATATTTTTTCAGAGCGTCTTTCAATCCATAAAAACAACACTCGAACATGTCTATAATTTTATTAAATCAACTTGCATTTTATTGGATAACAGATGTGAATCGCAGAACAATACAGTATAGTACATGGCTGAAGTACATTAATTTCATAACAAAAACGCTTTTACACTCACAGCCCCACACTTATTTCAATGACTTGTGTCGTGGGTGCCGGAAACATTCAAATCACACCCAGAACCAGAAACACTATTATCCTTTGGGGAGAAAATTTGTATTCCCGTATTCCCGTCGGAAATCGAAATCCGACACCCCCTGTAAGGCAAACGCAACTAAACCAACGAGCAGTTCGATATTTCAGTATTTCATTTTCGCTACAAAGTTAGATTTGAATCGAAAAAGCGCATTCACCGAGACGATGCCCAACTCTTGACTTGAAATATTACAAAAAACATACGATCGGTCACAATCCGTTGCACAATCGAACGGTCGAGCATAGTCGAACATAGATATAGATTCGTTGTTGTCTGTTAGATTCGTTGTTGTGTAGATATCTGCCAAACTAAAGCTAGACCTCTAGCAAACCTTTCATGTTGCATTTTTTATACTTTTCACATTTACTCGTTTATATTTTTCATATATTCGGTGGAATGGCGTTGGTTTAGATTAGTAAATCACTATTTAGGAAATGCTTTTGAGAGAAAGGTTTATATAAAGGCCTACCTAAGATACTTTATTTTAATTATTCTATGATCTTAATTATAATTGTTATATATTACTGGCCGTGCCCCGCGGCTTCGCCCGCTATTATCAAGTTAAAAAGTAGCCAATGTGTTAATTCTAGGTATAAGCTATGTGCATGCGAAATTTCATCCATATCCATTCAGCCTTTAAAGCGTGAAGAGGGAACAAACATACTTACACACTTACACACAAACTTTCGGATTTATAATATTAGTAGGATAATTTTTTATACCATGTGCTTGACAACGACATCGCGCCAAAACTAGTTTTAATTGTTATGATGCTTTAAATCAACTACTTACATTGTTAAAAATCCGTTCAGATTAATAGTAAGATAGATTAAAACATTTAGAGATGTTACATACATACATTGTATGTAACATCTCATTGCCCTCGTCTTTGTTTCCCGAACGGTATAATCTGGGAGTTTTCAAGTCAAGAGTGAATAGGTACCTTCTAGGCAAGCATGTCAATCATATTCGGCCGCATCAGCACTTTCCATCAGGTGAGATTGTGGTCAAATGCTTGCCAATGGGGGACAAAAAAAACATATAACATGATGCGGGCTTAACCGCGCGGCATAGCTAGTTCCACAAAAACAAAGATTACGGCCGTCTCAAGCCGTTGCACAATCGAATGGGCAAGCGTTGACTATAGATAGGTACTGAGTACTATTATCTAGGGCATATGTATGTTGGTACACTTGATTTATGCCCTGCAGTCTGCACCAGACAGTGGCGGTTTGCAGTCGCGTAATTAAATTCTATCAATTGATCTACCGGCACTAATTGCGATCTATATTTATTGCACCTTCGAATGTGGTAAGAGAATCGCACATGTAATCATTTGCAGTAGTAAAGCCGCAGAAATCTAAATTGGTTTTTATGAAATTAATTAGAGTGTCTCCTAAAATATCTAACTTTGTAACCGTTTTACTTGGCATTCATAATAAACACTTATATTTTCATAAATAAAATATTCGTGGGATTGTGTGATATGAGAAGGGACTCTTACTTCTTGGAATATTCATTACATATATTAAACAATATTGAAGAGACTGGATATTACGATACAGGACTTATTCTCGTATGGGAAACAGGGCTCACTACTTATGTAGCATTATTATTACGTCTTTGTTTCCTGAACGGTACAATCTGGGTGTCTTTAAGTCTAGAGTGAATAGATATCTTCTAGGCAAGCATATTACATCTTTGGCCGCATCTTCACTTTCCATCAGTTGAGATAGTGATCAAATGCTTGCCTATCCAGTATAAAAAAAGAAATGTGTATAACTACAACAAAACTACAAGTACTTCTCTACCCATTTCTGACCAACTTCAAAGGAGGAGGTTCTATATTCGACTGTATGTTTTTTTTAATGTATGTTCACCGATTTCTCCCTCATTTGTAGACCGATTCTCAAAAATCTATTTTTGCTGGGTTGACTATATTTCAGAGGTGGTCTCATATTAATTTTACCGAAATCGATCAAGCCAAAACCAATACATAAGCGGTGAAGTCGGTTTTTTTAGGCTTTGCTTAAGTTTAAATTATCAATCTTTGATAGTCTAGCGTTTAATCGTCTTACTTATGGTAATAGATGATGCGGTCGATGATAAACATGTCAGGTCTTGAATGACTGACTCTCAATATTTTATTGGTATATAGACCTATTTCATATTTGCCCCTCAATAAGTTTTATATGACTTGTGTCGTGGTTGCCGTAAATATCACACAGAAACACAATTTTTCCCTGGGGAGAATTTTTTTATTCCTGTCGGGAATAGAACCCGATACTGCTTAGAAGGCGAACACCCAACTAAGCCAACGGGCATACATCATATTAGAGATACCTTTACCCAGACAGAGCCAAACAAAGGCTTCAAAATTATGAAACCGCGTTTTTGCGTAATACTCCCACATGATACGAATATTATATTCTATTTTATTAAATCCTTCGTCTCCTTTTAAGACGCCTACAAACGTCTAGTATCCTAAAAGGAGACTGCTCTAATTTAATTTTCGTTGCTGTAGTAAGTAAGTTTTTTCCTTATTATTGAAGGTAGATGTACCCTTTTTTCTGGTCTGGCGAAGTAGAATTGTAATTAATGTGAACCTCGCTGTTCTTGACCTTTCTTTTGACAGGGTAGCTATAGTGGAATCTGTTTTTTTTGTTTTCTTAGATTTTTTTTTTCTTTTCTTTCCTATTTTTATTTATTTTATTTATTTAAGATTTTTCGATTTCTTTTTTTTTCTTTCTACTATTTACGAGTTTTTAAGTGAAACATTAAGTATTAATCATCACGTTTCTCTCTGATCTAGCTGTATTAATTTCAATAAATGCATAAAGTTATGTAAATTACTCTAAATTAGTTTGTGTCAATTTATAAAATTTAAGTAACTGATAATATATAATATCATAAACGTAAACGCTTTCACTGCCCCACACACTCAATCACAACCAGAACCAGAAACACAAATTTACCTAGAGGAGAAAACTTGTGTTTCCGCCAGGAATCGAATGCTATGCTTAGAAGGCGTACACCAGCTAACTAAGCCAACGAGCAGTTCGATGCAATTTTACTCTCTCCGAAGTATAAGAACACGCCAAACATGTCAATTCATTAAACAAGCAAAATTACCATTTTCACAACGACATTAAACCAAAATGTAACAGGAAAACTGAGTTTAAAAAAACTAGTGACACAAGTTTAAGCATAAAAGGTCATAACAAGAATGGCCGATAAAGTTTAAACTGGTTCCGAGGCTTCCAAGAAAGCTCGGGTCCCAATAACATTGTTGTTTCCAATTTGAAAGCACGTATACATAAATAAGGATAGTGTGAAACTACCTTTTGAGAGCTCTTTTCTTGGAAACTGAACCTAATGTAAGAAATACGGTTTTGTTTTACACGTAAAGTTCCGCTTTTGAATTTGTATATAGGTATAATAAATGTACCTATACGTAGTGCGCTCATGATATATGAATATGTGCACCGAAATATAGGCAATTGGCACTATAATCTCCAATAAATAAACATTAAACTTATTCATCAAGTTATAATTGAAACGAAAGCAAAGCTTAAAAAACCGACTTTATCGCTTATATTTCGGTTTTGGTTGGACCGATTTCGATAAAATGTTTATAGGACCACTTCTGAAGTATACTCTACCAAACAAAAAAAGAATCATCAAAGTCGATTCAGAATTGGCGGAGATATCGGGTACTTCCCAACGGATCATAATATCGGATTTTCACATTAACCGATCATAAAAGTTGTTCCCATCTGATCATAAGATCGGTTGCAACTAAAATAAATTATCTATTATTCTTCCCAACTGATCATTAGATCCGTTGGGACTTCAGTAAATTATATATTGTTGTTCTGAACCGATCATAGGATCTGTTGGAACTCGTAGCATTCATAAAAAAACACATTCTAAGTAAGTGTACTTACCTAATACATTTATTTAATGTAGCCGAGGTAACTACTCATATAGAAGGAAGCTGGAGCAAGAGAATTACCATAAATACTTGTATTTGTCCTTGTCCATTTAGAAAGAGTACAAAAATAGGTATACAATAAATAAATATACTGAAAGCTGTGCGCCGCGATTCTTGGGTTCGATTCCCGGAAGAAGGATATTTTTTCTTTCCAGGGCGTATGTGCTTCAGGTTCTAGGTGTGATTGTGTGTGTGTGTGATGTAAATACAACGTTGAAAAACGTGATTTTTGCTCCGCTCCAAAACTCCAATAGAAGTTCTAGTAAAGTTTCTACCACTTTAGTTAAGTGGTATAAACTTTACTAGAACTTCTAGGGCATGACTTGACTATGACTAGACCTCGACTCTTTTACTTGACTTTGACTGTGACTTGTGACTAGGACTTTTAATATTAAATACACTTGAAATATATTATTACTGGCTAAATGCACAAGATTGTGAAGCCAAAATTAAAAAAAAAGGATTAACGTTATTTTTCTCTAATATTTGGCTTTGCTATCTATGTGCATTTAGCCAGTGTGAAGTAATACAATATTTCATCTTATTTACTTTTAAGTTTTCATAACTAGTCCTAGTCACAACCAAAGTCAATTAAAAGTGTCATGGTCCAGTCGTAGTCAATTCATTCCCTAGTAAAGTGATAGAAGCTTTACTAGAACTTCTATTGGAGTTTTGGAGCGAATGCAGCATCGAAGTTTTCGCACCTACATAACAGCAATGTAAACACGCATCATCACTTGAATCGTCAGTCACGTAGGATGAGCTGACTAATAACATATACATGCCAATGATTTCCGTGGTTTATTTCACCTTGGCACTAAGACAATGGTCTTGTAGTATTATTTATTGTACTATGATCCCTTACGTTATGGCCACAATGAGTTTAATGGGTAAGTACGTTAGCATATTAATTAAAACCATTATGTAGATAGGTAAGTACATATTAGATTTCCTATCTATAAAAGTATATATCTGTTTAGAAAGATAAAAATAACGCTTTGACACTCCCAGCCCAGACACTAATTTCGATGACTTGTGTTATGGGTGCTTTTATTTTTTTATGTACCATAGGCAAGCGTTTGACCACCATCTCACCTGATGGAAAGCGATGATGCGGCCGAAGATGTAGCATGCTTGCCTAGAAGGTACCTATTCACTCTTGACTTGAAGACTCCCATATTATTTTTTACATTTACATCTATATTATACACAATTACACCCAGAACCACAAATTTCCCTTGGGAAGAAAACTGGAGTTGCCACAGGGAATCAATTCCGATACCTATTAGAAGGCGGACTCGCACCTGACTGATCCAAAGGGCAGTTCAGGTTGAAGGACATAAACTGAATAACATTAATTATTTGCAATATTTATCTCTTTTTAACATGTATTTTTAGTGGTGTGCAAAGATAAATTAAAATCAAAATCAAAATCGTTTATTCAGATGGGCCCCAAAGAGGCACTCATGAAAGTTAATGAATCTATTGCCAGATTCGCAAAATTACAGCCATCTCGAGAAGAACCTGGCAAGAAACTCGGCGGCGCATTATTTTTCCATTCATTTTTTTTTTTAAACATTCTTCATTTCTAATACATAATTATCTTAACCTAGGTGTTATTATGGTAGTCGCTAGAAAGAGCCTGTGCAGTTTGCCTCCATGCATCCTTGTCATTAATATAGTCTGTGGTTTTATAATAAGCTTTCATAATTAATGCCCGTTTTATTACAGATTTGAACTTTCCCAGTGGTAATTCAGTTACGATTTTAGGAATTCTATATAAGCCTGATAATAGAACTTTTCAACATAAATGCTACAGGGTCTCCCCCAAAATAGATATATATTTAACTATCAAAGTAAAAACCTTAACTACAACATTGAAGGTAATCTATCTTTGCAGTTTATTATGATCTAGTCAAGTGCTTCAAGTCTCAAAACTATCGTCGCAAAATTAATAAGTAAATTGCTGCTATTGCAACTATAACTCGTTCAGGCATGGGTGTAGGAGGACTGCCTGAATTATGGCGTGTGTCACTATTATGTATTTAGGTCTATTGTATTGATTTATTAGGCCATATTTTAGGCCTTTGTGGCAACGTAAGCTATCGCAATCTGCACCTGTGTGGTCAAAAACTTAATGGATTGTTGGGTAATCCCATTTATGTAAGATTTTTGAAAGCTGATCGGATGAGTTGAAATTGTAGTCTTTTTTAAAAGTGAGTAATTGTTAGTTGCTGTATCCAACTGCTCGATTATTTATATGTGTTGCAACAATTTATTTTCCTACTAGCTGCGTCCCGCGGTTTACCCGCGTAAGTTCCGGACTCGCGGGGATTCCGGGATAAAAAGTAGCCTATGCGTTAATCCAGGGCTACCTGCATACCAAATTCATCATAATTGGTTAAACATATTGGTAAATTAAAAAAAAAAAAATGAATGAAAAAAAATGCGCCGCCGAGTTTCTTGCCAGGTTCTTCTCGAGATGGCTGTAATTTTCCGAATCTGGCAATAGATTCATTAACTTTCATGAGTGCCTCTTTGGGGCCTATGTGAATAAACGATTTTGATTTGATTTGATTTGATTGGTCCAGCCGTTTGAGCGTGGAGAAGTAATAAACATACAAAGACACAAACCTTCGCATTTACAATATGAGTGTGGATGTGATTGTGTGAAGTGTGATTTTATCAACTGATTTCGGGAGTAGTACCTATAATATCTATATACCTTCTTTTGATACCATTCCAGAGTCTTGTTCCGCCTGTAGGTTGACCTAATTAGTTTTTCTGGAATAAGGTTTTACTGGCATGGGTTGCTCACTAATATGCAAATGTTTTCTTTTAACACTGATTGAAAAAAGAAATCGACAAACTATTAAGTATCATTGATAAGATATTTAAAAATCATCATTAAGTTTCTTTTCCCATTTTTCGTTTTAAAATTACCGTGAGTTAGTGTGATGTGATTTTTTTCTACTCACGACACAAGACATAGAGCTTAGTGTGGGGCTGTGAGTGTGATAGCGTTTATGTTTTTTTTATGTTACTGCCCTAGTGGCGCTAATGCTGGGTATTTTTGTTTCTTTTTAGTCAACAGTAGTTGTGATTGCCACCGCATAACTAGTAACCGAACTTTAATCAGTTAAATCACACCCGAGTCTCATGATACAGGCCTCGAGCTTATGAGTAGTTTGAGATTTTTTATGTTAAAACTTTTCTGCATATTTATGGTAACAAGTTAATTTGTATACTTTTTTGGTAATAAATATTTATCTTATCTTTTAACTGTTTTTGTATTTTGATCTCACATAAGCCAATTACAAGCATAATTAACGATTAAAAAATTATAATCTTACAATATTAAAAAAATAACCTTAAAAAAATATAGTATTTCAAAAATATAGTCTTTCAATTCTTGAGAGAAAAGGTATCTTCTAGACAAGCATGCTACATCTTTGGCCGCATCATCGCTTTCCATCGGATGAGATAGTGGTCAAATGCTTGTCAATCGAGAATTAAAAAAATCTCGTCCGCCACTGGTGAGTTGTTTATTGAAGGGAAATTAGCCTCATACCATGAACTGGATTTATACTATTTAAAATTTCTCGCGTTCGTTAAAGTTGCGTATAATATACATACAGGTAGATATTATAAGTACGTAGTAACAATATTTTTCATTGAGATTTCAGTTAAGTAGGTGCCTTTATCGTTACAAGCAAAAGTAAATTGGATGATCCCCAATTTTCTAAAAGCATGTATATTTAATGTATTTAATATCAAATTCGTTTGAAACTTGGGCCATGTTATACCCGAACTTCGGATTAAGGATTAAGTCTAGCACGCGAAGCCAACGGTCCTCCCTTTTCAACTTCAAAAACAAAACGTTGATAAAAAGGTAAACATTTTCCTGTTTGACATTTAATTTAAGTATTTCTAAAGCTTAAATAGTAGGTATTTGGTAGCGAAACCATACAGTACACCAAAGTTTAACACTAAAATTACTTTTTTTTTATTTCAAAAAACCGACTTCACCGCTTATCTTCGGAACTTTGATCAGATTAGATGTACTAAACACGCCTTATTGAAGATATTTCAAGAACTACTGATCAGATCTTGATCAAATTTAAATGGTACCAATTGGAAAGCAACATTTATGAGGTTATGAGGTAACACACAACAAAAAAAATACAGCCAACTTGAGTACCTCCTCCTTTTACCTCTCCTTGTGAAGTCGGTAGAAAAATATCATTAGTATGATTGTTTCACACCTACGCTTAGCTATAGATAGGATGGTGTACGTGGAGTACACTATGGAGACTATGATGGAGTACAATATTCTATTCTTTTTTTATTATTTTTTATGCTTGATAAGCATTTTTATAATCCACTCCACCCTAAGACTGTCTGGAAGAGATCGCTGTTAGCGATGAGACCCCTGATCGTACAGTTTATTTTGTTTATATTATTTATTTTTAAGAGATTTTAGTGACAGTAAAGAGTTATCTATTTAGCATGATAATTGATATGACAAGCAGCAGATCAAGGTTAGCAAAATTATTCTTGGTTTTAGGAATTTCTTTTTCGTTTGACCTATATGTTATTTCACGGTAAGTGATCATGTGATGGATAACAGCCGATGGCTCTCGAGAATATATGTCGGAACATCGGATATAGTGATTTTAGCGAAAGATATTTCAAGCACGAGAAAATGTCATAACATACCATGAATTTCATCACGATGATATCAATACAATACAAAAACTCTTTATTGACACCAAAAGATAAATACAAGTTACAGAGAAACTTAAAAAGATAGTTACAATGGGCGGTCTTATCGCTCAGAGCGATCTCTTCCAGACACCCTTTGGATGGAAATATAAACGAAAAGATAATGTAGGGATGGTGGTGATAACGTTATCGGCCAAGCTCAAACCGAAGGATCTCTTTTTTATTCCAGATAGGCAAATATTTGAGTACTATCTCACCTGATGGTAAGCGACGTTATGGTCGACGATGCAGCAAGTTTGCCTAGAAGATACCTATTCACTCGTGACTTGAAGAATCCCATATTGTAGGTACTTATTAAGAAACACCGACTCAGGTAGTGAGTTCCACTCCTTTCTGAAACTGCGACTCACGAGGGCCAATCGCTATACGAAATCACGAATGCGGCAACACATAGCTTCAAAATGTAACACATATGTATTATGTAATATGTAACATAATACAATATATGTATTGTCAATATATGTATCGTCAGTAAGTCTTGTAATATCCAGATTTAGAGTGTTCCAGTCAGAAACTCGTCTTCCTCACTTCTGTCTACTTAAAGCTAATCCAACAAAGGCGTCATGTAGGCTGCAGCACAATTTAGTCCCAAGACCGTGGGTAGACCCCTAACACGATTTATGGAACATGTGAGAGTCCCAATAACTAATGCGTAATCTGTGGTATAAGCCTGATGTGTTGTAGTGTCTGTTAGGTAATCTGTGCCTTCAGCTTGTCACTGGGCAATCCCTGCTGGGCTTACCGCCTACGCATTTGGACACATGGCATTGTGCATTGAAATATTCAGGAGTGTGTAATCCCCTCTTTATGTTGAGCACGCAATGTTTTGACATTGTATTTGCTTACGACTAAGTACCATCGATATACGAGTGCAGTCTGTCTATCTGAGCAGTACAGAATCACAAATCAGTTAATCATCTGGCGGAGTGGAATAATGGGTGATCTTTTTACGAGGATTTCAAAGTTAATTAGATAAAAGTTAAACCCGATACTAACATAATAATATGCCGGGGATGGGGGAACTAGATCGTGCAGTTCCTTAGCACACTCTCCGAAATGTATTCTATAAAAAACCGAGCGACTAGTTACCATGCGGCGATGACCCAAGATAAAAATAACCCCCGTAGAATTGAGACAAATTCAACGATATATAGGTTATAATCGATTTGTTACATACATACGGTGCTAAAATCATAACCCTCCTTTTTGCTTTACCGTAGTCGGTTGAAAAAGAAGGTTACATTTACTCAGTTAAAAGGAAAACGGTTCCTATTGGTCTCAGATGTAGGCCACAAACAGATGTGACATTTACTTGTTATAGCATATTTTTGTCTAGGTTTCTTCTTTGTTCAAGTATATATAAGTTTGAATAGCCAAAGTTGGCCAAAAACCAAGCTTATCAGCCCGTGCGTGCCCTAGCATTATAATAATAGAACTTGCACTGTTTAGCTAACAATCCCTAAGTACTGCTACCTGCTATGAACGACCGAAGCGAGACTTGGGGGTCTATGATAACAATTTGATTATTCGGCGTCGTGCCGCTACAATGTACGATAGTTCATTTACAAGAGCAGTGCTTTAACTATTGCAAAATGAAAGAACTATGGGTGATGAAGGGACACTGACTATCTCAAAACTATAGGCTTTTTTCGTGTCTGCAGTCTCAATCAAAAATAGTAATCATAACCGTAATGTTATATGTAAGGAACTGTGTTCGGCACGCTTAAATTAAATTGGATATGTTTTATTCTTTGGATGGCTTTGCCAAGTTTTAAATCCATTGACCGATAAGCCAAAAGACTCATTAGTCATCGACGTAAGGTTGCGAGCTTATCGGTTTTCTATCGTTTAAGTTTCGAGTATGCGCGCAGGAGTTACACCTTGCCTTTTTTACCATCTTACAACAAGAAAAACTAGCAAACGTCATCCAATTATGGTAAATATACCTCCAATTTACTTGAAGCGTTCGAAGGATGGACTTTATCCTCCGTGCAGCGAAGGAGTGGAACGCATTGCCAGCGTCTTTGTTCCTTGAACGGTATAATCTGGGACTCTTTAAGTCACTCCGTATTACTATCTGTAAATATGACCTGATCAAAGTATTCCTTATAATCCTCAATATACGATAGAAGTCAAACGCTTGACTATCAAAGATAATAAAATCCTTATTCCAAGATATAAGCATTAATCGAAAACGACGTTACCTGCTGACTTCCAGAAAATAATCATTTAGAAATCAAAGAAAAACCGCTCAAGGTTGTTCTACTGTTATTAAAACTACAACCTGCTGCAGTGCTAGCACCGTTTTAAGGTAATCTTCGCTAATGATCGCTGCCTCCCTTCTGAAACAACATCGCACCCCAACAATTTAGAGGGAAATTAGTTTTCAGATTGGTAGTTGGGGTACCTGATGTTTGATTAACGAACGGCCTGACTACCTGCTGTATGGTAAATAGTCGATATATAGGCGTTAACGACTAGGGGGCCTTTTACTGATTTAGTTCGGATGTTTCGATGTTGTGAGGCTGCTTTTTTAAAAATAATCGGATACCGTTTTATGATTGCAGGCAAAGAGGTAGGAACATGTAATTATGTAGGTATGTATATTACAGGTTTGAGATTTGAGGATCACTTCTAATAATCCAATAATTAATGCACAATTTATTCACTGAGTGACACTGATTATACCTACGGCACAGATAAATGGCAAAGTATAACAGAGGTCAGAGACCAATATCCAAGAAAATATATATTTTTTACCGACTTAAAAAAAGGAGAAGTTACTATGTTCGACTGTATGTTTTTTTATGTATGTTCAACGATTTCTCTCCCATTTGTGGACCGATTCTCAAAATTATTTTTTTGTTTGGTAGATTATACTTCAAAAGTGGTCCCATATAAATTTTATCGAAATCGATCAAGCCTAAACCAAAATATAAGCGGTGAAGTCGGTTTTTTAAGATTTGATAGGCAAGCATTACAAGTAATCGCTGGCATCCGAAAAGTATAACATACAGAGTGTGGCGTAATTCATGGATAACCCTACAGATATAATAGGAGACATCATGTTGGTACAGAACAATAAAAAATTAATTGAAGAACTGCAAATAATACTAAAATTTACTTCTTCAGTTGGAATTATTTCTAGTTTTCTACCGACTTCACAAAAAAGGAGGAGGTACTCAATTCGACTGTACACATTTTTATTATTTTTTATGTAGGTATGTTACCTCATAACTTTATTCCACGTGAACTGATTTTGAAATGTGTCTTTGTTTGAAAGCTGTTGCGGTCCCATTTAAATTTGATCAAGATCTAATCAGTATTTTTTCAGTTATCGTCAATAATAATAATTAATCCATTTATTTCAAACGTAATCCATAAATTACAATAAACACAAATCAACAATAACTTTGCTTGCATTTAATTATTCAATGATAATTATTTTCATTCTTTCTTTCATAAAATTGAATCTCTATTAAAGAACTTTAAATGAAGAAAATGCTTGATCTATAATATATAAAATATTATGGTTCTTTTAACTTGTGCAAAAAAAGCAATGAACAGGATAATGAGGATCTCTTGAAATGACGTTTTTCCACAAAAAGTTTATTACGCTTGAAGGAATGATATCGCGTAATATTTTTATGAGCTTGTAACCAATTACCTGCCGAGATACCTACTTAAAATATCATTACAGGCAATTTTAATATTTAAAGCTATCTGGGTAAGCTACCTATTATAGATATCAACATATGACGGATAGATATCAACCGTTTGTACTCTGCAAAGGACTAAAATTGTTATATCCAGGTATACTAACATACTTTAAAAAACCGTTTAAATATGATTATGATACCTATTGTATTGTTTGTAGTGACCTAAGGGACAAGATATACAAAGCGCCGAAGGCGCGCGCCCCGGGCGCTGTGAAGGTAAAATGTATGGCGCGTAAGGGACCTTGATATACAAAGCGCCCAGGGCGCGCGGCCGAACGCACGCCCGCAACTCCTTTCCCCGTGCTGCCGTTTTGTATGCTGTCGTCATAAAAAAACTGCCACCTTATTCCTACATTTCCCAAATGTAACTTTTCCCTAACGTGAATTTTTATATTTGTATTTTATCGAACATGCCCTTGTGTAAATTTATCCATAATCCGGAAAATGACGTTACATATCCCCATAAGACGTTAAAAATAAGGAATGAATAATTTCGTCGCTTGAAACAGGGCTTAGGTAGTTTAGCGAGTAATAGGGCATGACACCCTATAGCCGCGGGTTTAAACCCCGCTGCAAGCAATATTGTTCCTTCTAAAAATCTACTACTTTAGTCTGTGTTTAGTACTTTAATACTACTATAGATGGCTAATGCTACAGAAACATAAGAATATTGCAATTTATCCACAATCTTACGATTCCTTCCTTCAATAAAATTAAACGCTACCACTCTCCTATACTTAAATTGAATTTCCTAAGAAAATTCCAAAGTACCCCTTCGTATATTAGACGAGTAGTATATGACAGATCCTTTGCCGTATTAATAAAACATCGACGCCTGTTAAATCCGATGTAAAGCACAAAATGTAGGTCATAATCCAGGGGAGGTAATATCGTCAACTCTACCATTAAATAGGATACCATCAGTTATGTTTTTTTTATTATTGTGCTTATTCAGTGTGTGTGCTAATATCCGGCAACTGCGACACGAGTTTTCGAACTTAGTGCAGAGTGTGCTGAGATTGATAGAGTTAATCTATTCGTTTCTTAAATAAAAATAAATCAAAGTAGAGCTTTGAATAGACTTTACAATTACTACTCTACTCTTCTGCCTAAAAATGCAGAAAAATTACAACTACATCAATATAATTAGTAGATATTAAATAATCCTTTTTTTTTATAAAATATCTTGGCAAGTTTGAATAATAAACAACCATATTACGAGTATCAGTACCTAGGATAAAATTTAAAAACATAGTCGTTCGCAGTAAGTTTTCATTTAGAGAAGCCTACACAAGGAAAGCTCTCCCAAGGGGAAGGTACCCCTTGAGATTCTGTAGGTTTAATAAGGCCCTCCTCAAGCACCAGCCAGTTCACAAAAGGGCTGAAGAATAAAGGAAGGACGTTTATCATTCGAACAGCACTCACAAACTCTACATTAACTATTGAGATCGTCTTCAGATCCAGAGCTATAAATAGGATACCTATTTATAGCTTACTATATAGTAAAACTAGGTTTTACTGGCACATCGTCATTTTCTAACACAAATGTCGTAGGAAAATACATTTCTAAAATGCAAAAAAATAAATACTTGAAAACTCATGACATTAGGTAAAACATTTTATAGTCATAACATATCTCAAAACATAGATATACCTATTTTAAGTGCGATTTCGTTCGATAGTCTCACTATTTTCTGCCTGACACTATTAGCAATATATAAGACAGATAGTCCCGCCTAACTCAGACATCTGGTCACCCCAGCTATTACCCGTCTAAAGCCCGTGCAAAAACGCCATAGACGGACGGATTAAAACAATTTTTATGTTTATTTTTAGTACAAGTCCGACCCGGTTTACCCGTGGTAGGTCTATAAACCCGTTTAAGATACAGCTATATTTCATAAGTGCGGGAGATGACCAGATGTTAGAGGATTACTAAGGTTGTAAACAATGTAAGTGGCGCTTCGCTGTAGATGAAAAACAAGCGAACTTTTTACGCCGAAATGGGAATGCGACAAAACGAATTATTTATGTTTGTTATGATATGTTATGTATATTTTGTTATGATTTATGAGAAAACCGTCTTTTGGTAATTTTTATTTTCAAAATAACTTTATTTTGACTAACATCGATTTGGCAGAGTTAGATTTCTATTTTACATCTACAAGGAGCTTGACTATCACTTATCCTACTTTTTGGTAAGTTAAGGTCGAAGGTGGTAAATACGCTTGGCCTAGAATAAATTCCATATCTTGTACTATATATATGTGTGATGTTTATATATATGTGACGCTGTATAATAGTGTTTTTTCTTCACACTCACAGCCCTATACTAAGTTCAAAGAGTTGTGTCGTGAGAGATAATCAAACAAACAAAAGCAAACACATTCCGAATAACAACCCCGCACTAAGTTCAACTTGTATACATTGGCGGAAACATTCACATCACACACAAAAACACACCAAGAACTAGAAACACAAATTGTTCTTGGGGAGAATACTTGTATTTCCGATACCCGCTTAGAAGGCGGATGTGTTAACAACGCCAACGGAAATATTCATATTTTTTAAGTTACAACGAATATTAATTAAGTACGTACGTAGTTCATGAATAATATGTATTTTAATATAATTTCCCAAACGCCAGACATCTGCAAATTGTTAGTTTCACTCAAGGCATAGTAGACCCTCGTCTTGTCACTAGCAACTTTCTATATCATTCTTGAAGTTGAAATATTCTGAAAAAGTCCCGCCCTCAGACGAAAGCGTGCCATCTGTTATCTCCAATTCGCAGACGACAACTTAGAATATTAATGTTATTTATTATAATGCAAAGCAGCATTTGGCCCTTTTAAAGGCGGTCCTCGCGATAGACAAGTTGTAGGTGACATTAGATTAGGTAAAGACGCTCGATGATAAGAAACAGACGTGCAATATTATCATCCAAATACGCAAAAACGAATGAGATACGAGTGAATTCGTAGAATGTCACTAGGCATCGTAGTAATTATTAATTGCCCGTTTTGGTTTAGTTAGGTGCGCGTACGCCTTATAAACACAGGCAACGTGGGAAATTTGTGTTTTTGGTTTTGGGTGTGATTGTATGAGTGATGTAATTATTTCTGGCAACCATAACACAAGTTATCGAATTTAGTGTGGGACTGTGAGTGTGAAAGTATTTAAAATACTATCTGTGCCCCTCGGCTTTACCTATGTTCTTGGTGAATCAGGATAAAACATATATGTTAATAAAATACTTTTGAACTTCTCCAAGGTTAAAACAGACAAACTATTTACAGTTCCACCGTTCACCCACATTTCACCGACATAGACTTAACCAAAGATGTGAATGTCGATATTCAGGTCCTTAACGTAACAGACTAAGTGAGAAGACTTCAAATAACTGAATAATTTCAACTAGTGTTGTGTTAGTGTATATCAGTGTAATACATAGTGAAAGTGCTGCAAAAGAACACATTAACAAGGTGTCTTTTTTTTTTTGCCCCGAAAGTGGAGAAATCGTTTTATTTATTTGGTATAATTTTTCAAAACCTGTGATTCTTCGAGTGTTCCTGTGTAATAATGGTGGATTATTAACCGTTGATAGTAAATACAATGTGCATAAGAGTAGGCAAATCATTCAAAGTTGAAAAACCCGATTTTTCCCTTCGCTCCAAAACTCCAATAGAAGTTCTAGTAAAATTTCTACCACTTTACTAGGGCATGACTTGACTATGTCAGGACATCGACTCTTTTATTTGACTTTAACTGCGACTTGTGACTAGGAATATATTACTAGGGTCTTTTAGGCAAGCTTGCTACAAATCTTTTCTCTCTTCTTTCTTGCTTTCGTCGACCAAATCGTCACTTGCCATAGGTAAGATAGTGGTCAAAAGTTTGCCTTTCTGGAAAAAAACTCTAATACATAAAGACACAATATGTAATATGAAAAGTGTTAATTAAAAAGGAAACATTTTGAGTCATTGCGACGTTTAAAATAAAGTTAAATTACTGATTAGCCTTATTTTGACTAGATTGTAATTAGAATATAGAACTTTGTAAGAGGAACCCTAGGAATAATAGAAAATCTAGAAATATTACAAAATTTACCAATTTACAATTTATTGCTGCGGCTTATATATCTACGTTTTAAGCACTTTCTTATATAGAAACACGAACGCAATTTGCTTGAACCGGTAAAAACTAACTTACCCCATATTTCATCGATGTAGTACAACTTTTGCAATATGAATGTCAGCCCTCTTGGGGAACTTTGTTCCTGTCGTGTTTATCGACGTACCGACCAGAAATGCTCTGAGCTTTTTTATCGCTTGCGGTACGGAAAACTATGCCCCAAAACCACTTCAATAATTCACGGTTTTCAGCTTTTCGCAATCGCAGCAGGCCGAAAGTCACGAGAACCTTGCAAAGAGCACTAAATAGAAATATTTCACTTTAATAACACCGTATATTTCTAAGACCGTTCGTGCCTCGGCAACTTATCCTAGAAATGCGATCGTGAACACAGGCAGCTAGACAGCTAGACAGGTATTTAGTGATTAGAATAAAATAAATATATGGAAAATACTGTTGTATTGTAGCGGCGAGATATAGATAGGTAAAGTTTTTTACAATCTATTC
The DNA here is from genome assembly GCA_948107665.1 of Lomographa bimaculata. Taxonomy (NCBI): domain Eukaryota; kingdom Metazoa; phylum Arthropoda; class Insecta; order Lepidoptera; family Geometridae; genus Lomographa; species Lomographa bimaculata. The sequence goes on along the minus strand of OX403586.1, from coordinate 12,271,315 downwards.
TATTTATATTCTACCTCATTGGATAACTATTGCATAACATGTAAATCCCTACTTTATTATTATATGTGCGAAAATAACTCTGTATGTTACGCTTTCACGCCTTAAACAGTGAACCAATTTTGATGAAATTTTTGAGACAGACTAGAGCTTGGGAAAGGACTTATTAGGCTACTTTTCATAGTATAGTGCCGCGGGGCGCAGCTAGTATTCTATTTAATAGATTAGATTGTTAAATAAATAAAAATAAAATAAAACTAAAAAAGCCATTTATTTCTTACAGAAATACTATTTACACAGTTTTGTTAATGTTAAAAGAAAAAGGTTTGGTTAGAGTTTAAATATTATTTGCTATTTCCGAACTTATTCTGTAAGAACCCCTCTGCAGGCAAAGGCCTCCTCCAAATTGAGCCAGTTTTCTCTGGATTGCGCTATTTGTATCTAGTTTGGATCGTTAAATACAGACATAATAATGGTTAGTATAAGGTTTGTTACAGATAAATTACTAAAAATTTCATAAATCTTCGTTTCCACAGTGATGATGATGTCCCGGCCGATTTCGGCCACGGTGACTGATTTCAACTCCCTTTTTTACGCTCGTGTGCTCTCAGGTGTCTTATGTAACAAATCTTATTTGTGAAGATCCTCGTACACTGCGGGTATGTGAGCACACCGTTCATGTATTGATAACTGATCGCCGCAGATGGTCGGGATTTCAAATCATCGCGCTTGGCATAAATGTCAGCGCAACGTTGAGCTTTAAAATTATAAACTTTGGTCTTGACCAGGATTCTCCACTCAGATCGTTTAGCAGCCTGTTTGCGTTTGCATTGCGAGGGCATTATGGAGCACTTTTTCATGAGACGCTTCAAAACATCTTTTTACCTAAGGAGTTGTCCGCCATGCTTACGCTTGCCCTCCTCAAGTTCAGAGTAAAAGATGCGCTTTGCCACTCGTTCTTCTACTAATCGTGCTGTAATGAGAATATGGCTTCACATACGCCTCGTTCTGCATGAATGCCGAACTGAGTTTCCGGTAAAACCTTTTCAGATAGTTCCATAAGGCAGTTCAGTGGAACTCTGGCAGAGACTTTTCCAGGAACTGATGAAAGCAAAATGCCACGGTAGGAATTACAATCAGAATGGTCACCTTTGTTATTATATACCTAGAGCTTTTATTCGTGACACTTAGAAAGCTTTTGGGACTTTTTCTTCTCTCTGTTAACGATCAAAAAGTTCCTGTATAACTGAATGCAATTCATTACCGCCGCACTTGAGCAGCTCTCCGGGTAAAGAGTCAATGCCGATCGTACGCTTGTTTTGCTGTTGATTGATAGCTAGCACAATTTCACCTAGTGAGAGCGGCCAGCTGCAAAAAAAACATTAGGGAGTTGAGGTGTCAATGCAACATGTCTCAAGTCGACAGAGCGATCTACGTTCAACAGTGTTGAAGTGTTCTGCCCATCGTTTGAACACGTCCACTTTGCTTATCAGAAGATCCAAACCATTGGCTGACTTAATAGGCACCCTCACAGGTGGGGTTTGTTTCTCATATTTTCTTAGCCCGTCATTGAAATACCTAAGTTTTATTACATGTACCTATTCATTGAACAATAACAGCAAAACGTGTGCCCAATCATAACAACCATACATATCTTTCAACTTTTTTATAAAATTCATAAACGCCTCAACCAAACGTGCGTAAAGTATGTACATGCATGCCTACATGTAACTACACTAATTCTTTAATCTGTCACCTTGCCACTTAACCAAGGATCGTGGCTACATAATAGTCCTGTGGGCGGTGACAATTAAGCATTGTTTGTGTAGGCATCGGTACCGTTCGAACAATAGACTCAAATTGTGTCGAATAGCAATTTACATTGTTAATTATTAATAAAATTCATCAATTATTGTATCGTTTTATTTCCTTGGGGTAAAGGCGGTTGCTATGGAGTCAATGGAGATTAGGTGTATTGGATACTTTAGAATTTTACCTTTTCAAGCCTAGTCACACTAAAAACATGTTAAAAAACAAGCTTTCAGGTCAGGGTTTCTATTCCAGGCATCGATCGTCTCTAGTAGTCTCTACATCGACGTCGAAATCGTACGATTTTCTTTTCTTATGAACCATCGAATTAACTGAACTTTCAACCGATCGACTGTCGTATCGACGTCGTATCTATTCGAAAAATCATGGTTCGAAGACCAAAATAGACCTATAGTTCTGCTAACTTTTGAGGGATTCCTACTCTGAGGGATACCTACTTCTACTATAAACAATAAACATGCTTTGTGGAGCTAAACTAACATGTTCAAATTCAACTTTGTAGGATAAAAGGAAGTGGTTCTAATTCAGTCTGCAAGGTTTGACCTGAACAAACTAACATACAAACATTGCAAGTTAAATAAAAGCTTGTAAAAATTACGTGATCTTCCGGCCTGTTATAGTAAATACGCTATAGCTTACCAAGCAGGTATTGGCAGGTATGGTATTGAGAAGGTCTCATTAAGGAACTCATCGAAGAATTTGTCTGTGGTTCTCATCGATGAGCAAATGACACTTGCTCGACTTTTCAGTCTCTGGAATGTAATGTCTATACCCGTTTTTTTAAGTTTCACATTGAAGGGTTTATGATTGACTCAGAATACCAATGCGAAATAATAATTATGAGACCTTCTAATTCAATTCAATCATTTAAAACTATTTAAACGTCTACTTTCGGGAAACGATAGACCTACAGTTACCATCTCTCTTACTTATATTATTTGAGCAGATTTGACATCACATTGTGTTTAGATTTAAACCTATAATTCGATGTACGAGGTGTTTATATTCTTAAAATTTGTTACAGCTACACAGTCTACGCAGGTTACGTTATCACTACCAGTCAGGATGTTCCCATTTCAAATGAAATAAACTTTTAGTACTTTCTTGCAAAAAGTTTTTTCATCACGCGATATCGATTCAAGGCGATATGCCTCGGCTATATTATTTTATCGCGTCTGCCGTAATACAGCTTTCTTTATTATTTCAAGAGACACTAATGTTCTACCATTTTATTGGTAACTTTGTGGTCCGATAATAAACTGAACGGTTTATGATTTTGTTACAGTCTGGATTCAATATATTTAGTGTTTGCAGACTTTTGTAATTATACGCTTTTTCAACCCCCCAAAAAAAAGAGTGATGTAATGTTTATCTGTGGCATCGTAACTCCTAAATAGCTGAACTAATTTTGATTTTGTTTGAAAAATAACTTTATATTTATGATATTTATGATGACTATTTTCAGGAGGTTTATATATATAATAAAACGTAAGTAGTAGTAAATAAGTAGAAAAACAATATTTTGCAATCAAGTCACTGATAAAAATAATTTCCATGACTTACGTATTCAACGCAATTGAATAACAATTCTCATAGTAATAGAGTTCGTCTAAAATCCAAAAGAAAACTCTATCTGTTACAGTTGACTCAGTTACTTGCAACGCTATTAACTGTTGTTTATAAAGAAATGATTTAATCAAAGGCAGTAACTTCAAATGTTTCCCCTCTTTTTTTTCTAAATTACACCCGTGCGAAGCCTGGGCGGGTCGCTCGTTATTTATTTTTGAAATGGTATTTAGGAGCTCTTCAGGACGATGGCATTGATTTGTATAAGTTTTGTTACTAAGTACATAATGAAGTACCAATCGCAGCTTTAAAAAAAAAACCTATCCTCGACACCTGTAGAATTAAGACGAATTCAACAATAAGGGTATATTCGTTTCGGTTATTAGTCGGTTCATTAGTTTGGACGCTGTGAGGGAACAAAAGAACATACATACGGTGCTAAATTCATAACCCTCCTTTTGCTTCGCCGTATGATAAGTACCTACTCTATTCGAAATCCGTGGAGTAACCTATATCAACCTGCGTAGCGACTTTAGTCATGACACCATGATCATTACACTCGTTAAACAAGCTTATAATATAAGCTAAGCTGTCAGTTATACCAATAAACATAATTTCTCCAGTATAATAATATACGTAAAGTAATACAAAGTAGTAGTTTTGAAGTACAGAGGCAGGTGCAATGGACTGCATTCCCGAGCGCTAGAAAAACTGGAATCCGAAGTAGTAGACTCGACCGGTGCAACGCAAGATTAGAAATATAAATAGAAAAGGTATTTAATGGCTTTACGACACGGTAACAATATAATTAAGAGTACCTACGTATAATAATTAAACGCAAGCAAAGCTTAAAGAAACCGACTTCACCGCTTATACTTTGGTTTTGGCTGGATCGATTTGGTTAAAATATATATATGGGACCTCTGAAGTATAATCTACCAAACAAAAAAAAAATCAAAATCGATTCATAACTGGCGGAGATATCGCGTAACATACATACAAAAAAACTTACAGTCGAATTTAGAACCTCCTTTTTTTAAGTCTGTTGAAAAATCTTGTTAAGTATGTCCTTCTAGCATTTGTTGATAGTATAAATAAATGCATACGAGTACCAGTATAAGTAATTTTACTGAAAGTATTGCCCGTTGGCTTAGTTGAGGGAACGTTCGCCTTTCCTAAGCGGTATTGGGTTTTCGGCTTTAAGGAGTTCGATTCCCATCGGGAACACAAGTTTTCTCCCCACGGAAAACCATACAATCGGGAACGCCTAATCCAACTAATATTATAAATGCAAAAGTTTGTGTTATTAAAAGCCCGGCCGCGCGGCTTCCCCTGCGTTAATTAATTTAAAAAGTAGCCGATGTGATATTCCGAAATCTGTACTATCTACATACAAAATTTCACAAAAATCGGTTAATGAGTTACGGAGATACGTAGTAACAAACATTCACACACACACACACACACACACACAAACTTTCCCTTTTATGATATTAGTAGGATTTTCCAGGATACTAAGTTACGATTAGTGCTTATTTTTGTACACATTTTTTTTGTAAACATTTTATCAAATGTTGTAAATTACGAAACAATTCGCTTTAGCTGAGCGTATAGTATAATATATAGCGCTCTACAGTAACGTCTCTTACGCCCTTTTCATATTTTAATCAGATATATGATATATAGATTCCGCACTCTTACCTGAATGAAGGGTAGTGGAGACTGACTGTCGCTAAAACACATTTCGCACCTCAAATGGATTGAACATGGAATGGCCGGTGCGTAATTAGATAGTACCCACTACTCTAGCAATTAAGCCGAGCTGAGCAATATCATGATGAACTGCAATCTCATTATGCGAACTAGGCAATACCATCCTGTATGATAATTTCAATCCCGGTATTTGCGGGATCGTACATTCTCCTTCCCGCCGCGGGATCCAGGTATTTGCGGGATCCCACGGAGCTGTATGGATTGCCTTTTTTAAATACATAAACATAAATGTTTTTATACTCATAGCCCTACACTAAATTTGATGATTTTTGTCGTGTATGCCGTAAACATCCACATCACACCCATACAGAGGATTTTTGTCAGAAATGAAACAGATTTAGGAGATCGAATTATACATTTCAAACAGAATAAAAAAAGAAAAAGCTTTCGCACTCACAGCCCCACACTAAGTTCGATGACTTGTGTCGTGGGTGCCGGAAACATTGACATCACACCCCATCAATCACAATTAGAAACACAAATTTCCTTTGGGGAAAATACTTGTGTTTCACGTGGAATCGAACCCGATATCCTAAGCTTAGAAGGCGGACACCTAACTACGCCAGTGGACTATTGACGATCATTTCAGTAGGTACCTAATTTTAATTATTCAACATAGTTAGGTCTCAAATATAAAACTTTGATTGTTTGTGTAACGTACAAACATTTCGTTCTTCAGAATTTAAAGTGATAATAAAAAGTAACTTTCATTATGTCTATTTGTTACGTAATAATACAGTAACTGGATGACCGAGCTTTACTCGGTATTTTTTTCATTTTAAACGAAGTTTTCTAAAAATAAAACCTAGCTAGATCGATTTATCGCCCCCGAAACCACCTGCATACAAAATTTCATAAAAATCGTTGGAGCCGTTTTGGAGATTCAGATTTTATATATACATATATACAAGAATTGCTCGTTTAAAGGTATTCGATTAAACTTTACAGCAGTTTTCTTCACAATGAACGGAAGTGAGTATTTATTTAAAAAAACAATGTTTATAAAATTATAATCGCAAAATTATAATTTTGAAAATACACCCGACGCGCGACGCTCTATCTGGATTATTAGCAAAATAAACTAAATCAAAATCCGTTCAGCTGTCTGGTAGTTAAGATGCCACAGAGATATAGATACACACGTCCAACTTATAACACTCCTTTTTTAGCGTCAGGGATTTAAAATGGTATTCGTAACGTGTAGCAAAGCTCGTGCTATGCTTGACAACTAGAGTCTGCAATAAAGCCAATTAGTGCCTAATTTTTAGCTTTAATGGTATCATGGATAGAATTTTTATAATACTTTGAAGAGATAACGGTATATGGTTATTTTATTAGTGCTTAATTCGAAGCGAAACAAACGGCATTTGCATTATCGGAAAAAAAACTTACATCGATAAATATTTTAAAGTTTTCACTTTACTTACTGCGTGAACCAATTTAGATGATTATTTTCTTATTGGCAGTAAAACAAACAAACAAACAAACAAACGCATTCACACTCACAGGCCCACACTAAGTTCATAGACTTGTATCGTGGGTGCCGGAAACATTCACATCACACACACATTACACCCAGAACCAGAAGCACGAATTTCCTTTGGAAAGGAATTTGTGCTCATGCCGGGAATCGAACCCAAGACCCACGGCGCAGAGCGCGGGTACCTGTCCACTGCGCCAACTATAATTAAATAAACACTTTCACACTTACAAGCCTACTAAGTTCAATTGTAAATACTAAGTATAATTGTATATACGCCATGGTGGCGCTAGAACGAGTCACGACCTGGGAAGACAGCCTTGAAATCAGACCATGTTTGACTAATATCCGAAAATGAGTAAGCGTTACCAATAAAAGCTTTTTGCTAGATCTGAGTCACACTCAACATGGAACGTTTCGCAAAATACATGCCGTGAAACTTACAAAACGGTGACAAATCGTCAAAGCAGCAACAAAGGGGAATGCCAATACCACTCTATCTCAACTACATGTAGGGAGCCTAGCAGAATATTAACTATCCCAAAATGTGTGTCACGATACCTTGTTGAAGAAGGAACTAGAACAAAAAATATTTCATTGATCGTCAAAGACCTAGTTCGAATTTACATCGAACTATTCAAAAACAACAACGATTCTTATTCAGCCAGTCACCTCGATACTACTCTTATGTTGCCGTGGCTAGCAATTTTCTGGATATGTCGACAAGCCTGCAAAATGAAATTGTCAGTGAAAGTTTTTTAGGTTCCGTGCTTCGCGTCGATAAATCATAGGCCGAGGACATTGTCACAGTTTCGAGTGGCTGTCGCCTAGTGGCGTGAGCCGTTTGGACTCAGGGTTACCAGATGTCAGCATTAAAACTGATATGTTATAATAATACAGATTTTGTCAGGAGTCATTCTGAACTTTAGTATCTATTATCAGATTAATTTAAATAAAATGTTTTTAAATCATCGGGCATAGAAGGGACTGACCCTAAGGACTGTTAATGCTCACGAATAACTTCCTAGCTTCTTTTTTATATTCTTGATCGTTCGCAATTACAAATAATAATAATATAATCAATAGTTTAAACTTCACTCCCATCGCCAACAAAGAACACAAGAACAAAGTGTCTTCCCGATAATAGAGACAGTAAGAAAAGTGTTATTGGACACATTAGCCAATGAATTTAATACTTTTTTTACAAAAATTCCCCTTGAAGCAACAAAATCCCTAGACTCATCTCCCGAATTAGCTGCAAAACTGTTGCAACAAAACTTCACACAAGAAATTCCAAATTTTTGTTTCCGTCACATAACGGCTAATACCATAAAAAAGGCATTCAAAAGGATAACTATAAAAAACACTGAAGATTTGTGGGGTATTTCAGTTAAAGTTATTGGTTCCATACTAGATACTATTACGCCTTACCTTGTCGTTGTATTCAATCTCTCGGTCGATCAAGGAGTATTTCCTGATCTCATGAAACACAGCAAAATTACTCCAATTTTCAAAACGGGTTGTAAACATACTCCCTCTAACTATAGACCAGTTTCTGTATTACCTGCCCTCAGTAAAATATTTGAAAAAATTATCCTAGAACAGCTACTCTCCCACTTTAATGAACATAAAATATTACATGATCACCAATTCGGATTTACTAAATGTCGATCTACAATAGATGCCGGTGCTAAGTTAGTGTCACACATTCTCGGGGCTTGGGAGGGATCGCAGGATGCAATTGGGGTATTTTGTGACCTCTCCAAAGCGTTCGACTGCGTGGACCATAAAACGCTTATTAGCAAATTAAACCATTACGGTATACGTGGGACTGCTCTTGATTTGTTAGATTCATATTTATCGGGTAGGCAACAAAAAGTAGGCGTTAATGGTGTGACATCTGACGGGTCTACAGTTAAAATTGGCGTGCCTCAAGGTTCAATATTGGGACCCTTCCTATTTTTAGTGTATATTAATGATTTACCTTATATGACAACTTCGCTAGCATTAGATATTGTCTTGTTTGCTGATGACACGTCACTTATTTTTAAAACAAATAGGAAAGACGTAGAATTAAATGAAGTAAATTATGAATTAGATCTAGTATCGAAATGGTTTGCTGCTAATAACTTATTGTTAAATGCTAGCAAAACCAAATGTATCAAGTTTTCCCTTCCTAATGTTCCTTTGGTAGATGCAAATGTTACACTTGAAAACAAAAAATTAGATCTTGTAAAGAAAACTGTTTTCTTAGGTCTGACTATGGACTCAAAACTGCAGTGGGGTCCTCATATTGATGTGCTTGCAGGTCGCTTGAGTTCCGCTGCTTTTGCGGTCCGTAAAATTAGACAGCTGACTGATGTAGCGACGGCAAGGCTGGTTTACTTTGCATATTTTCATAGTTTGATGAGTTACGGAATCTTGCTATGGGGATCTGCTGCCGATGTTGAAACTATTTTTATTCTCCAAAAGAGAGCAGTTCGTGCAATATATGATATGGGTCCACGCGAATCGCTCAGGGAATTCTTTAAAGAAACAGGCATACTTACCATGCCTTCGCTTTACATCTTTGAAAATATAATGCATGTTCGCAAAAATATTAGTAAATATAAATTAAGAAGCGACGCACATAGTCTTAATACTAGATATAAGCATAAAATTACAGTGCGCGCATTTAGATTAAGCAAAACGAATAAATCTTTTATGGCAAATGGTGTTAGATTTTACAATAGAATTCCTAAAATCGTAACTGAATTACCACTGGGAAAGTTCAAATCTGTAATAAAACGGGCATTAATTAAGAAAGCCTACTATAAAACCACAGACTATATTAATGACAAGGATGCATGGAGGCAAACTGCACAGGCTCTTTCTAGCGACTACCATAATAACACCTAGGTTAAGAAACTTATGTATTAGAGATTAAGAATGTTTAAAAAAAAAAAAAAATGATTGAAAAAAATATGCGCCGCCGAGTTTCTTGCCAGGTTCTTCTCGAGATGGCTGTAATTTTGCGAATCTGGCAATAGATTCATTAACTTTCATGAGTGCCTCTTTGGGGCCCATGTGAATAAACGATTTTGATTTGATTTGATTTGATTTGATTTTGATTTGATTTGATTTGATCATTCTTAATATACTACTCTACTTAGCAGTTTAGGTCAAAATTAAATTACCTATTGTCTTAAGGCTAGATCGTAATTCCAATGGTGTTCCAAACGTAATTGGTACATCAATATAAGAAAAAAAAAAAAAAACTCCCATCGCCGCTTTCGTGGAAGACTTGTTTCTTTCATTTAATGAAATATGATAAAAAAAAAAATGTTATTAACTATACAAGCAGATCTGCTCAAAAGGCTTTCATGTAATAATAATAAAGAATACAATACTTATGTATTTTGTGGTGGTAAGACTCTTTTGCAGAGACCGCCGGGGACAGTGCCACAACATTGCCAGACATTCAACCGCTAGCAGTAGTGTGCGAAATTTCTGTTTTTCAGATGGAAGGGCAATGTTTTTGAGAGCTTTCAGGCTATAAAGAAAATTAATAATATCTAATGTCTCGGGGTGATTAGCGCTATGCTTTGTGACGCAGGGTTTTGAACTATTTAGGTTCAAAACACTGGGTTGCACTGAAAAAAAAAAAGACCTTACTAAATTCCACCTGCATCAAACTATTGTTAAAGTTGACATAAGACAGAGTTTCCTTCATTTTCAACCGACTTCAAAAAAGGAGGTTCTCAATTCGACTCTATGGTATTTTTTGTATTTATGTTACGCGATATCTCCGCCAATTATGAATCGATTTTGATGATTTTTTGTTTGGTAGCTTCAGAGGTTCAGCTAAAACCAAAATATAAGCGATGAAGTCGGTTTTTTAGGCTTTGCTTGTGTTTAATTATTCAATTTAATAAGCAACAAATGTGGTAATTAATGGTAGCCCTATAGTAGCATAAAGCCCAAACTGAATCGCAGCTAGCTAACCTCATAATTGGAACATTACAGGTTGGCAGTATAAATGAGTGAGCGGCGGCGGTGGGGCCGTCGCACTTTCATTACTGGAATTATTTGCTAATTTGTACTGAACACGACCGCAGGTAACGCTACGTTAGAGGGTTTAATCTACTTCATTAAACTGCTTTAGGACAATTAACAGGGCTGCTCTACAGTCGCGAACTATCTCTTTATGCAATAAATGTGTCAGTACTCAGTACTGCGTTTTTAATGTTAAGGTTTCAGTTTAACTGAAAGCTTTTACAAATTTACACTCTCTCTCGATGATCTGCTGGTTATGATGATGGACTGAATTCTTCCAGCCCTTAAGTTCAATGACTTGTATCATGGGTGCCGGTAACATTTACATAATATCACATACACAAACAATCATCATTAGTCTATTCTGTTTCTTCTACTGGTCACTTAAACTTAAGATAAACGTAAGTAAACACTTTCACACTAACAACCCCACACTAAGCTCGATGTCTTGTGTCGTGGATGCCGGAAACATTCACATCACACACTCATCACACACGTTATCATACCCAGAACAAGAAACACAAATTTCCCTTGAAGAGAAAACTTGTGTTCCCATCGGGAATCACCGGTGAAGTGAAAGTCTATTACTCTTATCAATTGTCACAGCTATCACTAGTCTTATAGTTATTTCTTAATATATTAATACTCCTACTGGTGTTGTTGGGTGCGTGTTTGCCTTCTAAGCAGCGAATATCGGGTTCGATTCCCAGTGGGTTACACAAGTTTTTCTCCCCAAGGGAATATATTTTTCTGATTCTGGGTTTGATTGTATGTGTGATCTGAACGTTTCCGGCAACCACTACTCAAGTCATCGAACTCAATTATAGGCTGTGAGTGTGTAAGCGATTATGTTTATATATTCGTGTAAGTTAAAAAAATGTGTGCATCGGTGGATAGTTTCTGTTTTTAAAAGAGAAAAAAAAATTTGAAGTTACTCTATTTTCATACAAATACAAATTGTTATACTGGAATGAAATAAATATTTAATTTCATATTCGTTATGAGCAGCAAATTAATGTTCTGCTGTGATTGTTTGTATCGCTTGTTTGAAAATGTATGAATATTAAATAAGATGTTTTGATAAAAATTATAAGTTTTTTTGCTTTTATGGGTGCATGAGATTAAATTGGTGCCAAGTAGGTAACTCACATTATTTTTGATGTTCCGATCTATCACCAAATAGGTGTACAATTTTAGGTTAGTTTTAGGAAATGTAGGCGATTGGCCTGTAGGTAGTGGATGTTATATTTTTTATTAAAAGTAAAAAAAAACACAAAAGATTAGCAGTATGAATGAGTATCGAATCCATCTTTACCCATATTATTTAGCTTAGATCGTGACATGTCACGACACTTTCATGAAGGGAGATTGACACAGAGTGGAGGAGATAGATATAATATCACTAATAACCTTCCGCATACAAGGAGAGTTGACTCCGGCAACAACCAAGATGGTCGAACTTCATGCGACAGAACTGTTTGGTAGAACTGAACTGTTCTTGCTTTTTATTCAGTTACAACATTATTATAAAAGCGAAAGTTTGTGAGTGTGTTTGTATATTTGTTACTTCTTCACGTTCAATCAACTGGACCAATTTTGATGAAATTTGGTATGGTATGCTGACACCCTGGATTGTCCATATGCTACTTTTTATCATGATGCATGGAGCCAAACTCCACAAGCGCTTTCTGGCTACTACATAATATAGATATACCTAGGTTAATATAATTCCTGAATTAACTGTTTAAAAAAAATTAAATAATTATCCGCAAGAAAAGCTTAAAATAAAACCGACTTCACCGCTTTATCTTCGGAACCTTGATCAGATAAAGTGTATTATTGACGATAACTTAAATTATTGAACTAATATTTTTTTATTTTAGTTTACTCGAGTGAAGCCGTGGGGACTAGTTGTTTATAAAATATTTCTGGGCTACCTATCTACTTCAAAGCAAATTCCTTGATTGTGAATTAAGTAACGAATTTTCTCATATATTTCTACACTTTACAGTCCTTACTGTCCTATCGGCTAATCCGAAGAAGCCGGTTTCCATCAGTAGTAAACATCACGTTATGTAAAATGTTGGCAGTGTCCCATAAACTTACAGAATAGTTTTAAACTCTACATCTCTCGACACAAAGACTATAATTGCAGAAAGCAACATCTTCTCTGACTCTACAAATTATCACTTAGATAACTCTGTGAATTAAGCTCATTGAATTGTATTCGAATTTATCTTATTAAAGTTAGAAACAACGTCGTTTGCATATGTCGAAAGCGTAACGGAAATATAATCTAAAAACATTTTAATTTGGTACATGAATGAATGATACATTGCCGGCTGAAATTGTTGTGGTTTTTCCACTCTAATGGCTGCTAGAACGTAATTATCAGACATAACATTCTTTTTTTTGACCAGTATCTCACCAGATGGAAAGTATGGAACTTGTTCACTCGTGACTTGAAGACTCTCAGATCATAGCTATAGGGAAACACAGACTCGGGCAAGGAATTCAACTCCTTTGTGGTACGGATGATGAATTTGGAAGCAAAACGCTTCGTGCGCACTGTTGTAATATCTACCTTAAATCGATGTCGCATGGCTGTACGTCTGGTGGTCCGATGGTAGAAAGGGGATAGAGGAATCAGGCTATGCAATTCAGTGGCACACTGCCGAAATGTATTCCTAACGACAAACTTAAATTATCAATGTATTAATAATCAAACTACTCTAAAAATTAAGCATTAAAATTAAACCAAAGCGGACGGTTTTATATTTTTCATATAAATATGTGATACAAAATAAAATACACTCTAGAATTAATTGTGATGATCCTTTGTTTATGTGCTTAGTCTTTATCCGAATAATTAATTGTTGTGACCCTTAAATAAATTGGTTCCAAAGCTAACGTAAGCTGTGTAAAAATTAGCATATTTATAAATTACTTTAAAAACGATTCAGAATTCAACAAAAATCCTTACTGTGCGCGTGTACTTTAAAAGTTACTGCACACTTGAATAAATAGGAGCCTTTTTAAAGTGAAATTGGTCGACCGTTTGTTTACTACAAAGAGGTCACAATCGGTCACATTGTAGCTGAATTTAGGTACAAGTCTACTAGGGATGTAATCGATACAGTGTTATTTTGTTTTTTTTTTGCATTTGACCACTATCTCACCTGGTGGAAAGTGAAGATGCGGCCGAAGATGTAACATGCTTGCCTAGAAGATACCTATTCACTCTAGACTTGAAGACACCCAGATTGTACCGTTTGGGAAACAAAGACGGAGGCAATGAGTTCCACTCCTTCGCTATACGGATGATGAACGTAGAAGCAAAACACTTCGAGCGAACTGGAGATATGTCAACCATGTTATAATAAGTATGACATTTGACAGTTTGTCTTGTTTTAGGAGGTAAAAAGGGCAAGGTGGAATTAAATCATGTAATTCCTGCGCACACTCTCTAAAATGTAAACGGTAGAATACCGATAATAAGGATAAGGAAAGGATACATTAACGAATGAAATTCTTTTTGTGATGTTGTTTCTCACTTCATATGTCACCGGCAAAAAATGCTGTAAAGGATGTGGCTTGAGTTTTTAAGATAGAACAAACAAAAGATTATTGTTATCTTTTTCAGATAGGATGAACCAGCACACTCTTTCTTTACTTAACTTCTTTTATCCTGCACCAATATTAACGTGTTCACCAATCATCGACCACATCATCATTGACCATCAGGTGAGATTATACATCCGAAAGTTTGTGTGCAAGATTGTAAGTATGTTTGTTTTCTCTTAACGCTCGCTGTAACAGCGGAACGGATATGGATGAAATTTGGAATGTACATAGGATATTGACACTTAGGATAAATACATAGACAATAGTTTAACTTGATTAACGCGGGCAACGCCGCGGGGCACGGCTATAGTAATAAATTATTATTTTTATAAAATAAATCTAATTTAATAAGTATAAAGTAAAATACTTTTACTGATATAACCGGAATTACCCAAATTTTATTTCGTAACTGACTGTTTCGGATACAGTTATAACGTCACTATTTGTAACCAACGTATTATATTTCTTTAGGTATGTATGTGTATAGTTAAACCAAGCCGACAAAGGTACACGTGCGTGTGCTTAGAAGTTAACGTTTTTACGCGAAACCTACGGTGCGTGCGGTAACGACCAGTTATCGACATACGTAGAATAACAAAAATCAATATTGCAATATGGTTGTTTAAGCTCGGGAGGATAAGCGGGGGTTTGGAAGCTCTCATACTCGTATCTGCTTACATGATTAAACATTGGCTGGACTGAGCGCCTTTGTTGGTCATTGTTTCGAAACCAATTTAAAAAGCTTATCTTATCATTATCTACATAAATAAGGTATATATTACAGATAAATAGAATCCTATTGGATATGAAAACTCTCATGAAATCCAATAGAAATATTTGTACATAATTAGAGGGAGTATGTAGAATTTAAACATATGCAATTGGTATGATTTTGTAAATTTTTGATATCGGTTTATTTTTTTAAAAGTGTGTTGTTGTTTGTGACTTATTTATATTTATATGTTTAGACGTCTTTTTGTTTGTTTCTGAAACGAATATTTTATTTAAATAAGTATACATTTTGTATGGATACTAATTCTGTGGAGATAGAGTTTATATTCATAGTAAAATTAGGCAAAGTTCATTAAACAAAGACATGTAAGGCACAGCAAACATTTGAAGACAGAAGGACAGAAGGACCGCTTAGGTTTTATTTACAAGTATTAAGTAAATAAAAATAAGTGTCAAACAATGATTATATTACTGTTGAGTTTTATAAAATACCGCTTATATTTTGGTTTATGGCTTGATCGATTTCGCTAACATTTATATGGGACCACTTCTGAAGTATAATCTACCAAACAAAAAAATCATCAAAAACGATCCATAAATGGCGGAGTTATCGCGTAACATACAAAAAAACATACAGTCGAATTGAGAACTTCCTTTTTTTTTAAGTCGGTTGAAAAGGGAACGTATTAGATGATTATATTCATTAAATAAGCTGATAATTTAGGCAGATACAAGTTCTTTAAACATATTTACTTGCATTGTATATTGATTAGTACCAAAAAGACTATCGAATTAATACCACCATTATGTATTTAAAATTTTAAAATCAAGCCTTACTAATCCTCAGTTAGTGTGCAAGCTGGCGAAATAATATTGTCCAAGTAATTAATTTAAACATTTGTTTTCACTGTGATTTTCAACCCTCGACGCAAATAGAGAGGTGCTTTAAGATTTGTCTGTGGCATCGTTACTCCGAGATCGATTTGCGTTCGTTTCTTTTTCTACCGACTTCACAAAAAAGGAGGAGGTACTCAAAACGACAGTTTCTTTTTTTCAAGTTTATTATAATATATTATTACCTCACATCTCTTCCCGTGAACCGATTTTAATTATTTTTTTAAAGCTGTTGCTTTCCCATTGGTCCCATTTTAATTTGATCGAGATCTGATCACTAGTTCTCGAGCTATCGTCAATAATGCGTGTTTAATACATTAAATCTGATCAAGGTTCCGAAGATAAAGCGGTGAAGTCGGTTTTTTATAAGCTTTGCTTGCGTTTAATTATTTATTTAAAGGTTACTTGATCGCGAGTGTTCTATGCTACGATTACTATTTTTGGTGAAATAAGGTGCAGCGGTTCCAAATAGGTCATCGGAGGTTGTTCTGAATTTAAATTTTGCTGCTTGTATTTGTTGGTGCACTCGGTCCTAATTATGATTGTAGCGAACAATGTCCTATAGATTTTGAGAACAGCATAACGAGGCCATTATTTGGCTACATAAACTCTACAGATTAGCTATATTTTGCGTACTAATGGCCAAATACGCAATTTGTAGTCGCATGCTGTTAAACAGCCATCGTAACGCCTGTTAGATAATGTTAACGGCAAACGTTCAGATTTCAACATTTGCATACGAAACGGTGTTTATAAATGTAATGATTGTTGCATTATCGGTGTTTCTCCGCAGTGCCGTAACAGCCAATCAGCAATATAAAATTCAATTATGGTGACGAGTGATGACAAAAACAAATCCTTTCCCATTGGTCCCATTTAAATTTAATCAAGATCTGATCAGTGATTTTTGGTCGAATTTTTAATCTAAACCATTTTTGAATCCCAAGTGGATACAAGTGTGATTTCAACACACAAAAAAAAATCATCAAAATCGGTCCAGCCGTTTAAGAGGAGTTCAGTCAAATACACAAGGAAAAAAAAAAAAAAAAAGATTTATGCAAGTATGTAAGGCTGATGTTTATTATTAAAAGCCAGTTATTAAGTTTGTTATAAGGCACTAGAATGTATATAATATGCTACTTTATAATAGAAAGCAAATCTCAAAAGTGATCTTCGCCTTAAAAACAACTACTCGTTTACATCATTACTCGTTTTAGACTTATTTGGGGAGATTTTGAAATCTAGAATCAAACAATTAATTTTGATCAATCAACTCCGTTACCCAGTAGAGATAATCGTATCTTACGTTTATTCAGATTACTCGTTTTAATTGGAAGCTCTTCATTATCTGACGTGAACATAGCTAGGTTTTTCGATTTATCAGTATACAATAATAGTATTATGAATAAAAAAGTAGGTTTATTTTCTTACCACCAACATGTCTTTAGTAGAGAAAGTACATAAATATATTATCCTAAATCTGTCGATAAATGATAGATACCTAATGTCTCGGTCTCCGCCGAACAAAATCACAACCAGAACCAGAAACACAAATGTTCCTAGGGTAGACAAATTGTGTTCCCGCCGAGAATCAAATAGAAGGCGAACGCGCACCCAACTAAGCCAACGGGCAGTTCAGTTTAGGAGATAATAAGATAAAATAAATACTATACTTTTTGGATTCTTCCTTATCGAAAAATTACTGTCACATGAAAACAGCGCCAACACACATTTACTCAATTAAAAACATACTTCAACACTTCAGAAGTCTTTATTAATGGTTTCATTAGTTTAGGACTTAACTACCAAATTCCTGAGTACCCACGCCATCACAGAGTTCCTAACAGGCGTAACAAATTGATAGTAGCGTTCGTGGCGCGATAGCGCTCGGTAGCAACAACTAGCCCGATGAGATGATCGTATCGGCCGATATAAATGGTATTCTTGTCATGCCATCGTTTCTATAGTTATTTAAAATCGTTTTTCATATTTATTTCCTACCAGCGTTGTATCTGCTTACATTAATCCAAATTGTTATTTACCAACATAGATTTTTGAAGTCAAAAATTCTTTGGACGCATTGAGCACTTTTGGGGTGAACAAAAAGCGTGAAACTCGCGTCATCGTCACCGCACGCTTCCCATGAGCTATATGTATACTGTATATAATAGTATACATATTATATATAGTTTTCACTTCTATCGGCAGTCCCCAAAGACTGCCTCGCAGGTTTTAAACGGTTTGAGAAGAACTTTGCAAGTAGAGTACCTTGCAAAGTTCTTCTCAACGAAAGGTACCTTTCGTTCAAACAGGCAGAAAAAGAAATTCGCCCGACATCCGCGTATCATTTTGCCCTACTAATATTTTTATTAAATATAAGTTTAATTGCTCTATCTATAAAAATTTTAACTAACTGCGTTTTCTTATAGATACAAAGATGTCGTTATTTTGGTGAAATGCTTACCGTCTTTACAAATCCCATAATTTTAATTGCAATATTGAAATTTTCATCTTCATTTTCTCTCAGTTGCTATTTTTGACAATCACAATATTTCCTCGAAAACAAATCACTAGGTGATCAAAGTAGAATTATTTTATCTACTTTGAACAAGTCATCACTTACGAATATATATATTTTTCATTGTAAGTATAATAAATATGTTACAGCTAGGTGAACAGAGGCAACTCCGAAAAATCAAATAACTGTTTAAAGTGGAAACACTTAGATTGTTTCTGTTTGCTTTTGTTTGAGGATTGTCAAATAAAATGTTCAAATGACAAGTGAAAATGTTATTTTTTGTTTGTAATCCCTAAATAACAAAGTATGAAATACCTACAACTTAGTTATACAGTTACATACAATATAATCCCCACACTTCCTGGGTAATTATGATGTGTCGACAAGGCGGTCCGGTAGCACGTGCCCTGAAGTGTGTAATTAGTCTTCCAGTAAACCTATCGCTCGATACTAATTATTTACGAATTTATACAAGCGCCCTGAACAAGCATCGGGTTACTGGAATGAAAATGGCGATCAAGTTTCATGATGGTGCTTTTATGTTCATATTGGTAGGTATATACATTTAGTTGTAGCTTTACCTCTTGTACATACGACGAATACATTTTTTTAAAAAATTAAGACAACATAGACATAAAAGCTTTCACACTCACAGCCCCTCACTAAGTTCGATGACTTGTGTCGTGGGTGTCGGAAACATTCACATCACGCACAAAATCACGACCACTACTAGAAACTAAAATTTTAATTGGGGAGAAAACTTGTATTCCCGCCGGGAATCGAACCCGATACCCCGATACTCCGGCGATCGCTCACCTAACTAAGCCAATGGGCAGTTCAAACAACCACTACGCTTTCACACTCACAGCTCCACACTAAGTTCGTTGATTAGAGTTATGGGTTCCGGAAACATTCACATCATAGACACAATCACACCCAGAACCAGAAACACAAATTGCCCTTGGGAAGATAAATTTGAGTTTCCACCGGGAATCGACCCCGATACCAGTTACTTAAAAAAGGCCAACGCACACCTAACTTAGCCAACGGCCAGTCCCCAGATGCAAATAACAAATACCAATGTTAAATATTTGATATAACGTCGAGGGTATTTTTAAAATTTTGATTGTTTACTTTATTTTATTGTTTATATCATCTCTTATTGAAACTATCAATCATCTATCTCATAACGCATTAACTTCTAGTGGTTGTAACAGAAGGATGACACTCTCACCCTACTTGTAATTTTGAACCTTCATACTTGGAATTAAAAAGTTTTATCTAAAGGAGAAATCTAATAATGGAAAAATGTGTATAAACGTTATAAACTTTAAACGTATAAAAAAACGTTTGCACATTCATAGCCTCATACTAAGTTTGATGACTTGTGTCGTGGGTGCCGGTAACATTCATCACACTTAAAAGCAAAAGCACAAATTTTCACTTGGGAAGGTAAATTATGGCATGTCAGAAATCGAACCTAGAATAATTTCTACAAGAAATTTTGTTGTATTGGCAGTCTCATTTTAGCAACACAGACCCAGCACGCACCGATTCGCCTAGCTCCAAATTATTCGCTCGCTCTATTTGCCACGTACTTCTAAACCGACCCTTTGAGTACCATTCCATGTTATCCCTAAACATCAACATAAATTACTACATTTGAGACTAAGTTGCGCGCGATTTGTTCAGTCACGTTTGAACTAATTAACTAAACAAATAGTTACTATGCCCTTAAACGATAACGTCATCCACTAATCTCGCAGATTAGAAATACTATATTGCGGGTATTTATTTATTTAAACTAACAAAATAAACCACCATCGAAACTGTTAAATGATTTCCATCCCTAACTAAGCTTTGATTTCTGCTCTAATGGATTGGATGTAATTTTCGATACCGTGATGTTAGGGTAATCGCACACTTATCTACGTCTAACATACAAAATAAAATTTTATACATATGTGGTGATAGTATTAGTTTACTAAATATTAAATACTACTAACTACTAAATTGAAGTATTACGGTGGGTTATTTTAGTAAGTAGTTAGTAAGTTTATACAGAAATCAGTAGAGGAAATAGTTAGTGAAACACTGATAATAATCAAGGGACTTTTGTTGCTGACTATAAGTACACGAGTTAATTTTCAATAAAAGGAGGAAATTCAAAATTCTACTCTTAAAATATTTTTTCTATTATTTATATGCAATACACGTAGTCTTATGACGATGTGCATCGGTTTCTGGATATTTATTTACGGCAAAAGAAAGAATAAAAAGCATGTATTACATTAAACTAAAATATAAATTAAAATTTAACAAAAAAACTTTTAATTAATTAGATGTTCATTTTGGAAGACAGCCATAGAAACAGAAATTCAAAAATATTTATTGTATACCGTAAACAGAGTTTATACTAATAATATATACGCATCACCAGTTCCCCATTTCGGGTGTACAATATTTTGCCAAAGACATTTTAATATAAATGCATTTTATTTTAATCATGAATAAAATAAAATAAAACACTTTATTCAAAATATTATTTGTGTTTTTGATATTAATCACTCTTTGAGGCACACTTTAAATTTACTTCCAGACGCTGGCGCTGGTTGTATATTTTTACGGCTCTTATGTATGGAAAATTATTATCATTACATTGCGAATTTGGGGCAAGTACTAAATCAAATAACTTTCTGAGAACAGAGTCAGCAGAGAGAACTCCCGCATTTGTAAACCGATTTAATTTATTTTTTGTTTAAAATTGTATAGTTTCAGATTAGTCCCATTCATAAATAACTTCATATTCGTTCAAAAAATGTACTGGAAAAATAATTACGTCTCCTAATAAAGATAATTTTTCACATATTGACTTTTTGTGTAATTTACAGATTGGTAGGATATTTTTTTATAAGTTTGTTGTTTTAGAAGAGCGTTAACTTGTCTTGATAAACTCTGGCCTTAGTAAATTAGTAAGATTAGGTTATTCTTTTTTAATGTAAGATTAAGTTTTGTATATATTTATTCTTTTTTGTTATAATTATTTTTGGTTACATTTTATTGAGTTGTTAGTTTAATTTAGTGTGATCAGTGTTGTATTTATTCGATTATATATATTTAATTTATTACATTATGATTGTATGTTCAAGCAAATAATTATACGATTTGGTAAGAGAATTTATGACGGTTGTCCACCTGACAATAAATATTAGCAAATAGTAAGTAACGTGGGCGATAACCCTGCCTATTATTATTATGTGGATGTAAGGTTTGAAGCAAGTAATGTAAGTTATCGCAGGGGATGGCAGTGTTAAACATGGGGTGTTTACTTCAATTAATACGAGCACCTCTATGTAGGGGATCGATTGCAAATTGATGGAGGGCTTACCTTGCAAATGCTGTCTTGTTCCGAACAATGCATTTCTATTTGTGATACCGTTCTTATCCCCCTGATCGGTAGGGCCACCACGTAAAGGTGAAGTCAGTTTGGTAAATATTAAATTTTGATGCAGGAATAGATATATAGATAATACTTTATTGAGCATAAAATTATAATAGTGACATAAAAAATAAAACTTAAAGTAGGTATGTTAAATAGCTCAGAGCGATTTCTTCCAGAAAACTCAACCCAAAGCAATAAAACGTCTTCAAGTCAAGTGTGAATAGGCATCTTCTAGCGAGCATGCTAAATCTTCGGCCGCATCATTACTTTCCATCAGGTGAGATAGTTGTCAAATGATTGCATATCAAGCAAAAAAAAATAAAAAATGGAATAGCCTACTGTACTGTTAATAAACATTCTAGGCATCTAAGTACTATTTTTTCTTATTCAATACTAATCTAAATGTCAACTTCTTGACAGTCGTGAAAAGACTGTCAAGAAGTAAAAAAAAAGCATTTGCTGCCTCCGCCATCCTGTATGACACTATCATTATCGTCTCTGAAAGAAAATAGAAGATGCGTCAGTGTCTACTCAGTGCTTATTCATTGATAAAATTGTGCATTACAAACATGTATACCTACGGGTGTATATGCAAATGACGCATTGTATGTGCGGGCTGAATCAGTTTGTAGTGATGTGGTCGTAAATGTATATCGATAGATTTTTGTATTAGGTTTTTATTCATGATATATCACCTCCGTGCTTTTTTTACTATCAAACTATAAGATAAACTGTGAAACGTCATCCATTTATGGTTGACCTCCAGTTCACTCGAAGCGTTTCGCTTTTACGTTTATCATCCGGACAGCGAAGGAGTGGAACTCATTGCCCGCGTCTTTGTTATCTGGGTTCCTTCAGGTCTAGAGCGAAACGGTACCTTCTAGGCAAGCATGTTCCATCTTCGGCCGCATCGTCACTTTCCATCAGATGAGAAAATGCGCGGCGGTATTTTCTAATAAGCACAATATGGGAGTCTCCTCTCTAGGCAATCGTCGCTTGTCATCAGATGAGATAGAGGTCAAACGTTTGCTGAGATATAAAAATAAGAAATATACAATGAATAAAATTAAAATTAAACTGCAGCTTGAAAAACAACACGCATCATTTAAACTATTCAAGTTTTGTTTTTAAACAGTAGTTCGACGAAAAGTATCAAGAACTTTATCCCGACCTGAGTCATTTTCGCCGTCAACTGCATTGCTTAATAATGGCGAATAATTATACCAGACACAAATACTCGTATGTCACAAATTTACTTGGGATCTAGTCTAGACTAGATGAAGTCCCAACAAAGTCATACAAAATTTAAGGCTAGATTTGTTTGACATTTGTTTGCCTTCTGTCAACCATCGATAAATGCATGTGTATCGTTATCGATAATTCGTCACATCACTAGGCATCCTGCAGTTTGCAATCAGTCGCATCGGCACGGGCTGGCCGCGCCCGTACCGCAGCTCGCAGTCGCGACTACATTTTTCATCCCCTGACATCCGCTCTGTTGGCGCACTCGGAAATTTATGCCATCGCTGTATTGAAGTCGATGGTCGATGGCAATGCTCCACCGGAGATAAATGGACGCGAATTGAAACAATTTATTACGCTCCGATTATGGGAACGATTATCCTCGTTAGCTGACCACGTTCTGTTGACCATGGAATAGGTGCACTATCAACTAGTATTTGAAAAGTGTATCTCAAAAATAATAAATTATGCGTGTCAATTCTCAGCAGAAGAAAAATAAAAAGGCAAGACATTTAATGAAAAAAACTCCAAAATTGTTTGGACAGAATATAAAAGCTATAAACAAACTTCAGGCTCATTATCCCTCGCTAATCACTCCTCACCCTCTTCTCATTTATTTTACACAACAAAAAGCCCTCGACGAGACCGCAACGGATACGGTAAATTGCAATTGCATTGGAAGCACTATTTAGAGGTACGATGGTTAAGATAACGTGTTCAGAAAGTGGTGGTGGATGAGCACGAGCGGAAATCGGCGCCCATTGAGGGTTCCCGTAATCACGAGCGCACAAATGATCGACCGCCGCCGCCTCGGATGCAGATAATGAATTACCGAGCAATTGCTCGCTTGCAAAATCTAGCTAGACTACCTAGTATCGGTAAGGACGGTAAGTAACGAGGTTACCCGTCTCTCCCCCGGCGTAGATCGCGTCGTGACTCCCGATGCCTTCGGGAGCGTTCATGGACGAATTATCTTCCCAAATGGCCGATATAAATTATCTCTAATGGGTTTTATTGCTGTAAAATATTGTATTTGATTCAGATTATTTTCAAACTCATTGAAAACTGCCTGAAATAACGGTTGGCGATTTTTTCGGCTTTTGGTAATCATATTAGGATTAGAGACGTAAAAAGGAAACGATGGTTAGAGTGTGAACGCGATAAAAACAGTTTTATCGGAGATTTTACGATTCTTTCTCACTATCCCAGCTATAAATGCCGAATCAGATGAGAGACTGCGGGTGGCATAGCAAAAAATAGCTCTATTTACTTCGCCCCACATAAAGTTCAACCTCTGTTGTTGCCCTCCAGCAAAAAATAAAATAAGATATTACGATATGCTTCCAATTTGAATACTCAAGTGATAGAAAACACATTTATAAATACGAAACGATCATACGCAGACGCTCTCATACCTAAAGCCATCAAAGAAGATTACAGCTCAAAGGAACTGTTTAAATTAATGTTTAAAGGTTAACCTAAGGGACATGATATACAAAGCGCACGAGGCGCGCGCCCCGGGCGCTGTGAAGATAAAATGTATGGCGCGTAAGGGAGCTTGATATATAAAGCGCCCGCGACTCCTTCCCCAGCGCTGCCGTTTTGTATACTGCCGTATCTGCATCGTTGACAAAATTTAGTTATATACAATTAGGAAAATTAGACGCATCTACTTTATTTTTTTATTTTAAAATATTCATACACAACCTACTAAATCTTACTTTTAATTTAGACACATCTGCTACAAGGTCAAGGATATACTAAATAGCATAGACATTTCTGATATATAACTTAATTTTGTCAAAAATGACAGTTACGTTTTTTTTCCTTATGACGGCAGTACACGGCGCGCTTCGAGCTTGCGGCGGGTTCGCGCCTTGTACGCGCAGCCTGTATTCGCGCCTCGGGCGCTTTGTGTATTAAGTACTTTAGAATAAACAATGACGTCGAATAAAAACAATTTATAGAATCTCTATTCTATCTCTATCTCTATTTTAATAATATGTACGTTGTTAAGTCTACAAACTACAGTAGAGCTTTTTAGGCAACCCTTTTAATGATCAGTCAGAACTTTCTGGCATTTACCACAACTACTAAAAGCCGCAGTAAAGACCCGGCGCTACCAGATAGATTCCATTACACGAATAGCTTCCTTTCCGCCACTAAAAATGACATCGCGCCTCTTTGACCGGGAGGGTCAAGTCAGCTATAAAGTATGGAATTTACTGAGCCACCGCAGGTTTTCAGGGAATTCCGGGATACTCCGTGAAACATGTGCCCCGACTAGGGTGGCACTGAATTACCACGGTAGAGATTGTCTGCACCGGACACGCGAATTTATATTACCTATTTATCGGCGAAAATACGTTTTAAGAGATTGAAATAGAGATTTAATTTTATATGGATTTTATTTATAGAGAACAGTCTCGCGAACGCCTCTCGATCTAAACTGCAATCTCCATTGCTACTTAAAAATTTATTAAACGCTTTATAATTCAGCTGAAAATTGGTTGTAGGAGCCATTGGCCGCGTTTGAGAGAATAATTTCTTATAAATTACCTCGTTTAAAGAAAGTTTAATCTGGAGTACACATTCTGCTCGAGTTGGCACGCACTTTGCGAGTTTGCCTTTTTCACTGTGAGTTTTTACTAGAATTAAAATTTTACGCGAAACTTTTTATGGACAAACTTTGACAAAGGTATGGCCTATAAAATATTCACCTATGTGAAGTGTAAAGCGATAATGGCACTTATTGACTATTTAGAACCTTTGTAATGTCTAACACTTGGGCGAATTATTAAGGTTTCTATTTCAGTGTATATATAGCCTTGTAAAAGGCCATTTGGCTGTTTTCCAACAACAATAATTGGTAACTTTGGGCTCGTTGTATCAAGCAAATTGTAACTTAGTTATTGTTGAGGAGCAACTTAGTGAAGTGCGATCGGCCCGGGAGCCGATCTCTGGCTATTGAAATTGAGTTAGCTTTGTTATCTACCAAGCTGACAATGTTTTGATAATAGTATATATTATGACGTAGCGCTATCAAAAATCTATTTTTACCGACTTGCCAAAAAAGGAGGAGGTACTCAAGTCGACTGTATTTTTTTTTTATGTGTGTTGTTACCTCATAACTTCTCTCCACGTGAGCTGATTTCGAAAATTTTTTTTAGTTTGAAAGATGTTGCTTTTTAATTGGTCCCATTTAAATTTGATCAAGATCTGATCAGTAGTTCTTGAAATATCGTCAATAATGTCTATTTTTGTGACGAATAATGCGTACTTTGACGATGTTCTGGTTTACCCGACTTCAAAAGTTACCTCACAACTTCTTTCGTTGTGAGCCGATTTTGATGATTCTTTTTTTATTTGAAAGCTCGTGGATCAAGGTTCCGATGATAAATCGGTGAAGTCGGTTTTTTTAAGTTTTGCTTGCGTTTAATTATATCAATTATAGTTTGAACAAAACCACTTTACCGCGCCTTAGGCATGTGCTCGACGAAGGGAGGGGGTTAGGAGCAAAGCTTGTTGATGCTGATGCCGCTCCGCTTTGCCGGTCCGTCGTCAACGCTCATGATTTGTTAACTCATACTTTTTCCTACCCACCCCCGCTTTGCCGCGCATTCCTAAGGCGCAGTACAGCGGTTTTGGTCACATTATAGCCTTGTTATCTAAAGGCTAATTAGCCTGTATTACGTTGAGATGTAACCCATATAGATTTATTCGCATAACACCGTTAGCCCTAATTTTTACGCGACATAGCTATATTTATTTATTTATTATTTTGCACAATTGAACTGTACATGGAAGACTTAATTAAATAAGGTTTATTAGCCTTGGGCTAGTAAACACATTACCCTACTTTGTCAGCGTCGCGGAGTCAGGTAGAAATAAAGAAACTACGCACGCGGCAAGAACCATCAGCTTGAAGCTCAAAAAGCTGATGCCTCTTTAATAGCCCATTCCTATATCAGTAAAACTAATGGTTTTGCTGTCAATAAAGTCCTTTTTCAATTAATTGATTCGTGTTGGTGGGAACTCTTTAGATTGCACATCATGGTGAAATCTTTCAGCAAACTCGGAAGCTGTTTATCTAACTACCATTCAAATTGAGATTCAATTTCCTTGTTTAGTGACGTAATTTAATTGAATTTGCTTACATAATGTTGCTTTTAAGATGGCTGGTACTTTGGTTACATACAGCTTCATTAGCATATCGAGTACCTAATGCTAATAAGTTTAGTAAGTTTTGTAATCGAGTTTGTGTGGCGCAGTAGTTGTTTCAATGAATAATTGATTTAATTGGCGAGATTTTTAATCCAAAACAAAATAGATACGTTGATTTAAAGTTCACATTATGTACGTCGATCTAGTAAACAATACAGATACTACGCACGGCACAACGGAAGCCGATAAAGCGAATATTAATTGACTTCTATTTCAACCTTTTGACATATAATATGTTGCATAAAGCTCGTCAAAAATTAACGAGTGTCAAGCAAAACCCTAGAATTTACTTTTAGGTACTTACTGATACATTTGTGGAATGGTATCCGATTTTTCACCTTCACTTTCATGTTTCGTATGTTGTATCTGTATTTTTTACTGGATCGATGATTTTGTAATGTTATTTTGTGATTAAAGTACATAAGTGTACATAATGCTCCAACTATGTTTATCCATTAATTATGCTAGTTCTCTTATACCTCAGTCCTACACTTTTTGATAGTCAGATATTTTGTATACACGTTATCAAATGAGGTAGGCAAAGTTTTTATAATATTTTGGAACCAAATGGTCTAAAATAATAATAAAATGTATATATATCCAAAACCATTTTTTTTTTTCAAATCCCCACACGAAGTTCAATGACTTGTGCCGTGGTTGCCGGAAACATTCACATCACACACACGAACACGCCCAGATACCTGAAACATAAATTTCACTTGGAGAGAAAACCGCCGGGGATCGAACCCAATACCCTTGCATAGAAGGCGGACGTGCACCTAACTAACCCATGTGCAGTTCTATATTAAGTACTTTTTGGTTGTGAATTGCTTATAAAATAAATGTTCAGTTGTTCTTATACAAATTAATTTACTATCTAAACTAGAGTACTATCATGTACTATGCTACAAAGGCATCCTACATTTAAGTACTTTCATATGACTCACAAAAATTATCCTAATTAATCCAGAGAATAAAAGGGATTATACAACTTGATATTTAAAGCAAAAGTTCGTTACCATCAAAAATGAAAAATCAAGCCATACAAGTTTCACTACAGCCCACAAAAATGTGACGTCACATTTTACTCACCAAAACTGCCTTTATGTTAAAAAGCACTTGCTCCATAAAAATCGAGCACCTGATTTCAAAGGAAACGTGTTACACCGGTTGTGGGAGATAAAAAAATGTTTGTGTATCGCTTTACACTTCAAGCTGTGCTTCAAGCCAGGTTTGAAAGTGATCTATTAACTTATCTGATCACTCGAAACTCGAGGCGTGAGGTGCTCAAAACGAACAGATAAGAAAAGCATTAAAAAATAGTGAATACCGCTTCGGGGAAGTTTTGATTGCGCGCTTTGGTTAAGTTAGATTTTATTCATACGGTTAATTTGAAACTGGTCTGAGCAGCTGGGAAATTGAATTAAATTTCTATTCCCGGCGAACGTTTTCATATCGCAGGTGGGTAGGTGAAAGTAGGTATACGCCTCTTTATTAAAATTATATCCATTAACAGGCCTTACCGTGTTTGTGAGCATTTATTTCTTTTGAACTAGTTCGATATTTTGTGTCGGTTGTAGAAATTAATGCTCGCCTCTTAAGTATCAATACAAACAATGCACTCAATTATTCGACAAAGCAGTATTTGTTTCAAAGACTTTTCTTAATTCTATATAAATAAGCATTTGACCACCATCTCACCTGATGGAAAGTGAAGATGCGGCTAAAGACGAAGCATGCTCGCTTAGAAAATCAGTACCTATTTACTCTAGACTTGAAGACTCCTAGATAACACCGTTCAGGAAACAAAGTCGAGGACCGTTTTTCGCCGTACTCTTTATCATAGTATACATGCCTACGAGAATATGCACCTACATTTAAATCTACCTAATTAAAATAATTATGTCCGGAGTTTAAAAAACAAACTAAATAAAAGTTTTCCAACACACACACAACCAAGTCGTATGCGAAGTAATTGTACTAAGAATTGACCTAGAGTTTCAATGAACCATCTTCACAATCCGATCCCGGAAATCAAATCAAAACAAAACCAAAGAACCCAACCAAATTAGGAAGTTACAGGTGACGCTAATAAATTCTTTAGAAGAGAAGCAAACGTTAATAGTCAGCCCAGCGTCTCTTTCAGAGCTCAATTAAAATGATAGCCAGAGATAACTGCGTAAAACCTCGCTTATTCTGTTTTAATCTTTAAAACAGAGTAGGCGAGGTGTTTCAATCGTTTTGAAGAAGTTTCGAATGCAACTCGTTAATCGCGCGTCGAGTTGGGAATAACAAATTCGCGAGCGACAATACCGAGATTGGCGGAGTGACGCCGGGGAAATGCGAAAAGTTGAGAACTTGGCCGTTATCTCGGAACTGCGCCTGGCATCTGCCTTGACGACGTGCCAAATGGAAAAACTGCGCTTTAATAACACTTTGTAGTCTGTCGGCTTTATGGTTAAGATATGGATTATCTTCAATCATACAACACCTAGTAAATTACTTATCGCTTATAACGCTGTGTAAATCTAGCGCACTGGAACAACAGTTCCAGTTAACCAATAACAATTTGTTCCAGTGTATGTAATAAATACATCTACCAAATGCAAGAAGCTCCGCTCTAGTGGTAGAGGCTGATTAATAGATTAGGTTGTGTAAGGGAATGATATATAATATAACTAGCGGACCCGTTAATTAAACAATTTAATTTAAAAAATCATTATTTATCGATCAAATTGTGAATCTAAAACATTCTTGAATCCACCTGAACATACAAAATTTTCTTCAAAATAGGTCCAGCCGTTTAAGAGTTCAGTCATTTACACAAATACAGAATAATTAAATATATCAAAATATATCTATTGCCCTGCGGCTTCGCCCACGTGAATCAAGTTTGTAAAAGTTTTAAGTGGTACCATTAGTAAAAATCAATGCAACCGTTTCCCAGATATTGTAGTCAGTAAGTGGTTAATTTAAAATATTACTTTTGCAACTTTTACAACAAGGCCACGTCACCGCTATAATACATTTTTTCTGTTCAAAATAAATTGATAAACAATGTTTCATCGTGTAAAAGGTAAAACAAAATATATTTTTACTTTACTCACTTCTTATTACGGAAAAAATAAGCTGCTTATTCAAATATTTGCATCGTATAGTTTTATTTCAAATAAGATCAATTTTGTGTATAATTATGTCACCACAATTATGTTGAATACATCGATTCTGAGGCTGGATGCTGCTACCATAATATTATGTTAATTACTGCAGCCGTTACTTACGTTAAAGCTATTTATTTTGCATAATGGTATTTGACTGGATGCTTCAGCGATCGCCGAAACTCTGGCGCGCCGGAGATACGCTGTCCGAGCGACTTTGCGACTCGACTCGTTGCCCCTAAACAAACTTCCACGAAAGCTTTGTTTCTCCCGACCATTCTGGTCACTTCGTACCTTTGTTTATCCTCTCATTATGACCGTACCTAAACGTCATTAGTTATGCAAGACGAACAAAAAGCTCTACTTGTCCCGAATAACTGCACTCGCTATTTGTTTTACGGTTCTATTCAATAAATAGTTGAAACTCTAAAGCCTTTGTGCTTTGTATGGAGCGAGCGTAAAAGTTATCTCCTCAGATAAATGGGTTCACATTTATTTTCATGTAGAGCGAGATACTTTGATATCTCTCAGGGTTCAGTGCAGGGTAATTTCAGATGTCACCGTCATCGGAAGGGACTGTGGCTGCGGGCGACCGGAACACTTAGGTTTTGTGACGACATCATTTGCGCGACACGCTATCTCGAGTACGAATCGGAACCGAGGATCTTCAAACGAATGAATAAAATATATTTTTCTTAATGAACACAAACCTTCCATCGTTGCCCTTTCTAAATTTTACTCTTTGTGGGTAGTTTGAGGATTTCTGGAAATTCGAATGGAATAATGAGAATTTAATGTTTTAACGGTATGAGTTCTAATTAAGTTAATCCAACCAAACAGCATAATAAACTTAACCTAATAATTCACAGTTGGTTTGTTATGCGGCATGACTTGGTGGTTTACTGACCTCGGAGTATTCCATTTCAATTAAAGTGGCCGTACTTACGGAGAAAGATGAATTAGATGGATATTGGTTAGCGTGCCAGATTGAAGATTAATGGCGTTGACCTTAGAGACCCGTCTGTCGATTTCTCCTGTTTCGTCGCAGGCGCACGGAGCTTCATTAATCATTTTAATAACGTCAAATGTATGCAATATTCCTAACATGTTCATGCTAATCATTTCCATACGTTCAAAGTATATATAAATACATAGAGGTATGCTTTAACGGCAAATAAACAGAACTGCCCGTTAGCGTTACTGGTTACAACATGTCTTTCTATTCTGCTGGGTTCGGTTCCCAGAAGAAAGACAAAGTTTCACAAATTTATGATTCTGGTTCTGGTTGTAATTTTGTAAAGGTTCCTTGTAATTTTAGAAGTAAACGTAATCTTAGTAACTACTGAATTTTTTTTTTAAATAAGATTCTTCATTTTTTACATGGCGTAGAGTACGCGTAGAGTTGCCATTTTCATACAGATAAATATACGTTTTTAACTTATATGTAGTAAAAATCCAATCATAACGATTAGATGCAACAATGATATAATCATAATTCTTAATTTCACCAACAGGCTCTAACGGATCACATACTACTAAGACATTTTTTGTGTTTCGTAACAGATTTCGTTGTATGCATTCATCCATGCTTGTTAAATATCAAAATGCATCGGGTAATCATACTTCAAACGTATCGCTACGCTAGAGCTAGCATAAAAAAAAGCTAGTAGATACTTTAGAATTACATTTTAGAGACTTCCATTTTAAGGAAATATATGGCTCTCTAATACGAAATATTTTAAAGATTTACACAATCTATAGCACTTCAACAGAACAATCTATAACTTTTCTTCTTTATAATATTACATAATATTATAAAGAAGTAAAGTTTGTTTGTTTGTAAAAGGTAATCCCTGAAACTACTGATCAGATTCTAAAATTCTTTCACTAATAGATAGATATCTACACTATCGCTGAGTGTAATAACTATGTTGTATTGGGATAAAAGTTATTTTTTTAGTTCGAAATAATAATATTCGTAATACAAGTCGTAAAAAAAATTGCTAACTGGCCGCTTTATCGGCGTACGTTGACTAAACAGTTAGACAGAGGTGTATACAATGTAAAACAAAAATGATGGCCCTCATAAGTTTTACAAAAAAGTTCGCAACAGCATATATATAACATGTATATATAGCTCAGAAAAAATACTTTTCATTGTTAAAAATCAGAAAAAATAGCGGCTTGTGTTTTGTTGACTTTTTGAGGCATTCAATATAAATCCTTATCTAAATAATCTATTTCATCGTCTTACGTGGTTCTGCATATAATTTGGACAAATAGTCTAAGATAAATTGTTAAATTTATTTGAGGATAAAAGCGGTGGGTTACAGAATGAGTAACAGTTACTGCGTAACCCAGCATACTTTTACGTTTTGAACCGACTTCAATACAATGTTGTGTTTGTGGTCTTAATGTTTACGGCCCCACGACACAAGTCAATGTTATTTTTAATGTGGGCTGTAAATGTGAAAGCATTTAAGTGTATATTTTTTTAACCCAGGCGACGCCGGGCGGTTCAGCTAGTCTTCTATAATCGCTCGTCTCTTTTTGAAACTTACTTCACTAAATTGAAGAGTACAAATCGTAGATTCATCAATTTTATCCTTTAAATGCACTTAAGCGTTTTGAAGTGTCTCATTCTCAAATCTGAAGGATAAGACGCTGGGACATGCACAATGTCATCGTAACGAGCCCCTTGACGGGCTTCACAATACTCATTCCCGCGGGAACGTGTAGACGAGAGGAGCAAGATTGCAGACATTGTTTTTTTGACCTTACTTGCAGATTGGGCTGTACTAATAAGTATGGTACACAAATCTTCACAACACAGGAGGCTCAAATAGATGATCAAATAGAGGCGTGCGGTAACGCGGGCTGTCTCCTGCCTATTGCGGTGCCCGCGCCCTCGTCCCCGCATGCCGATCTGTTCGAACCAAAGACGTTCTGTGTAGGCATTACCTAAACTAAAATAATTTGCACATTCGTAAATAAGCATTACTATGTAAAATTCAAGGTAAGCATTTAAATTACTTAATTAGGGATCCTGATTTCAAAATGGCGATTTACTCTTCGACCAAAGAAAATATAATCACCAAAAATTACTAAGTTGATTTTGAAAGTGATACTACAGCTCTGATACTATAAACGTTAAAAGCAAACTAAACCGTCAGTAAAACTTACACGCTTGTATTAAAACAAAAAAATAATTTTCTAACCATTACGCTAACATTTGACCACATAATATTCACTTGAACTCAGATAACCTCAGATGTTGTTTTCGAAGAGGTCAATGACGCGTGAATCTCGCTGAAAACATACTTCAGCGTTTAGCAACTAGTTTTATGAAAATAAAATTTTGATTGCAACATTTTTTTTTCATTAAAATATTTTTTCTTTTTCTTGATGTACACCAGTCTTAAATAGTATAAGTAACAAAATACAGTCTTAAATAGTATAAATAACGAGCTGTACCCAGCACGCGTTGAAATGCCACGTTAAGAAAAAAAGTGTTTTGCCTCTTTCACGTTTATAGTTGCCTACCATAATATAAACTTAATGACTAATCAACTCAATCAAACTCTTTCATGTTTATGTTAGCCTAGTACTTTACAAAGTACAAAAGAACGTCATCATGTCCAAAATAAAAAAAAACCTTTTTTGAGTCAGAAACCTTCGTGATCTTTCGCAGAACAACGAGCTAAAGTTTCAACACATTCAGATGAATGGTTAAGGAACGCATAGAGGACAAATATACAAACATTCATTATTATTTATATAGATTACTGTTTGTACAGTCTTCAATATTAGTAACTGTTGTGTGTTGTGCTAATAGTTGTAACGTAATTCGTTTGTTTTTTCGATTGCCGTAGCTTGTAGTCCTTGAAACAATTATATATTCGCCTTATTCATAGTAGGTACGCTGTATTCGTAGAGGCGATATCGCAGCAAGTCTATTTAGGACAAGCAGGCCACGCTCATCCCGTGGGACGGCATACTAGACTCAAAAGAGTTGCAAGATTGGTATCGCGCAAGAAGTGGAGCGAGCGTAACTACTTAGTATGCAAAAACATATCGAGGAGTCGAGAATGAATTTTGAAGAGTGCATCGGTGTTAAGGATTCGTACAAGTAGAATATCTATTCGGAACACGTTCCGTCAACTTCTGTCCTTTTGAACTACTGTTATGTATGGCTTACGGTTGCGTTTATAAATCGTACAGTCACATTTTCTTAGATTATTAAGCGACGCTACGTTACTTTGAATGCTGACTACGATTAATTATTAATATTTAATTATTATTTTTTAATTAATAATAATTAAATTATTATTAATTATTATTATTATAGCTATTTGAATTTGATGACTTAGCGCAATGAGCAAGTCGCAGCCCTCTGCGCGCGCCGTGGGTCCTGGATTCGATTCCCGGCAGGAGCACAATAATGTTTTTAAAGTTGTCATTTGTGCTTCTTCTGGTTCTTAGTATAATTGTTTTTGTGATACATGTTTTTGGCACCCACAATGCAAGTCTTTGAACTTAGTTGTAAACTGCCCGGTGGCTTAGTTAGGTGCGCATCCGCCTTTTAACCAGGGGTTCGATTTCCGTCGGGAATACAAATTTCTTCCCAATGGAAATTCCTGTTTCGTGATCTAGGTGTAATTGTGTGTGATGTGAATGTTTCCGCACCAACGTATACAAGTTGAACTTAGTGCGGGGCTGTTAGTCGGAATTTGTTTGCTTTTGTTTATCTGTAAAAAAATAAATTGTATGCGTGTACAAAAAGGCTGCCTGACATGAGCAGCGAAGTTTACAGGTATACATAAACATAAACGTTTTCACACTCACAGCCCCACACTAAGTGCCGGAAATATTCACATCACATACACAATCACAAATACATTTCTGAAACAGACTGTACTTTGCCAACTTCAAGGTGATGCGTGCTTGTACTGTTGAACTAGCTACTGTCGCCAAGATAAATAAATAAATAATAATAAAATGCATTTATTTACTTTCCAAAAAAGAAGTCTTAAGTCCACAAAAAGATACTTGGTGTATGTCGCATATGTCTGTGATAATCAAGGCCACACTCGTCCCGTGGGATTGGTTTATTTTGTCGCTTGTGATACGCCTGGTACCGGTTTGTTTCACCATAGAGGCTAAATTTATAGTGGGATGATGTCTCGATGTTTGTTTTTACAACTAATTGCATAATTCGGACTTAATCAAACAATCTAAACATGTTTAAAAAAAATCAAATACCTTTTGTGTGTGTTAGTCTCAAAGTCTCAAAAATTAAAAAATGGCACGAACGATTTAATTTTTTATTTGTTTTGTTCACTATGGGTTTATTCCCGGTCGTCCCCACACGGTCGACCCCACTGGGTACGAGTGGGAAAAAAAAGTTTCGTTCGTCCAGTGGTGACGATTGGAACTTTTTATTTCCCACTCGTTCCGCTATAGACCAAGAGTCAAAATACGTACTAATGCCACCACTAAAATGACATTGGCGTTCCTGTCTACGCATATATATATATATATATATATATATATATATATATATATATATATATATATAGTGAGATGGTGGTCAAATGTTTGCCTATCATGAATAAAAAACAAAACTTAATTTCATCTAAATCGGTTTACTTATTCGTGACGGAGATACGTGGTAACAAACATTCACACACACAAACTTTTGCATTTATAATATTAGTAGATATTAGCTGCGGCCCGTGATTTTTGCCGCTTTTATCAAGGTTAAAACTAGCCCTGATATTTACTTGTACTTAACATAGAGCATAGAAAGGTTATGCATAGATCCTATTTAAAATTCTCTTAGAATAAGACAAACTTAAAATTTTATCCAGATTAACACTGGCAAAGCCACAGGAATAGCTACTTACACAATATCAAAACAGAGACGGCTGTAAATTTGCGAATCTGGCATTAAAATCTTTAACGTCCATGAGTGTCTCTATGGGGCTCATGTGCTTAAACAATTTAGAATTTAGAGTAACAAAGCTAGGGAAATACTCGTAGGAACGTTGCGTTAATGTGCCATACGTCCAAAGTTGTAATCTAGACAAATTGCCAACAAAAAATATTTTGACCCATATTTCCGCGAACTTACATGTCTGCTCTACAAAGGGATTCCCGTCACATTTTAAGCTAAAGCCCGGAGCGGGTTCATCCATCTTCCATTCTTTGTTGTTTGATTACAACGTCTACTTCATCAATAACTCTGGAACTTTGTTCTTGGAAAACCGCGAATTTGTTTACTACGTGCTTTTATTACTATGCTGTTCAAGTTTTCATATGAAAGTTTTCTCCTTTTATGACATTGTGAAGAGATAATGCTCGCAGTTTAGCATGCATCTTGTAAATGGTTTATATTTAAACACGTGACCAACTTTAATATTTCATTAAAGTCTTAAATAACGTCTTGACAGTAAGTAAATTTGCCAGGAATGCTCTGTCAATAAACACCTTGCCAATTGTTAAAAATTTTTGACGAACAAATTTATATATATTATATACTTCTATATTTGAGCGTAGCGTCTCCGTTTCAGCTTGGGCAAAATTGCTTTCGTATATCCGGCGGATTTCCGGTAGTTCTCTTCTACAAGTCGCATTTCTCAACCGATTCTCGTCAAATTTTGGGAGCAGGGGGTCTATTCTGGGCATAGAATATCTTCGGTTCGTTTAATATATGGTTATTTTTTATTATTTTTTTTGTTTTTTTTCAAAACGGCGGCGATATGGGGGTTAAAAATGTAAAAACAAACATATTTCAGCCGTTTCGAAAAATACGCGAGCTCTTCAGCTCACAGAGCCACTAGTCCAGACTATGTATAGTTCTACTATACCTATAGTTCTACGTTTCGTGACACCGAATATGTATATAAATATAACTACCGATAGTTACGGTAGCTACGACAGGAAAGCGCAGTCATATCCATATTTTGGGACCTAATTAGAAGTCTAATGACACCATTACCCACATTTTCGCAGACGTAACGCGCACGTTTTCCCATTTGGGCGCGAATATTTGCGCACTTCCTTATCTAAAACGGTAACGGCACGTAACAAAGATGTATTGATTACCAACCATTTTGGTATGTGAAGACCTTAGTATAATATAAGATATGCAGACAATGGTCGTACTTAAGGCACGGCTTATGGGGCCAAGCTCTATTTTCTTATTATTATTTTTACGCCACTAGCTCCCGAAACACAGTTTTAACTAGTTCAGGAACTATGTATTAATATATCATTCTATAAATTATGTCAATAAAGTTTTTTATATTTGTTAATAAAATTATAAATATTTTTGTGGTGCAGAATAGACAAGCTTTTGACCACTATCTCACCTGAACGTAAGGCCGAAGATGTGACATGCTTAGAAGATACCTATTCACTTGAGACTTGAAGACTCCCAGATTATACAGTTTGAGGCACTTCGGGAAACAAAGGCGCAGGCAATGAGTTCCACTCCTTCGCTGTACGGATGTCAAACGTAGAAGCGAAACGCTTCGAGCGAATTGGAGGAATGTTGACCATAAATGGATGACATTTGATAGTTAGTTTTGTTGTTAGTTGGTAAAAAGGGCATGGGAGAATTGTGTCATGTAATTCCAGTACAAGAGTATGACTTTTTTTATAAAAATATCTGACTTACTACACATCTAGACACTTGGATCTTGTTATTGTTTAATTATCTACAAGTTTTCTTATAAACCTATTGTTAAAAATCACTTTTACTTTAATATCTTGAAGACCTTATCAACCCCTGTAAAACAAAGGCCTGAGTTCGCCCGCGATGCAATCTCATGAATATTCACAAATTGACACCACCCATAGATGAAGCACCAACAAAACGTTCTTCGACGAACTGCAATGAATATGAATTTAAAGATTTGTAGAAGCTCATGCATTTTATAGTAGCCGTGTGTGTACGAGGAAAACTGCGCATTGTCAAGGACCATAGACGTGCAGATTTACGGCGTACGACGCATATTTATGGGCTCATTGATTACAATAGTTAATGAAGCTATTAAAGTTTATAGAGATGTCATGACATCTTGTGGTGACTAAAATAATTAAAAGGGCTTTCTTATTATGGTAAGCGTTGAATTTTTTGTTACCTGCCTCTAATAGACATAAATATCTGCACTTTTACTTTCCAGAAATTGTTTCATCTGGAATCCAAGGGGTCTTCCACAATTCACCGGAATGCCATTTCGGGTTGCGTTTCGTGCAATTGGTAAAGAAAACCGAAACGAAGTTCGTGAGTGACAGATTGAGTGCAATGTTACGTTTTTTATTGTTAGTTACTCTAATCCACATAAGTTACGAACGATAGATTCAATTTCACATATGTTTTTTCATGAAATCGTATTATATTATTTTACTATTAAAGTTTTCGTGAGAATCAGACATATTAAAATACGGCTATATTGTAATAAAATAATGGGTTTCAGTCATGTTATTTGATAGAAATTATTATAGTCGACTGGGCTTCGAGGATGAGTTACGCCGCGAAATCTCGCGGCATCGTACATGCTCGAAACCTAGGTCGACAATAATTTTGATCAAATGACGTGAGTGAAATCCGTATTTTAATACTATTATATTATGATGATTAGTCTTTCATGTTGGTAAGTTCATCTTGAATAAATTAGACCAGCAATGCCTCTCATTTTCTAAAAGAATATGTAAATATTTAAACAATCCTAAGTAAATTAGAATGTTTCTTCTAAAAACAATAGTCATAAGCTGGTGCAATTTCTATCCATCCGTTTCTTTGAGTGATGTACGCCTAATTTCCAAATTATACGTCTCGTGAGATAAATTGGCAAGATGAAATTAGAAGTTAGACTAATTGAGCAGATAAAGTAATTTTGCTAACGGTTTATAAAAGCTGCAGCGTTCTAGAGAGAAAATGTTAGTCTCTCTTGTGAATTGATCCGTAATACCTACAGATTAAAGAACTAGTTCAGTACGGTGCTGTTTGTACTATTCATTTAGTTTCTTTTTATACACAATATTTGATTTTGAAATGGACGTATACCTACCAGGTATCACTATCAACTTTGTAAATATAAGCATCGTCATCGTCCAGCTGTTACAGGTACACCTCAGTCAAAATTACACACATACATACGGTCATATATAATAATACTAGCTTCGCTCGCGTTAAAATGTAGCGTGTGTGTTAATCCTATGTATAAGCTATGTAAAATCTATATTTAATTCAAATCCGTTAAGCTGTTACAGCGTGAAGAGGGAACACCCATACGTACACAATTTACAGTATCTGTTCAAACTATAAACGCAAATCGAAATATGGGATTCCGAATGATAATATATATGTCTGATTAGCAATTCTTAGATAGGTACTTTCTTTTTTTTTTATTTGTGACATGATAAGTGACGATGTGATCGAAGCTGGTAAACACACTAGACCTGGAATACGCAGGCAGGTACTATTCATAGATACGAGTACAGAAAGCATGCGTGTACGTACATCAGTATCTGTAAGTCTCCAACGGTCATCTCAGTAATATGTGACCTAGTTGCGTTGATTTGACGAAATTGAGATACTTAGGAGCATTATTTGTTTGACCTAGAGACTACCTACGGGTAATTTGAACTTCTGGTCGTTGTGACCGTAGGTGGGGCATTATTTATTTTCCCAAACAGGTTATAATTAAACTACCCACGTGATATATTGTGCTTATGATTGCTTAGCTCGGCTTGTACAAGGTTAGCTAATTAAGATCCTAACTAAGAAAAAAACAATTTAAAAAAAAGTTCTTTTGATATTTTTAAGACTAAACAAAATAAAACGACCTTCGTGATTTGTTGTGATGATTGCTTAGACCAGCTTGTACCGGGTAAGGCAATTAGATAATAATAAAAAAAAAATACAAAAAAAATATGTATTTAGATTTTTTTCATGTATCTATATCTATATGCAAATCTAACTTATAATGCTCCTGAACGGAGCATTATAATTTAGATTTGCTCACCTGATAGAAAACGATGATGCAGCCAAAGATGATGATACAGCATGCTTGCCTAAAAGATACTATATACCATATCTGCTAAGCAAGGCTTATTTACTATTCTCTCTTGACTCGAAGACTCACAGATACTCCCTTTCAGGTAACAAAGACGAAGGCAATAAGTTCTACTACAGTTCTGTAACGGAACCATGGGTATACGAATTCGACTCGCACTTGGCTTGCTTTTTGAGACAGTCATGAAGAAAATTGTTATTTTCTGAGCTATACGCACGTACCTACATACGCATCTGAGTATAACAATCAGTACCTAATGAGAAATAGTTCAATCGAACATAATTGCATTGAAACAAACCTTTAGGGACCTATAAGGTTAGATGGAATGTATTTTGCGAGACCGAAATTAGAAATACTTTATAAATTGCAATCTACTCTTGTTAGTACCGAACACGAGCAGCATAATAACGTCGAAGAAATTGAGAATTATCTAAAGACATCTTGCCATTGCCAATTACAATAGCCTGAGCTACTTCATAAGTTACCTAAAATACTCTTAATACGTACGTTGCATTAGCGAACTGCCCGTTGGCTTAGTTGGATTCGCCAATTAAGCATCGGGTTCGATTTCCGGCGGGAGCATACATACTAACACATTTACACATAAACTTCAAAAATAAAAAATCTTTCTATATGAACTTTCATTCCCCATTGCACCACCTTAATGCACCCCTGGAAAAAAAAATACCGACTTCCCAAAAAAAGAGGGGTGACTCAAGACTAGTGTATTTTTTTTATGTGCTACCTCATAATATCTTCTTTCCACGTGAACCGATTCCGAAATTATTTTTTTGTTTGAAATTGTGTAGTTTGAAAGATGTTGCTTTCCAATTGGTCCCATATAAATTCTTGATCAGTAGTTCTTGAAATATCGTCAATAATGCGTATTCTGTGGACTACATTGACGATGTTTTCGTTTTTGACCGACTTCAAAAGTTACCTCATAACTTCTTTCGTTGTGAGCCGATTTTGATGATTATTTTTTTATTTGAAAGCTTTTCATGTGGTCCCATTGAAATTCATTCAAAATCAAGATCTGATCAGTTATTCTTAAAATATCGTCAATAATGCGTGTTTAGTACATCTAATCTGATCAAAGTACCGAAGATAAAGCGGTGAAGCCGGTGTTTTTTTAGCTTTGCTTGCGTTAAATTATTTAAATGAACATTCAATACAATGAGTACAATGAATTCGGTCCGTAAACTGCAATGAACGACTCAAATATAATGGCTATAAAATCAATATCAAGTCTCTAAAATATCATGTCTATTATATAAGGATTAACACATAGGCTACTATTTAAATTGATAAAAGCGGGCAAAGGCGCGGAGCACGGCTAGTTTTTAAAGTAAGATATTTTTATATTAATTATCCACTCGATTAACAAGAAGAGACCAAATGCTAATTGCTAGTTTCCTTCATTTCTGTTTCCTTGTGCTTGCTCTCTTGAGAATATCCGGTGGAAGTTCTAGCAGTGCTAAAGTTTAGCTTATATTGTGGACCCCGAGCGCAACTTGAATGAATCAATGTTTGAATTTTTTATGGAACCCGCTCTCGTAAATATATTTATCACTAAAAAATTCTAATAAAATGGATTTCAATAAGGAGTTTTAATTAATAAAAATCAAAAAAAGGGAATTTGAAAGTAGCAACGCTATTGGCTAGACTGATTTGTGGCGTTAGTTTTCAAATTCAGCACGAATGAAACAACCATAGCACGTACATTGAAAAAGGGTGTATTTACAGTCCCTCTACTTGTGTGTGTTAATTAGCAACATTAGTATGGACTGATCGGGGGGAAGGTACTTATAATAAACCACTTCATCTCGCTACAATTGCTCGATACGTTTGCCAACCCTATGCGCACCCTTAATCAGACAAAGGCTAGTTAAACCTATCTAAACCCTTAGTTGATCGTTGCTTTCAACCATTCGACTAATTTCGTGCATATTACGAGGCGGGGGCGCGGCGATGCCGTTCTTTACGGATTAGTGTAGTTTAAACAACTATAAATTATAGATTGTCTAAGAGTCATCTTAATTATTAAGGAAAATATAGCATTTAGTAAAAAATCGTAGAGCTAAATCAGCTAAGGGTTAGAACAAGAATCAGGGTCTACTATTTTACAAATAACCCTGTCAATGTATGATAAATGTTTCCTCCCTTTTTCACTAAGAAAAACATGAAGCAAGCTAATGGAGTTCTTAACTAATGAACTAGGCAACGTGAGAATTCGTCAAAGCATACTTCAAACGCAAGCTGATTTTACTGGAAACGGTTCGTTTAAAAAGTTATTACTCGTGACCTCGCTAGCTCTGACCTAGAAAAAAGTGCAAGGTTTATAATGTACCAGTATGTAGTATGTGTATGAAAAGAAATATATAATATATTTGACACTCGGTCTGTATACATAAGTAACTAAACCTAGAGTGACACAGCGGTAGATCGTGCCATGTGGCTTTAAATCCTAAGCACCCTGGTTCGAATACCGCTTGACCCAGTGCAGCGTGAAGAATTTAAGCATAGACCTAATGAATGTTCTTATGCATAATGTTCTCTTTTGATGAACAAACCAGGTATAGTCTAAGCAAACGTGCTCCATCATCGACTACATCGTCACTTACAATTAGGTGCGATAGTGACACAGTATACATATTTCTATCGTTAATTAAAAATCAACAAAGCAAATTGCGATATAATTCAACTTGCTACAGTTTCTTTCTATGTAAAGGTTTCATTATTAACCCACCCTGTTCGAGCCGCTCGATCTACCCCCATAATTTTCTGCATCATTGCGCTCAATTTGCTAGACTGGTATTTTCATATCTTTTATTCTAACGATAATGTCGGTCCGTAAAACTGCATTGATTATTTGTTAAACTTTTTTATCCTCTCCATCCTATGGTTGCCTGGAAGAGATCGCTGCTTAGCAATAAGGCCACCGATTGTACTGCTATATTGTTATTTTTTCTATTGGAAATTGTTATTTTTCTTGGTGTGCAATAAAGAGTATTTGTATTGTATTGTATTGTATTGATTATTACACTAATTAGCTAATGTATATTCTGCAGTATGAATATCCATCGTATCCGTTAGTCGTCATCGTGAATTGTGTCTCATAAATTATTACGTTTCGGCCGCCATTGCAACTGAGTTTTGCAACCGGTTGCCAATTTTTACTGACTTCACAATAAAGGAGGAGGTACTCATTCGACTGTATTTTTTTTTATGTGTGTTATCTCATTATTAATTATTTCCACGTGAACCAATTTTGTTTTGTTTTTTTGTTTGGAAGCTGTTGCTTTCCCATTGGTCCCATTTAAATTTGATCAAGATCTGATCAGCTGCTTTTGAGTTATTGTCAATAATTGCGTCTTTAATACATTTAATCTGATCAAGGTTCCGAAGATAAAGCGATGAAGTCGGTTTTTTTAGCTTTGCTTGCGTTTAATTATTATGATTAAATAACACAAAAAGAAAAAAAGCAAGGGGACACTAAGCACTAAGCAATATAGTTTTTGTTCATGCTTAGCATTTGTTGCGTGAAGTCTTAAGATTATTAATTGATTTATATGAAATATTTTGTACTAAATCATAAGTTAAAATTGAAATAAAATAAAATGTAGTATACGCTCCGTGGTCGCTGTAAAGCATCGTCATTAGAAGCGATAGAGGTTAAACGCTTTACTGTTAACATATAAGTATAAATAAGGCAATCAAATCAAATCAAATGAAATCAAAATCGTTTATTCACATGGGCCCAAAGAGGCACTCATGAAAGTTAATGATTCTACTTCCAGATTCGCAAAATTACAGCTCGAGAAGAACCCGACAAGAAACTCGGCGGCGCATTTTTTTCATTCAGTATTTTTAATCGTTCCTTAACATTATACATAATTATATTAACCTAGGTCTATATTATGTAGTCGCTAGATATCGCTTGTGCAGCGCTTTCTAGCTCCATGCATCCTTGTCATTATAGTAAGCTTGCTTAATTAATGCCCGTTTTATTACAAATTTGAACTTTCCCAGTGGTCATTTAGTTAAAATTTTTGGAATTTTGTTGTAGAATCTAACCCCATTTGCCATAAAATATTTATTCGTTTTGCTTAATCTAAATGCGCGCACTGTAAGTAACTTTATTCTATCTTTTTGGGACCTGGCAGATGGAGAGACAAACAATTACATAGGTGTCAAAGTTATAACGCCTTTTA
The DNA here is from genome assembly GCA_948107665.1 of Lomographa bimaculata. Classification (NCBI taxonomy): domain Eukaryota; kingdom Metazoa; phylum Arthropoda; class Insecta; order Lepidoptera; family Geometridae; genus Lomographa; species Lomographa bimaculata. The sequence goes on along the minus strand of OX403586.1, from coordinate 12,226,501 downwards.
TTTCGGGTCCGGGGCTCAGTGTTTGATAAAGGTACAATACAATAAAAAAATAAAATAATCCTACTTTAACATAGAACTTGTATTATTTCAACCTTCAAGTCGGCTCAGGTTCAGTCAGAGTGCTTTAATACAATGACATCAATCAAATATGGGCAAGTTAATTTGAAAACACAGTTCGTATTCAGTTTCATTAATAACTAATCACAATTGTTCTAGCTCATAACCATATTATCCAATAAAGCTTGATAAATAACTGAGTTAGTGAAGTTTTGAGAGAGGTGAGAAGCTATATAATACTACAGGAGAAATTAACCCAGAGATGGCGTAGAGGGCGCGTAGCGTGACATTCATATCCAGTCATTGCACAAACTAATTTCAAGACAGATTCCATTTAATATAACGAATATTCATCGCGGCTTATGCATTTCAAATGAGATCTAAGAAATTTATAAAAACTAGGTTGACTTTTCATTTTCATTGCAAGAGTTGTAGTTACAACTAATCTACTCGTGTCTATATACTATAAAACGTGTTGTAAGCAAAACTTACAGATGAAATGTCCAAGGGTAAAACAAAAAATAACAAATAATAGTTTTTACGAATTGGTTCCGTAAACTTCTTACATGTGAATTTAGCTAGTGTTAAGTAATATTATTATTTAGGTATTTCATAACACCTGTCGAAAATATGTCCTAGTCAAAGTCAAGTTAATGAGTCATCGTCCAGTCATAGTCAAGTCATGCCCTAGTAAAGTGGTAGAAACTTTACTAGAAACCTTAAAATAAGTGAAAATGAAAATCGGGTTTTTCATCTTTGTATGATTTGCCTAAACTCATGGACGTTTTTGAACTATAGTACTTTTTGAATTATATATATAGGTACAGTCAATATTGACCGTTATTACATATGAATACTCTCGAAGAACCCCAATTTTTTGAATATAATACAAAATCGAAACGCAATTTTTTCATTTTCGCGACGAAACTCTAACTAATGATTATTCATCGGATAAACCAAACAATTTTCGCACAAATTTCAAATTAATGTTGCAAGCTAAGAACTCAACGCAAATGGGACCTCCAAGTGCAATTCTCGAAGTTGTTCATTAGATATGAAAATCCAGTTAAATTTCTTTTAGAATCTCTGATGATGTAGTAAGCGGCTGAAAGTGTTAATTAGTCAAGTTTAATTAGAGTGTACCCCAGAGGACGAGCACAAAGGAATGCTGTGAGATGCCAAGGTCCGACTTTGAGAGTTTGACCTCAGGGTCTGTTATATTATATTCTATGCCTGCTGTGTAAAAGTTAGGGTTGGTAACACATGCCCGCGCATGTCCTATTTGCGGCCCGTGATTCTATTGTAATTTAAGTCATAAATATCTAAAATGTTAGAGATTCTAGATAGAAAATATTATAGAGATTAAGAGTGCGCTGCTCAGCTCGCAAACGAGTAAGAATTAAATTGCCTATATTATAACATTTTTTAACAGCACTTTTGTTTTTTTTTTTTTCTGTGGGATATGAGCCAGACGTTTGATATCACAAGTGAACCCCCACATTTACTATATTGTCCTACCTTGTGGCCCTTGCCTGCCAAAAGGTTGTCGACCGCTGCCCTACAGACTTTATTTATATATTATTTATTGTGCCTAAAGCTTCTATTGCATCCTTATTCATTCACCCTGCGTTATATTATCACCCCATGACTTATTTTATGTCACGGAATTCCCGGCAGCTGATCCTGATAGCTAAATTCCGTTTTAGACCAGTTCCTGCCAATATTCGCATCATCACTACATTATAGTACCTGATAGAAGAGTTCAAACGCCACCCTTCAGAAAATAATTAAACGCAAACAAAGCTTAAAAAACCGACTGCAACGCTCATATTTTGGTCTTGGCTGGATCGATTTCGATAAAATTAAAATTTATATGGAACCACCTCTGAAGTATAATCTACCAAACAAAAAAAATCATCAAAATCGATTCATAATTGGTGGAGATATCGCGTAACATATACAAAAAAAACATACAATCGAATTGAGAACCTCCTTTTTTGAAGTCGCAAAATAATGTCGTTCCGCCCGTTAGTGTAAATATCCTGTATCATGTTAGGTAACCCTAACAGGATCTCAATAGAAAGGATCAACTTGTTAGATTTGTTTAATTAGATCCTCTCACGTATACGTGATTTGATTAAATTAACATGGGTCCATGGACTGGAGTCGGGAACATATGTAACGTACTGCCGAACGGTTAGCACAACTGTTGTTATTAATTTATGTAACACGTATTGTTGATAATATTTATACTCATCGTTTGTAGTGCTCTTCTGCTGATACATTTTATGTTAGACACATTTTATTGAGTTTATTTTTAGTTCCAGTCTTATCTACAGATAATCTATTCTTCAATAAAACAAAGCAAGCTTTTTCGAAAATGGACTCAGTATGTTGTTAAATGTCAAAGATTTAAAGTTGCTAGAGAGAACATAACGCTAATTTAATCTTGAATCTATTGGCCGGCGCCAAAAGACTCATTGGCGATAGTAGATTAGTTGAGTCCAAATTGCCAAGTTAAAACATAGAGCAGCGATGACGATGAACCGGGAGCTGGTGCGCGGGTGCCAAAAGGGCCAGTTGATGGTTTGCGTTCCTCCATTATGATTACATCCCCATTTTGAGCTGACTTATGTTTTGAGATCACTCGAGTCGTTTTCCGTAAGATTTACATTCACTAGTATGTATCTTGCAGTAGTAAATCTATGATGGGGTCTGGAGTATAGATGGCAATAATGGTTGAAAAACAGTAAATGGTTATAAGTTGAATGATAAAAAATATATCGATAATTTATATGGTTGAAAATATTAGATGATATTTTTATTAACGCACAAGATTTGTTTGATTTAATCGAAATCGAATTTACTACTAATGCAACGTGTATTATTTGAATACTCTACTAAGCAGTAGTATTTACTATTTTAATATTTTTATTGCATGCACTAAATTCGTATTAAATTAAGATACAGTTGCTCTAGAACATTCAATAGAAAAATAGACCTAGTAGTAGTTTTTTGGTTCCATGTGTCAACATTCTGTGTACCTATTACAAATTGATGAAAAAAACAGAAACAAAACTGCGATGATGCGAACTTGCAAGTAACTTTTAAACTAACCATTAACCATTCCTTAAAAATATCACTTTACGTATCTTAAGCGTTTTAACTATATCGTAAGAGCAAGAGAGTATAACATTGAATCAACTAATAATATTATCTAATATAAAAATTGAACTATCATATTCAATAATAGAATTTAACTTGGGTCAAATCAAGTTAAATTCTATTATTGAATATGATAGTTAATTTTTTATATTAGATAATATTATTGGTTGATGGTTATATTCATCGCCTGGAGGTGCCCCGAACATAAATTTCGAATTAGATTGGTGTGAATGTTTTTGTTTGGTATTGGTTTTTGTGAGTGGTTGTGAATGTTTGTCGTCCTAAATCTCCCAGTAGATATATGTTCTTTGTTCTAAATCTATGCGACTTATCAAAACTTTGGCGACCCCATTGTCGTTACGTATAAATTTAAACAATAAAATAAGTGATACCCTTACCGAGAAATCTAGAATACTAAAAGAAGAATCACCTAAATTTATTTTTATCGTGTATGTCGAATAAATTACCTTTAGTCATGGGTCAACCGCTCCTTAATAAACTACCGGAAGATATCAAATCTAGAAAAATCTTCTAAATCTTTTTTCGGACAAGACACTGTACAGCGTAAAGGAATACCTAGGAAACAACTACAGTCATATAAAACCAGTAAGCTGTACCCGTAGCGAGAGCTCCTATACAGCCTTAGCTCCTAACAACTTAGTTTTTACCGACTTCAAAAAAGGAGGAGGTACTATGTTCCACTGTATGTATTTTTTTATGTATTCACCGATTTCTCACCTATTTGTGGACCGATTCTCAAAATTATTTTTTTGTTTGGTAGATTATATATATATATATATATATATATATATATATATATATATACACTTCAGAGGTGGTCCCATATAAATGTTGTCGAAATCGATCAAGCCAAAACCAAAATATAAGCGGTGGAGTCGGTTTTTTAAGCTTTGCTACGTTTTTTTTTTTTTTTTTTTTTTTTTTTTTTTGTGACAGGCTAGTGTTTGACCACTATCTCACCTGATGGTAAGTGACGATGTGATCGAAGCTGGTAAACACACTAGACCTGGAATACGCAGGCTCATACGTTTTTTTATATTATAATTCTAGTTATTTTATGACGCCTTTTATAGCAAATATTGATATTATCCCAAATAATGATGTTGCAACAAGATATTATGATTCACTTATCATGTATTTTTTAATATAAGTTAGTGTTTTATTATGATCAATAAAGAGTATTCTATTCTATTCAATCGTAAATCGTGGCGTATCGTAGAGCTTTATACAATGTTAGTTTGATCGCAACAATTTATATAGCTATCCGATTTACTTAGCTTTTATGTGAATGAGAAACGATGTCTTTATTTATTACATTGTTGGTGTCTTAAACCATAAAACAATATTACTCGAAGAAATTGATAAAAAATAAATCACAAGTTAAGGTGGTCAACAAAGTATGACATTGTGTGACAAGAAGTACCTTTTGTCACGAATGCAAGTGGGAGGTACAGGGCGTCACATTTATAAATCAAAGCGTACAAAATTTTTGAAGTGAAAACTTCTTCAGGCGCGTTGAGCACTTTTTGGGTGAACAAAAATCATGGAACTCGCGACATCTTCACCGAACGCTTTACATGAGCTATATGTAGGTAAACTATGTATATATGTGTACTCGACGATACAATTCACAAGGTACCTAGCGGGGAAACGCCTGGCTGCGTTTTAGAAACATTTCCGACCCGTTACGATTTATTTTCATTGATTAGCTTATTTTATTCTTTAGTATTATAATAACAATATTGTGTGTTCATAAGTTTAGTATGTTTTAAGGTCTTGAGATCCGTTTGAAGTGAAATAGATATAAATTTTATATACTCAACGGATCTGAGAAATACAATTATTTGTTTCGACTTGTTTTCTGTGAATATTATAGTGTTTAATTTTAATTTGGAAAAGTTATATTTTCTGCAGATTCACTTTACCTATAACTCAAGTTGGTGTCGATAAATATGAAGGTGTGATCATACTCGAAAAAATGCAATTATGCTACTATGCACACAAATAGCCTATGACATCACACTACCAAATAATATTACAAACAAATATGAACTAAAACCAGTACTGAATTGAAGTGAAAACTAAGGTTGGTGAGATTTTTCTCTAAAGAATATTGTTTCCACTTGTCATTTCTACCACCAGCAATAGTACTGTGCGCAATTAAACAAATAAAAATAAAAAAAAATAACATTACGCAACTCACGATGAGCGAATGGTAAGAAGCAAAGTCGTAACGGTACTTTCTTACCAAATTTCATGATTCTTGATGAAAAATCCTAAATATGCGACATAAAAAGTCGTATATTTCTTTACTTAAAAGCTTTAATGTTTACATCTTCAAGGGGAAATTTACATCAAATACCTAAATATTCGATATTAATTTCAGCCTGAACCCTTTCACCATTCCCGAGAGAAATTGTCTTGACAGATAGACAATCAGACTCCAAAGTGATCGTGCAAGGGTTCCTTTTTTCTTTTTCGAGGTACGTAACCCTAAAACATCACGTGGTATTTCGTATACTATAGACTAAGTACATACTAGATAATATGAGATAGGTATGTATATTTCTGCAGTCCGAGCGATGAGTAATGGGCTAATGTCGCATGCCCATGTCCAGAGGCGGCGTTGCATGGCATCGCCAACGAAATTTTGCGTGTAGCCGCATGTTTCACATAATTTATTATTATGCAGGCTCATAGTTTATGATATCTATGAGCGTATGTTGATTTATCTACCCAATACAGTACCCCTAGTGTGAGTTTTACAGCAAAATATCGTTAACGTAACTGCGGCGTTGATCGAGTATACGAAAACGATTTTGGTTATACTTCGATAGCGAGTGTAAGTTTAATAGTTAGCAACTGTCCGTAAACAGTTTATTCACTCAGTTGATAGTTAATTTTTGTTTGTAATGTTGGTGGCTTGCTATGCTATAGTAAACGAATGCGACTAATTTAGGTGAGTACGTAGACATTACTATACAAACTGACTAGATTTGACTTCGTTAATTGGTTGAGTTATAATCGTCTCAAACAAAATATATGGTTTCTCCTTTTTTTGCGCTAAGTGCAAAAGAGAAAAGAGACCCTCGATCGAATGGCGCGAAGTCATCAATTTTCGACTGTAACAACTTCTCATTGTTTTAATTAAATCAAAATGAATAAGATTAGTTGTAACTTAACTTGAAATGATGGTGAGCTATTTGAGTACGAGCAGTGAATGGAAATAATTTCAATCATATGTGGTTATAATGTGTTTGTGAGTAAATTGTTTTGTTATGGTTTGTTTACAAAATGTTTAAGTGAGACGAGATATCTCAATAAACTCTCAGGGAATGCTCAAGGGTAAGTCCAATGAATTCAGTACTGGGCTACAGTAACCAAGTTATTAAAGAGAAACAAATCGCCAAGTTTGGAACTTATTTCGCTCAATTTGGGCTGCTGCAACTACTGTAATTCTCCAAGCAAAATAGTAACGCGAAGACATTTCACAAAAAACAACTTCACCGTACCTAAATTATAAAAAGTAATAATTTAACTACAACAATTTGCTTCTCACTACCAAAATATCAAGTGAATGACTCTACTATAGAAGTATCGTTTCTATACTACAGTAACTGTCAAACGTGTCACTCACACTCAGGATTAGAGTATAATTACTAACACAATTTACTGAAACTGTATAGTTTACGTATCCGAACGAAACCAAACGCAACTACGTAAGTTAGAGATAATCTCATACTCGCATGATTAGTTGAATAGTTCGCTCGTTATAGATTGTCATACAAATGACACTAAAATACGTGAACGAGATACTAACGTATTTCGTTTGCAAAACTCACACTAGGCATACAGTTATGAATAGTGCTCTTCTTTCGCGTGACTAGAATAACGTTTTGTTACTAAGAATCCCTACTTGAATTAGAAATCCGATAGATTGCGTGTGTGGGAGTGTAACTAGTTGTTTATATTGTGGTATCTCAGTAAAGTCAGTAAAAGCTGGATTTGGTATGTAGATAATCTTGGCCTAAAATAATCATATATATTTCTTTTGAATTACGATTTGATTGCCCACTCTCGTTTATGTATAATTTGAAGAAACTATAGATTTTCTAGTTCTAAATAGTTTGCGATCCGACTCAATTGTAAATAATGGAATAGATTAGGATAACGAAGACGATGAATAAAAATATAAGAAAGTAATAAGTTTATAATTAGAAAATTTCTGGTTACCTTCTTTGTCAGTGGGGAGCTTACAATCAACATTTAGACATAATGAAAAGACTGTTCTATAAGAACAGGCGACAAAAAGACATAAGGACAAGACTATAACATACGAATAAGCGACGGCAAGACAGACATAAAGACAAGACTATAATATAAGAATAAGCGACAGAAAGACAGGTGTTAGACAGAAATAAGAGTTAGCTATACAAGAAAATAACTAATTATAAATGGATGTTGAATTATATTTTATTTTATTGAATAACTATTTTATGAATAAATACGATTATAAAACCCCTCTATTATGGCCAGCAGTTGTAAATTAAAAAAAGGGTTTTTTGTTCAAGCTTAACTTCAAAGTGAATTAATAAGAAAGTAAATCTAGGTAAGATTAGGTTTAAACCAAGAGAAGACTTAACAAACACTGTTTGTTTCAGTATTTCTAGACAAACCACAGCTAGCTTGGCATTATAACTTCACAAACTCCAGCACATATAGATTTACTTTGAAGGGTTTTATACATTTAAAGTTCACGGCTTCGTTTGTTGTGGTTAGAAATGTTTGTACCTATGTAATAGGTTAGCTCTGCCAGTGTTAGTCTTCGCTACTTGGGCATTAGCCTCGACGAAAATAGCATATTTATATTTAAATAAAATATTTAATGAGAAGGTGAAGGGACTAACTTTATGGGTCTATTTTACATATTTCTAAGCATTAGTCACGTGACACTTAAACATTAATGTTTAATTATATTAGCTTACTTGCGTAAGCTGTAAAATTAGTGTCCGAACACGACATATGATTGAATTTAACGATTTTACTTTGCATATTAAAAGTAAGCAAGTAGTTTTTATTGCTATTAGCAACTTATATGAGGTAATATTTATTTGGAGCACATGAAAAAAGTTATTCATGACTTCATTAGTCGATTTCAAAGCAGCAAACCGGTTTATAGTTCAAGTTTTGCAAGATACGAATATGTGCAAAGTCTTTGTATAGTTTTTTTTCATTATTATTACACAGGAAACATGAATAGATTGTGCATATTAAAAAGGTCAATTCAACACCTGCTTAATCTTTAAATTAGCGTGACACCTACTCTGCTAATATATTATGGATATATCGTTACCCTAAAATAATAAAACACTAGCTAACCTGCCCGGCGTCACCCGGGTAAAAAAAACATAGCCGACACTCACAAATAACGTGGCTTTCGACTGGTAAAAGAATTTTCAAAAGCGGTTCAGTATATCCAGAGATTACACCTTACAACCTCACAAACTCACAAACTTTACCTCTTTTTAATATTAGTTTAGATAATGCAGATTTATTATATTTAACCTTTTTTCTAAACTCGATTAACAAGTATTTGACCACTATCTCACCTAATAGTAAGTGATCCGGCCGAAATTGTAGCATGCTTGCTTAGACAGTCATTTACTCTTGACTTGAACTCTCCCAGAGCATACCGTTCGGGGAACAAAGGCGTGGGCAATGTGTTACACTCTCTCGAAGTACGGATAATAAACTAAGAAGCGAAACGCTTTGAGTGAACTGGAGGATTGTCAATTATAAATTAACAGTTTGTCTTGTTTTTAGATGGGAAAACGTGTATAGGGGATTAACTAGTGCAATTCCTGCGCACACTCTACAACATGTAAATAGTAGAGTACCGTATAATAGTTTGAGCGACTGAACTACTATAATGATACTTATAAGTATATATAGTGAGTAAATTCACTCTAAATTTAAACGCTCTGAGATATCTATATATATAAAAGAAAGTCGTGTTAGTTACTCCACTTATAACTGCGAACAGAACGGCTGAACCGATTTAGCTGAAAATTGGCAGGGAGGTAGTTTAGAGCCAGGAGAAGGACATAGGATACTTTTTAAGAACGTACATTTCAAAATAAATATGCACATTAATTGACTGTTAGGCGGAACGAAGGTCGCCGGGACAGCTAGTAACTTAATAAAAAAGAGCTTTCGACCTGAACTTTCATCCCCCATTGCACCACCTAATGCACCCCTGGTTTTTTTTATATAAAATGAACTATTCAAATGCTAATTATTATTATCGGTCTTAGTTAAAAAACAAAAAACTTTATACAAACGTTTTCAGCCCATTTAACCCTCTTTGCGGGTAGAATTTCCAAAACTCCTTTCTTAGCACACATCTACGTAATAAGGCAAATGTACCCTCCAAGTTTCAAGTCTACGACCAGCGGTTTAGGCTGTGCGTTGTCTTTAAGTCAGTCAGCCAGTCATTAATTTAGTATGTCAGGACAAAGATTCTTATAGTATTAGATTTAACATTTTCTCACGTCAAGACATTCATTAAGAGAATAATAATATAACTATGTAACAGTACTTACCTATAATTATATCAAATACGCGTCTACATAACTTTGAAAACGGTGCTTCAGCAAGTTACACCCACTAGAGAAGAGAACTCCTCGAAACTGATAAGATAAAAAGACGTAAATGATGATAGCTTAAAGATGGTGCTAGCTATGCGATAGCTATATTAATAAAAAAAATGGGTATCGATGTCTGTTGCCTTTAGGTTAGTAGTCTTATTAGCCAAACTATTCTAACAGGAATTAAAACGCATTATTCATCAATATAATAAGCAGTAGAATGAATAATACGTACAAATCGAACATAATATCCATCCTATATGTAGTATTATACATTCGTCGTGGTAAATTAAACTCCGGCAGTGCAACTATCATAGATAACAATATTTATTTGTGCCAGCAATGATTTTCTGAACTCTAATCATTATATCGTAACCACAGCCTCAATACCACCATCTTTGTATTAACTTTCACTATATAAGAGGCAATCGATTGTGAATATCGAGCACCTATTGAAATACTGAAAGTTGACCTTACTTTCGAACGTATAAGTGTAGTAGTCGCTTACTTAGGCAGCTATACATATAAATCAACCAAAAATTAAACGCAAGCAAAGCTTAAAAAACCGACTTCACCATTTTAACTTCGGAACCTTGATCAGATTTAATGTATTAAACACGCATTATGGACGATAACTCAAAAACTAGAGATAAAATAAATAAAAAAAATCAATTTATTGCCAGAAATAACACATAACAACATTAAACACATTTACATCAAATTTTTTCTATAAGTGATAGACAGACCGCCTCAGTCTGAGGGACAAAGTTAGTATATTATTTATTTTATATTATTATTTTAGTATATAGATCAGATCTTGATCAAATTTCAATGGGAGCAATTGGAAAGTAACATCTTTCAAACTAAAATTTTCGAAATCGGTTCACGTGGAACGAAGTTATGATGTAGCACATAAAAAAAATACAGTTGACTTGAGTACCTCCTCCTTTTTTGTGAAGTCGGTAAAAATTATGAACAAGTTGTTCGAGGCGCGCATCCTCCCGCACCGCTCGACAACCGCAGGAACCTTCTTAGTTATGCCTACCCTTTATAATGGTAATTTAAAATTATACCTTATTTCTATCCATGACAAAATACGTTTCTAGTTGAACACTTGCTTATCATAGTGTTTGTGCGTCGAGTATATAGATTTAAAGCTAATACTAAGTATACGTACAAACAGCGTCTGTATTTGCCTGTAGTCTGTAGTTTATGTGCCAATCACAATATTATAATAATGTTTAGGTACTCACAATCTTTTTAATGGCCGCAGCAGCTGCATATCATTATTTCTTGTTGAATATCTGGAAATAAAATACAAGAGCTTATCAACTCCTGTAATAGTGCAAAAGGTATGTAAAAATGTGAGAACAACAACAAGAGTTAAACTAGTTAATAATTAATATTTAATGTAATATTATATAATCTTGTAGTAGTAGTAACTGTATCTGCCAATATTGTTATGTTATGTAAGCAGTAAAACGAATGAAGCGAATATTAAAATAACGAAATCTGGCAGCACAACTACGAGTATATTTTTACTTACGAAGAATTAAAAATACAGACATAACTGTATTATTCTCACTTACGTCATTGGAGTATTATAAAGATATAAAAAAAATCTCTTTAATTGCGAATAAAAGGCCCCGAGGTAGTATTATATAGGTATTATGAACAGAAGGTAGCAGTAGGGATAGAAAAGAAATAAATAAACTTTTTTTAAAGATTTTTTTTTTATTTTTATAACCTTACACCAATAACAATATTTAAATGCTTCTTAATTAGGAATTTTGTGACAAAAGAAAAAGTGAAAAAGAATGCGTAGGAAATAGCAAAACGTACGCTATTGGCTAGATTGATACGTGACGTCAGTGTCCGCATTTTTGATGTCGATGACCTGCAAACTTTCCTTCACGTATGTTTTGACGTCACAGAAAGATCGTCAAAATAGCCGCGTTTAAAATTTACGAAACTGATTGCATTTGAAATATTTAATTTGTTATGAAGTTTAATATTTTATTAGATTTTATTTTTAGCGGATTTTGCGTAAGCAATATATACTAAAATCATTAGATAATATGCAGTTACTATGGAGTATTAACGTAAAGATATGTCAAACTTAAATACTCACTTAAAGAACGTGTAGGCGTAACCACGAATATGATGTGAAACGTAAGATTATTAACTTTGCTAAAATTTCTGTCCGGTCTCGATAGTACCAGTTTCCGAGATCGTGACGACAAGAACGGAAGTCTGTCGGACTCAGACTGAATGTAATATTGTTTTACTTTTTAATCGCGAGTGAAATATCTCTTCGTTACACATTGTAGGAGTTTTTGCGCGAATGCTTAGCAAATCTTTTAATTGGTGTTGTCTTTGATGATTATGAATGAAATTGATTTTACTCGTTGGTACTTATATTGATCATAAAGTTCTATAGCGTTTTTTATGTTATTATGTTTTTGTCACCTAAATTGCGTTTGAATGATGTTTAAAAATAACTAGCTTTTCTAACCCTTCTTCTAATTCGATACTGGAAACCTAGCTATCATCAGTTGGACGTGACGTTTACTCTCTATGTACAACATACTATTTTCATTTAGGTTTGATTATTTTCTTATTATGTTTACTTGTAGATGAATAGATAATTATTATTTGCTCACTACAAAAACTGGTACATAGGCGAACATAATGTTAATTAGCATTTTCTTCCAGCTACCCTTTGTGTATTATGAATTCGGTGGTAGTGCTATTCGTAATACTGTAAGTTATACAGTTAGATAGACCACGAATATATATAAATAAACTGCCTAGAATAATATAAATGCTATAGAGATATGATAAAATAATATATATGTAATCGTGATATGAATTTGTTACTAAATAAATATATATGTAACAACATTAAAAATTAATTGTAACAAAAAAAATAACATACATATTAAATAATTCTCAATATAGAAACTAATATATCTATACCATTCTATAATAAAATGTATACATTGTATGTGAAGAATACAATGTATACATTGTATTATAGAACTGAAAACTTTCAATCGCATAAAAATAGAAAAGAAAATTTGTGACTTGATAAAAATATACTTCATTGTAACCAACTACGGCTAGTAACAGCTTAATAAAGAACGAGATTAAATGCGACTAAAAATAATATAAAATAGAGGGAAAACCGATGAATGATTTCTCGTGAGGATAAATATATAAAGGAATACGTTATCTATCATTTCACGCATTAGTGGTAGAGTAATTTTTCTTCTATTGGTGTGGGAACAAAAGTTATCCAACTGTCATCGCGAACGTCAACTTATTGAAAACCGTGCCCCGTGGCTTCGGCCGCTATTATCAAGTTATAAAGTAGTTTACGTCTTAAGCCTCGGTATAAGCTATGTACATTCCAAATTTCATCCAAATCCGTTCAGCTGTTAAAGCGTGAAGAGGGAACAAACATACTTACACATTAACAATATTATAGTTGGATTAGTAGGATAAGTAGGATTCACCCAAATCCGAGCGTAAAGTTGCAAGCCTGTCGGTATTCTATAAAATACATTACGGTGAATGTGCTCAGGAACTACACAACCTTGTTCCCGCTTCACCTTTTTCAACATTACATATAGAAGAACGGCGTCGCGTCACCCATTTATGGTTGAGATACCGTTCATTCGCACGAAACGTTTCGCGTCTTCGTTCATTTATAGAACAGAAAAATAATGGAACACTGCCGTTTTCTGTGTTTCACGAAAGGTACAATTTGGGTGTGTTCAAAAGTAAAGTGAATAGGTATTTACTAGTCAAGCGTGCTCCACCTTAGACTACATCGTCACTTTCCATTAGGTGTGATTGTGGTCAAACTTTTGCTTAGTATGTAATCAAAAAAAAAGCTGTTAAAGCGTGAAGAGGGAACAAACATACTTACATCCGAAAGTTTGTGTGTACTTTCGAATTTATGATATTAGTAGGATCTCTGGATATTTCTATAACAATACAATCCTCCTATCCTCCGTGTCCTAATCCCAGGAGGGTTTGGCCAGGTACGAGTGGTACGACACGTTTTTCAAAATTAAATATTAAACGGCTCTGTAAAATGTCCGCCCTCGGACGTGTTTTTAAAACATTATTCAAAATACAGGGCGCGCCTTCATTTTAGGTCACCCCACGTGTTACCCCACAAGAGGTAAAATATTCACGTAGTTTCAGTTCGGACCTGACCTTTAGGGTTAGGTATAACATGTTGTGGTACTTAACATTGTGGTCTCTGACGTAGAAGTAGTAAAACAGCTGTGTGGGCAGTTCTAATGCAAATTATAAATACAATGTAATAAATACGGTCGACTTCAATTGGAGGTACTTTCGGAGTATTTTAGTGAGTTCTTTTTCTTGACATGCCGAATTTTTCCTGGTAGTGATTGCTATTAGTGATAAGGTCGCCTATTGTAACACTTTATTTATTTATTTATTCTTTTGCACAATATGGCTGCATGTGTGATGAATATGTGATGAATATAGAAAACTTATTTACTACATAAATGTTCAGAAATCATTTTCCAAAAAGCAAAAAAAAAGAATAGATCGCTACAATAAACAGTTGACAGTCTATCTGAAAAGCTAAATATGAAAGTGTTGCATATTCTTTTTCTATCTGCTCATAGGTATATTTCAATAGAACAGACAGAGCCAACACTCATATGGAGACAAATGACATGCCACGATGTCACAACAACCAATATGATTACAAAAAACTATTTCTTTAACCATTTGGAAATATTGTCACGATTCAACTTTGCACAACTTAGAGCGTCTGCACTCGAGAAAAGGTCATCCCGTTAAATATGTCCTTTGTAGTTACATATTTTTATAGCAGACATATAGCGGGATATAGGTACACTACTAGCCGTGAGCCGCGGCTTCGCCCGCGTTAATTAATTCAACCTCTAGCGGGCGACCTGGTCAAAATATAGCACTAACGCCGTGGTAACGCCTGAGTGACGTATATGTATAAGCATGTGCATACCAGACTTATATATAATCATAGCAGGAAGGTTGTATGTCGAGTAAATTAAAACTAAGTTGTAAACAAAATGCAGTTGTTAAAAAAAGTACAAACAACTTTTATTCGTGAGATCACAAAAGTTACTTACTTAATTTTTAGGAACTTTCTTCACACTTCTTATTTTATACAAATCTCAAAATGATCAAAGAAATAACTAAATATGTATTCTTCTGTAAACATTTAAGAAAATAAAGTTAAAATCAAATATCTAACAACAACAAAAAAAAATGACATTGCTTCTCTTTGGTACTTTTATTCCTAGCGCAATTTTACAGTCACTGCATACTTGATGACAACAAATAAGAAAATTGTAGAATAGACATCAGCTAAAAAGGATTTTTATAGTGCTACTCAGTGGACGCATTTGGATCGAATGTACGGAGTGCAGCGACGCGGGCGCGAGCATGGCTGCACGGGGTACGTACAAGCTCGCGCTGATAGTTCAGATCAAATGCGTCCTGTTTTTTTTTTAATTTTGGCTCCTCTATCTATGTGCATTTAGCCAGTTTCAAATAATATTTTCACTTTCGTGCCAAGACTCGCGTCCTGTTTTTAGTAGCTATTATATTCATCCGGGGTGGGTCATTATTTTCAATAAACTTCGCATAAAAAACAAGCACACAAACACACTCACAAACTATCGCCTTTATAATAGTTAAATAGGTAAAGAACGTTTTAATTGGAAATAAGGCATATCTATCCATCATTATATCATAGCTCTTCTCAAGTGAGGCGCTTACGAACTAACAACATTTGAGTATTTTCATATAGAGTCATGTATAGTAGTATGATATTAACATACTAATTACAATATCAGGCACATCTTTAGTTGAAAGCAAATTAATAGCATTAATATTAATGAGTCGAACCAATTATACGCCTTCAGAAAGTCGCAGTATCTTAGGAACAGTGTTCGCGGCGTCGTCGGTCGCCTAAATACATAAATCCATTCATTACCAATGTTATTGTTGATTAAATCAAAATAGAGTAACGGTAGATGACTGTTATTTTTAAGATGGGTCCACGATTAGCATCTCATTTGCATAAGATTAGACACCTATTATAATTCAAAATGTTTGACCATGTTAATTGTTGACGTAATAAACCAAATCAACCATGTAGCGAATTATTAAGGTGCAGAGTTTTATTACCGCATGTCCAGTTGATGCTAGATAGAGATAGATTTCTCAGCTGGTGGCATTGCCTTTCTTAATTGAAATACTAATACGTAAGGTACCAAATTTTTGATGACACGTCGTCGCCTTAACCAGGCGCATTGATATCTTTTTGAAAATAGAATAGAGATTTAACTTGTTCATAAACATAATAGAACCTCATAACGAATATAACGCATATGCATCGAGATACAAGTTTCTCTACTGCGCTGCAGTCTGCAGTAACGTAGGATATTGAACCCAGAAAAAAGCACCAAAAGAATGATAATGCACAATCAGTAGCAGTTTTCAACAAAGTTACCTTGAGAGCTATTCATTCTAGTCCTAGTATGTTAACCATCTCCGACTCTATCATTACTTACCGTCACGTGACTTAGACACTAGCCTATTGCAGAAAAAAATGTATGTATGACATTTAATTTTAATAAATCATGAATTGTATGACTATTATAAACA
The DNA here is from genome assembly GCA_948107665.1 of Lomographa bimaculata. Taxonomy (NCBI): domain Eukaryota; kingdom Metazoa; phylum Arthropoda; class Insecta; order Lepidoptera; family Geometridae; genus Lomographa; species Lomographa bimaculata. Next base: position 12,209,912 of record OX403586.1, on the reverse strand, counting down.
ATGTTGTTTGTACACCAATAATTGTTAGTTATTGAAGATCTAAATAATTGAATTAAGAACCTGTTGTACCCATAATTCAGCAAATTAACAAATTTAATTGAATTAAAAAAAACGTTATAAAAGAAATGAGAATCTATAAGTGCGATAGAATCTTTTTCGTCAGTAGTAGCAAAGAGCGGGTGTAGTATTACAAACTCATTATAGCGCCCGACTCTACCTTTATTCTCTTTAGCGCAAGGTAACCACCACAGTATATGGACACCAGTAAGAAGAATTTTGACTTGAAATTCACGCACCGATGTGTCCACCAATTAGTCTTCCATTTTTAATAGCGATCTACTAAAAATGGAAGACTAATTGCGGCTGACAACTTTAAACTCTTTTTATAAAGCTTTATTGACTACCTATATAAAATTTAATATACAACTACATTTTGGACTTGAGCTTCAAGATACAACCTGGCTTGAGGTGGGGCAAGACCGCCTGAATTAAAGACAACCAAGATTCACTTAGAGTCACTGCACCATTCGACTAAGCAGTTTTAATCAGCGAAAAGCTTACATCGACGCGCTTAAATCTCATAAATGTTTGTTTTATTCCCCTTTCGTAATCTTATCTGACATTATTATTATTATTAAAATATTTTCCTTTTGGTGTCAACAAATATTTGTATTTTTTGGTATATATATTTATACTACTACATTTAGGTACAGTGTTCTGTAACCCGCCCCGACGAACGCGACGCGTTGAAGGAAAGGGTGTATTAAATTGTTTATATGTGACATTGTAGCTAAACTCAAGGACCGATTCAGAGCTGTTTTTATTTTCTTTACAAATTCTTTGGTTTTATCGGGACAGTTGTACTATATTTCATCAAAATGGGTGCAGCCATTTATCAGATATGACATCGAGAGCAGTTTAAAAAAGTTCATAACATGTTAAAGTTTGTTTAAAACACTAGGTACTTATTATGCTGACAACCTGCCTAACCCAATTAAAAACAAATAAAGAAACACATATAAGTGTGTTCCAGCCCTACACTAAGTTCTAAGACTTGTATCATGACACTTGACCGAGAACCAGAAGCATAATTTCCCTTGGGAAGTAAAATCTGCTTTCTACTCCGCTATACGGTTCTGATTTCGATTTTTGAGTCGATTAGTATCTGGAGACGAAGATAGTATTAGACTATTGCGCCAGTTTAGTAAATGCACATTACAGTATTAGTAGTATCTACTTGTCTCTACCAAAAAGACGCACGACAGACGCTGCCTCATCTGGCGGGTTGAAGCGGTTAACTTAACTCCTTTATTTCTTTATACTATGGTAGTGTATATACTATTATTGATTCTATGGTATAGTATCCTTTAGGTCGGTGTAGGATAGCAACGCTAAGAAACCGAACCTTTTGCTTACACTCGGCTGCCTACTGGACCACACAGTTTTTTCAAACCGGATTCTTGATAGCCACTTTGGTATTGCCAGAGTTGTGTGATTTCCATGAGAACATACCCATCCGTTCAGTTTTAAAATTAATTTAGAATCTGATTCTGATGTGTAAGACTCTGATATCAGATTGATATAAATTATTTTAGATAAGTGAGAGTGCGAAATGTATTATGAGAAAATTCCAAATAATTCATTTGGGCTTGAGCACTTCAGTTACCTATAAGCTAGATGCCTTGCCTTAAAACTTAAATCTTTGCTGTAGAGATGTAATATAGTTTTAGTTTTGTTTTAGGAAATATATGCAATTGGCCCGTAGATAGTAGCGTATTTATATTTCTATCTAATTGTTTTATTTAATCGGGATAATGCCTTTGAGTCCATAATAAAATCTATCGAAAATGAATTTTGGTCCAGCTGCTAGATTTTCAGGGACATTTAAGATATTTTTAGCGGGATAAGATGACGAGACATCTGGCAGCACTGCGACCGGCTCGAACTATATTGCTCCCTCTCTTTATGATTCTGACCCCGATCGGGCTCTTCGGAAACTAATTGAAGATAACAAACTTGTTTTTTTCACTTGCTCATTTTGGAATCGCAGCTGATGGAGTGAACGATATTGTTTTCTTTTGACGTTTTTATAGAACTCCTCCGTGTAAAAGTTTTCGAGCTAAGAAATGAATTTCGAACTGGGGTACGAATTACGTGATCGTTTTTACGCTTAGGCTGTTTTACTTTTTTTCCCCAGTTTTGTTAAAGAAATTTCAGTTTTTGTGAAGATGTTGAAAAGGTAATTTTTAGAATATTCAATGTCGTAGTGGCTAGAATGTTAATGATTTATAGCTGTAAAATAATGTATTTCAATAAAAAGCTTATTTTAATAGACTTAGATTTGTAGACATACAAAGAATCTTAAATAAAATATAGTAGGTAAAAACCAGACTAGTCAATCAAATAAAAATTACAAAAGAGGAATAGGTAGGTATATATGGGTGTGAGTGTAAAAAGTGTGATTGAAGTGTTAGTGTAATGCGAATGTTTCCCGCACCTGGACACATTCTGTGTCGTGACACAAGACATCAAACTTTATGGGGGGTTGTGAGTGTGGAAGCGTTTACTCTATTTTATGTTGTGTTGTGTTACATCAATTAAGAAATTATTTTCATCGAGTATTAGAAGAACAACAAATTTCAGCGAAAGAGCTTAAATGCGCATTAAAAGAACCGTAACAAAGTAAAGACGCGAAACATTCTTTATTGCACGTTATTCGTAACTGCTTCTAATAGATCAACCCGTTTAGTAAATGAGCCTTCGTAGAATAGCAAATGATGATACGATATACGCCTAGTCGTCCGCGTCGAACTGAGATCCCGCGCCTACTTTTTGCCTATTAGAGAAAAACTTTTGAGGTTAATTGCTTAGAACTCTTTTTTAAACAATATTTGTTTGATTTCAGTATTTTTTGTTCAAGTACAGGATATAAAGGATAATATACGTAAGTTTCAGCTTTAAATGTGAAGCCATTTTTGAGATAGACCCCGGTACAAAATAGTTCTAAAAACAGTGACTTTAGTGCCCTAGCAAATTGATATTTTTCAACAACGGTTTTTCTAAAACCGGTTTAGTACTCTACTTGAAAAGCTCTTTTAAACGATACCCCACAAGGGTATATAAAAATTTAAAATTATTTTGCACCCCATTTGTATAAGTCCTTTATATTTTCATTTAACTATATTATTTTAGTTGTCATTTCTAGCTTTGGGCCATACTTTTACATATTCTCTGAGAATTTTAAGTTCTTTACTTTGACGCTTTAGACGCTAGATGCCTCTGAAAGAGGGACGGACAGACGGACGGAAAAAGTGCCGAATTACCCAAATCAACTCAGTGATTTCACTTCGTTCGGTCAATAACTGTTATTCAAAGTAGCGATCCTCAAAATATGAAAAAAATTATCTAACAAGTGACTAAATCCGATTTTTATTTTAAAATAGGAATAAGGTTATGTCTGGAAAACGGATTCACCGATTTTCATCAAACATAACTAAGAACACTCCTATAAAACGAAATCAAATACTTATGAGTTTATTTCTGAACTCTTCGAAATCCCCAACTTATAATACCTTCCAACTGGTTTTTCTAGATAAACGAATAATAACAATAAAATATATTTGTTGATAACTCGATAGTGCGTGGGTAGAAATTGAATTTTTAAGTATTATGGATAGAAACGTCTCAAATGTTATTATTAAGTTTACTGTGTTGTGTTCGTTTTCTTTAAATTGCGTCCAATGACCCAACCCTGTCCTTCGAGTGCAGTCTTGACACAGAATAAATCATAGTACAAGGTACAGTCAGCGCCATACTTATTTAAACTTCGCGTGAGATGGATGGTGCAAGACTTTGTAAAAGATGTTGAACAAAATTTCTAAGAATATTGGATAAAAACGCCACGTAAGGAAATTGGCTGGCATATCTGAGAACTACTACAAAATTCAAGGATGTATGTCACCTTCAAGTCAACGTAGGTATATAGGTACTATAGTAGCGAAAAGCGATCTTATATATCCATCCGTGATGTTGTTGAACGTATTTTATTTATTTTTCATAACCACAGATCCTATTAATCCTACTATATTATGAATGCAAAAGTTGGTGTGTGTCTGTGTGAATGTTTGTTGCCACGTATCTCCGTAACGAATAAACCGATTTTGATGAAATTTAGAATGTAGATAGTTGGGGTTCCGGAATAACACATAAGCTACTTTTAAACTTAATTAACGCGGACGAAACCGCGTTGCACATCTAGTATTTTATAAAAATAATTATTTTTCATGGGACTAACTAGGGCGTTTTTTCATGTTCGCCTACCCTGCGTAACTGCGAGCTAGCTACCTAAGTACCTACAGATCTTTTCCACCCTCGAGTAGAAAAATCTGTGGCCAAGCACCAAATGGTATTCCGGCAGTAATCCTTTAAATTCAGTCACTTTCTAGACCTAGCATACTCGTAGTAGTGGAACACAGGGTCTTCGACCACTTCATCACTTTTCAACAGTCAAGATAATGGTCAAACGCAACTAGCTAATCAAATAATCGTACTTAATATTATAAATCCGAAAGTTTGAATTCAAGTATGTTTGTTACTTCTTCACGCTGTAACGGCTGAACGGATTTGCATGAAATTTGGAATGTATATAGCTTATACCTAGGATTACACATAGGCTACCTTTAACTTAAACAAAGCGAGCGAAGACTCGGGGCACGGCTAAATATTATAATAGCTCATCATATAATCCTACTAATATCCTACTAATATTATAAATCCGAAAGTTTGTTTGTAAGTGTGTAAGTATGTTTGTTCCCTCTTCACGCTTTAACGGCTTAACGGATTTGGATGAAATTTGGAATGTACATAGATTATACCTAGGATTAACAAATAGGCTACTTTTTAACTTGATAATAGCGGGCGAAGCCGCGAGGCACGGCTAGTATTATAAATACGAAAGTTTGTGTGTAAGTATGTAAATGTGTGTGTGTAAGTATGTTCGTTCCCCTCTTCACGCTTTAACGGCAGAACGGATTTGGATGAAATTTGGAATGTATATAGATTATACCTAGGATTAGCACATAGGCTACTTTTAAACTTAATAATAGCGGGTGAAACTGCGGGGCATGGCTAGTAATATATATAAAGTAAACATAAAATGTGTGTGCCTTAGAAAAACTACCAAACACTATAATTGTGAATGGATACATTTCGGAGAGTGTGCTAAGGAACTGTTCGATCTAGTTCCCCCATCCCCGTTCTATCATCGGACAAGCAGACAAACTGCTAAGCGACACCGCTATATGGTGGACATTCCACAAATGCGCACTAAGCGTTTTGCCTCCACATTCATTGTGCGAACCGCAAAGGAATGGAACTCCTTACCCGAGTCGGTGTTTCCTGATGAGTACAATATGGGAGTCTTCAAGTCACGAGTGAATAGGTATCTTCTAGGCAAGCTTGCTCCATCGTCGACCACATCGTCGCTTACCATCAGGTGAGATAGTGGTCAAAAGTTTGCCTATCACGAATAAAAAAAATGCATTGTAAATTTTGGTTTATTCTATAATTTTAGAACTATTAAGTAATTCTTGGTACAAAAATAGAATGAATGAGCTTGTTCGTGCGCCGTTCGTCGACCGTATAATTTTGGCGTGAAATATCGTCACGAAACGATGTTGGTTTTGGAAACGACGCGGCCTCAGGTCAGCTCCGAAGGCTAAGTTTGGAGGTAAATTGTTTGCCAAACTCTAAATAACAAATAATTTAACACGAAGTAAATTTTGAGTCAAAGTTTTGTAAGAGGGGAGGTTTTAGTTGATCTTGTTTCGGGTTGCACATTTCACGTTTGCTCGAGAACGTTAGCTTAAACACAGGGATTTTTACATCGACATACTAAATATATTCATAGGAATATATATACATCTCAATAGTTCTGAGAAAATCTTTCAACGTTACCCACAAATGTGTCTAGTGTTGTCAGGAAAAGATTTACGAATCGTTTTTAAGATTATGTAGATTCTATTAATTTTAGGTATTGTTTTTTAATACAGAGTAGGGATTGAGTCAACTTCAACTTATTATACCAATAATTTAAACGCAAGCCAAGCTTAAAAATCAACTTCACCGCTTTATCTTCGGAACCAGATTAAATGAATTAAACACGCATTATTGACGATAACTCAAATACTACTGATCAGATCTTGATCAAATTTAAATGGGACCAATTGGAAAGCAACAGCTTTTTAACAAATAATAAATTGAAATCGGTTCACGTGGAAAGAAGTTATAAGTTTTATACACGTAAAAAAATCAAATCGAATTGAGTGCCTCCTTTTTTGTGAAGTTTGTAAAAAAATTGTTTTAAGTGTAAGAGTAATTTAAAGTGCTCTAAATTTTTTTTGACTAACTGACTTATCCTAAATCGAATGAAACTTATTGACCTTCGACATAGTTTATGGGAACTAGAAGTCAGCTACCAAATATTTTCGTTCAGCCGTTTATAAGTTTAGTTAGTCTAGCCGTTTAGTATATTAGGTATAATTATAAAAAATTACACTAAACCAAGAGATCTTTAACTTTAACCAAAATTATTCAAACATTTGAGAAATACACATACCTGATTTAACCTACGTATAAATAGACACCACGTCTTATTTTATTTTTATTAACACACAAACACGTTAAATGCAGTAATTGAATAACATTATCATGCACAGGCACCACAAAACACCGATAAAAAGCTAAGAACTGATTCAATTATGGAACACGATAATTATAAATTAATTACAAGTCGGTTTCTTGTATTGTTATCTCACCGCTACTGAAAATTGATAATGGTGTTCTTACATGATCGATTATAATTATCAAATATTTCATTCATTATCAATTTCAAGTACTTCTTTAAATAGCGACTTTCGTACATTATCAGTTAGTCGTTTCATTGGTTAATATCTAATACTCTAGCAGGTTATTTTTAGTTATTTCTAAATCTAGCATCAATTTTCAACAAAATTCAAATCTATTGAATAAAGCTGTTTTTTTTTCATCTAAAATAACGAATTATTTTAACACTAGTAGTGCCCCGCGGCTTCGCCCGCTATTATCAAGTTAAAAAGTAGCCTATGTGTTAATCCTAGGTATAATCTATGTACGTTCCAAATTTCATCCAAATCCGTTCACCCGTTAAAGCGTGAAGAGGGAACAAACATACTTACACACTTACACACAAACATTCGGATTTATAATATTAGTAGGATTTACATTCATTTTTAAATATTTTTATACACTAAAATCCGGTTCATCTAATTTCAATAGATCGTGGGTTAATAATCTGGCAATCTGGCTTCCGGTATAATCTGGCAATAAATTTTGTTAATTGATTTAGATTAATATCAAAAAGACATCCATATTATATTATCAGAAGTATTTTTAGAATCAATTTCTAACTCTCTTTCAAAGACAAACAAAGATGTACGTAAATAAAGAGTTCCAAGAAATTCTTTCTAATGTTTGATCAGTATCACTACTAATGAGGTAAAAGGAAAACATCACAGACAAATATAATGACTTGTTTGTGCTTACACAGAAACATAAACTGTAATGATATTTTCCCTTTCCTTATTATAAATTACAAAAAACTGAAAGTTTTATGTGTATACAGATTTTGCATTTAAGTTTTATAGTAGTTAACGATATGTACCTATTTGTTAAGAAGGTAGATTTTATGTCTTTGAACCTCGGGGTAGAACTGTCTCTTAGACTACAGATGACGCTTTTCAAGGGTCTTTAGAAAAATTGTGAAGATGGATATGGATCAATCAAATAATCAATGAAATCATTGATAGTTTATAAATATTAATTGTACTATAAGTTGCTCTGGTGGTGGCCTTAAATCCCTTAGTTTTAAATAAGGAAAATATTTTGAGAAAACAAAGAATCAAAAAATTCTTGAACATGTCCACCAATCTGCACTTAGGCAGCGCGAGCAATTTACATCTTAGACTCTCTTCCAATGAGAGAAGGCTGATGATGATATGATGACGTTGAAAGCGTTTTATAATAGCCTTGTTTATTTATAAATTAAATTAAATTGTATTATAAATATTCTTTTTTATTTCAATAGTCTGTTGATACTTTTTACTAGTTCTGAATGGGATCAGAATAGCAATAAATATAAAACAAGTATATTATTTAATAAAAAGTACTATTCGTTGACTTGTTCACTTTTGTATGTAAACAATAAATGACAACATTAATCGCTCAAACCATAGAGACAAGATATATTTCATACATACTCACGAGAAATAATAGAATAGATAACAATCTTGTATAAAACTCAACACCATTTTTCATATACACCTTTACTTAGTCGGTATCAAATAATTTGGTTGTGAATATTATCAGTTGATCACACCGTTAATAAGTATCTAACACGATCAAGATTGTAGATTTTATTGACCATTACAATGCCAGCGGTAGCGGCACCGATAAGTGAGATAAACAGGGACCGAAAAAGCAGTCCGAATAAAAACATGCAGCCGGTATATACGAGATAATATCGGTACACTTTAAAACATGGTATGAAATATGCCACTGAAAAACTGTATTGATTTAATGTGAACTGTGGAGTATGTTTTCCATATTGAGTATGTTATGGCTACTCTGGTCATGATCAATTTTCGTAACTAAATATTAATTTAGAAGTATTTACAATGGTGCTTCAAGTAAAAACAACTGCTTATAGTTCATGTTATTATGTGTTCGAAACTTTTTATCTTTGAATAATAAAACCTACAATAAATTTAACTGTATATAGTGTTAGCCTTAGCTATAGGACGCTCGCTCTACCGTCTAGCCGGAGGCAGAGAAAATCGCACTAGTGAGTTGTTTTCCTAATAGGTGGTGTTCATAAATATGTATACTCTACGACGCTAAATACCTCATTGTTAGAACTGTTAGATCACATTTTTATAACGATCATCCACTTTTCCTACGTATTGATTAATTCGATGCGTCAATACCGATATTTTTAATCCATTCGGTCCTTCTTAACAAGGGAACGTAGGTACCTTGCTACCAAATTGGAATGAGCAAGTTATGAGAGCACTATTGTTAGGAGATCTAGCAGATAATTTCAGTTATTGAATCGGGGACAAAGTTGATTTAGGAATTCGGGGTTTATCATGTAACCTCCTTTAGAGCAGGTATGAAATTAACACTATTCGTTAAATTGCTCACGTTTGTGCTCAAATCGGCAACATTATTGCTAAGTAGTTTTATAATGATGGCCATTGTATTTCACTTTCCTCCATTAAAATATAAATCATCTTGTGCAGTTTTTTACTCAACCTCTTTGTAAATTTTAATGTAGACGTCACATAAAAAAATCTTAGATCGTATATATTTTTAAATTTATGCATCATCTTTGTAATATTAATTTGTGCCATTTATGAAACTAATATTAGTTTCATAAATGGCACAGATTAATATTACAACGAATAGCACATATGTGCTATTCGTTGTATAATAGTAAATAAGTAGTAATAATAGTAATAGTTCTATGGTGCCATTTAAAATGATAAGTGAATGTTGGTCGTATGACCTACATATCGTCATGCGACCAACATTTAGAGGTCTTGTATGTACAAGACCTCTAAAATTCTCCATTGGTGTATATCTACTCACATTTGCTTATATGGTCTAGTTGTTACTTGTCCCTTTCGATTTTTCTTTTAGTAATCATGTTCAAGTTGCAAACAAAAGGAACGAGTTTTGCCAAGAGCCTGTCTTTTGCACCACACTCTCGCCGCCCATTTGTCGAGTCCAAGGTTAGTGCAGCTGAACATGCGCGGGCGCAAACAGTGCAATACGTTACCGGTTGTGCAACCCACGATATGTCTACCGAGACTGACCGACCAGTCAAATTAATTACGAACAGACGTTTTTAGACAGATCTTTGTGATGAAACTAATCATATTTTCTAAACACCAATTTGAACTTTAACCGTTATTATTGAGCAACTTACAAAAAGTTAGCAATCGTTTATGCAAGTGGGTGAAGTATTCTAATAGAATTTTGATTACGATTGAAGATCCTATCGGTTGCGTAAAGTGTCAATCCAATAATGTTAGTTGAGAAGGTACGCATACCAATGAAGCTCTACCTAGAAAGACGTTTATTAAAGTTTCACAGATAACTTCAAATACTTATTAATTTTTAAGTGCAAGGCTTGCAAATATGAAAACGAAAACAGTTATCTATTCAGCAAAACGTGACGATTTCAGTTCTTCAGAATGTAGGTCTCCAAATTAGATTTTCAGCGCTGTAATGGGCCGTTAATGCAGATTTAGTTCGTGAACGTTTTGCCAAGAGTTATGAATGAGCGTTGCAGATTTGCGTCTGTAATCGTCTGTCGTGCCGTGAAGGCTGGCGGCCGGGCCCGCAGCGGAGCCCGCGGCCGCACGGAAGCGCCTAACTGCCGCTAACGTCGCCTCCATTCCTATGTAAATCCAGTCCCGTCGCCGCATCCGACGCTATTATAATACAGACACAATTTGCATGTCCCCATGCCCTTTGTGGTTGCAGAACACACGACGCTATCGACTAAATGGGTATCACTACACCACTACACGACGGCTTATGAATTACAAACAAGTGCGATAGACAATGGCCTGGCAATCCTGGCAGTCAGAGAGAACTAGGACTGCAACATTACTAATTGTAAAGAGCTTGTAAGGTGAAGTAAACGCTGAATGGGAGACGTGACCGGAATATATTAATCCGTCGGGGATAGGGACTCTTGTAACCCGATATCTTCCGCATTAATTAATTTACTTAAAATTCTATACGTGTCTCTAATGCGCGACGTAATTAATTTTATGTAGATCGACCCACAAATTGTTTACTGACTTGAAAACCTGTAATCAAAATTGATTTCCTTATCGCTTTCCAGGGTTTTGACAAATATTTTTGGTTACAAATTGAACAGGTCTCTAATTTTTATAGACATGTAATTAGACCTATCAATGCTAAATGCCGTGATACAATGACTGTCAAAAACTCCACGGAAATAAGATATATTTTTCCAAGCTACGTAGGTATATGAGTTGTTCATGTATGAACTTGCGTAATAAGCTTATAAAATAAACTCGTATTTTCGCGCACGGCGACGCACCGCGCAGGCTATATTTTCATTGTCATATTATTCTGGCAAATTAAACTGACATCTAGATGGAGAAAGATTAACTCACAGTCTGCCGTTCCTTAGAAAGATTACCTCGTAAAAAGTGGCGTACAATTATGTGGCCGAGAAACAGGATGCTTCGTAGCACAATCGTCATCAATTCCCTAGAATTGCTCAGGACCGGTCGAGCCGAGTGAGCCAGATTTGCAGGTAAGTCGCACACCATTTCCTCTAATGGGTGGCTTCGGATCCATTACCACAAGACCCAGATTAGGGTCTAGTAACTTCGAGAGAACTATACCGAGTATCGCAGATTGTTTAAGTTAGTAGAGATAATAGTTAGAGCCGTAGATTATGAACAAGTAGTCAGTAAAACCTGAAGATAGAGAGAACCAATTATGAGTTTTTCCCTGCGGGCGCGACGGCATCCGGTGCCTTCTCCACTTAGATTGTCGCTTCATGTTACATGGCAAAGTATAATAATATGAGCTTACAATAGTAACCCGCTCTTCGTGGTTTGAATTTGTCTTTATTTTTTTATAAATCATAATCGGATGTGAACTATGTTTTAAATTTATATGAAGTTCTACAACAAAACAAAACATGAACCACTAAGATAATTCGTTTGATGTTGATATGAAATAAATAATTGACCATTCTCAAGTGACGCAATGGCACAAATTATTATTTGGAGCGTATGGTCATAGGAATATTATCCCTAACTGAATCTCGCGGCTGTTCCTGAGTTACGTTCTAAAAATTGGTTACGTTCTATTAATTTCAGTCTGCTCATCATTGGACTGCGTGAGCATGTATGTAACGAGGTAAAAGCTAAGTAGCTTTTACCTCGTTACATACATGCTCACGCAGTCCAACACAAAGAAACACACAATTTGATATTAATAATATTAGGGTAATCATGTGAGAAAGAACATAGTAAATTATTATAATTCTAATTCGATTATATTTTTCCAGCTTCCATACAAAGCGTAATACCAACAAAAGATAAATTCCTTCCCGCTCTACATTTTATGAAGCTCTCGTAAGCTCCTAAGAGCGTCGTTAAATATATGTTAATGTTACATTATTAGAATCCTGTATGGCTTACGCACCTCTATCAGCGTTACTGCCGGCACTTACCGTTCTATTATGTAGAGTAATTTGTTTTCGGCTTCCGATACAACCTACCAAGATTATAATCACGGCAGGAATGTCGAAACGACTTATCAATACGATACGGTTTTATTTCTTATAACATACGACTCTGGCAGCTTCTAATGAGCGAGATATATAAGATCGGCTCCCCGAGGCTATGTAAGATGGAGCACAGTATAAGTCTAAAGCTAAATTAGAAATGCGCTTTCGTTCATACTCCTGTTAATACTAACTGGCACATGTTTTCCAGACTGAACCTCATTTGTTACGGTTTAATTGGGTCTGGGTTTAAGAGTACCAGGGGAAGACTTGAGTCGAGCGAGCTTCTTCGGCGGAGAACAATTCGGGACCGTAAAATTGGATAATATTATGTACTTTGTTTTAAGTAATCCTAAAGAGCAAGATTGTGCTCTTGTCGGTTTCGTATCGTTATTGTATTATAACAATCCAACTTTGATAATTAAGGAAAATAGCTTCTTGTTTATTGTTACTTGGACTCATCCCGAAATCCTTACATTGTTTGTTGCTGAGAATGCTGAGTCATAAAACATTGCTTGAAGCGGGTAGGTGAGCCCTATTGTATTGTATACGTATGGGTATACTTGAATAGGTTTTACCGTCCTACTCAATTAATAACCGTTCCAAATCATTACTCAATCAGGGTTTCGGAGAGAACAAAAGGGTTGTCAGTTGTAGGGGCCCACAAATCAAAGTAGAATGAATGTTTAATATTTGGGTCGGCCTCATTGAGCTGTCGTCGGTCAGAAGTGGAAGCCTAGTTGTAAATCAGTGAAACGTCAACTCGCGGTTATCAGTAACGGAGATATACGTGGGATAGAAGGTGAAGCTTGTTCTCTAATATCATATGTCTATCTGTATGTCACGGACCAACACCCACCGCCGCCGGGCTTGTGGAACGATGCCAGATGAAAATTAAAATTCGAATTCATTTGCGTTTGCCATAAGGCAACTTTTTTATGCTAGATAGGCAAGCATTTGACCGCTATCTCACCTGATGGAGAGCGACGATGTGGCCGAGGATGGGACATGTTTGCCTAGAAGGTACATATGCACTCTAAACAAGAAGACACCCAGATTGTATCGTTCAGGGAACAAAGACGCAGGCAATGAGTTCCACTCCGTCGGTGTACGGATATTCATTTATCAAGGAAATGTATATTGGTAGTAGATAATAGTGAAGTATAATGGGTACTCGTATATTCAAAGTCTTTCGGTAAAGCTACGAAAGAGCATATTCGTACGACGTCGTATTTAGGATTAATGCTACTTTCCAACATAAAAGTTTATCATATAATGAATCGTGTGAAATCGATGTGATGGTAGAGCCTTGTTTCATATATGGGTTTATATTTTTCTCATAACACGCGTCGCCGATACCATCTGCGTGTCAAGACGTCGTATCTTCTCTTTACGTCTTTTACGTCTACTTATAACGTATTTGATCGTAAATCCTCATAATATTATTGACAGAAATCCGTCTCGTCTTCACATAAATCTAATATTGTTACTGCAAATGAACATAAATAGAAAAGTGGTTTGTGACGATGACAGACGAAACTGCACTGTATTATTGTTTGGGTGTTATAAGAAATTTATTACATAACCTTACGACAAAGCACGATGGTTTTTATTATATAAAAATACACAAGAACCATAAAATCACTTTCTTCACAACTTCATCGTTGTTCTAACAACATACAAGGGTTTGGTATACCACCTATTCACCGAAGTTGAACGCATCTAAAAGTGATGTCGTTAGGAGGTCTCAGGTAGACAGCCGGTCATAGGTATTCATAAAAAAAAAAAATTACATGGTTTCACGAGTGAATTCGTATTGTGCAGACTCAGTGAGAATGTCAAAGAAATGATAATACCGATTCATAGGTAAGGATACATAGATAATGATACATAGGTAGATAATAGGTATAGTTACCTGTGCATGAAATAGGAAAGCTTTAAAATGACCCTTGACCCAGCGTGCAGCGATGCGTAGTATGGGGAAATTGCATTGATCCATAACCAGCCAAAAATGTTTCTCATGTCTTTAATATGTTAGTAAAGGATTTTAACCAGGGACATAGAAAAAAAACGATTTTATCCTAAAAAGTTAAATAATTAAATATGCAAAAATAATAACAGTAATAATGTTTTCGTATAAAACAATGAGAATCCAATAATATTTTCATATATTACTTTTTTAGTAAAATGTTTACTAATTGCGTTAAAGCGTGGTCTAGCTTTTACTACCTTCCAAACTTAGATAGGGTTGGATTCATAGAAGTCATGATAAGAACCATTTTGTTTTATTCTTAGAAATTGTAACAATGCGGTTTGCATTGTTGCTTTGGCGTAAATTACAAAATATTTTTTTAATCTTATTATAATGAAAGTAAGTATAATAATATGATAAAAGGTATAATAATATATAATATAAACTAATATTCATTTACATTAACTAAGATTCATTTGCATTTACTAAAACTAAAGGTTTTTCATCCGCTATTAACGATATCATGTGGTTAGTATTTTTGCTCTTGATTTGAACAGGTTTACACATTTTTTCTACCTACCTCTGGAAAATTTTGGTGGATTCCGAAACATTGTCTCATGAAATCACTTCCTTATGGTAATCCCAAAAAAATTGCCTGTTATGAATTTTTTCTTGAAAATTTGTAGATTTGTAGATTTTCATTACTCTTTAAAGGATTGATATTGTAATCGGACTGTGCAGCTCTGACTGCATCGCCTATATCGTCTTATTACATCTTGTTATGGAAAGCCTACTTACTGATTGTAATATCGATACTATTTCGAGCTTTGTAATAAACGATTATAAAGACGACGTTCGGTTTGGAATGTTATCGATTCTCGGATAGTTGGAATGCTTTCCTATAGCGTTGGTAAGCCTAGCCAATTAGTTTGACTAGGCACTTATTAAAAAATATAGAGTATGCTTTAAATTTTTCAATCGCGATGAACTCAGACTTTTGTCACAGTCTTATTGTGTCTAAGTTGGTAAATATTCATACTGTGCCATGGACACAAATACATTTCTTTATAAGAAAATAATTTGAGTTAAGACTTATACTTTATGATGGTAAAAGTAACGTTTGATGTTCACTGAAAAATTACATGTATTTGCGAATAAAGAATTTGAATTTCGAAAATATTATGAGCGGCAGTAATGATCCATTGCATGTGCAAAGCTTTATATGGACTATAAAGCAGCGCTCTAACACTAATTTGGGAAATTAATCCTACGTCAACCCTCGTGCCGCTGCACGTATGCATAAAATCTAGCCAATGACTGATAAATTGTACAATTCGTTATTTTATCCAAGATCTTTCGTTCTCACTTGATTACGTCAAATTTGTATGTCGTTCAATGAATAAAATTATCGGAAATGTTTGACCGAGAAAAAAAAACAATAAGTACCATCTCTGCCTTTGGTACCACCAATATGGATTGGGGTAAAGCACGTTGATAGTTTCCTTGCCTGACAAGCCGTGATTAATTTTACCTTATGCCTGGTACACCTCTGCCTCTTTTTGTAGAACTAAGCTCGTAAAATATAAAAATTACTAAAGTTAGAACCACAAATTTATTTTTACATCAAAAATATGTAGATGGTAACTCTTTTACCATCTACCTATTTTTGAATACACACAACCTTTGAAAATGATTTGATTTCTGCTGTTTGCTTCAATAATCTTGTACCGTCGCAAGCCATTAAGTATAT
Source organism: Lomographa bimaculata (assembly GCA_948107665.1). Classification (NCBI taxonomy): domain Eukaryota; kingdom Metazoa; phylum Arthropoda; class Insecta; order Lepidoptera; family Geometridae; genus Lomographa; species Lomographa bimaculata. The sequence continues at coordinate 12,193,814 of OX403586.1, read as the reverse complement.
GTTTATCTTTCCAACGTAAAGCAATTGTATTCCCGGTAGAAATGAATGCCGTATTTATTTAGCAAACATCCGATACGATTGAAATGTAATAATGTCACTGAAGAGAAAGAAAGTCAGTGTTACCGTGAACTTTTCGCAAGGGCGGGCGGGCGGCCGCGAGTGGCGTTGGTTCGCTGAAACCCGCCCGCCCAGTGTAGCGCGATCTGCCCAACGGGACGAACGCGTGTCTCACTCTGAAAATACATTGGTTTCGTAAACACGACTCGTACTTTACGAATATTTGCACAGTGAGTGATGAAAGTGTTGTAGGCTAATGATGTCACTTGCGAGCGAGGGAAACTAATGTAACATTATAATGTACCTTTAGGCGCAAAGTATTTTCTGTTCGTTATGAACTTCACTAAGTGTTTTTTAAAATATCAACGAAATTAATACACGTAATAACTTTAAATTTAATTGATTGATGAGTCATTAATTGGAGCCATTTTTAAAATCATTGGTTATTTAAAACAGAAGATAATGAGAGAAAAATTGCTAGTAGATATATTTCCAAAGTAGTTATGGGTTACTTTTACTATATCCGTTTGAAAGTTTTTTTTTCTAGATGAGGCGCAGAATACACTAGATTTTGACAGGTTTTGTCATCCCTAGGGAGTGCCATAATCCACAATAATGACATGTGGACAAAGCCGCTTCAAAAATCTTTAAATAGGTACATTAGTAAATGTTGACTGAATCTTTTAACATAAATCAACCATTATGTATTTCAGTAGTGACTTATGTTAAATACCATAGGTACTCAAAGATAAAGGAAAACAAGTCGCTTAAGTTTTTCTCGCTTGTCAAGTGATCTTAGAGAATGCGTAAATTATACTGACTGCCACTAAAGGATCATATTTTCATAAGTGAATAAACTCTTGAACAAACTTTACGGATTTGCCGAAAAAATCTCAAGGAGAATTCGTACTGCTTAAGAAAAGGCGAACGTACACGACCCTTAGAGAAAGGTAAGGAACCTTTTGAGCAAGCATTTAATGAATAACTAATTTTGTTTTAAACAGCATGGGAAAACATAGGGTAAACGTTTTTAAAGAAGGATAATTGTTCACGTTTGCTTTGTAGATAGTACAAACATTCTTGGAAATTGAATTCTGAGAAAGAAATTTAAATTACATTCTCGTCGTCGTGTGCTGAAGTGATTCGTTTTACTTTCATCGAGATGTAATTAATTTGATTGGTTTTGCAAGCCTTTCAATAGAAATGTTTGGGAACATGTTTTTGGCAATTTGGTTGAATGAAGCACGAATTCGAGAATTTGGTATAATACGGCTTATACGGCTCAATGGGCTGCATTCTGTAGGTTTTTATTTTGTAATAGTGTACTGTGTACCGTGGCTTTGCCCACGTTTATCGAATAGTGTAGATTGTAGCCTTTCTCCTATGCCATGGTCTAGACTATCTATATAGCAAATTTTATCAAAATTTGTGCAGCCATTACTATTATATATAACTGGTTTCAAACACATATACAATGTAAAGGATTTACCATATTCTGATTCATATCTGATGTGTTACTAAGGGGGTAAGAGTGCAATTTCTTATACCCCTCAAACCCATTTTCACGTGGTGCCTCTGCCGATCAACAAACACTAAAGCCCACGGAGGTTTAACTTCACGCAGGCGGCCGGTGGGTCCTAAAAACTTTTGCTAAATATTTTTACATTCAAATATGGATGTACCGAGTGGAGTCGTAACTAGATGGACTAACTTACAAGTGACGATTGATGTCGGTTAGATATGAACAAAGATATTATTGTTACGATGCATTCATTATATTATTATTATAACTTAAATAGTTAACCCATTGTCTATGTTAGAGTATTGTCTGATACATGCCTGGCTAGCTATAGAAATGAGTATTACCTACTACAGTACACAACTTAGTTATCACTTACCAACTAGTGAGATAGTCCTGAAACGATAGCCGATCTGTTATTATTTTATGTATCAATAGGTTTCTTTATTACGAGTTTTGCGACTTTTTACTCAAGTACCTAATACTAGATTTTTTTCAAATTTCTGATAGGCTACCATCTCAACGGTTGGTAAATGAAGATTTGGTTGAGAGTGATAACGATCGGGAACCACTCTCACTACGATTGCGCGAAGTTCAAAGTAATTCCGATTATACACAAATTAACTATACTAGTCGTTCGCGCCTGAGATCTCGCGCCTACATTTTGCCTCATAGATTAAAACTTTTTGACTTACTTACTTATAACTTTTTTTCTATATAATAATTGTTTCTGTTTTTGTTGTTCATGTACAGAATAACGGATATTATACGTAAGTTTCAGCGTTCAGTGTGAGCTGTTTTTGAGATAGACCCCGGGACAAAATAGGTATTAAAACATTGACTTTGGTGGCCTACCAAATCGTTATATTCCAACATAGATTTTTTTAAAGCGGTTTCGTACTCTAATTATCAAGCCCTTTTGAAAATATCCCACAAGGGTAGATAAAAAAAATATACTTTGCTCCCCACTTATATATATGGGAGCCCCCTTAATATTTTAAATGTCATTTCTGGCTTTGGGCCGTAATTTTACATATTCTATGAGAATTTGAAGTCATTAGCTTACATTGTTTAGATGCTAGATGCCTCTGACTGATGGACGGACGGATGGACGGACGGATGGACGGTCGGACGGTCGGACGGACGCATAAAGTGCTGAACGACCTAAGTCAACTTAAAGATCTCGCTTCGCTCGATCAATTCCCCAAGCTGGGGTAATCACGGGATTGAAGCAGTTAATAAGTATAATCAATTATAGCTTGCTGTTTTATTTTTATCCGCAACTGAACTTCCTCTACTAAAACAGAGCCACGACTACTTACGTTCCGGCTTTGTCTCATTTCGCTAATCGAGTCGTTAACCGTAAACAATCGGGTAGTCAACTAGTCACCAAGCGGCAGTCGATGATCGAGTGTTTCGTCGCGGTTTCTACTGATTGTCGCCGTTCAAGAGGCGTGGGAAAACAAACAACCGTTGTTCTCGTTAACGGCCTCTTGTACTCCACTGGAAACGTGGAAACGCTGCATTGTCACCGAAATTTACATCCCAATTTCAACTTTAACCCTCAGCAATAAAACCGCTATCAAAGTAAAGCAGTTGTAGATTGTGACAGTCCCAAGTCCGCTCCTGTAATATTTATTCGGGACAGTAAAATCTAGCGACAGACTGTTGTGTTACGCGACTCAAGAAAAACACTGGGAAATCTCTTTATTGTATGTATTTAGGACGTTTAACTTTGTATACTGATGCGGGCTCTTATTTAAGAATGTTGCAAACTATTTTCATTACAAGATGAATTATTACAATTTATGTTTATGCCTTGCTGCAGAGTTTGATCACGACAGTATTAGTGCTGGGCCGATTTCAATATATGTAGCATAGTCAATATCAGTATATAGATAGACTATGCCCTGGACAGTTTTAAACATTTTGTAAATACTTGCATAGATAGCTTGGCACTCACCATTCATACCTATACAAATACAATCACACACACATGCACACATACACACCCACACACAAAACATACACAGATATACACACACTCAGATACTTTAAGAAGCGATGACTGTATCTATAATATTTTAAATATATAATGTAAATCCGTTTTTGGCTGTAGAAGATATAGTAAATTATAAACTATGTTAATTAAGAGCTGTGGATTTAGTAAAATAAATAAAATATAATACAAAATAGCAGTTACATTATTTCTAAATGACTAGTATATATACCTTGTATAGACTCATTATGCATTTTACGATCCAGTTTTCAAAAGCTTCGTGCAATTTGAACTGCCCGTTGGCTTAGTTGGGTAAGCCTTCGCTTTTTAAGCAGGAGAATTGGGTTCGATTCCCGGCGGGAATACAAGTTTTCTCCCCAAAGGAAAATTTGTGTTTCTGATTCTGGTTGTGATTGTGTGTGTGATGTGAATGTTTCCGGCACCCACGTCACTAGTCATCGAACTGAGTGTGGGGTTGTTAGTGTGAAAGCGTTTATGTTAATTATTTTGTTGTGAAGCTCTCAAAATTAATCTACCTGCGAGCTTTATACGAAAAGAAACGATCACATTGTATAACCACCATTTTAATTCATTTGAAACCTACCCTACGTTTTAAATTAATTTAAATGGCGTTTATTTTAGTGTCTCTACCTGCCGTATCCATTTCCGTTCACTAACAGTTTCCTTCTCTACCATCGACTCTATACATATTTAAGTAAAGCCGCTTACATAAGCTGGTTTCGAGTCTTGCACGTTTATCTATGCATGAGTTTTTATTTCTAAGGATTCAAAAGCTACACAACACAAAACCGGTTCTGCGGCGAGACCGGACGACAGTCTCTGTTTCTTTTTGGTTCAGTGATCTAATCTGAAGACTCTTTACTCCTTCAAGTGAAAGCGAGACAGATATACCGTTTCATTTTACGTTTACTTTGGGACGAAGTGAGCCGATAGTTTCCGAAGCGCGTGCGCCGACTGTCTCGCGTCTACTATATCCGACGCCCACGTTTATAGGCGTTTTTGTTTTGTGACGTGAATTCATTGATATTTTTGTTCCTTTTATGCTTCAGTTGTAATTATGCCCGTCATGTCACGCTCTCGTTAAAAACTCATAATTGGATTAAACTTTTCAAACATGAACTCTGAAAGCTTTGGCATGTAACTTTCAACATTCCAAATATTATCCGAGCAGACTCGAAAATAATTGAAATGTTGACATAGCTTTATTTTAATTAAATATTAATAAGGTTCGATGCATTTAGTGCAATAATATATTAAGAAATTGCAAGCTCTTTGTTGGAACCGGTCGGTGCGATTGAAAGTGGGTGACTGCTATTAATTCAGTGGCAGGAATATAACCAAGCCACGCTGAGTGAACGTAGCTGCCTGACATTGAATGTGAAGGTTAATACCAATTAACTTAATTCTGTAAAAGCGATAAGCTTTTATTAAAAGTTTTTTTTTTTAATTATTTCCTTTTACTCCGAGCACCTAAAGGCTAATTAATGCGTACTTGAAAGAAAAATAAACATATGTAACACGCAACGCAGCTCTCTAATACCTTCACCTGGTTATTAAACCGGCATCAAAGCGTTGTATTATTTCGTGTAAACAAATATTAAATAACAAATAAGGTACGATTCCCCCATTACAAAATTAACGTAAACAAGGGCTGGTGCTGGCTAATTTTGCAACACCCCATTAAAAATGTATCGCTCGGGTCGGCGGTTACGTGATCAGGATCGGAAAGCTGATAATCTGCCAAGTTAATTTTTATTTTCGCTCAGAAAGGATTTTTAATATCGCAAAAAACAATTACGAGGATCTCACGCAGCGAAATGCAGATGAGGTCGACGGAATCCACGACCCGTGACTTCGTGCCTACCACACCATGACTGGCTACAATAAGATCCTACCTACTTAGCTATAAAATATTATGTACTTTTTGCAGAGTTGAATTAGATAGTTACGTAACTATGAGTATATTTTTTTAAGGATTTCTTACATTTATTGATCAGACAGCATGTATTTTGATCCTCCTTATATTGTATAACAAATACCTAAAATAACCTGAATGACTTCAAATTCATTCTCAATAAATAAAGCTAAGGTTCAAATCAGAAAATAAGTGATGTCCCAGTTTTAACATTGTGTTTTCCCATTAATGGAAAAACTGGTACTAGTCAAAGTTGGCATGTAACAGTAATTATACCATTGATGGTATGCGGTGGTTGGTATGGAGATTTACCATTAAAAATGACACTAAAAATATGTAGAAGGGCTTATACATATAGATGAAGAAGCAAGTTATTTTTTAAATTCAGTGTATTGTTAAAATTACTTGGCAACCAGAATATAAAATATAAGAGAAACGTCTAATAATTTACTTAGTAGCTGAAAATTGTCGGGTACCAGTGAGGGATGCACCCTTTTAGTAGCAAGCTAGCCCTGTCTAGATCGTAAGCTACCTCAGCTAGCCTTGAGTCGATGTGTAGGCAGACATTCCCAAGCCAACTTTACCTAAGCCCACCTGAATAAAAGTATTTTTTAATATTTTCTATTTTCCGTCTGGGTTGTGTGCTCATAACTATGCCCCAAAGGCAAAAAGGTCAAGTACTATCAAGATAATATTTCAACTGATTTCCGAGAAATTCCGTCCATTTCAATGTTTGAATATAACATATGACAACAATAGGTAAGCTCCCCAATGTATACGCATATCCTATCACTTCCATTCCGTCGATCACTAGGCGTTCTGTATCTTTGGCATCATACAGATCCATTTACAAAGCGAACCTCCGAACATACGATCTAACCTACATAGTATTTACTCAGAGGATTGGAATACAAAGCCTACTTCACACACAGTGCCAAGTTCTATGGACTCTCGAGTAGGTTTTGCAATCAAAGTTAGGCTAAGATCGTGGTATCCAGTTTTCTCTTGCATTGAGTAACGGGACACAAAAGTAAGAGAACAGCCTGACCGCCTGGCGTACATGATGTTCCTCGTTACCATCAGTCCTGCCCACCCTCCACCATATCAGATCGGTCTTTGACTCAATATAACCATTACATAGCTACCATCCATCATAAGTCCATGCACTGTTACATGACATTCTTAAATGTTATTTTCTGTAAGACAATAAATGAATTCTATTTTATTCTATTTCTAAGTTGTACTAAACCTTTTGAAATGTACAGTAAGTATTGAAATTAATATTACTGAGTTTTTATTCAAATGCTTGCAAAAAAAATACAAGACAAATTAATATAATAGTTTGTCTAATTCTCAAAGTGACCTTTATTTTTTAAATTTTCTTTTTGTTTGCAGTATGTGGAGATTGAATAGTAAGATTTAAGGCATTATTTTTCAGCGAGTGATTTTGTATTGTGTCCAGCAGGGAATTTAATTTATTTCATCGCGAGGCTGTTTTATTTTATTTTACAGGCGTCAATGTCAATTATCAGGCGGACTACTTTTATTGTTTTTATTTTATCCGAAATAGAAATAAGGCTTTATTGATTACATACACTTATAATTGTACTTATTATCAATTTACATAATTTTTAAGTTGTGTATTACCGACACGCGGAAAAAGCGCATTTTAGGTATATGTTTTTCATCACACAATTCTCAGTTAAATTACATGATTTCATACAAAAATAAAACCAAACTTATCGTCAATAAACTAATATATACATAACGGCCGAAGGCATTGACCCTGAAATGAATTACTAGATCAATATCTTGTTAGTTGTTCTTATTAATTTATGTTGAGGATAATAAGATATGAACTGCCCGCTAGCGTAGTTTGTTGTTTGTCTACTAAGCAGCGGGTATCGGGTACAATTCCCGGTGGGAACACAAATTTTCTCCAAAAAGGAAATTTGTTTTTCTAGTTTTGGTTGTGATTCTTTGCGACGTGAATGTTACCGGCACCCACGATACAAGTCATCGGACTAGGTGTATTGTGTGTTTTTTTAAACTACTTCCATTTTCACTCAAAACATAAGCATAGACAGTTCTGTCCCTGTCTTAACCATTTCCACTGTAGCCACATCAAACACGGGGCTTCGTGACCCGCGATCCACTGCGCCTCACTTATCTCGCACCAATCTGACCCCGCTGTATCTACGTGATTATATAATAATGACATTTGCATAAACACAAAGCTCTGCAAACCTTACGCTATTTGTCTGTACAACTATCTCGCTGAGATATAAGCACCGCTATTTATAAGGATAAAGATTAGCGTAGACGTGCTTAACTGCACTAAAATGCAAATTGACAGTATCAAAGTCGTACAAAGAAAATTTATTCTTATTTGTCGCGTTAACGGTTTATTCATTAATAGAGAATTTACATTTCAGTTTATTATGCAGTTGAGACAAAACTTTGAATTTCGAAGCACAATGGTCTCGAACTATAGACACAGTATAGATGCCCTAGATGAAAAACAATGGTTGCCAGATTTGGATCTGAATGGGTGCTTCTAGAACAAGCTTCGATAATTACATGCTTTTACGCGATGACTTTCGATATCGAATAAACAAGTGGAGAAAAGTGGTTGAACTTGGCCCGTGACCTTTTAACCGGTGAACGCAGCCTACTTGTATACTTGTCCTATTATTCTGTGCCACTGAACTCAAAACAAATATTGTGATTTAATTGATCAATTAATTTAAATAAACGTGAATGTGTCTTTAGCATTATCTGTTTTGATCGTTAATATATGAATGTTTTCATATAGCAGAAACAAAGATATAACAGTTTATCTCACTCTACGTTGGTAGAGCGTAAGTAAGTAGAGCACTCACATTTGCTGCAAAATTGTTTATAGATGTATTTGAATAATAAATATCTATCTCTTACTGTTCATTTGATTGATTATTTTTTTGCACGCACTCACAAGTACTCGTATTCAAGTTTAGCTTCGGGTTCATGCAATACTTTGTTCCACGCACGCGTGTAAATCGCAATTTCATATTATAATGACGAGTGAATTTTGCGATGAAATAATTAACATATTAGAATGTATACGTAGTATATTAACGTAGTTTATTATAATAAGCCTAGAAAACTTATGTTAATTCCACATTACATTATTGTAAGTTATATTTTTTTATGAAAATTATTATTCACTTTCATATGCCTGAGTTAAATCGATAGAATTAATAAATATTTGATTTTGTATCCTTGTTTTTTTTTTCAAAGACAAAATGTAAGTGATGGCTCTAACATTTTGTGTTTGAAAAAAAACAAGGATTAAAAAATCAAATATTTATTAATTTATCCGTTAATTCCAAATAGAGTAATCTTTAATAATGGTATTAAAGATTACTCTATTTGTAATTAACGGATATAGATACTTTAAGGTAGCTGCTGCCTTGCAGATACCTCCCAGATTATACGCCTCGGGGAACGATGACGCTGCCAATGAAAGCCAATCCTTCGCAACGGATGATGAACGTAGAAGCGAACTTGGAACTTGGAACCTGGAATTCAAGTAATTCCTGCGCACACTCTCCAAAATGCAAACGATAGAATACCGAACTTGCGACCATACGTCTGTGACCGAGGCTCTGCAATCTGGACTTAACTAGCTTATTACCGTCAATGAGTCTTTTTAGTCCGGTAGACTCGCTTATGATTAACCGGTTCATTGAATAGTATATATAGTACCTATATATATTAATTAATTAAGAAAGCCTACTGTAAAACGATCGACTATATTAATAACAAGGATGCATGGAGGCAAACTGCACAAGCGCTTTCTAGCGACTACCATAATAACACCTAGGTTAATAAAATGATGTATTAGAGAATAAGAATAAAAAAAAAAGAATGAAAATAAAAATGCACCGCCCAGTTTCTTGCCAGGTTCTTCTCGAGATGGCTGTAATTTTGCGAATCTGGCAGTAGAATCATTAACTTTCATGAGTGCCAAGTGAATTTTTGATTTGATTTGATTTGAGTCAAGCTTTTTAATTAGCTTAATAAAAAGTGTTTACTAAGCTAATACACACTAGCACATTAGGTCTCACAAACGTGTAAAATATTAAAGGAGTAGCTTTTGCTAGTCCTTTAATATTTTACACACGGCCCACGTTAAACATCCTCATTCATTATTCTGTTCCGTCTAAACCAGGCTTAGGACTAGCTTATAACTGAAGTTCTATTTAATGCTTAATAAATCTCATGAGCTAAGAATCAATGTAAGGTCTCAAAAGTCATTCCAAGGCAAATAGTCTGGTATTTATGTAACTAGCTTACAAACTTCGGTAGCACAAGCAGGGCAATAAGTAACAAATCATTGAATTTAACAAGTTTCAATGCCGCTCCTACATTTGTGGAGGCCTCACAAGTGCTGTGTCACTAGGTGAATACGCAATTGTGTTTTGTATTGTTTTTCATACAGACTTCTTTTCGTAATATTATTTGTTGTTTTAACTCGCTGAATGAAGAGTAGGAAGTTTGTCGACGTATTTACCTGTACATTTCTCTCTGCTTAGATATACATTATGTATAATTCAACTTGTTCAAATATATAACTATACAGACAATCTCATCTTATATAGAATAATTAAACGCAAGTAATCTAAAAAAAAACAATTTCGTGCTTATCTTCGGAACCTTGATCAAAACACGAATTATTGACGATAGCTCAAAAACTACTGATCGGATCTTGATCAAATTTAAATGGGACCAATGGCAAAGCATCAGCTTTCACGTGGAAAGAAGATATAAGGTAACACCACTTCTGTGATCTGTGGGTAACACAAATAAAAAAATACAGTCGAATTGAGTACCTCCTCCTATTTTGTGAAGTCGGTAAATAACAAATTGTCGGTTCCTATATACCTTAGTTAAAAAATACGTGTTGTAATGGAATGTTTACCATTACCGAAAAAATTAAAACAGTACAAATATATTCAGACTACCACATGCTGTGCAACCCGAGACTGAATAACACAGAACCGCGTGCCATGCGCTCCTCTCCCTTAAGAGATAAATCTCATAAGTCGACAAATCTCAGAAACCTCCTGACATGCTTGTGCTATTCGGCAAAGAGGCGGTATCGGTCCAGCGGACTTACAAAAAGACCAACCAGCTCGTAAAATTAACTACTCTTATCTCTATTCCGTAAAATAAACACTCATATATAAAATACGCATTAATCTTCGAATCAAAGCAGCACTTGAGTGATCAATAAATATCGATTAATGCAGTAGAATAGATTTTGATTGATACGATAGAAACTACTTGTATATTGATGGAGATCAATTCGTGGCAATTGCAGTAAGTGGGTCACGTTGCCCGAGTTCGCTTGACCGATTTCCTATTCGAAGACATCGTAACAATTACACTGATGATTGTTCATACTACTAGCTCAGTTCCACCATTCATTTCCATTTCATTCAAAGATTCGTTCACCTCGTTTTGCTTCACTGTTGCACCGTAGTTTTAACGGTGTCGTTCATTCAATGAAGCGTTCATAACTACTAGTTTAAAACCCCAATTACAGTTGACGACTAACTTTTAAACTTTGGCTTATTAAAACATTTTTCATGAAGGGTTCTTTGACACAAAATAGAACAAAGCCCTACTTTATGAGCCCGCTTTGAGATTAACCCTTAGCAGCTTTGTAAAATGTAAAAATAGACCGACAACCCGACGTTATTTTTCCTTATTGCCTGTCATTATACCTCTCGGTAAGTAGCTACTTTAGGGCTGAAAGGAGGTTCTTTGTGTCTTAATAGACACTTGCCTGAGAAAAAGATTGAATTCATTGTTAAGTTCTTTTAAACTGACTTAGACACTGAGTTAGCGTTAAATAAATTTTTATAAGAAAAGGACAAAGCGAAGTAACGTCATAGACAACGCGCAGAACTTTTAATAAAATACTTTGGAATCTGTTTTATGAACCGTCTTTCTGGTCCCGGAGAGAGTTGATTGTATTATCTGCACGATAAGAGCAATTTTCGTTTAACATTCATGAACCAACGTTTCTCAATTGGAACTTTGTATCCTCTCGCGCAGTGAAGTCTTCAAGATTGCATTTCCATGTAAATAATTGAGTTAACGTCTTACTTGAATGTAACTTGACACTGCTTGCTTAACTGTTCTAAGCCAATTTGAAAAGGTTAATTCAACCAAAATTGCCTGCTACTCGTATATAAAGCGCAGCTTTTGAAAAGAATAAATGAAAGTCGAGCCTTTTCTCAAAGAATTATGACTCAAAGAGGAAGTACAAAATGAACAATAAAATTTCAAATTAATCTCAGCAATGTAAAGAGATTATCTTCTATAAAAATCATGATCTAAAACGCTATTGTCAACGAAAACAAACCGCATTGGGATTTCTCACGAATGTGTAGAGCTGGATTTAAATCTTGATTTGAGTCTTTTAAAATGAAAGGTAGCAATTATTTATAAAATTAATAAAAGGAATTAAACTAAACGCTTTCACACTCACAGCCCCACTGTAAGTTCGATGACTTGTGTCATGGGTGCCGGAAACATTCACATCACAAACACATTCACTACCACAGAACCAGAAACATTATTTTCCTTGAGGAGAAAACTTGTGTTCCCGCCGGGAACCGAACCCGATAGTGGAGGCTTAGAAGGCGACCGCCACTCAATTAAGCCAACGAGCAGTTCAAATTTATTGGCTTAGTTATCAAAATTGAAACGTTTGATATTTTTAACAACGGTTCATAAATATAATTGACGTTGGATAATTAATCATTATTGTATGTCGCATAAAGCAAATATACATTTTGTAAATAAATAAATAAATCTTTGAATTAAATAAGCAAATAGCAAAATAGTTCCAACAAAAATATTTTTTAGTAAAAACTCATTTTCATTTAGCTTGGAATACTAAATAAATAACTGTAACTTATCCCCAATTAATTTTAAGGCTTCTTCTTCTTCTTGTGCAATCTTCTAATGAAGGTCGGCGATCATTAAGTCGATTTGGACTTTTGACACCGCAGCGCGAAACAAAGATCGGGTGCTTTGGTTAAACCAAGGCTTTTGATCTAAGATATTCTTCTTCTACCAACAATTCTCTTTCCTTTTATTTTGCCTTGGATTATCAACTGTAACACATCGTACTTTGGGTTTCTCATAATATGGCCAATTCAAGTTTTCTACATTTGGTGGTGTTGAGCACTTCACGTTTTCTATCAACCCTTTGAAGAACCGCTACATTCGTTAGTTTATCTTTCCATGATATGCTCAACATTCTACTATATACCCACATTTATTATATTTTTAATGCTAGATAGACAAACATTTTAAGCCTGTTTACCATCTTCGACACATCATCACTTACCATCAGGTCACATAGTGGCTAGACCACTATCTAACCTAGTAGGCTAGACTATTAGTGATAAAATATATATATATATATATATGCATTCTACTTCATGGATTCTAAAATATCACGACTTTCTTAGCACACGCGTACGATACATATATATATTATCCAAATTTTGTTTCTTTTACCACTATGAATATGTTTTTTAAGAAGATCTAGCTATAAATCGTGGTGCCAGGTACCAGTTTTGTAGCAATAACATTCGGGCAGGGTCCACCTGCCAGACGCATCGTGGCATTGACCCCGTCGAACCTATTTTTGGATAGCCGAGTACGACTTGCTGGTAGCAGAAGGTAGATCTTTATTAACATTCAACCCTTGACTAAACGGCCTTTGTTGTTTATGTAAATTTGATAGAACTCCATATTAAATGAGCTGGATAGTATATTTGGAATAGGTTAAAACTGTTATGCAACAAATTATTCAGTAACATCGTTATTTTTGTTTTTTATTTTTTACTAGTACCTACCTGGATGACCGAGCTTTGCTCGGATAAAACGACGTTTTCTTAAAATGAAAGCTAGCTAGATCGAATTATCGCCCCGAAACCCTGCATACCAAATTTCATGAAAATCGTTGGTGCCGTTTCCGAGATTCAGATTATATTTATATATATATATATACAAGAATTGCTCGTTTAAAGGTATTAGATAGTTAAGAAGACAATTAAGACGATATCTCCACAGAGCTACTTATGTCGTAAAGTTACGAGTGTTTTTTGTGTCTACCTAGTTTAGGAATATTCTTAACAATGCCTACATCATAGGGCAAAACGCTTAAAGGAGAGTCATGGGCTCAGTTTTTAACACAACAAAATAAAACTGATAGTTACGAGAATTTGATTTATTAAATTCTATTTACTTATGGATATTAATATTAATTGTATTTTTCTGGAAACATGTTTTTTTTATTATTGGTATTACATCGTATAACGAACTAAAATATCATAATTATATTTCTGTCATAGCTCTCAAGTTACTAGAATTTATCGAACACATTTGTTTTCCTTGCTCATATTATACAGTAAGACAAATTATTATCTTAGGCATTAGAAATTTACTAGCGGCGTATACCTAAATAAAAATCAACAAAGTAAACAAAATGCCTAAACAACATAAAAAGTTACTTATTTATATATCTAGGAATTCTATTTGTCTTGGGTTTGAGACGGAGCAAGTATTTCAAAGGTTAATTATTTTACCTTTGGTGCTGTCAAAATGATTTTACGTTTGTTATCTCCTTTAATTTATAACTTCCGTCGACGTCTTAAATTTAAATAAAATAGCTGTTATGGAATAACAAATAGAAGCTATACATTTGACACTTAATACGCCATAAAACATGTTGTCATTTCATGAGAGCATAATAAAATAAAACTGGCTAAGAGCTTATTTTTAGCACATGCCTACTATATATGGTTCCGTATCTATAACAAAAAAACCGTGTAATAAGTAATTAGAGAAGTTACTTCAACTGGATAAGATTCTAAGTATTTAGACTCATTAAAAGCTCAAAATCCATACACCTAAATATAAAATACTTTACGCCGAAGACCTATTAGGCAAACGGCTGCACCATTTTTCATCAAACAAGGCTAAGAAATCAAGTAATCTTCAAGTAAGTAAAAATAAAATCTCGATCAAGTAACCTTCAAGTAAGTACAAATAAAAAACCGTATCTTAATCGGTCAAACCATTTTGGAAATAGATGCGAACTTTCGTTTTGCACACAAACATACTCTCACCATAAACGCATAAGAATACCTAACTTCTACGTTCCGTCGTGGGTAAACATTTAAATCAATGTAGAGACAACAGAGTTACAGGGGTAAGGCATACAGATGGTAAGACAAAACTATAGATTCTGTTGTTTCGTCATTCGGCAACGGTACTCTAAAATTATTAATGTCCTTTAAAATATTTTTTACGATTTGTTTAGATGTAGCGGCGACGCGACGTCGCGTCGCGTCGTCTCGTCTATGTTTAACATTGACCTTATTTATCGATGAATTGCTGAATAGCACTCCTAGCTCGCCAATTGCCAGCAAAAAACTACTGAGCAATCTAACGTCATTTGACATCGAGTAGAACAATAGGCACGTCGCGTGACATGACTCGCAAGAACGATGGGCTCTTCAACATCGTGATTGTTGTCGCAATACGTAAACATATTGTAACTATATCGCTCGAACAAAAGCCGCTACTTTACCAACACTACAGCCATTTGCCTGCACGTAATAGGTG
This sequence comes from Lomographa bimaculata, assembly GCA_948107665.1. Classification (NCBI taxonomy): domain Eukaryota; kingdom Metazoa; phylum Arthropoda; class Insecta; order Lepidoptera; family Geometridae; genus Lomographa; species Lomographa bimaculata. The sequence continues at coordinate 12,178,607 of OX403586.1, read as the reverse complement.
AGTGCAGGAAACACAAAATAAATTCTAGAGCATTTGTAGAAATGTTCCAGATGAGACTTGTTACTTGAATATGAAAGACTAGAGAGCTAGAGTCGGCGCAGAGCGCGATGTCGTTTAGAGGAAGTGGTCTCATCCAATTAAGAGCATGCCCGCTGGATTGTTTCCAGCGTTTTTGTCGTTTCTGCAATTGTCTTCTCGCAGTTTTTCCTTTTACAATGTTACTTTCGGACCGCCTATCTTCCGTTATTCAATTTGCTAGAAAAATTTTCATCGTGTGCATCTTGCTGAACTAACATGTAAAAAGTGCGTTAGGTTTCATTAGTTATTAGATAAATTTCAGCTCAGAAGACATATCCGATCTAGGTCATATTGTTATTAGCATACAGTACTTATAAACAGTTTTCTATCCACTCTTTTTGTTATCGTTAACAAAAAAACTATTGGATTTTTTATGTTGTTTGTTTGTTACTCGATAATCACGTCAAAACGATGGAATTGGTACGATACGAATGGAATTTCATAAAATTTGGAGGTGGATATTATTGTTTCAGGACTAGAGTGACCAAGTGACAGAGGGTAGTCTAGTTATAATACTTTTCCAATAGTCATAGTAATCTAGTAAGCAGCTAGTTCTTAACTTTCCCAATCTATAGTGAGCAGTGATTGCTGCGAGCGAAACCGCATGATACATTATCTGCTTTAACATCTCTGTGCATACATTATATTCCTAATGGTCGACCCCGAGAAATTTGGATATTACACCGCAGAACCTCCATGTATCGCTCCGTTCGCTTTTGTATACGAGAGCTTCTCAAAGCGTCATGTTAGGGAGGAATCAGAATAGAGGGTACATTACATCGCAGGAGGAGCATGCAAATGAGAAATATAGGGAGTACCGGAGACGTCGCTTGCTGCGGCATTGTCGTCGTATACCCATTGTGTGGGCCGCGGTGATACGCCGCGTACTGTGCTCCACAAATGTGCTAAGCTTTTAAGGAAGCTATGAAGACAACATTGTTCCACCCTGTTTACTTGACAAAATGACTTCCCAGTTCAGAGTTGAGTTATCTTGAATATTCTTGTAAACGAATCTGCATATATTTTTTAATACGCGCAGGAAAACGATGTTATAACAGCTCCTAACCTTTTATTATTAATTATTATTAATCGCAAAAAGTTTGTTGAAATTAATACGACAAGTATCGAAGGTAGACGATGCTTCTTCTTCTAGGACGTCAGCAGGCCAGTATGTAAGTGCAGTTGAGCTGGTTTCGGCAATAAGACTGTCATATCTAGTATGATTTTAAGACGTTTTTTAATATTTTTTAACATTCCTATGAAGTACCTACTTTTAATTCCGCTGTTTTGATTGGTTTACATTTCACAATCTTAGTTTCCAACATACTTAGTTCAAGAGCCACCGTCATTATTTGTCTTTATCCTGTCGTATAGAAACATATAAAATATTTTTGAAGACGAGTTGTGACAACAAGTGCAGACCCCCTCTGAAGTTTGTGCCATTGGCTGTACGTAAGTGCGAAATTTCGGACATTTTATTGTTGCCAGCGGCAGAAGTCCAGACGTTAGTAACCATAATTAGTTGTCTGTTATATTTCAATAATCTGATTTGCTTAGGGACCTCATATGAAAAAGTCAACATACAGATACATTAAATATTAAAATATGCTATGGTCTCAAAACAAACAGAACGTCGCGTCGGCGAATGTACCCGATATGTGTGGGGCCGATGCGACAATCGTCCACATGACAAAACGGTACCACCGGAGTGTTTGTCTCGAGTCGTGATCGATTCCATCGGTTTCTTACTTGCTACGTTTTGCTCGTGGGCTGTCGTGACGCCGCTCGTGACCACTCCAAATGGACAATTTGACGAACCAATCTCGAGAAATGCACTTAGGAATATGAGTTCAGAATAAAAAACACTTTACAGTACTGGGGCAGAATTGCTGCGGCATCGTGTTGGCATAAACGTTTTTTTATTGAATTTCAACTAAAGCCAACGAAGAAAAATATTGTTTTATTTACAATGCGCTTGCCATATTCGAAAAATAATTGTAAGCTTCGGTATTTCGAATATTATATTCTACGTTGTCAGCTTTAACCTCGGTTTAAAAACTCGTTATTTCGTCCATTTTACTTTGGCAAAAATATCGTGCAATATCATTGTAGGTAAGTATAACATAAGAGCGTGCAGTAGGCATGTAGGCATTAAAAATACCACTTTAGTGGATAATGTGAAACACAGAATTGTATAATTATTGTGTGTAATGAACGTGTTTATCTCGGCAGAGCGTCAGACACCGTTAAAGCTCGTGCAGTCGTGCCAAATCTCTTCATTAAACTGGTTGGAGGCCGATAGCGGTACATCTCGTGTTTACACACAACTCTACCTCTGCTTGCTTATACAGTGCAAACACAAACCAACGAATAAACACTTATCAGAGCTTTCAATTGTACACTATTATCACGGCACGCCTGTTAAATACTATAAATATGTATACTAGCCTACCAAATTGTTACACTCAAATTACAATTCGCTGTACAGAACGAGACCCGTGACTACATAAATAAACATAATATAATGTCTAAACACGTTCTTAGAATATTAATGCCCATATACGGACGAAAGGAGTAGTCGATTATGTACATTGTTTACAGGCAGCGACATCAATGCTATTGTTTTAGAACGTATTACCATCGGGAACGTAAAGTTAAATGCTCATTCGTACGCTGGGCTGGCCTTCTGCTGCTTATTGGGATGCGAGCAATGCTCACTCGGTGCCGAGCTTGCGCGGGACGAATGCCAATATAATCACAAGTCTTTTATTATTATGTTTTCTATTGCAATTATACGTTTTGAATTAGCTAAACTGTGTCAAAATCCCGCAAATGCAAAACAGCGCACCTACTATGTTATCTCCTCGCTAGGAGCCGTAATCAGGTCTCAAAGCGACGCAGCCGCATTCGTCTGGGATAAATGCACGAGGTATATAAATTACCTCGCCTGCGACAGCGGTTGAATAATAAATTAGGGTTCAGCTAAAACACAACCGCGATAATCTGTGCTCATGATCTTAGCTTCAATCGGTGATTGTTGATACCGGAGCAGCGCTGTGCTATTAGCCTTATCAATGCTAATTCTAGTGCCTAATATTGGCATTACTGAAACGCCCCTGGCGGGAACTATACAGTAGGTACTTGTATATCATAGACATAATCGTAAATTTGGATTAGTAAATCTTGACTCAAAACATTTTTGATGTCGCGTTACTTACATCGAACACACTAATATAGTACCCACATATTACTATGGACGATATAATTCTTGAAACTGGAATTCCAAATCACATTATTGCTAGAAAGTGGCAGAATACCAAAGCAAACTCCGGAAACGAGTGTATATTGAATTTCTTAGATTTATTAAGGGATTTCGGAAATCGTAACAGAGAGAAATATATCCTTGCGTTGAATTTGGCAAGCTTCAAAATAGTGATGTGGTAAAATAATTTTAGCCTGCCTATAAAAATTTATTGAATTAGGCGTTACTTTTCAGAAATCCATAACGACAAAGTTAGTTTATTATATTTAGTGTTAATTCCGATAATGTTATTAGGTTTCAAGCAGGATGTAAAACGCCGCGAAAGTTAATGTTATTGGGGTGCGAACGTTATTATTATTATCATGGGAACACCGCCGAAGCCTCTGCTCTCGCCGAACCCTATTCGACACGTGTTTTGCCTCTACACGAGGCATCCTCAGGAGCTGTTGACTCGCCGAACGCTAGAACGCAGCGTTCTAGCGTTCGTATTTGGTATGGAGTTACTTAGCTGACACCCTAGATTAACACATAGGCTACTTTTCATCCCGGAATCTCCGCGGGTCCGGGATTTACGTGGTTAAACCGCGGGGCGCTGCTTGTGTAAAATACAAGCGATATTTTTTTTTAATGTATGTCGATATTACCTATTATATCAGGATATATCGACAAATTCGCAACACTAGTTCAAAATATTGTCGGCTCTATAGTCGTTCTTGTTACTCCAGTTAGTTAGCAGTCGTCCATTAGCGCCTGTCGAACAGAAGTAGTCGAACTGCATACCTACTGCTTTCCTTGTATTGATTAGATTTTTTAAATCCTACTAATATTATAAATGCGAAAGTTTGTGTGTGTGTGTGTGTGTGTGAATGTTTGTTACCACGTATCTCCGTAAAGAATAAACCTATTTTGATGAAATTTAGAATGTACCTAGATAGTTTAGGTTCCGGAATAACACATAGGTAACTTTTCAACTTAAATAACGCGGGCGAAGCCGCGGGGCACGGCTAATGTATATATGAATATAGATAAGTATTGATTTCAATGTTTGTTTTCTATTTATATGTTCGATAGGCTACCTTTGAACGCTATCTTACTTCTTGGTAAGTGATGACGGGGTCTACTACATGGGATGTGGTGAGAGAGGAGGTAAGAGTCGTAAATTTTGAAACTGCGACCAGGAGACGCGCTTACTACACAGCTTTAAGACACCTTTAATTTGACAGATTTGTTTGCAATACAACACAAAACAAAAACTCTTTATTGCACTATATAAAGTCTAATAACAAACATATAATTTAAATCTATGTACAATGGGCAGCTAGAGCTATCGCTAAGAGCGGTCACGTCAAGTCAACCTTTGGAAAATAATATAATAATTGAACGCGGTGTACCACCTCCTTTTTTGTGAAGTCGGTAGAAAACGAAGGTTGGTGTAGTACATAGCTATTTATATATTTTTATAAAGACATTAAACCATTATTTAATAAATAAATAGTTTGCAAGCATGTATGTTACTTTTTGTCTCTATGTTGATATAACTTATTTCGTGATAGATAAAATAGAAACCGCATACTTTGTTAATTATTATATTTTTAAATAATAATTAACAAAGTATAACAATAGTATAATAATTATTTTTTAATTTTAACCAGCAATTTTTTTTACCGATATATAATAATTGTAATATGGAATTAAGAAAGTCTTATAGGAAAAATTTTGGTAATTAACCCAAATTATCTTTGTTCTAAATTAAAATGTTTTTGTAAGTATCTTCTTTTTTAATACATTTATACAACAATTACAAAAAAGATGTTAAACAAGTTATCGTGTTTACCTGTATTTAAGTTACTTACACGGCACTCTGTCACGTTATTATTGTACCCAGTAACCACAACATGGCCACACGAACAACATAATAAGTATATTTAATTGGTATTAACACGAATCACCTTCATTTAGTTAGGACACACCTTACATTTCGCTCTCTATTTGTCTCAGTTGTACACTACCAGTGAAATTATTATTTCAATAACATTAAAGATTATATAAAAACTGTTGATAGTTGATAACGAATGAGGCATATTTTCCTTCATAACAAAATTCACCAGCAGTGGATTCATTCTCTGATCGCCGACGGGTGCTTGTGATTGTACAATGCGACATTTGTCAGCGTCAGTTTTTTTTAATGCTGGATTGGCATTGATTTGGCCACTATCTCACATGATTGAAAATTTATGACGAAAAAAAAAGAAAATATTTCTGAATAAAATATTCTGAAAGAATATATTTTTGAAATTTCATGCACATATATTTTTTAATTCATGCATATATATTGTTTATATATTCTTATTACAATACCTACGTCTAGCCTAAATCTAGGTCTGATAAAAGTGCCTAAAACCTTATGGATGTTTATGCCAATTTATCAAATTAATAAACGTTTTCTAGCGCACCCTTAAATAATTGAAATAAATTATAGATATATATAACAGATAAAAAAATTGAAGAATTTAGCCGCAGAAGAGAGGAGTAGGCAACTAGCGCAAGGACTGCTTAAATTGCATCCATTCCATTCCATTCCAATGTTTTTTTTTCCTTTCAATTTCTTCGCAATCTCGTGCATTTAGCCAGTGTCAAGAAATGATATAATTCAAGTGTATTTCATATTAAAAGTCACAGTAAAAGAGTCTTAGTAAAGTCACAGTCAAGTCATGCCCTAGTGAAGTGGTAGAAACTTTACTAGAACTTCTATTAGAGTTTTGGAGCGAAGAGGTAAATCACGTGTTTCAACTTTGTATAATTTGCTTAAACTTATGCACTAAATAATAACGGTTATTAATCCATCATTATTACAAATGAACACTCGAAGAATCACATGTTCAGGAAAAATATACAAAATCAACAACGCCATTTTTTCACTTTCTCGGCAAAACATCAATTTCGAATGTTAAAAAGTGAAGTACCTATAAAACCTTAGCTAGTGGCGCGCACGCCGCATGCTGATGCACGACCCCGATGCCGACTACTGAGCCTAGAATTCTAGATTCAAACAATCTTGGAAAATATTAATGGAGTGTATCTACTAGGAAGCAAGTGAATAAGCAGCAATAGAACAATCTGTTCCTAAATTTATAATTTATAAACTGTGTTCAGTGTTTTTGTGAGTTTTGGTTATGTAAGCTGAGTATACGTGCTTCGTCTATAGGGTAGGTGTAATATTATTACGCGTAAACTTTATAATATATAGGTCAAGTATTACTAATTTTTTTATGATCATACCATATATAATAAACAACCACTATCTTATTTGAATGCTGTTTACGAACAAAAAGTTAAAAAATGCATGGAGAATTCAAACATGTATTTAACATAAAATGCATTACTAGGATGCTATCGGTTAGACTCACATGACGTCAATGTCCGTGTTTTTTAAGTCAATGACCTGTCAACGTTCCTACACGGCAGTCATTGTATCGTGGACACAAACGTCACAAGAATAATTTTAAAAAATGCCGGATCTTATATTTATTTGTTTTGAAATGTAATGTTTAATTAATGAACAATTCGTAAACGTAAAAGCATGAAAAAATCATGCATGTTTCCCATGGGTAGCTAATTTGTACCATTATGTATTTCGTGAGGTTGCATGTCCCTCATGAAATAGATAACAGATTGGTCCCATGAGAATCCCTCTGCTGTCGGCCGCCAATTCTGGCAACGGGCACCCGACACAAACTATCGTGTAAATACTAACAGCTCGAGGGCTCAGCCGGGTTTAACGCTCCTGCGTGGAACACAGCCAAGCAATAAAACTTGATGTTTATACAACGACTCTGCAACATGCTAGTTTATGTATCGGGCTTAACTTAACCCGATAGCTATAACCACTGCGTACAGTTACACGAGGACCGGTTGTGACAGAGCACTGACTGGACCAGAGTAGTCGAGTAATCAAAATTGGAACGTGTGGAGGCTTCCAATTGGAAACATTTTTTAACCTGATATAATAGAGGGTCGGACGAGTGGCTGGCCGCAGGTGAACAGTTATTGTTGCAGTAACGAGGCTATTGTTCTGAAGGCCCGAGTGTCATCCGCGCCGCATTGTGTCAGCCAAGTGTTTTAATATCATCCGACCCCTTTTACAATCAATGAAACGTATTCTCTTTTGATAAACAAAGCCTGAATCCAAAATGAAATCTACTTCAGCTTTTCAAAAGACCAACTCCAACCAAACGAGAACAGGAAACTAGAAAACATAAAACCAAATTACTTAAGTACACTAATGAAATTTCCTGTTCTAAAGTGTAACGAAGTGTTTAGTGATGTTTGAGAATCTCAAACGTCTAATAAAGTATTGTAAAGTGTAAACTACAAACAGTTGGAAATAATCTCGGTAACAGGAACTCGCAACAAGAGGAGCTATTTACTGACCGCTGGGGAAAGTAAAATGGACGATTGCTCTCCACTTGGAGTAAACTGCCATTGATTCCTTAATGGGAGTAACGGAGAAAACGGTACAAAGTTACACAAACCTTATGTAGACCGCATTATCATAATGGACGAATAGGGTAATGTGATTGAAACATTTTCCAACGTGTTACTAAAAGCATATGTGGATAGAATATTTCAACAACAACTTAAAAGCTTTCAATGATTAATTGCAGACTCGATGCATACCGATCTAATGCCTTGTAATTACAAGTACGATGCCAAGGCTTAACGAGTAATAATAAAGCCTCTTATTGATTCATCTCCATTCATATCGCGTATTTACCATTGTATAGTTCGGTGCGTAGCAATGGCAGCCGCCAAACCACGATTAATCAACGACAACCTTGGAACTTCGTGCTCTACATCTTAAGGCTTAAATTAATTTTCATAGACTACGTGGGTGCTATATTCTCACTACATGGTTAGGTGCCGACACTTAAGTACGAACCTCCGAAAATGGTGTTGAAGTTGCGAACTTCTAACCGAATTCCAAGCTGCTGAAATTATTTTAAGAACAATAAAATGAAAGCTGAATACTTCAGTGTTCATTATTTACTTTTATGCCTCTTTGAGTAATTGAAAGTTCCACGAAGTAAAAACCTTGATCTTTTGTGAAAATAAGCACAATACCGTCATGGCCTGAATGTTAATCGAATCGAAAGTGATTCGGTTCTATTAAACACTTTTGTATGTTCCATGGGAAAAATTTGAACGTGACTCTTGTAAGTAATTTCAAGACAAATTTTCCTTTTGTATAAATACGGTCTCTCCATTTTCAAAGCTTGTATTGTTTTTCTTAAAATACCTCAAAAAAGCACAGCTGCAGATTACGTGGATTTTGACAATTTTCATGGGTCATTTCCGACAGCTACGGCATAGATTCTGCTTATATAATCTCTTTGGTACGGTGTGGTTAAAATAATGTTATAATAGATAGAGAGAATATAATAGGAAGGGATGTATAGAAATACATTGAAAACCAAATTCCAAACATTTAATTGTAGGTACTAGTCCAATAGGCATTCGTTACCGGACTCCGCAAATGGATATAGAAAATGGGTTCCTATAAATTCTCGGGACAGTTACAAGATTGTAATTCGAATTCTGTTCCATTTTACACGCAGAGCGTAAAATCCATATAAGCACGTATATGTGTGCTCAATGTTATGTAAAGAAATGGTTGGATACGTTATAACGACCGTGCGTCGACCGGTAATGTATGGAGGTGTAAAGTAAACTGGAGCTTTTAAACGGGTGTTTGGGGAACCGATTAGCCATCGCGTAGGTGGCCATTTGCTATAATTTGTTCCATTCGAACAGTTGAAACCGGCAAAACCCGTATATTTAGAAATGAGATTATGCAGTGAATGCAACGGGCATACTGACGTAACAATTGATTGTAGCTGTATAAATATCTGTTACCCGCGACTAGAAGCATAAAGTTTGTTATAGGCTCTCATTGCTAGAGTAGGCTCGAATTCAATCTAGATTGCTTACTTTGCTTAGCTAACCTTCTGCATAAATTCGATAAATAAAATATTTGTCTATCGTAACTGTATCCATTGTAAATTCGATATAAAATAAAGTTTGAATGGTGTATAGTTGAATGGTTATTGCGAAGTCACTATAGAATATAAATCAGTGCAACAGAATAATATCTAATTCGATTGGCAATCGATTAGCAGCGGCTCAAGCAGTTAGCGTCAGTTTATCGTTTTATCGATTCGACACAAATTAATCGATATAATTTCTATTTCTGGTTTCACAAGCTTCAAGGAAAAACTTACACAAGCGACTGAAAAAAGACCCAATCGCGCGCCACTATACGTACTCATTAAATATTGCCAAAGTGGAGTTTTAAATAATTATCTTTTTATTTCACGTCAAAATATCAATCATTTTAATTGAATAGCAATCTAATGATCTGTCTGCGTTATTTTAGCCAGGACAAAAAGGTCAGTGAGCATAACATCATCGAGTAAAAAACGATGTTATTGAGATATTGCGTTGAGTATGATATCCATAATATTCAACGAAGTCGCTTTGCTATTTTTCACGGTGGAGTAATCGCTTCAAGTCGATTTTAGTTACAGTGTGATTTAGGATTTTAAAAACTTAACACAATAGGTAGGTAATTGAGATACTTAGCAGCCAAAAGAAAGCAGAATCTTCCTCCGAGTTCACAAAACTATGTCTATTTTACAAGCCCATTCATCTCTGCTTTCAAATGTCAATGCTGAAATTATTTCCGTTCAGTCGTTGTACCGTCACCAGACTAAATGAAGATATTGTATAAGTTAACTTTCAGATGATAATTTTCTTTAACGGTGTTTGTCGCTTCTTTACAAAGTAACTGTTATTATTATTTCCTAATGATTCGTATACTAAATCGCAGAGTAATTGTTTAAAATATATTTTTGGTAGGTATTTTTATGTGTCGTAGCTTATGCAAAGTGCTTACTTATTGTAATGTGGGTTCTACTGATGACACTTACGAGTATGATTTATGGGATATACGTGTTTACTTTGGAGACATCTGCGTATGTCATGGTTTGTTGGAGGCACGCTGTCTGCGCTCTCAAGGCTACGTCGCTTGACAATGCGTGAGCCCACTTATTATACGTGCCTACTTTAGGTATTTAGTTGGAACTAGTAAACTATAGTTGTATATATTTTTGACTCAATTGAATTGCTAAACTACCAATGCATAAATTTATAATAAATTGTGTATAATAGTCATGGATTAATCAAATTTGCGCATTTAATATTTAAAGTGCCGTTTATATAGGAAATTAGTCCATGGTCCTTACCTATAATGTATAGATCGTATATATAGCACCTACTGCTACGCTTGCTTTTATGTCAGTAGTAGTTTCTATAGTAAAAGCTAATCACAGTTTTTTAAATAGAAGGCTGGCGTTGTCAGTACACACTTCAATCGAAAAGTGTTCCGAAACATACAATTAAATTGACATTTCACGACTGATACCGGTTACATGGCAGCATATCAGCTAATGTGGAAACGCCTACGCCGAAGATTTCTTTGACAGAACAAAATAAACTCTATTCTTCAATACCTTCAGTATTCGTTAAGTTTAATTACAAAGGTAATTAGTATTTTGTACCCGTTGTACCTGTAAAGCCTGTATAGGGTATTGTAAGCTTGTAACCTGTACTCGGTGCCCACTTTACCTAAACCCTTATAAGGCCCACCGTTTCAGAATTAATCTTGTTCGGCACGCATGCATAGGTGCGAATTCGCGCCTTTTAAGTAAAGCATTGACAGGTAATAAACTAAGCACGTTTTAAGCACGTAAATAACTTAATCGTAAAAGGAATAGACAAGTGTTTATTTTGCCTCCTGGAAGTTTTAGCACAGCCATATTTTGCGACTTAAGGAGAGGGATTCTTGTAATGTTGCTAGCTTGATCTCTGAACAAAACATTTACTATTTGTCTATAAATATTGTATAGTTGTTTAACTAACAACGTTCGTAGAGTTGTTACGTAACCGCCCGTACCCTGTACTACGAGTATGTAACATAATTTATTGCTAATAACAGATTGAATTTATTCATGGTATCACTGAGGCTCGGTCAGCTAACACGTAGAATGCCGTACCGTGATGCAATAGGGCCTGTGAATAGGCCCACCTGCGCTCAAGCCGCCAAGCGGTCTTCCGACGGCATTAATCTTAACTAAAGAATGCTGACGATTCAACAGCCACATAATAATATATAAAGAAGAATGTTTAATGCATAAATGATTGTGTGATCGAACTAATTATTGTTTTCCTGCTACAATTAAAGTTTACTACCGTTAGATATGAGGATATGAAACTTAGTTTCCTTAGTATAAACTTCTTAAATAAAACACTTAGGTACCTATATTATATAATGTTCGAACTGCTGTTGTTTTAGTCATTATAAGTTAGATCGTCTTTAAGCAGGGGTATCGGTTTCGATTCCCGGGGGGAACACCAGTTTGATCCCCAAGGGAAATTTGTGTTTCTGGTTCTGGGTGTGAATGTTTCCGGCACCCAAGGCAGAAGTCATCGAACTTAGTGTGGGGCTGTGAGTGTGACAAACGAACTTGTATATAATAGATTTTAGATATCAATACCACCACTCTACAACTTTTTTAATGGGCCTATTGAAAAAAATGTGGAGAAGCTTGAAATGTTATCGTTACATATCTTTTTTGACAATTGGCCTATAATTGATCGCTGCCTGGAATTATCATACTAGCTTACATTTCTATGGATATACTTTGTATTAAGAGTTCCGTAGTTAAAAAAATGGCAGTATTTCGATAATAAGGTCCTCGTAAAAGATGAAACATTATTAACCATGCTATTTTTTACTAAGAGCAATTTGGAACCCTGCAATAAGTACAATTATTGTTTTCCTGCTACAATTAAAGTTTACTACCGTTAGATATGAGGATATGAAACTTAGTTTCCTTAGTATAAACTTCTTAAATAAAACACTTAGGTACCTTTATTATATAATGTTCGAACTGCTGTTGTTTTAGTCATTATAAGTTAGATCGTCTTTAAGCAGGGGTATCGGTTTCGATTCCCGGGGGAACACCAGTTTGATCCCCAAGGGAAATTTGTGTTTCTGGTTCTGGGTGTGAATGTTTCCGGCACCCAAGGCAGAAGTCATCGAACTTAGTGTGGGGCTGTGAGTGTGACAAACGAACTTGTATATAATAGATTTTAGATATCAATACCACCACTCTACAACTTTTTTAATGGGCCTATTGAAAAAATGGTGGAGAAGCTTGAAATGTTATTGTTACATATCTTTTTTGTATGCATTATAACCAGACATTTGGCCTATAATTGATCGCTGCCTGGAATTAACATACTAGCTTACATTTCTATGGATATACTTTGTATTAAGAGTTCCGTAATTAAAACAATGGCTGTATTTCGATACTTATAAGGTCCTCGTGTTAGATGAAACATTATGATTAGTCAGTGTAACCATGCTATTTTTACTAAGAGCAATCTGGAACCCTGCAATAAGTACCTACTACCTTTTCACGACTAAACCGATGTCTGGGCCGGAATTTGTTTTTTTTTTATTATCATTAATTTTATATAAGGAGGCATCATGAACGTGGAAGAAGCCGTGGGACACAGCTACTATTTTATATATTACTAGCGATGTCCCGCGGCTTCACCCGCGTAAATTAAGTTAAAAAGTAGCCTATGTGTGTTAATCCTGAGTATAAGCTATACAGCATTACAAATTTCAGCTGTTACAGCGTAAAGATAAAACAAACATACTTACACACTAACTTGTGTCTGGCAGAAATCGCTTAAAACGATAAGATCGCCCATTGACCCATTTACCTCATATAACTGTATTTAACTTATTTTTTTATATAAAGTGAACTACTTAAATACAAATTTTCATCATTATAAGTTAAAAAATAAATAATTTCCATACAATCGTTTTCACCACCATTTAACCCTCTTCCGGGTAGAATTAAAAGTATTTACGTATAAGACAAAAAATGTATCCTCCAAGGTTCAAGTCTCTACGACCAGCGGTTTAGGCTGTGTTCTCTCTGTGTGTAAATCAGTCAGTCAGTCAGTGAATCAGTATGTCAGGATAAAGATTCTTATAGTATTAGATATGGATTTTGCGTATACCTACTTCGCTGGCCTAGAGGCTACAACCGTCATCTCGTAGTGGCCGCCGAATAAATAGGTAGCCTTGTCATTCGACAAGTAAATTTTTATGTCAAATTTTAAATTCGTGAAAACTATATTTACATATATTTGCTTTACGTCAAGCTCGTTCCTGCGGCTGTTACTCCAAAGTCAAAATATTTTAAAATGAAGTTAATGGGGACATAATAAAGCTTTGATAATGAGAAAACATAAGGTACTATACTTATATATTATTGTTTGCGCCTCTTGATTCTAGATACAAACTTATCATTAAAATACCTACTACAATCTACATACCACCGAAGGTGAGCGGCAAACGTAATTAAAGGCTTTTGTACATTCATGCTAACACAATTAACAATGCATTGATTTTTCTCTCTGGGAAAATATTCAAGTTCTTTTCAAATCTCTGATCAATTAAACCTTCAAAGATAATGTGTAATTATAAGTAAGTATAAGTATATATATTGTTTTTGTAGCTTAAAAACAATAGATAAATTAAACGCTGCTTATGATTTTCGAATGAGGAAGAACAGTCAAATAATTAATAGCCTTCATAAGTCACAAGATTAGTTGATGAAGAAGGTCAATGCTTCTCTTCTTATGCACAATAACGAATAAATTACTCAAAGGATTAACACTATCTAAGAGGTACTATTGTGTCTAAATTATTTTATGTTAGAAAGAAATACTATTATAAACGAAACACATTTATATTTTTTTGACTGAAAAAACAGTAATAAACGTATCGCTTCTTTGTTTTTGATAACGCGATAGTCCGACCAACCCTCTTTTTTTTCAATGTGATAATAACAAAAGCCGCCGAGAACGATTATTTAAAAAAAACATATTTTTTACGGTTACAGTAAAAACCTATTATTTTAGACACAATTGAAGCGAAGAGGCCGTACATTTTCTAACTGAAGCCTGGAAGAACACCGTGTGATACCCAGCGACATTTATTTACTTGAGGGCGGTAAACTACGACTGTTAATTTTTCACAAAATTTTTGACGTCCTTCGCCTGAACTTTAAAAAAGTAGAGAATAAAAAAGTAAACGTAAAAAAAATATATATTTAGATCTCTTTATGTAGATATGAGACAGTTATATTCAAGAACTTACAGATAATACAAAATATTAATGTATCGGGAAGTCAGTCGAAGTCAGTTTTTTAAATACCAGTATTGTAATTATATGTGTATGATTTAAAAAAAATTGCGTCATAACCGATTAGTGACGTAGATAATACGAAATATTTTTATGTCCACCATTTTTTATTGTGTTAAATGAGGAACCATGCAATCGTTTGTCTCTATGGTGCATACTTATACTTTTAAGAGCTCAGGGTGAAGTTTTTCTTGGCAGTATGGGGAGAATACAGCCAAGAAAAACCTCAACCTGTAGAGTCAAGATTCAGAAACCTGTTCCAGTAGTGATATAATGCTGCAGCGATATAACACTTTTTATCCCAATGAAAGAAACAATGGGGTACAAAAATAGACGACCGTATTGACGTATCGGCTACTTTTATGTATAAAATTTACAAATGTGTTTGCTTTATCCTACTAATATTATAAATTCGAAAGTTTGTGTGTATGTTTGTTCTATCTTCACGCTTTAACGGCTGAACGGATTTGGATGAAATTTGGAATGTACATAGATTATACCTAGGATACATAGGAACACATAGGCTACTTTTTAACTTGATAATTGCGGGCGAAGCTGCAAGGCACGGCTAGTTATTTATAAAAACGCGGAGTAGTTGAATTACACCTCAAAATATACTCGGAATCCCGTTTGATAGCCAACATTTCAACGGAAATATGGTTATGATTTTACTGGATAAATATACTTTAATACAACTTCAATATTTTAAACTGATAGACTTTCAAAGGAATACATATTTAAAAGCTGAAATATAATATGTATTGTGGCATAGATTTTTGTAAATACTATAATATTATTTTATTAAGACAAATACCTAAACATTAAAACTGTATCATAAGATATTGTTTTCAACTGATAACTATAATAAATACTCCTCTAACCTACCGGACATTGTCAATATTGATTTAAATTAATGTGTAGTTATTTGAATTAAAAGTATTTTTACTAAAAGTAACCGACCTGTTGCTACTAAAGCTATCTCAGTTCGGTGCTTGGTAACTATTGCTAGAGGAATGCATTTGATAAACAGAGTAAATACTGCGCAGGTTAATAGAAGGTCTTCAACTTTATCAGCTATAGACTGCTATCAATATCAGGTGATTTAATACCCTACATGAGCGACATTCACTCAAATACTATTAGGGTAACTATTGACTTAATGCGATAAAGCATTGAGTGATTGGGAGTAAATGTAAGTCAGACGTAAGTTTTAACAAAGAAATTACTTTTTCCTAAAGAACCTTTATTTAATACCAATCCTCGTAGAGAACTAATAATTGTTCGTTATATATGTATCTCAGTCATAACTGGAAAACTGCTGAGTTAAGAAACATCTTATTAAACCAATTATTTAATTAAGAACCGCATGGAAATCGGTCAATCCTTATGGTGGTTACGTTGCCTCTGACAGACGTACATACAGGCTTTTAACTTCCTTTGAGGTGAAGAAAAAGTTAAACAACATACCTTCGTTTAATAAAGAATTTTCCAGACAACCTGTTCTGAACAGTCCTGGTTGATGAAGATAACGGTGATAATGGCGCTACATTACTTAGTCGCATAAGCAAGTGGTGTCCCTGCTGATTACCGAAAGACATTGCGGTGAAACACAAAATAATTCTCAAAGAGAGCGTTTAATCATATAAATGGTAACTCTTTTAGAACATGGATTCGCAAATTAGTTCATGTTGTTCAGATCTAACTCGTTGAGAGAATAATCATAATACAATGATGATGAATTGATGAAGATTGTTTAAAAACACAACATGAACACTCCAAATCTGCGATGAAAAATCTGTAGGTATTTCTTTATGTATACGTTTCAGTCCACTATAATTGGAAGTTATTGTACGTGCTCACAAAATGTAAACTGTAGAGTTCTCTACAATTTATTTTCCAGAATACTATCTATGAAATGTTCTTGGAAACGTTCGTTTGGAGTGGGCTCGCAACCTCAAGTGTTTGTTATTCCACTAGACATAAGGCATTAGTGTAAACAAAGCGTGGCGATAAGCGCTCTAACAAAGGACTGAATTACTGTTTAGTTAACGATATGCTATAACCGGTATAATATATTTTTCTATTAATCGCTAAAGCGTAATATTACTTATATTCAGTAAAATAAATATATAGGGCTAAACTGTGCACATAATCATCTAATATATAAAAATCTTGAGTCACGGTGTTTGTGGTCGAAGTTTTTCGAAACGGCTGGACCGACTTTTATGCTTTTTTTTGTATATTTTGTAGGTATGAGAATAGGTCATATAGTATTTTTCACCCTCTTACCCCCACGTTTTTTATCGTGATTTTAGTATTTTTGTGTGAACAATATCAAAAAGTTTGTGTATGATATTAAAGTACTACTCAACCATTAAGGTGAAACAGGAAAACACTTTTTCTAAACGTGGCTTTGCAACGCATGCCGGGTACAGCTAGTAATGAATAGCATAACTAGTAAAAGTAAATATAACGAAACCAGTTAAAAGAGCGTTGAGTCCCGCTTCAAGTAGGGAAACGAAGATAAGCTTAACATTTTGTTTATGATTGGTCCATGTAATATCTAGCTATACTTATAATAAACAAGTGTTGTGAATACAGGCATCAACATGGATATCGAGGCGCGAACAAGTGGTAGGTAGTAGTAGGTATGCTCAATTGCAATATAGTTTAAACATGTGAATTACTGGAATTATATTTGACAGGGCAATAGTCTACATTAGCGTGTTTACCACAAAATAAAGGGCCCTTACTATATTCAAATAAAACAAACCTGTATACGATGTATTTCGTTATAAGCAAGACGAAAGAGGGGTATCGGTCCTTTTCCCAAAGTAATCGTTGTGACATCTTGGAATGATTTGCGCGTTCGCCGAATACACAGCTGCGGCTGTTAAAACTACAGTTTCATGAAATCTTCAAGAGACTCTTATTAGCCCACTACATGGAAATCACATAAAAAAGTAAGCGAGTCGCGTAACGGAGAAGTCCTCTTGCAACAAGATTTTTATCTCTAAATGTATACTATTGAAGTGTTAGTAAAAAAACTCGGGGTAGTACGGCTTCTCAATGTATTCATTTATGATCGTGTTTGTCGCTTTTAGCTTACATAAGTAAAGTAAAATAATTAAGCAGACTATCACCTTCAAATTTCCTCTCGGCCATTTTCACCATTTATTTACATCATTAATTCCTAAAACGAGTTTTGTTTTTGTGTTTCGACAACAATTTTGGTGGAGTCATTAAATCCCGAATAGCTTGGAGATAAACCCAGTTATAAAATTTTAACCAAAGCTATTAAGAAGCATAAAGGCCGGTAGTGGGATATCTTCGAGGAAGTCCATTCGTTTTTACTGCAGATTGTGCGGTTGGCACACCTGAGCAACCGAGAGGAACTGAGTACGAACAACGAACAATGAGAACTACCTCGGCCATGCGGCTGCTGGTGCCACCTAGTTTCAGAAGTTATAGCTGCCAGAGCAGATTGTTTTGGGAATTTACGAGTTTTCCTCGGATGAAGCGGTATAAGTAAACCAAGTTCAAGGAATAGTGTACAAGCCTATCTGGTACTTTAATAAACCGTTCGTATCGATGTAGGAACTAACATCTAATTATCATAGTTGTGGTTATAAGGTACCGCTAACTTAATGCTTTGACATTTACAACGTCTAATGATAATTATAACAATTATCATCTTGATAGATGAAGATCCATCCGCCGCGCCGCCGTTCCGAACTCTCATCAAGATGTAAAACCGGCATAAGACTTAATTACTACAAATAAAATTCAACTGAACTTTGCTCAGACTTGAAAAAGAACCAGATATGAACGTAATCAAGGGGGCTTTTGGAATCCACATATCAGGGAATATCTCCGATTATTCACTTTATTTTCTTTTATTTAACTCCCATCCGTGTATGTGTATTAAACCAATGTCAAGTACTAAAATAATACTTTTTAGTTCTATAATGAGTCCTAGTCACTAGTCACAGAAGTATGTAAAAGAGCCATAATGCAGTCATAGTCGAGCCATAACCATGATAGTAGAGTGGTCGAAACTTTATTAGAACTACTATTTGAGTTTTAGAGCGACAACGAATATAAACTAATTCAACTTTATATGATTTCCCAATAGTCATGCACATGTTCGTGAACAAATATTAATAATTTATTTTTATTACATACGAAATCTAAATGTAATCATAATAAAACATGCCAAAATCAAGCCTATAACACTTAAGGATAGTCTAGGTATTATCTAATGTAAGAATTTTCAGTATCGGATTAATACTTAGTTCTAGAGATTATACCGTTTACAAACAAACAAACTTTGCATCTTTATAATAAGTCTAGACTAGATTAACACACGCAGATTAATCACAAGTTTTGAAAAACAATAGTGAATTAAGTAGTATTTTTTTTTCTGGCAATACTCCGCGTTCACACTTATCAAACTTTATCAGCCAAAAGTACTCTTAAGCCACTCGTAGGTAGAGTATATTATTTTCTATGCTCGTAGCTGTCAATTAAAACGACACTAAAACGCACGAACTCTTTTTGATTCATTTCAACCTTTCTGATCATAGACGTGTTACTTTTTTTGCACGTTATCCCTTTTACTTATCTATGATTTGACTTAAATCCGCGCCCATGAGAAGGTAGAAGTAAAGTAATTACATTCCTACGGGCTTTGAATTTTAATAGTTTGCGGGCATAGCGGGCACAAACCGCACACACGCTCTCCGTCGCAGTAGATCGCGCCGCATTCATTTTGTAGGAAGCCGACTGTATTATTCAATTCAATAAATGTTTGTAATTCTATCTCTCAGATCATTAACCTATTTAATGACACCTTCGCTACTTCTGCCATTCGCAATTGTGCTAGTATCAATATTGTCAGGCATTGAGCAAAATTTATTGGATACTTAGCATAGATAGACTGGGCTTTTTGTTTGTAGCGCTTTAGTGCTAACGGACCAGAATTATTCAAAATTGTTTATACATATGGGCACCATAGAGACGTTATACACATACAAGTATTGGCAAACATCCTCCATCGTCGATCGCATCATCACTTTCCATCAAGTGAGATAGTGGTCAAATGTTTGCAAATCGTGAAGAGAAAAAAACATGAAAGTGAATGATTATTATACTATTGCCAGATTTGCAAATTTACAACCATTTTTATCTCTCTCTCTATTTAGATTTATCTTATGCAGTTGTGATAGTGTGGATTAAATATAATTTAAATATTATAGGTACCTGTAAGCAGAAAATATCATCCTAACCAAAGCTTCGAATCAACAGAACAGGTATCATTAGAGCTTCCTTTCCCGGCAGGTGCTATCGTCTCACGAAAGCTTCCTATTGGCCGACCGATGCGCAGGCGCTGATTTACATCGGGATACGCAGCTGCTACATTTAAAGAGGCTCACTAATGCTAGGAAGTTACTGTTTAGATATGTCAGATGTGTAAGAAGGAAGTTGCGAAACAAGATCCCTTTCAAGCAGGTGGTAACTTCGTTAGTGTCCAATTTCATCGGTCTATTTATGGTTAGCCTGGTGTCTCCAGGTCCCGTTCTAGAAATGCCATTTCGACATGTCTGCGTATTAATAAACGTTAGATAACCATAACTTGTTCGCTGTCCGCTTGATTGTATCGTTAAGTAGTTGTATATGGAATCGGGAACGTATCTATCAGTCTGCCATATTGGATGGGAGCATTTATTTCAACCTCGAGAAGCTCGGTATGTGCATTTTAAATTCTGAGACATTACCATAAATTTCAAACTGCATGTGTCGGTTCGTGGCTTCGGAAACGTCTAATTTATGCAGCTGGCAAGAAAACAAAATATTCAGGTAGGTCCACCTATGTCACAAGGAAGTTAGACGTTATGGAGACACTTTTTAAGGTGTTGTATTTAATGTCATCCGACAATGGTATACATTTTAAACAACGGTAAGGCATATATCTACATTATATTGTATACAAAAGTAACGAGCAGTTTTGACGGGTGACATCTATATAAATAAAATCAATTGCCGCATTTATGAAAGACCATCACTTGAGAACAACTCTACAATTATATTTTTGTTGTGTTAGTAATAGTCGGAACAAGGTTTGCATGTAATAAATATTTTGGATTAACCACTCCTAAAGTCTACTTATTATACCTACCTTACCCCGAGTCATTGTCAAGTTTTTCATAACGAGGGCTCAAAAAGTGTACCTTATAGCTGTCGGTCAACTAAGCTAATTCCACATTTTCATATGTTCATGTATGTCTACATTACCTGAAGCACCGCAGTGATGGGGCGGGCGGCGGCGGCATGGCGGTGGCGTGACCAGATACATGACAGCGGCGACGGCAAGCGGGACAGCGCCAGGCACCGCCGCGCGCCGGCGTTTCCTCACGCGATCCAACCACACAAAAATTGGAATAGAAGAAAATCCCCAATATTATAACAAAATTATGGCCAACCTACGACCTTTGTAGCCGTAAATTGTATAGGCTTCGCGAAAAAACAGTGTTCGGCCCTACTTAACGATAAAAATTTGATTTATGGTTGCTTGTTAACCGCCTAAATAATATGTACGACGCATTCTCAGAAAAACTTGTCACTTAGGTATTATCATTACATTTTTATTACAATTTACCGCCTTGATGATGTTAAAGTAGCATCGTAGATGCAGAATGCCTAACATATTTTTCTAAATAAAACATTGCATTAAACTATTACTATCATGTTCAAAAGCTTTTCATACGGACGGAAGTTACGTCACCAGACCATAGAGTACAATCCATCCTTCATTTGTGACCTTTAATTAACCCAAGAAAAGGTTACCGTAGCAGCCTTTGCTAAACAGCGCAGGGTTATTTGTCAGCGTCATCCACAGAACATTTCTTTTGTCGCGAGCTCATAACATCATCCATAACGCGAGCACGCACGACCAGGGACCGAGCCCAGTCAACCGTCATCCCGGAGTGATGTGCTCGATTACTCAGGGCCCACATCTCTATGATTAATGTTAATTACACCTCGATCTCGCGGTTACCGATTAAGACAGCCATTATACTATCTCCCCGGGGGCCCATTACTCTCCTACTTTTCAAATATCTGAACATTTTCTCGGCGTGATAACGCTTGTGAAAGATTGCGGCTTCATTACGGAGTATACGCAGCGACTCCGCCGTAACATCTCGTAAACCAGAATTAGAGTTTCCTAACGTTTTCTGTAAATTGAGAAACATAATTGTGAACATTTTTGTGTTTGTTACCTTTCAAGTTTTCAGACATTTCTACGATAACGTGTCCCTCCCAAACAACAGAGCCTTGAAGGTATTCGTGAAAAACCTACATCAGGCATCGTATGTATTTATTTATATCTAGCTGACAGGATAAATACAAAACGAATGTTTACGCGGATTTAATGGCTGACGGGTTGATTCACAAAATATCATAATTATCAGCATTAATATCAAAATTAAAGTATAACTGCACTAGAGCGCTCTACGAGTAATAATTATACGAATAAGGTAATTAACGAATTTAACACTGAATCACATTCATGTAAAAAGTTAGTGTTCTCAATAAGATATCGATACAAAAATTAAAGGTATGTGTACGTTCTGCAGAAAGACAGACTTTTATGATTTATTATTTGTAGGAGCAACCGTTTAAAAATTACCTAAGAAAAGTTTCGACCATTATTTTCATGTACATTATAGATTCTCAATACTTCGTTACGCCACTATAACTTTATAAATATATTCTTTGATATAATAAACCAACCAAAAGGCATGTAACTTAATGTAGAGAAATCTAGGTTCTACTTTGTAGAATAGGACTCCCTATTTGCTCCTTAATTGAGATGTCAGTGAGGGACATCAAACAACGTAGATGAACGTTTGCTGAGTTACAATTTGTGTTTCGCTCCTGTAACGAAATGTATGAGTGGCAAAGTAATATATATCAATGGAACAATGTAAGCGGTCTTGGCAAAGGTTTTTGTATAAAAACTGTCCGTCTTGCGATGTTTTTATTAAAGTTTCGTAACAAACAATTTTGTAATGGAGGAGTTATGATTCATAACAGTGGTCGACCCCGCTTCGGTTCAGCAGACCGTCACGCCAACGCCGCTTACAACTTTTTTACAGAGACCAATAACCGTTAAATTCGATTACTACGTGTATCCAGATGAAAGCGACAGTTGCCTAACAACTACCTCCAATTTCACTCTTTCGCAGCAAGCACTACACAAACTAGTAATCAAAGAATATAAACAACCAACATTTACTACTGTAATCAGCATAAGTTACGGATAGCATACTAATGAAAAGCAATCATTTTTATGTTGATGTTGGAGACCCTCATAACACTTGTTACTTTTTGTTTTCGTTTAAAAACAACAAACGAGTGCGTGTTTGTTATATTTAATCAGTGCACCTTACTAATCTCGATCGTCAATTGTAAATTTAATTACCGTCACACTGGCGATGGCGGTGAAGAAAAACAGGATGATTAAACGTTTGTTAATTACTCTTCGAAGAACTAAGTAATTGTTAAATAATAGTCTTTGCATTATTTATAAACTTAAACATTGTTGATCGTGAAAACTGGTTTATCAAGTTATCTAATCGGACGAGTAGGTGTAAATGTTAAATTATATATAATTGCTACACTAATTGGCTGTTGCTGATTTATAAACTGTCTAATGAAAATATTTTGGTAGAATCTTCACAACATGGGTGCGGCAAGTTGGTTGTTAATAAGAAATGTTTCACAATAGTGTTAGGTCACCGATGACCCTGCGAGTTGGCCTTATTAGCACCCACAGATGCGGCACGATGGGATATGGAATTAATTAAATTAGAAAAATGTGTTAATAAAGTAAATTAAGCAACATAATCTAGTGATATATGTTTTCCTGTTAGATGAGGTTGTGAATCTGATTTACGATTACACCGATTGTGGTGTCGGGTCGATACTTTCAATGAGAGCATAGTCCAATACTAGATTCGTTTTATGCTCGTGATTTATCAGTTGGCATAGTAATATTTTGTCAGCTACAGTAGTAGGTACCTATTATTTTACCTTTAACTCTTATTTGGATAGATATACACCGAAGTTTAGCTAGGCCTTACCGCATTTTAAAATTCGCTATAAAAACGTTGGCTATATACTGATCCGAAATCATTTAAAGCTGTATGACTTCTGTTTGATTGATAGATGAACTCGCAACGACATTCGCAATAACGGGCAAGCAATTTACGTAACTGTTTACTTCTTCACCTTACTTTGCCGGTTAGAAGTTCCAGTTTTGGAAAGAAGTAGTGCAATAGGATTTGAGGGAATGTGAGCTATCCCAAACCGACGTCCAGGATTGAAACCAAGCCGAAAGAAAAGTAGGACGGTTTATCCCACTACTACCATGTAGGATACTTAAGTCAGGAAGAGAGAGTACTTACTGCCTTTAAGAGCTTAACTAGAGTCAAAGAAAATCCGATCTAATACTGTTGTAAAGATTTCGTAGATTTCTATTTTATCCCGTATATTTTACATTAATTTTATTACCTATCAAGTCGCAGCCACTACCTGCCAAATGTTTGAAACGATCAAAATAAAAGTAATGTAAGATATGTTCGATAAAATTCGTTAAAAGTTGTTTATTTCAATCATTTTGTATTTTCCACAAATTGGTCAGTCACAATTATTGTGTAGCTTGAGGATTGTAGCTTCAGTATAAACAAGGTAGAGATTTAAAGCTTAAGGCAAAATATAATTGCATTGGAATTAATTTCTTCAGTTGATACACAGACGATTTGTTGTACTTGGTTCAGTAGCTTACCTTGTTTTTACTAGCAGTTGCTCCTCATTTCATTATATAGCCTTCGAGGAAAATGTCAAAACTTAAAATAGGTATGTTCAAACTGGTAGAGCTTACTCTACAATGTTG
Organism: Lomographa bimaculata; assembly: GCA_948107665.1. Classification (NCBI taxonomy): domain Eukaryota; kingdom Metazoa; phylum Arthropoda; class Insecta; order Lepidoptera; family Geometridae; genus Lomographa; species Lomographa bimaculata. The sequence goes on along the minus strand of OX403586.1, from coordinate 12,153,965 downwards.
TGAGCTTGTTACAGTACGTACGGTACTTTTATGTTATAAAATATAACATTTCTTTGTTTCAGATTAAGAAAACTCTGATGTTTGCAGTTATTTTTATCACCAAAAAGTAATGGGTGAGTTTTTTACGAGTAAATAACAGTTTCATTTTAACGATTTTTCTTTCGTATGGCATTTTTATGGTTCTGCACCTTAAAAAAGGAACCCTTACAGAATCTGTGCAGGTACGTCAGTCTATCTGTCAAAACCCTATTTCTTAGGTACGCATTAAGGTATCAGGTTAAAGTTAACATAGAAAAAAGTAATAAAGTCGATCAACAGTCCCTTGGAGCTGTAAAAACATGTATCAAAACAAATAATCAAAACAATAAAAGGATGTGGCCATTTATGCCACATATTTAGGGATTTTTGATACGCGCAAGTAATCAAAACGTACAGGGTCTTCCCAGACCTAGAATCATGGTTTGCACAGCATATGTAACAGAAAAATCCGACGTGACCGATCCGAAGTGACCTAGAATCCAGTCTCGTGAAGGAAGGACTCGTCAAGGTCTCGCGTCACAGATTTAACCATTAGACAATACTTAGTTACAATGTGTTAGGCTGTAATAATAATTAAAAAATAAATTTTTGAATTTTACATTGTCTAAAATAATTAAATGCAAGCAAAGCACTTCACCGCTCTATCTTCAGAACTTTGATCAGATTAGATGTAACTGAACACGCATTATTGAAGATATTTCAAGAAGTACTGATCAGATCTTGGTAAAATTTAAATGGGACCAATTGGAAAGCAACACTTTTCAAACAAAAAAATATATTTCAAAATCTGTTCACGTGGAACGAAGTTATAAGGTAAAAGACATAAAAAAAAAATCAGTCGAGTACCTCCTCCTTTTTTGTAAAGTCGGTAGAAAAAAATGGGATTTCAACTTTCATTTTCTGGCAGACGGTTCCAGGCACGATACATATACACATCACCAAATGTGTGTAATACTACACCTTTCTTTTACAGATGGTATACATTATATATACATCATCCTTGTAAAGTCATCAAACATCTAAATGACAATCATATTAACGTATAAACTCCTATAGCATACCTATAGGATGGTCTGTACCATCCTTCGACGTCATCAGTCGAGGGTGTTTGTGACAGTGTGACCTGGTTAATAAAGTGGTGTTGATAACCATCTACGATAAATGAGTAGGTGTGGGTGGCACCTGTTCATTCATATGACTGGTGGTAATGAAAAGGGGGGGGCCGCCACACTGATTTTCTGAGCCACCTTCTAGGTTCTGCTTTAAAATCGACAGGGCAATTTATAGAGCTACTATTTTTGCATTGATTTATTTATAAAGACAGTTTTTTTATTCTAATTTTGGCTTCGCAAGCACATCGTTTGCGGTGCCGGTTTAGCCGGTGTAATCAATATTTTTCATGTAAGATAGGTATTTCATAAAACCAGTCACCAGTCACAATCAAAGTCAAGTCAGAGAGTCATGTTCCAGTTACATTCAAGTCATATGGTAGAAACTTTAGAAGAACTAGAACTTTTATTTGAGTTTTGAAATGAAAACGAAAATCACGTTTTTTTAACTTTGTACGATTTGCTTTCATACTCATGCACGTACAAGAACGTATTAACTGTTAATAATCCACCATTATTACATATTAACACTTAAAGAATTACAAGTTTTAGGAAATAACACAAAATCGACATTTACTTTTGCACCTAAACTAGGACAGATAATCTGTCATTGTGTTATTTTACATTATAACAACAATTAAAAATTTTTCTCTAATCATAATTTTATTAGAAATATATTCGACATATCATAATGGCTTACCTTTTCTACCTTGAAATGATTGTGGCTCGCTTTGGGAGAGGCCGACGTCCAACTGTGGACTGAGGTAGGCTGAGTATGATGATGATGATGATTATAAATAAAATTGATAATGAGCACTATAACTGAAGAACCAGATGACGAAACTAATTAGGCGATCCTAAAATGCATTTAGTAACAGCCTAGTTTCTTCAATAATAACATGTTCATAGCAAGTAAAGGTACCATGCAATGACAGCCTTCTAAAATGAACTTATCAGTATACTTTCAGAAATTTTTTCATTTTTAGAAAATAGTTGGTCACTCAAGCCTAGAAAATATTTTCCTTCCTGCGTTCTAGCTAACTAAACAAGACACACAAAAATATTATAGATTCAACTGTACAGTGTACACCAATCTTTATTTATAAATCCAAAGGTTTAAAATATAATACTCAGACATATCTAGGTTATGTTGTTGGAAAAATTCAGGCTGAATTAATGAAATATCCAACGTCGATACTCGAGAGATCAAAGTCAAAGGGTGAACGCAAAACTGTGTTGTTAGCAGAATTTAAATAACAACTTAAAAATAATATGACTGTAAAGTTTTATCATTAATCATTTTTCTCACAACTGTTTGAATTTATTGTTAAAATGGTATTTTTTATTACTACAACTTTAACTTATTTTTTGATTGCGATAAAATAAACGAAAACGAAATGTTATAATTTCACATCTATTATTTTCATCGTGAGATCTATTTGTTCTTCAAGTTTTTGTTTAAATTATAAATGTACATAAAATTCATCAGAGCAGAGATAAGATTGTCATAGATTGAAAGATGTTTACTTTATTCGTAAGTTTCTTCACCCTGTTCATTAGAGATAAGTTGTATTTTAAGAGTGTACATAGTATCGATTTTTCTACTAAAATTAAACTACGACTGTATAATGATGAAGCCTATCAAGCATCATAAAATGCCTTACTACCATGTGGAAAGTAATTTGGACTCTGAAAAAGTCGACCTGGGATGACTGCTTTGCCGAAATGAACTAGTGGAATCTAAAAAAAAATGATTCAAAATCGTTTATTCACACGAGGCTTCAAAGAGGCAATCATGAAGGATAGTGACTAACTGGCAGATGCGAATAATTACATCCATCTTAAGAAGAACCTAGCAAGAAACTCGGTTGAAAATAGGTCGGAATCTTAAAGTTGGTAGCGAACAAACGGGGAATGTTATTAGACATGTAGATTAAGTCTCAAAGGGACCAAACCTAGGATCGTAGATCAGTGCCGCGCAATACCATAGTGAAGGCATTAAAAAGGCATTTAATTCCCTAATCGTATAGCATGACATTGATATTTTAAGTTCAGAGTAGTAGATGTTAAAGCTAGGTTTTAAAAGACCATCAGGTGAACAACATTGATAACATAACAAAGTTTCTATCGGCGATCACCTGTTTGACATTTTGAATTAAACAATCACAAAAATATGCACAGCTGCTCGAAGTGTGCAGTTAGGCGATGCATCAAATGTTAATTAATAGCTAGCTAGAATGTTTCCACGTGCAAGGAATGAGGCGGAATGTTGCGTTTCAAGGCGAACTGCTGACATCATTGGAAAACTACATATACAACAAGTCTACATAGATAAAGGAAAATCTTTTGAAATTATACATCTGGTAGACACGACGACGTCGCAACATACACATTCATTAACTTTGCCTCATCTACTATTCATATTTTCAGATTATAATTACCATAATGTTCAAAACAAAGTTTATGAAATCGGTATTCAAATCTAGTTCGATAATTGCGAAACCGTGTTGTGTCAGTGAAACTTTGAGTTGAGGACTAGAGAATGAGAAATGAAAAGTGGAGGTCGCGCCGAAATGTCGGAATTAGCATTCGTATTGTTGCGTGCTCTACAATCATGGCCTTCTTTCACTCATGGGACGACAATAAACAATGATATAGAACTAGTGCTTGGTCTTCACCAGAAGATTATTTACAAACTAAAAATCTAATTATGTGCCACTCCTTAAAACGTCATTTGTTATTCATTTAATCAAAAATCTTTTTATGCATTTTATGGCGTCTATTTTAGATTCATTTTATTCCAACACCTTACAGAGTTCGTGGTCGGAAAAACACTAATATCCGCTTAATTTAGTTGAATTTAATGAACAACTATAGCAGAAATCTAAGAAAAATCAACTTTATGTCTCCACACCATTGAGAGCTACTAATAGTAATGTGTAATTATGCTAATAAACTTGCTACAATAGAAGTAAGTCCTTACTTGCAATAGAGTACTGAAATGTGCCAGAAATGTTAATATGCAAGATATAGGCAAAATAATGGAATTAAAATAATTTCATTTTTCCTATGATTTTGTAATATAATAGGATACACTAAAACTACGATTTCTTTAGGACATTAAAATTTATCCTTGGCTATAAGGGAAGCATTTTCTAGGAGGCTACAGTAAGAGGCTAAGTCAACCAACCTAGTTGCTGCATTTTTTCTGTTCGATCGTTTCCTGTAGGCGCTGATCGCTTAAAAAAAGTTATATTTAACAAGGGTGGCGGCATTAATTCCAATTTCAACCACGTGTCGACCTATGTAGGTTATTCGCTGTTCTGTATTTACGTGCGCAGCGCGGAAAACCAATTACCGTCAAAGTGACGAAAAAATATTTCTAGCAGCAACTAGTTTTACCACACACCCTTTTTTCAAGGAATGCAAGCAAACCTAGTTAACCAAGTCTAAATTCTGAAACGAAACATTTAAGGCTAGTTCTACGGAAGGTTAATCAAAACCACACATTGGCATTTACCTCACTCTAATGTAATAGAATTTATGATTATACGTTTCCGATATCCCGCTGTTTATACTTTTAGACACCTTTGCTTGTATTGTTTTACGACGTTAAGTACAGATTAACAGTATTGAAGTCTCATAAATCACGATGGGAACGCGTTGAAATGTTTTCTTCGTTTCTATTTATTGTGGGTGTCTGGATCTCGGGAGCGTGTGAAATGGCGATGCTATGAACCGATATGTTATGGATATAGGATGATTGATGACCGAGTACTGAAAGTTCTGAGAGTGCTGTCCCTACTCTCAAGTACTCACTGTTGCGTCATCTAGTGCAAGCTAATATTTCATTGAATATCCTACTAATATTATAAATCCAAAAGTTTGTGTGTAAGTGTGTGAGTATGTTTGTTCCCTCTTAACGCTTAAACCGCTGAACGGATTTGGATGAAATTTTAAATGTAAATAGCTTATACCTAGGATTAACACATAGGCTACTTTTGAACTTGATAATAGCGGGCGAAGCCGCGAGGCACGGCTAGTAATACATATTTGGTTCGGATATGTTGATAAAATTTAATAGTGATTGATACCAAAGCAAAAATGTTACGATCAATTCGGACACAGATCACAGCTAGTAGAGCTCGTCCAAGCTGAAATGACGCGCCCTACTACTTAATTAGTTTATTTAGATGCGTGAGTGCAAATATTAATGACGACACTTCATGTGTATGGGAGCGTCGATTGTTCAGTGAACAATGGATCTGCACGTGTACAAGACGGTCGACTAGTCGGGTGATAAATCCGACCAAAAAAAGAAAGAAAAAAAAGAAGGTGGGGCGCGTCATTTCAGCTTAGACAATCTCTACTTACCTACTTAATTTTAGTAAGTAGGTAATATTTTTTGTGCAGCCTAACTTACGTGTTTCCCCACAAACAAGGAAGTTATACGTCCGATGGTAAGCACCACGTTTTTTTCTATGTCAGAGCATCGAAGAGCGGTATTACACTGGCAACATCGCTTTTCAATCGGAACCAATCTTGGAGTAATAACATTTATTTATAACTTCAAATGCATGCCTATCGAACACAAAAAAACCAGTTCTTCTTAGTCAGTCCTGCTACATGTACCTATCTACCATGTTAGGCAAAGGTAAATTTTCGGTGTAAGTTCTCTTATCAGATGATTTAAAACAAATATCTTTGGTACTGGTAAAATACAGATTTTAATTGCTCCTATACACACAGTTTCCAGGCTACGGATTCACTACGCCACCCTGTAAGTTAACCTATATTTATAAAATTTACCCTTATTTTCTAATTATATTTTGCACTAAAACGCAATTATAATTAATCGGCGCGTGCTAAAAGCAGCTGCCAATGCACCTGCCAGTTATCAGGGACCGTTGAACTCTCCCAACCTTTGCACAAACCTACCCTGTTGCGATCTGACAAACTAACTATATTTTCTGTATATAACATATATTTAACGTTGTATTGTGAACACCTGATGCTTAGCAGATGTCTCCGTGCCCTTGAAGGTATAATACGAATGGCCAGACAACCTTCTGATATTCTTAAGAAAATTGTAATCTTCGGGCTTTAAATTAAATCTGCTTATAGTGCGTGATCTGATAGATATACGCAAGCTTCTTAGAATATTTTAATATTATTATACTATCACGATTTACAATGTATCTAATATATATAAAATTTATAACAAAGTCTTATACTAGCCTTTTTAAATCAAGTATAGGTATACATTTATCCGCTACCTCACCTGATATAATAATATTAAGTAACGATGCGGTCGACAATGGACTCGATGTAGCACGCTTGGTTAGAAGACGGCGATCAGAATGATTATTATTACATATGATTATATATAATAATGGTTACAATATTTGACGACTCAGTTGGTGCAGTGGGCGGTTCGGATTCCCGGTAGAATCACAAATTTTCTTCCCAACGGACATTTGCTTCTGGTTCTGAGTGGGATTGTTAGCGTGATGTAAATGTTTCCGGCACCCACGAAACAAGTCTTAGAACTTAGTGATATTCGAGGAATACCTACCATATAACTGTGCCGCAAAGCAGTCTCTCTGCTGTATCATTAAGATCGAATAGGATATTTAGATCCCAAAATGCCGAGGCACACTCACCGAAATATATCCGATCAAACACCGATAGATAGATTAGACTCGCTATCCTGTGACGATGTCCTGAGCTCTAAAGCCTTGCATCAGCTGGTCATTATTAATAAGTGTCTTGGCTGTTCGCTCAATGATCTCTACTGCCTCAATTTGGTATTTAGCTGATTCCAGAGATGAGAACGGTACGAATACTACGGAGTGTATGGAACATGAGAGGATTTGTGCATGATATAAGAGCAATGAAAGACAAATTTATGAATTATTTGACGTCATACTTCTGGTTCCGTTATATGAAATGCTTAAATGTTGCAATTCAAAGATTCATTCTGCTACATCAACAAACGTACATTAACTTCACTCGTTTAGTTCTTTGACGGCAAACATTTCCCCTTACGAAGGCACTCTCGACATTCTCTTCATGTCATTTGTCCCTTTCCGGCACCGCCCGATGGATGGGTACGTTTAACATAACTCGGGAGGCTCATATTATACGAAGACTAAACGCTGAGAATGTTATACTGCTAGTTAAATTACAGACAAGTCCGTTAGTTAAGCGCAGATGCAGCCGGTAGGCAATGTTCATAGAAAATAGTACATTTCTTTTTAGGGTTCAAAAATAGATTTTTATGATTCTGTACCCCAAGGGTGGTAAGGGGACATGGGGTTGAACAAAACACGACGCGACGACGCGACGCACGACGTTTGTCTGCACCAAGGGCTTTATCACAAGAAAGAAAGAAAATACATTTATTTGACAACAAAATAACTTAATAATAATCACTCGAACTAGTAATAAAAAAACGTGTTTTTCTCCGCTTTACGCCCGTGTTGCTACGAATGCTACAATAGTTTAGTAATACTGTTAATTTGATCTCCTTTCTGACTACTGCAGTAGTTTTCGTATTTTTGTTTTAGCTCTTTTGTAAAAACAAACGTGCTTTAAACTTTAATTGTTTGTAGTATATATAATATGTGCGTATTCTATAATAATACAAATAAAATTCATTTGTTTTCGGACGGAATATTTTGATAAAACATTTTGATGACGAATCGGAACGGATACAACTAATATTATTTGTGTTATCGTTGAAAAACAGAGTTTTCCTGTTATCATTATTAGTTACTAATTTTATAATGATTTAGTTTTTTTTTTAATATTCATACAGTTATTGTGATATTAATATTCTTTTCCAAATAAATAACTATTATCACTAAATTTTTCAATTTGCACCTACGATTAAGAATTATTTCTGATCCTAAAATAATTATTCCAGACTACAGTTTTCTCCTGCTGGCATGTCCAATTCACTATTTATGGAGTTACTTACCTACTTATAATATATATATTAAAGTAACCGTTCTGTTATTATTTCAGATCCATACCTATACTTTCTTTAAGAGGAGTTCGGATAGACTTTAAATTCGATCTTAAAATATACTAAATAAAATTCGTTATTCAAATAGGCAAACGTTGTAAAATTAAAACAAAATTGGCCTAAATATTCTCCATCGCGGTTCATATGGTGGGAGTCCAAAATGCCGCCAATGTTTCTAAAAGTTTTCAATAATTGTACCGTCGCGTCGTGTCGACTATATACAAAGTTATTGAAGTCTATACATTTTTGTGGCTGACTAGTTCCAGAATTTTGCATATGGTGTTACGAGTAAATATCACGAATGTCACGTAAAGGATCCAAGGACTTTTAAGTTAGGAAAACGTTAAACTTAAGTCAACATGTTGTTCACCTGTGATACTTAGTTTACCTATTAATGTATATGTAATACAATGCACATACATTTAACACTAGCTGTTTTCCGCTCCATTTGCCACGTTTATTGTGATGATGAAGAAGGATAAAAAATACCCATTGTTCTTCTCCAAGACTTAAATGACATTATCTTCTTGGCAAATTTTATTAGTTGGTAGGCCAGCAATTAGCCATCTAAAAAGATAACAAACAGACACAGGCGAGAGTAATTTTCAGATTTATAATATTTTTTAAAAACAGTACAGTACAGTAGTTGTTTGTATTTTTTTTTGTTTTGCTGAGATGATAATTGTTTTATAATAATAACATTTGTAAAGCTGTGATAAGATTCAGCAGTCATATAATTGTATTTTTCCAGCAGGTTATAAACTTTTTACAATAACGTCCAATTGTTACAAATATGTATATCTCGTTTCATACAATTTCACATACACACTTGCGCATTTATAGTAAGTAGGTATTCTTGTGAGTTATAATAAAACAATCTCATAAGAGGTCTACTTCTGAGAGGTTATTAAACTTGACTATGCCTTAGTCATCTACTTTTTAACCGACTTCAAAAAAGGAGGAGGTTCTCAATTCGACGGTTTTTTTAAATGTATATTCACCAATTACTCGAAGACGCCTGAATCAAATTTGGAATGATGATGATATCTTTTTTTTGTTTGAAATCTGGTGCTTCCCATATGGTCCCATTTAAATTTATCCTCAATTATCCGTATTTAATTCATTTAATCTGATCAAAGGTTCTGAAGATAAAGCAGTGAAGTCAGTATTTTAAGCTTATTATGAAGTTTGCATTCTGTTGGCACTGTTGATATACTATGGCATCATTACCGGGTTTTTCTAAAGGTGCAATTACAGTTAGCGTTTAGGGGCGGTGCAGTAAAGCGTGAGTCCTGTGGGGTGGAACGTGGTGACCGTTACCACAGAGTACACCTACTGCCCGTCACTGGTTATCAACATTACGTAATTACTGCCACATACAATTAACTGTATAAATAACTTATATTGATTATTGTACTATCGGCATACATTGTGGTTATACATTGAGTACAATCATGGTCATTTGCAAATTTATCGGAAATTTATCAGTTCGTGGTTTTCCGTATTTGATTCTATGTTTTAGTATAGAATACCTTTCTATGTTTAGGTATGATTTGTTCTGGGTTATAATAAAAAGGACCTTACCTATGTAAATGAAGAGATAAGTTCTTTAAATTTGCATAGAGGTATACTTGTACCTTTACTAGTTTAAGTGAACTGCCAGTTGGGTAAGCGTTCGCCTTCTAAGGGTATCGGGTTCGATTCCCGGCGGGAACACAAAGTTTCTGGTTCTGGTTGTGATTGTGTGTGTGATGTGAATGTTTCCGGCACCCACGACACAATTAGAGAGCAACATCTTTCAAACAGAAAATAAATTTCAAAATCGGTTCACGTGGAAGGAATTTATGAGGTAACACACATAAAAAAAAAAGTACAATCGACTTGAGTACCACCTCCTTTTTTGTGAAGTCGGTAGAAAATTGAATTGATCTGCTGATGTTCCAAAACCGGCGTTTATGAATTGTACCTTCTCAGTAACCATATCCAGTATAGCAATGTTTTTATCTTTTTATTAGTAGTTCGACCTGAACTGTAGCCTTGCACCTACATTTTGCCAGAGATTTGACAGAGAAACATTTTGAGATTAATTGCTTGTAACATTTTCTTAAAGGCTTGGTCAAACATCCGAAAGCTCTCTGGTGATCCTCCTACACCCACCAACCCAGGGCAAGTAACAGCAAATCAGATTGCTCACCAGCTACTGAGTAATGGTAAACCTCCCCACAGATTGCCTAAATCTCCAAAAAAACCCAACACTTCTAGCAGCCCCTCACACAACATATGCATGGAATTCACTCTCACAGAACTTATTGAAGGTATTAAAAACCTCCATAACGGCAAAGCAGCTGGAGTAGATGATCTAACTGTCGAGCAAATAAAGAAGTTGGGGCCTGTAGCAGTGTCATGGCTGTTGGATCTGTATAACACCTGTATGAAAACAGCACATATACCCAAACTCTGGCGAAGAACAAAAGTTATAGCGTTGCTGAAACCCGGCAAGTCACCTAATGACCCTAAGAGCTACCGACCCATCTCTCTGCTGTGCCACACGTTTAAGCTTTTTGAACGATTGCTACTTAACCGCCTCTCGCCAGCACTTGACGCCAAACTAATACCTGAACAGGCTGGGTTTAGACCAGGTAAGTCATGTTCAGGCCAAGTCCTTAGGCTAGCACAACACATTGAAGACGGATTTCAAACAAAAAAAGTGACAGGTGCTGTTTTTGTCGACCTGTCTGCAGCTTACGACACTGTTAATATCAAACGGCTTCTAGACAAAGTGGAGAGCTTAACAAACGACACGAATTTTGTGCTTGTACTTAGCGAACTCCTACGCAACCGTCGATTCCAAGTACACCTCCAAACAAAGAAAAGTAGATGGCGATGTCAAAAAAATGGTCTTCCCCAAGGAAGTGTGTTAGCCCCAATCCTTTTTAACATCTATACCAACGACCAGCCGAACACCCCGCTAACAGATCGCTTCCTATACGCGGATGACCTAGCCTTGACAGCGCAAACACTTACCTTTGCTGAAGCTGAGGCACGTCTTACTGGTGCACTGGAGGAACTGGACAAGTACTATGACGCCAACGCACTTAGGCCGAACCCAACTAAAACGCAGTCGTGTGCATTCCATCTGCGCAACAGCCAAGCTGATCGAAGACTAAACATCTCTTGGCGAGGCGTGCCCATTGAACACTGCCCAAACCCGAAATACTTGGGAGTCACGCTCGACAGATCTTTAACATACAAAAGTCACTGCTTGAATACCATGCAGAAAGTTAGTGCACGGAATCATCTCCTTCGACGCCTAATATCTACGAAATGGGGAGCAGCTCCACACGTGCTTCGCACAACAGGTATGGCACTGTGTTTCACCGCGGGCGAATTTGCATGCTCAGTGTGGCATCGATCCGCACATGCAAACAAGGTAGATACAGCTCTCAACGATGCCTGCCGAATCATATCTGGCTGTCTAAAACCGACGCCACTCACTTTACTCTATCCCCTAGTAGGTATTGCACCCCCTGAAGTGCGGCGGGAGGTCTGCTGTGCCTTAGAGAAGCGAAAACAGGAAACCGATTATAGACATCCCCTTCACAACCATAAGGATCAGCAAATTAGACTCCAAAGCCGTAAGAGTTTCCTGTCCCATACCACAGCTCTCAATAATTCTACCCCCAGCGAAGAGAGATTGAAGATATGGCAAGCTAAGCGACCCGTACCTTCTAACTATACACCACATGCTGAGACTCTACCACCTGGTCATGAGCTGCAGTGGCAAATATGGAAATCCCTAAACCGCTTGAGAACTCAGGTTGGCCGCTGTAAACACAACTTGGCTAAGTGGGGGTACATAGACCATTCCCGCAATAGGTGCATCTGTGGAGCACAGGACCAGACAATGTCCCATCTATTGTCCTGTCCTTCATGTCCAAACACATGCACAGCTGAAGACTTAACAAATGCCTCCAGCGAAGCTGTAACACTGGCGACGCATTTAGCAAAAATTATATAGTTTATATATTTTAATTTATATATTTTTTTTTTGTTTGACCAATTGACTCGATAAGAAGAAGAAGAACATTTTCTTACGCTATAAGCAATAATTTTTTTTACGTATCTATTAGCCGTTATATTCTGTACATGAACAACAAATACAAAGTCGATCAATTATAATCAATAATTGATAGATTATATTATATATTTTTATAATTAATATATAACGGCTATTATACATAAGTTTCATCATTAAATGGGTAGTTGCTTTGAGATGACGATAACGGCTATTATACATAAGTTTCATCATTAAATGGGTAGCTGTCTTTGAGATGACGCCGCGTCGGGACGAAATAGGTCTAAAAACAATGTTGCACTCAAATACAGCACTTACGTTAAATTATTTGTAAAATCTAACTCGCAAGATGTGTGTCAAAGAACTAAGTATATTTCTGTTACAACTGGACGGATTTGGTTGAACAAAATATGATATTTACATAGTTTTAGGCTTTTGGTCCTGAAATACTTTACGATACGGACACACGATTTTATATTTATTCGAAGTATGTTTTATTCTAATTATGGCGCAGTCTGCTTTCTTATTTTAAGTCGCAGGGTCATTCTAACATAAGCTAATGAATTAAGTAGAATTATGTGCTAAGATTATAAATCCGATTGTAAATCAATCTACTTTCTTTTTGGCTAAACCGCTGGCTGGACCTTGATAATATATTTTGGTAGGAAGATAGTTTTAATCACGGGCAAGTTAAACTACTTTTAGCCTAAATTATCATCATAATCAACTTGAACGTTTGGGAAACCGCAAGTCAAAGTTCTAGCGCTTAGATATAGGCACTTAAAAACATCCCATATGGTCCCATTTAAATTTGATCAAGATCTGATCAGTAGTTCTTGAAATATCGTCAATAATGCGTGTTTAGTACATCTAATCTGATCAAAGTTGCGAAGATAAAGCGGTGAAGTCGGTTTTTTTAGGCCTTGTTTGCGTTAATTATATATGAAACCAGTTGATAAACCTGTAAGGCTTAGTTCCAATTCCTTTTATTGCACCTTGTGTAGGTACGTTAACGAGTATGTTATGCTCTTCAAATAGTATTTTGCTTAAAAACTTAAAGATTCCAGACTGAGATGGTATGGTCATATTATGAGAGGACGACGACAGCTATGCTGTGAACAAAGCTATTAGTATCCCGACGAACGACGAAACGACGGAAGAGGTAGACCAACAGCCACGTGGTTGTCCAATTAGAAGAAAGAAACAACGAGCCTTACAACAGATCTAAATACACAGACTACCCAAGATCGCGTATCCTGGCTCAGAGTTACGAGGAGGCCCGACCCCAGAAGAACTGGGAAAAAGGAACAGGAAGAAGAAGAAATCTTTTGTCATCAATATCTATGTTAGAAATACCTACCTGCTATATATACATATAGAATGTTTGGCTCTTTTAGCGTTTAGGCAACAACAGAAACTCGAGATTTGCAGTTATTTGCTTCAGGGTCACTGAAAATGCGCTGTTTCCGTCGATTCTAAAGCCGCCACAGTAAAGAAACCAATAGATGACTAGTTTGAGATTTACAAGTTGTTTTAATTTAGCAGTGTTTTTATGAGTGAGGTTATTTTAGTTACAATTTTATAATATTTAATAATAAGATTCTTTTAGGGAAAGCTTTATGCTTTATAATTACATGTCTTGATGAAAACGTAATAATTATACGACTACATGAAATTGACTCTCTAATGGACTTATAGTGATGATGTTTTTTTCTAGAAATCGTCATCGAAAATGATAACAATAATATTTGAATTTGTGTTTAAATTAAATATTAGTAAACTAGTTGTTCCCCGCGGCTTCGCCCGCGTTAAGTTTAAAAAAATCAATAAAACCCCCAAAAAAATTTGATGTTCCTAAAAAGTATCCTATGTCCGTCTCCTGGTTCTAAGCTACCTCCCCACCATTTTCAGCCAAATCGGTTCAGCCGTACTTGAGTTATAAATAGTGTAACTAACACGGCTTTGTTTTATATATATAAATATGCGTCTGCATATTATTATAGTACTATGCACTCCTACATCATCTTATAATTAAAAAATCTTACACCCACGTTTATATTATTCGTAGTGGTAGGACTTTTTTGCAGAGTCCACCTGTGACAGTACCACACCATTGCCAGACATTCAACCGCCAAGCAGTAGAGTGCAAACATTACTGTATTTCGGATTGAAAGGCCATCTTACTATTAAAATATCTCAGGGTGAGGAGCGCAGTGCTTTGCCGCGCAGGAGTCTAATTTATACAAGTTCAAAACTCTGGATGGCACTGAATTGTATTGGGCAAGCGTGACGGTTACCATCAGCCGGTAGACTTGCTCGTCTCGGCTCTCAATGACAAAAAACTAATTAACTCGTTTATATAGGTAGGTACTTAGTCTGCGGTTTTTACTCTGTGGCACCGTCCGCCCGCCCACGCCCTATCTTCTATTTAGCCACGGTTAACGCGCGCTATTTTCCATTTTAATACATCATGCCTATTTTAAAACCTTCCACGAACGTTTTAGTTAACTCTTTGACATTCAATATCTAAATGGAAGCCAAAATTACTAACAGAGACAAAAAAAGTTTCTTTACCGTCTAAGGCAGTCTAAGCTCTAAGCCCATCTTTTGAAATGGAAATACTTTTATGATTAAAGTTACTCACTTCAAGTCTCGTTTAAGTGCTGGTAAGTGGAGACCTCGTCGAAATGCGTGACACTTGTACAAAATACATAAATAACTCTTTAAAGAATACGTTTCTTGACTTCAAATATGTTTAGGTAGAAACTACTTAGATATGCATCGAAATAATGTGTAAATTGTATTCTTTTACCAATGCATTAAAATGATTTATTGCAAAAAAGGGTGGGTCGTAAAGACACTATAGAGGTGAAACTTTTGTATTACAGGGGTACATTGTAATCATTCACCACAGTGTTTACCCCCACCACTTTCGTCACACAATAAGGTTGTGGATCAGAATTTCAAAGCACTCCCATAAAAGTTTCACTTGAAGATAATTTTGAATCTGTCAAATAATTGTATAGTTTCTAGCGTTTGTATCACTTTTACTCAATTGACTGTTCGATTTAAGTATTTACTCCGCAGATACTGAGTATTTTTCTTCCCAAAAGCTTTTTGTGTTTATGATTTTGGTGTGATATGTATGCGATTGAAATATTTCTGGCATCGTGATGCAATTCTGCGAGGTATTGAGTGGTACTGAGTGCGAGGTTGAAAGTGTGAAAGCATTTTATAGGAATGTAAGTATTTGAAATATTATATAAGTTTCAATTACCGCATTTATTGTTTTAAATTTCGAATCCAACGAGTAATTTTATGATTTTTGTGAGCCCAGTAGAAATAATATGCTCGCTCTCTTCGTGGTTAGCTATTGACTTGTCCATAAGATGTGACTTTTTATGTTAGTAGCTGCAAGAGTAAATATCCATTAGGGGCGGGCGAGTAATGGCCGCGGCTACATTAGGACCCGGGTCGTCTTACTTTATTATAGTAACACTTTTCTCAACGATAACAACATGAGTGTACATGTATAACTTACGATTACATTTATGTATTGGTCTTGAAGTATCATATTACTTCTAACAACTTTCTCGTTGTGTAGAGACTCTTAGAATTCTTAACGAACCTCTTTTTCATCCAAAATTTCTGTTTGAATCTGTCAGATTTTTCTGAAATTTATCGAAATCGATCAAGCCTTAACCAAAATATTAGAGTTTTATTTTTTATTATTCCTTTAATTACAAAGGAATAAAATAAAGCACCATCATCAAGACCTCCAGTTAAAAGATCTTTTAACTGAATGCTGGAGATTAAAAATAAAATCAAGATCAAGGTATCAAGATTAAAGGTGAATTAAGAACTGACTATTAAGAATTAGATAATATTGAACTCGAGCCTTAAAACGGTCAATTTAAAAA
The DNA here is from genome assembly GCA_948107665.1 of Lomographa bimaculata. Taxonomy (NCBI): domain Eukaryota; kingdom Metazoa; phylum Arthropoda; class Insecta; order Lepidoptera; family Geometridae; genus Lomographa; species Lomographa bimaculata. Next base: position 12,137,792 of record OX403586.1, on the reverse strand, counting down.
AGATTTATTTTAAATTTATTAGACAAAGTACTCCTAATTTTCTCCGCAATTCCAAAGTAACAAACGATCTGCTTTGATTCTGTTTTGCGCGATCTAATTTAAAAATGTGCACCTATTCACTATCAACTATGTATGCTTAGGGCTGGATATCATAATAGAAATAAATAAGTATGATAACTCGAGGCCCGTAGGAGATTCAAATGCCTACTCTAGCCGAATACGCAGGGTTGTCACTATCTCTGACTTTTAAAGGTACCTACCTAAGTATATATAAAATGTATATTATAACAAACCAACAAGTAGGTACAAAAAAATAGTATAAAATATGGTGATAAAAAAGATACCATTTCATTTGCATCAAAGCTGTAATTTGGCATGAATATACATATTAGCTACGCCGACAGAGTCAAAACAAAATCTTGAAAAATATTTTATTTGCATATGTGAAAAGAAATCACGGTCGTAGTATATATAAAGAAGTTAAAAGGAAAACTATCATAGCTAAGTAGGGTTCAACAAATCAATGTTCGCAGCATGTAGGTACTTGTCTACGACCCGGTTAAAAGATCAATCTTTTACTTAAATTACAAAAAACACATGCGGGGCTGTCTTTGGGGATTGCCGATAGAAGTGAAAACTATATATAATGTAGATATACACAGTATACATAAATAACCATTATAATTTGATCCCCGATCGTGAGCAATATGTATCGCGCGTAGAGCTCAACAAATATTGGCTGTCGGTGACGATGACGCGAGTTCCATGATTTTTGTTCACCCAAAAAGTGCTCAACGCGCCTAAAGAAGTATTCACTTTAACCTACATAGCTATTAAATTGAATAAACACATAAAGTTGGTTACACTATAACTAGGTATATGAACTCTGATTAATCACGGGATACTTGGCGAAACGGGACACGCGGCACGCGACATCTGTCTGCGCGGAAAGGCCCGTGGCGAATGGCGCGAACACGGCCAAACGTTGATGACAAGCGCGAGGCGGCCCCGGCTCGTATTGGCTTCGCCGGTCTGTAAGTTATCATAGTGTATGTGCTGAGGCACGTGCTTACGGCCGTGCACACATACAAGCCGCGCTTGATACCACTCTATGAAGATAACATACCTACTTATTATTTTCTACTATGTGGATACTGTTGGAAGAATTCGTAAAAACTGGTAATAATAATGTAAAATAAAAAAATACTACAACTACTAAACAGTACCTAGTTTCACAGATGTTCATTCCAAGTTCGTCTCAAATTAATGTCTGTTAGCTTTAAGTAGCGCAACTTGGCTGCAACAGATCGGCCTAACTTAACAGAGAAACACGAAAGATCTGCGTTCAACTGGACTTAGTATAAACTGCTCCTTGGGCTATTTTCCTCCGTCTGTCTGTACAAGGCAACGAACCCAGTGAAAGTTAACGATACAGACTCGTACAATTACTAGACCAATATAACTTTACCTTCCAGTTTATTCAGTAGTTCAAAGAAATGCGCTGTTAGTTAGGTGTTAGACGGAAGTCAATTTATCACATGTAGTTTTTTAATATTCAATACATTTAACCTGAATTTTAAAGCACACGCGTAGGTAGGTAGGCGACGGATACGAAATAAACGTGAAATCCATAATCTCATAATTTCACAGTATGAAACGCCAATTTAACAAATTCATAAAATATGTAATGCTCTCCAAACATCGACGCGGAAGATCTAATTATATCGCTGACCTTATTTTATGGTGCACATAAATGTAGATGAATATTTTATTTAAATAATGTTACTTTGATTACCTACGTCATTTATTAAATAGTAGTTATTTTTAACAGTAACATATTTGCAACTTTTAAACGCTCAAAGCGATACGCGGCGTCTTTCCAAAATATGAAAAGCTACACAAAAACAAATTAATAGTAACAAAAGACATTTTTAATGTCAATCCTTTAGGAGCCAATAGCCATGCCATGGTGACGGTTAGGTACAATGGGTTATCATAATTGAATTTCTTAACAACATTTCATGTCGGTGCTGTTATCCATTCAGGAGTCCCTAGTCAGTACCCAATCGTGAGTGCAACAACCATGTCATGGTAAAAGAGAAAAACCGGCTATCTTACTTAAATAAGTACATAAAATGTTGTGTCTGAGCGGTTGACCGTGGAAGAGTTCCTTAATCTGGACCTAATCCTGGATATACATTGAAATCATGCTTACCATAATAACTTACTTGTTAAAAACTTATTTAAAGACAAGCTTTTATAGAAGCCATATTGGATTTAAAGTGAAGTCACTTTATTTTTTAGTTATTCTCAGCAAGCCATTTGATACCCATATTGTAGGAGTTCAATAAAAATTACTTGTCCGTTTTGGGTGTTCCGCCATGTTGGATTTAGAATGACGTCACGCAGCTAACCTAAACCATGCATTGTCTTCCAAACTAAACATGAATATATAATAAAATAAAATTTCAGCTCAATGGGTTGAATATATCTGCTTCAAAATTGAGTTGCAATTTCCACCCGGACAAACATACATACATTAAATAAAAGCTTGTAAAAATGCATTGCCATCGAAACTAACCAACCTGTCAAAATTTAATACTGTAGAATAAGAAAAAAAAATCTAATTCGGTGTAAAAATTCTAATTCGGCTTGCAAGATTTGGCCAATACAAAAAAACTAACGTACAAACATTGCAAGTTGAACAAGTCAAGGAAAACTAGCTCTTATTGTTTATAACATTAATTTCTTTTTATTTATGTTGTGCCATGACCCTATCGATAACATTTCCGACACCTTATTAGCCACATAGCCAGAATAACAGAATGTGTACGTAGTTAGTACGAACTGCTTACTAAAATGTAGTTTGAAATGATCGTTATTAAGTTAAGACATGAATGTTATGCTGCTATTTCATGTATTAAATTATGGACTGTTCTAGATTATGACTTTTTTAATAGATATCTCCATATTCTATGATATCAAAGCTATCCGTGTTTCCACTTTAATAAAATAGAGATGTGAGAGTCATTTCGATTCGCGTACTACATACTAAACGGAATAAAAACTCGTTTAGTCTATTCAACATAGTAATGAAATTTGGTGAGTAAGCACATAACGACGTTGCATGATAGATTAAAAAAAAGCACATGTACAATTTTTTTACAATCAAGTGGATGGATTTAATATTTTTTATTTATGCTGAAATTAATTAATATTATGTGAGATTGGGAAATAGACTTTCCACTATTTATATTTTTTTTTATGTTTCTCACTTGACACTTAGGTATTTTTAGGTTTTCCTATCTGGATGTAGAAGGATTTTGTAAATTACATCAATAAGAAAGGAGATGTATGGAGATGATAGCTTACAAAGGAGAGTAGAAAAATTAAACAAGTTGGGCTCCTATGAAAAAAAAGATGATAAGTATAAAAGCGACTATGTACTACCTAATAAGGTACCTTATCAGGTCATCAGTATCGGCCCAATGCTAGCCTATTCCACATAAAGAAAAACCTACAACACATATATATATATATATATATATGGCATATACGCGAACTAGCATGAATTGTCGTGAGCTTAGTTCTCACTACAATTTATGTGAAGCTTCTCTCAACCGCTTTTACCGAAAAGGAGCACGCCTCAACGCCGGCGCTAGTCTGCTCTATATATGTAACCATTTCATTACAATTTCGTTTTGTCCTAGGTTTTATTCTGAAGTACCCTCATTTTGTTGTTTGTTTACAACAGGAGCAGCACGCGCTGCCACCAGCGCCAGCCTGCCAGCTATATTGGTACGAGGCACGCTCTATAAAAAGATCTCATACAATCGTCTGCCGTACCGTCTCAACAGTTGCAGTTGAAATATGCAGACATTAAATATTCATCTTTGTTTCTGAACATCTGCGTTGGGAACAGGAAATTTACGTAATAAAACACAATTTAGCATATGTAAGACTGTACGAAAAGAAGTACGTTAGTGAAATCGATCTATGAATCTCGAAATCGGGCTGAAGTATGTAGCTCTCGTAAACAAACTAATAGTTAATGTTATCGCAACATATAGCTAGGAGCAGCTTCAACAGCTCGGTTTCGGCACATCAGAAGTGCGGAGAGGAGCCAAACCGCAAGGCGGTCTGCGCCGTATCTCATAATATTACGAGTATCTCTATGGGAACCACGGTTGCAGCCGGCGCGGCCGCATGCTTGCCAATCGCGGAAGTACTTCCACAATACGCTTAGGTACGATTATATAAACTTATCTTAGACAGCTCTGTGTGTGATCGGCTGTCATTCGGGTGATTGGGTTTGAAACCCTGCCATGGGCTACATTAATTTGTAACATATTCAGATATTCATATTTACCTATAGAACACAGAGGTTATTACATATTTATGTACAAAAATGTGCGTGATAACAAAAGTCTTTCGGTAGAAATAAGGGGACATTAATTTCTACTTATCCTCGGAGAGATAGGTGAGATGAAATTCCAAAATTCCACTCTTAACCACCAAGGGAGATACATTGGTAGGGAATAGAACGAGCCACTTGAGCTTCCGATGAACGTCATGATAAAATGTATCCATCCAAATTACCATCACACCTTACAACTACAGACTATTTAGTAAGTCATCACGTAGAGATTTTTATGTAAGTATATTATATGTTATAGGTATTATCGTTTTTATTTTATGTATTTAGATTTATTATTGGATAAATATTTGTTTAATAAGTTTATTCACATTTACATATCACCCGCAGGTTTGCCTGAAAATCAGCGTCGAGTTTTGTGCTTGACTTTTGTGCTGAGGCAAACCCATTTCGGCATGCATAATATATGTATAATATATAAATATTATATCATTAATTATTAGTTCATAAGTGTTTCACTGTTATTGTTATTTGTAATATTATTATTTTTTGCTACGTGTCGAAATAAATTATTTTTCTTTCTTTCTTTCTTCTTTCTAGATGTAGATTCTTGTAGAAAAAAACTGTCGCAAATCACTAAACGCTGACAGGTATTTTATCTTTGTGTCAGTTCCCATGCCCATCGTAATGTGTTTACTATCCTCGACCACATCGTAACTTACTATCAGGTGAGATAGTGGTCAAACCTTACAAAATTTACACATTATGTATGTTTCAGTCAAAACATAATTAGATGCCCTCGAATTTTTACTACAAACTGTCATGTTCCAGTCCGTCTCAGTCACAAATACGTACAGATAAATAGCACAGCATTTAGCTTATTAATAGACCTGCAAAGTATGTACTTTGCAACGCAGACGCGAGACTGAGATACAGCCATAATCTGATAGGTCTAAATAAAAAATATATATACAACATTTTGATATCACATTCTTTATGATGAATGGATAACACAACAGCAGATAGGCCCCGCTCCTTAGCGTCAGGGTTGCCGGCCATAGCATTTATATGAACTTTATCACTGTTACACATTCATCCATGTCTCATAAACTCGCGCCGGAAAAGGATGTTTTGCAATAATATAACATTGCGAAAATCCCGCGGCGTGATTTGTTTGAATCATAAAATTTCTGTTTCATTGCCTCACGCTGAAAGTTTACTTGATATTGCTCCCAATGGAAAGAGGCAATTGGATCAAAGGCAACTGAAAACATTTTTATAGCCTATGCTTTAATTTTACATGTAAACTCAAGCTAAAACCTCAGTCAGGCTATAAATTAGTACGCAATGTAATGGAGAAACAAAAACAGTATGACTGAATACAAACCTACTCATGTATTTATGAACTGCCTTTGGCTTAGTGGTTTGTGCAGCGGGTAACGGATTCGGTTCACGGTGCAAGGACAATTTGCGTTTTTTAGGCTAGCATTTGACCACTATCTCACCTGATGGAAAGCGATGATGTGGCCGAAAATGTAGCATGCCTGCCTAGAAGATACCTATTCACTCTTGACTTGAAGACTGCCAGATTATATCGCTCAGGAAACAAAGACGCGAGCAATGAGTTCCACTCCCTCGCAGTACAGATGATAAACGTAGAAGCGAAACGCTTCGAGCGAGCCGGAGGTATGTCAACCATGAATGGATGACGTTTGACCGTTTGTCTTGTTGTTAGATGGTAAAACGGGCTTGGGGGAATTAACTCGTATAATTCCTGCGCATACTATAGAATAAATAATAGCATTCAATACAATATCGTCTGTATCTTAAAACATTGACAGCAGTAACAATTATATTAAAAATCAGTGGTCATTTGTCTTACTTAACGTATCGGTTGCCATGTTTAATTTTGTCACGATCACGATTGCAGTCAAGATACATTCAATACACATTTCATGCATATACATTGAGTAACATATCTTAATAAAAATTGTGAAACGCTTGTTTCACCTAATTAAAGCCTTGGAACATTTAAATTCAACAAAATTCAGAGCGAAAGCGAAAGTAGAGTCCATCTAGAGCAGCCGCTACATTGTCGGTTGCACAAAGTTTGTTTATTAATTACATATTTATCGATACAATAATGAAATGAGACATAGATTGTTTCTATGCTATAACTGTCAATTAAGTTTAAAACATTATAATGTAAAAAAATATTTAAAAGCGAAGAAAATTTCGGTATTTTATCGAATACATTTCGGTGAAAGTGCCAAGGAATTACATGATCTAATTCCTCCATCCCCATTTTGTCATGGTACCACCAGACGAACTGCATTGCGTCACCGGTATATAGTCGATATTGCGCACCAAGCGCTTTGCTTCTACGTTTATTATGCACACCGCAAAGGAGTGGAACTCATTGCCAGAGTCTGTCTTCCCTGATAAGTACAATCATGAAGTCTTCAAGTCTAAAGTGAATAGGTTTTTTTCTAGGTTAACGTGTTCCATTTTCCACCACACCGTCACTTAACATCAGGTTATATAGTGATCAAAAACTTGCCTATCCCAGAAAAAGAAACAAAGAAAAATCTTCAATTCCTTTACTAAAATTCACATCCTACAAGGAAAAGCCCTTTAAATGCATTATTACTATTACCGACTTATTTTGCTAAAAACAACTTTAGTCGCATTGCCGTAAATAGCATAGTTTTGAAAGGAGGGAAGGGTAAGACAGTGCGTGTCCATAGCATGGCGCCGTCTGGCCGCCATAGGATGACTCATTGGACTCTCCAGCATTATGTATACTCCCCTTTCATTACTCCGTTTTACCCCATAATTGATACGATACGATTACGATAGGGAGTATCCCGTCGTTAAACCATGAGCTTTTTTTTTATTAGGTCTTGTACAATTAAAAATATTTATTGTGGTTATAATACTTTAATGGACTTTAAGGTATTGTATATGCATTCATGTTAAGTCGCTAAATGTTCGTTCATTTTAAGAGTGGGAAATTACTTGACGACAACAATACAAAGCCTTACCCCTACAAATATACGATGACCTCCACTACTCCTTTCATACTGCTAAGTGCTATGAAACAATCTATGATACCATAGCTTTAAAAACGTCCCTCACTAAAGCTGTCTTGACCGCAACTACTCTTGAGGGAACATTCTAGACCTTACGTGTTTACCAACCTCGATCACGTCACCACTAAGTAACACTACTAGTCTATCAGGTATAAAAATAATAATTCTATAGAACGATTTAAAGAACAGTTCAAATTTTTTATATCATTTGGTCTGAAAACGTCATATTCTATGGAACAAATTTAATAAGCCACACGCAAATAAAAATTTAACTAGAAAATTTTATTTGGTGCTATAAAATAAACCAACCTGCTTTCTTTCTACATTGTGTAATCACAGCTACATGGTAATTTCACCTACTTTCATGATTGTTTTAACTCGTAATTATTTTGCTGAATCATGGTTAACATGGAATATGAATATGTAGCGGCTGTCAGGGCAAGTCGCGTGACTTGCACCCTTGCATCCCTTCCCAAACTAAATTACCCTCCCCTGCTTATTAAAACGTCAGTGCTCGCTTCGGCGAACAAAGTTGTTTTGGTACTCTGTTTTAAACAAGGGACAGAATGAAGCGCCGAAATTGAATAAAAAATAATGAGAATATTCTTGCATGAGCCGCAATATTTTGTTCACTAATTATTGTTCAAAAGAAATAATGTTTTTATGAAGGATATTCTTTTTTATTACAGTTTTATATAATAATTACATAGTAAACTTATGCGTAACAACTACAAATACAATAAAAATACTCTACAGGATCTATGTATTGTAGAGTTCAGTTATAAATAAGAGCTATATAGTTTCTAAAAGAAGTGACACGTCCCATATTCGTATTCATAAATAAAAGTGAAGTGAGATATCGTTCACATAATACCTCACGTCAGTGCCGATATAAGTTCGGCAATATTTGTTCGAAGTGCCCTCCCAAGTAACGAAAACCGTTTTTCGGATCCATGATATTTCCTTGGAGATGCAAAGCAATTTTCTGCAAGAGATAACCTCTCTAAACGAGTTTCCTTACACACAATATTTGTTTGGAAAAACAAACCTCACGGCAACGATTTTATAGATCTTTTTCTTTTGAAGTAGCGAATGTTTCGAGAATCGAAGTTTGGTGAGATGTTTTTTGCAGACACTAATGATTAATGTAAACAAAAGACGGAGCGTTGCTACCGAGGAAATAAAAGCGAGATCTGGAATCGTGCAGCTGGCCTAATAAAAGTGTAATCGGATCGTGTTAAAGTTTTGGAAGCGAATTTGTTCGTTGCGAAGCGGTTCTGGAAGCGTTCCGGCTTTAGAGGACAATAAATAAACGAGTTCTGCTCAAATGGTTAAAGTGAGAAACAGCTACGTATTAAAAGCATAAGTGCCACTGCAGAGCCATGCGGTACACATGTGGTACACCTGTTATTGTTCTGGATATTCCGTGAGCTCGTTGGAATGTTAAGTAAAAGTTAAATATTTGAACAGCAACGTACCTAACTTCGCGAATGCCTAACCTAACTTTGTAACGGGTTAGCTTGCAACAACTATGCACATTATACATTTTGAAACGCCACTGTTAACCAGTACCACTTATAATATTAAGTATTCTGTCCCAGAAGCACTGATACCACGTTGTAGGTACTGTTATTTATCACATATGGCCATACGAACGTTATCTACAAATTTTACAAAATGTAGTAAGGAAAACCGTATATTTTTTCGTTGTCTTATCAAAGCAAATATAGTATTCAGTTTAGCAGTTTATTTGAGAATTTAATCGTCGAAATTTAGATCTGTACAGCCAAGAACTCAGCGTTTTGATTTCTTGGCACAACTATATTCTATTCATATAAACTAAAGTCTGGTCAATAACAGCTTCGGTCTGCAATCTTTTCGCTGTCAAATCATTTCGATTTCCAAGGAGATTTATTTTCATCGAAATTCGGAAGTATTTTTCTGATCGCTATTGACTTTTATCACGAAGCTACTGGTTACTCATGCTATACTCATTACTGGCCTTTTTATGCAAAGCAGTACGTAGCAGTTTTCTCTCACGCTAAACCACTGCGGTCATCGCAATCAAGTCAGGAACCAGGACAACCGTTCAGTTCCGCTGTAACAGTCTGCAGTTGTCTTGGACCTTTTAAGGAATTGAAGTCAACATGAAAATAATGGCACTAGCGAAAGTCCCGCTCCGAACACTTTCCAATGCAATTTGCTCCATCTATATTTGTAGATCATTGTCTGGCGACTCCGGGGTCTTAGAATGCACGACCGCGTTGTCCTAGATCTTTTTAAATCAAGTATTCTAATTGCGATTCGAATGCATGAAAATTAAAATTGTGCTACGGAATAAAGTCTATAAGTAATATTGGTATTTGAGATACCAAAATGCTTAGGTTTGATGGTGCATATATATGCTTTACATAGACTCTAACTGTACCTACTTGCCACTTTATTTCCTACAATGCATTTCCAAAGCGTGAATAAATTGCCAAAGACGAACATTTTACTTAGCTCGTTCATACTACTGGTTTCATAGGATAATTTGGTATAAGGATAGAACTAATACATCGCTGCGATTTATACAAGTACTTTTAATGATAATTCAAATGTATGATTGATGACTCCGTTTCTTGCTAGAATGTAGAAACTAATATGGGTTCTATAGTTGCATATTTATCTTCTTTAAAAGGAAACATGAAAAGTTAAGTAAACGACTTTGCAGAACTTGAGACACTTTTTCTCGGAACTACTTTAAAGTAAGGCAAGTGTCGTGATAGAGATTTGCATGTCGATGTAAAGTAGCGATAGAAAAAACGCTAAAGATTGCACGACTCGCTTCTGTTCATGGTAGAGCAACTAATTTTTCCACGTAGCTGTCTGCTTACCTAATTGTTCAAAGCGGTCTGTTTATTTCAAACATTACTATTCATAACTCGTGCGCACGTAACTAACAAAAGCAACGAAGACTTTGTTTTAATAGCGAAGAAGTACAAAGTAAATTTTAAATGTTTTCAGAGACGTTCCAATAACACTCAGCGTTGCGTAGGTAAACTATACTAGTGATTGTCTGATGAATTATTCAGATGACAAATAGCTAGCAGGGGAAGATATTACTGCTGAGCACAGTGAGTACTTATCAGAGGCTGGCGCCGCAGACTCGGCTCAATACCGAGATTAGCCGAATTAAGGTATTACGCCCGCATCGACACCGACAGACGGCATTCGAAGGTATTTCCCTGAAGACGGATAAATCACGATTTTCATGGGTTCGAACGGCTTGCGTATTCTATTTCGGAAAAATATTTTGTTTTGTTCACTGCGGGAACACACACAGGTGATATTAATATGTGCCTACTAGGAATTTGAGTGTCATGATATGCTCAGAAAAGTAGCAAATGCATTTAGCCGTGTGTCTACTAACAAATGTAAATTCAAAACGTCCTTGCCTTTAATAACATCTACTCATATGTGAACATTTGTAAACATTGTTCGGCGCTTACGTGAGTTTTCTCATACCTTACGGTGAAAGAAAACCGTGGTGTACCTATTTTCTTTTTGGTATTTAATTAAAAATATTCTACTTTGTCAATTTTATAACTAAACGCAATATGTAGATACTAAGTTCAAAAGTTATCTACCTGTTTAGGTGAATAAATGTTAGTAGGAAAACCCAAACACAACGCACCTGTGATCCGGTAGGCACCAGTAAAATTTTGACCCTAAGCTATAAAACAAGGTAGCGTCTGCGATGAAGGACGGATTCGACCATTCGAGGGTCATTCCCGGGGGTTCCAGAGCTTCTAAAATCTTGTATTACGTGCCACTGTGCCACATCAGCGACCACTGAATTACGAGCCACCGGTGAAACGTGAACTATGGTTTCATTGACGATTATTGCGGGTCTCAGCTAAAACTCAATAAACCGTGCCCTTTACAGCAAATATTACTATTTTATAGGGAGAGATAAATAGACTTTGTACCTTACGATTGGGATCAATATAATGTCTTCCAGAATTCTAACGTAGTTTCAGGACAAAATTGCAACTTTGAAAATTTATGTCCGGAATTTTTACAGATTGTAAGTTAAAAACTTTAAACGGAGCGCGATAAAACAATGGTCTGGGCATGGCTAATTTAGATGTAACTCGATTAGGCGGAGTAGGTTCACAAACTTTATGATTCACGATTTATGAATCACATAATCTTAATTAAATTATTCCTCAAACTTGGGGAGTGAAATAACGTGGTATCACAATTAGAATCTTGAATAAATCTACGATTCGAAACAAGTACCATTCATTAAGGCATGTAAATTAATACCGTAGTAAGGCTAAAGCCGTTTATTAAAATTAAACTCGGTCTGGCGTGGAACTAGGAAGATTAATGATGTCGTGAATACTGAGTTATGTAAAGAGCAAATGGAGTGAGGCTAGACGGGCCAGGGCTCGTCCTGGCATCATTCCAAAATCACTTATCTCACTTTATTGTTAACAGGAACTGCGATACGGATACGTATGGATTGTGCAACTGCCGATACGATTTATCATTTTGAATGTAACGGGTTTATCCTGCCCGGAAATACAGCGCGGTTCGGAAAGCTTTATCGTTATTACAGTACGTTTTGTTTATGAACCTGTATTTGTCTAATGCCTTATTTAATGGACAATTATGCATTTGAACGTTTGTTGTTAAACAAGAAAAATGTTGAATGGTACTGGTTCACTCTCGGAGCTAAATCTATCACACCTTCGACTTTATCAAACGAATGATTGATAAATGTTTGAAAAAATATAGTAAAGAGTCGTTTATTTTTAGTGTGGCAGATTTCTAATTGAAGGTAGAATTCTATAATATTAGTATAATAATTCTAAGGCAAATTAATGAAAAGGTAGTATGAGTAGTAGACTTTAGTAACAATCATGGTAGAAACAGAACTGTACATTAAAACGGGAATGAGCGTGACTTACTAGCTGCCGATGTCTAGATCTTCAATTGTTTCGACTTTATTTGGAAGCCTTCTTAGGATGAGTGCATAGCGCTCGCCGCGCGTCTCACCTCGCACTGCGGTCAGCAACATGATAACGCCAGAGTGACTTATTTGATCAAATTATTGTACTGATTTATGGACATATCGATACCAAAAGATTTGAAAAATGTATATAAGTGCCACATACATCACTGAACTGAAACAAATAGAACAATTTAAAAGCCTTATGACCCCGAACAAATATCGACAGCGGACTGTTCCCACGGGCCCAACAAGAAACAAAAAGGAAACATTTAGCGTCAACGGTAACAGGACGACGTGCAATTCACAATACACTTGTTCCCAGACAAGTTGGTTAGTTCTCACTTATATTGTTCCCCTTGGAGAAAATAGGAAACAAGTAATAAAAATAGTTTCGTGCATCCGGGATTCCAGGACGGAATTACGTGAGCAAATTAGACATTCCGGGATATAGCCCGGTAATTGAGAGCGCCCGTTTGACAGGAATGTTGGGCCTGCGCACCCGCACAAACGCTATTTACCTGGTTAATGCGGTACCAAATGCAACTAGGCTTTCGATAGGTAGGAGTTTTAGATCGTCGAATTATTGTTTCCATGAGTACTTAGGTAAGGGCTCTTAGAGAACTACGTAGGTAACTACAACCCTACTAATATTATAAACGCGATAGTTTGTGTGTGTGAATGTTTGTGACCACGTATCTCCGTAACGAATAAACCGATTTTGATGAAATTTAAAGTGTAGATAATTTAAGTTCCGTAATAACACATATTTTTTACTTAAATAACGTGGTTTATAATATAAACCAGCTGTACCTCACCCAAAGATTGTAAACCCTGTCGTTGGTCTACCCCACGCTTTTACTTGTTTAGTCAAGATTAGAAGTACGCATATTGGCCTCGATTCTGATGTACACTCACTAAATTAAATTTAAACTATCCCTGTCTCTTACAAAATAGAAACACAAGACAGAGATAGCATACATTTTAGAGCTGTCAAGCTAATTTATCATTTAAAATATGAACAGCAGAATGGCGCGTGTTTTTAGTCAACACCAATAACATAGGTACTCGACTAAGCTTGCATAGACATCTAAGTTCTGACTAACTTGACAGCATAGCAGTATGCTATTTCTGTCTTGTGTTTCTATTTTGTAAAAGACAGGAATAGTTTAAATTTAATTTAGTGTGTGACATCAGAATCGAGGCCACTATGTTATACATATATTGTAAAGACTACTATTGCCATAGAATACTGCCACATATAGCTTGTTAATAAAATCCAAGTTAATGATCGATTAATACATATATACAAAAATAATGATTTCAATATTGTAGAATTGGAGAATCTACTTAGTCTTTACTAAGTATATTCTCCACTATAAACAGTCTCCAATTCTATAAAAATAAATTCCAAACATAATTAAAATCACATTAAATAAATCAATGTTACTATATCGTAAAAAAGTTTGGTTGAGAAAATATTGTTACGGCCTCGATAAATATATTTAATGTTTTAAATATCGTAATACTTTCACGATATTTAACACATTTAATGTCATTTCCCTACTTCATTACTAATTTCAGTCATAATTCATTATTAATTAATATACCTAATTAAGGTTAGATTTAAGATGTGGATGTTTTTAAACTTTGTATGTATTCGTTGCTACCTTCCAGGGTACACGTAAATTATTATAATTAAGGTTATTTGTAATTTTTACATGTGTGCAATAAATGTTTATTATTTTTATATAAGGAGAAACAATTTAACCCAGTCAGACACCTTCTTTTCAAACAGGCATTAGCCTGTTCACGCATTCGACACCACCAATACTAAAACAAGTTGTTATTACACACTTTAACCTAAAAATGCATGTCCATTCAATTTCTTGTGCAAACAACGGTCGTTTCATAACGTTACACAGTTGTTTAAACAAGGGGCGACACAAAAACCAACTGAAATGTTTATTAGCGCTACCTGACACCTTATCTAGGCTAAATAGACTACACGCCTCAAAATATTTGACTTGATGCTTTATTTGTGCCTTTATACCTGCATTGTAAGTGTATACACGTTTGAATATTAATAGGATTATTAGAATTCTATAAATATCTATGTTGATAATGATTGATTTAAAATCTGATTAAGGTTGACTTTCATATCAAATTTCGCTTTAGCGATATTTCGCACAAGAAATAGACCATTTAAGGATTTAGTACCGTATGTTTTATAAGGATGTTAGAATAAACGCTAATTTGTATTGTAATCAAGAGACGAAACGAGCAAAACGCTCACCCGATGACAAGCGTCACGTATGCCCATTACAGTTCCGTCCCTATAGTTTCTATACTGTTCTACTCAGACATGCAATAGCCCGTACTAAACAAGCATAGCAGGAAGTTTATAAACATTTATTAACTCGCGAGCGTCAGAGGGATATTTCGGGATAGAAACCCAATATGGCTGGATTTGCGGCAATTCATACACGTTAAGTCCGACGTCCGGGGCGATATTTCACGATTTTTCCGCTTCCGACGCAGCGGAGCCTTCGCGGACACGCATGATATCCCATAATGAAGACTATCCAATAGTCTGGGATACCGCGGTCCGCTTCTCACATCAATAACAATCCTCCAGGATCCCCGGCGCTCGGCGAAAGCCACGGCGACAATTTGTTCCGGACTTTACTCAAGATGTATAAGTAGATATATTATGTACCAGTATTCTTCTGAAAAGCTTCAGTTATAAATCGCGCTATCCCGACTTTCTTTTCTTGTATGCAAATTGCGAGAGTGTTACATAAATTAAGCGGGGAATTGAGGTGGAGCGCTTTTTTACGGACTTAATTGTAGATAAATAATAATTGCTCTATTAAGTGTTGCTAATAAGTAGGTGGAACAGGAAGTTGATGTTGCCATAATTGTGGTGACAAGAACTAGTATTTAATTATCGAAACACCTGAGCGGTATTTGATTTTTTGGTTAATTGGTAAATCAACTATTACACATTGACCGTAATAACTAGGTAATTTGTGGAGGCATCGCGGTTAAAAATTAGGTAAATATCCAGATTTACTTAATGAAATTACAATATAGTAATTACAATAAAATCATTAATTAAATGTTTTAAACTGTTGACTAATCTAGTGTCTTTACTTAGTAAGTACCTACATAATCCATGGCAAGCTTTATGCACCACAACACAAGCATTGCACCTTAAAATACCAAATTAAGTACGACAAAAACAAATGAACTAAGAAGTTTTCATGTTTCAAGATGACTTCATTCTCAATAACAACAACAAACGTATTCACACTCATAGCCCCACACTAAGTTCAAAGACGTGTACTGTGGGTGCCACACTCACACCAGAACCAGTTGGTCAAATATCCCTTGGGAAGGAAAATTATGCTTCTGCCGGGAATCGAGCACAGGACGGCACGGCGAAGAAATCAGAGACTTACCCACCGCGCCCCATCTTTGTCGTATCAATTCGAATAAATATTCCTTTTTTAGATATGTTACGTCATAATTTCACAGGCGCACGTTATAACCAATTTTGTAAAGTATATAAACCAACAAATTTTGTTGGTTGAAAGAGTATTATATTCTAGTTGGTCCCGTAAAATTATAGGATTTAATACATTAGATTGACGTATTACCAAGTAGTTAATGAGATCAGGTAGGTACAAAAGTGTGACGACGCGCGATGCATAGTAATATAACTGTGCACAATAACTACAGGTACCTACTTAATAGGTGAAGTATAGAGCACACAGTAATCAGTAGGTACTACCCATGCGTTGCTCTAAGTTCACTCCACCGTTTGTACGGAAGCCCGCAGGCAATCCGGCCAGGTCACGATTCCACTCCAAATCTAAAATTGATTAGTAACAAATGTAAGCACAAAAAATATCAGTCCTAGAAAAAAACAGACCATTCGCCATCACAAGTAATTTATTCATAGTATTACATTCGCATCTTTATTATCGCTCTATAAAGTGTTTGAAGGACAAAAGTGTAAAAACGATGTTAGCAAAAACTGTACGATTTTAATTAATATAATTGGCGAACCGAATGGTAATAATAAATGTAATCTCATTTGAGGTTTGCGAACAATTTGTTAATAACGTCCAAATCTATATTCATCTCTTGAATCGATGATAACCTCAACCTTTTAGGCTGTTTTAAATTCACAACTTTATCAATGTGTCGTAAACATTTTGATAGATATAGATATAGAATTGCGATTAATTTGATGTTCAATAAATTTTAATTAAAATCAGTCGTAAATGTTTTAAGTTGTTAACTTTGATTCTTATAATTGATAATACCGACTGTATTATACAGGGTTATTTGTAAAAAAAAAAACAGAATAATCTTTGGAAACATCATTACAATCATTGAGACAACCTTCGGTCTTTCGTGGTGCGGCTATTGCAAATTCTCTTGTTTGATTTTTTAATTTATTTAAAATATTTTATTTTCTTCTTTCATACATTGTGATATGTATGAAAGAAGAAAATATTCTTTCATACATATCACAATGTATGAAAGAAGAAAATATGACGATGGTATTTCTTTATTTTTTTAACACCACTTTTTGGAATGCTTAGGGCGTCTTAAGTCTCTTATATCCATTTTGATCTTATTTAAAAAAATCTAGGATATGACAACCGTAGAATTTAGACGAATTCAACTATATCCTATACATACATTACAATCAGTTAGGATGCTGTGTGGTAAACAACGAACATACATATTTGCATACATACATATACGGTGATAAAATCACACCTTCCATTTTGCTTCACCGCAGTCAGTTAAAAATACAGTCTAATGTCACCTAATGTTTACAGCTATGTCAGATATAGAAGCACGACGCGCCGCGTGCGGTCGAGAGCGGCCACAAGACCTCTGAAGCTATGATAACGGCACCGAACTGTCTTCCGCATTTGCGGAAAATAACCACCACAAACCACAACAAAAACTTCACGACTAGAAATCGAATTATCACAAATCAAACAACAAAACTCACACAAGTCGATGAACTTAGTGGGGCTGTGAGTGTTAATCCTACTAATATTATAAATCCAAAAGTTTGTGTGTATGTTTGCTCTCTCTTCACGGTTCAACGGCTGAGCGGATTTGAACACATACCTAAGCTACTTTTTACCTTGATAATAGCGGGCGAAACTGTGGGGCACAGGTAGTACGTTTGTAAAACAATAAAACGCACCTAAGCATAATTGCAACGCTACGTGATTTTATGTTAATCTCTATAAACACTTGCTCAATGACAAATCGTGCACCCAAAACAGATTAAACTCGTGTTTATGGAAATTTATTAGCTTAGGCGTTTAATTTGTGTTTAGGTCACCGACGACGCAGTCGGTTGTACGGTCAAACTAACATCCAATAACTTTGCTAAATATAATTTAATAGGCAGGACCTAAGCCAGTAACTGTGAGATAAGTTAAGCCGCAATCATCATTATTCTCGGGACATCACGCCCCTAATAGTCGGTCGGTTTAGCCATTTCAGTGGCATCTCTCGCGAGCATCGTGAGACTAATGTAATTAGTTCATTACTTTGTCCCGGGACGCTCCTCGCCGCTTTGTATGTCTCCGCAGATTTATGTGAGCTTCCGTGTTTTGCAGTGGGCTCGAATACAGAATTGCGTCTTTTTTTTCACTCCGCGTATAAATCGCCGAAATAAGGACGCGGTAATAGATCCAAATTAATAAGGATAAAACTGTCTCTAAACCGAAATTAAAACATGTTCCAACTCCCGGTGAGAATTGGAATCGCAGTCCCAGATCTTAATAAAGAAATATACCTTTGCCTTGAAGTTATGCTACGACGATCAAATGACTTTTTGTCGTTCTATATGATTCGTTAACTAAACCTTGACAAATTAAGTCGCCGAGCCTTGAATTTGTTGAAGTAATTCTGTTACAACATCGGATAAAAACAAATGACGGCAAAAACTTTATAAGCAGAATTGTTCTCTGAGGCGAACACTGTTGGTATTGAATGGTAAGTTCAAGTTTAGTGGGCAAACATGTTTTATGAGGCTTGGGAGACCGACGATACCGTTAATGACTGTATAATGCTAATGAGCACACCTGCCTGGTTCACAGCAGCCGAGACAACTCGGAAAGCAGTCAATGCGGGTCATCATTTCCGCATCAGTTTATCGCTACTAAATACACGCAAAGACAACTTCAAGTGCCACCATTTGACCAACATATGAAAGCATATAATTACCTCACCCTAAGATTTGTGCTTCTGGATGTTATTGTGTGTATGATGAATGTTTCCGGCGACCACGACACAAGTCTTTGATCTAAGTGGGGCTATGAGTGTGAAAGCGTTTAAGTCATGTTAATTACTGACCAGTTACAAATTCTCTTTAAATTCGATGCTATTTTATAACAACCAGAACAAACTCCTTTGAGCTTATACCAATTTATTTAAGTTTAAACTAAGGCTTCTCGTTTTACTCGTAGTCTTTATGAATTTAAAATTAAGATTGATAAAACGTAATTTTCGAAGAACAAATATTATCTCGCTAGATTTGTATAAAGGAGATATATAAAGAGAGTGGCTGGGGGGGCTACTTGATGAGGTAACTCCCGAGCACATTAATTATGACCTGAAATTTCAATAACTTAATTCGAATTTGTAAGAAGGTAAGTTCGCTGTCAGAATGGTGGACTAAGAAGAATAAACCCGAAAGTAAATATAGGTATTAGTTACCTGATTTCAATGGCATTTCGTCTGAATAGGAAAACTCATCAATTAACGTCGATGAGGAACGAATATAGTACCAATTCTTTTTTGGCTTGTTTGTTCACACATTTGAGAATTGAATCTACGTTCAATGTCATGTCTCGGATGGGTGTTGTATTCCATGAACCAGTGATTCGGAGTCCCCAGCCAATCAAGCGTCATTGTTTTGTTTTGGGCGCACACGTCACGAGACCCCTCTGGCGGCGTTGGTGAGCCGTCTATAGCACTCAGTTATCGAGTAGAGCAAAGGACTTTGACAACCAATTAGCCTCATGCCCTCGTGCCCTGTGCGTCATACCAGCGCGCTAACTTGACAAATTCCTAAACACAATTTGACATGTGGTATATCGAACATTAAAATTGTATTTGACTCTAGAACTAAAGCAACTCTGCCCACGTTATCCAGGTTTTGGTAAAAGGAAAAATTATCTCCCAAGCAAATTTGATCAAGTCCGTTTTTAGCCGTTTTTAAAACATTAAACAAAAAGTGTTTTATTTTTTACGATTATACCTAATAATAATTGCAATGTGAGGTGATTGGTTTAAGTTTGATAAGAAATCATCGTATTTAAGCTGGGGCTGAACATAACATTATTAATTCCTTCACGCTTATTATAGCCCCGCACTTACTTCTAACATTTCTATGTCCGGTTCCAGATACATTCATATTATCTCACACAATTCAAGAAAAAGAGGACAAAAATTGAAACAAAAACCACAAAGCGATCAATATGGAGCTGTAGACGATCGTCAGCATTTGTACCACTAATATCGATACATTTCAGGTTTTATAGTCTTTATCAAGATTCCAATTCAAACGTCTCGTTTCTTCAAATTAACCTCTTTCCTCGTATGCTTCCGAACGCTGTCGTACCCCCATTTATCTTTATTCGATAGAATCGAACGACGCACTCGATTGCTGTGAATGGCGATGCGATACCCTCCCGATTGAGACTCCCATCGCGATCGGTTGGAACTTTCTCAACTCGCCTCCGAGACTTGGCTGTGACACACGTACAATGACCGGTAAAATTTATGACCATTTGTAAAATTCAAAGAGCCAATGGTGTGTTATTAAATTTAAGGGCTATATTTTTTACTACTGTAGTTATGGCTGTAATATTTTATTTTTATCCTCTCTGGTTCTTATCGGTAATCGCATCGCTCACGCCCTTGTTATATCACAGGAGTGCAACAAAACACTTCTATTTAAATACAGGTTAATAGAATAAATAGAATAGATGAGCACTTCTTGTGAGTTCTCTTGAGTGTTTTCACTTTACTGAATACTAAGTCAACGGACAGTACCTAAGGAGTGAGTTTGTATTATATTTTATTTAATTTTTCAGGATCTAATATACAAGCACTTAAAATTACTATCTCACCTAATGGAAAGAGGTTAAACATAAATAGTCATATCTTTTTATTCTTGTTTTACACACTTTCTAGGGACCGTTTATCGCAGTATTTGATATCGATTTAAATTTGACACCCGTTTCTGAGAATTAGTGTTGTGACAAATGGAAAGACAAACGGACTGGCTGACGGGCGACAAAGTGATCCTATGAGAGTTTTGTTATCCTTTTGAGTGAACAAAACGGCCCGCTACTGACGTAGTTGGTTGCGCTTCTGCCTTCTAAGCAGCGGGTATCGCGTTCGATTCCCAGTGAGACACAAGTTTTCTTCGCAAAGAAAATTTGAATTATTGGTTCGAACTAAGCATGGCGCTGTGAGTGTGAAAGCGTTTGGTTTAAGTCATTTAAGGATTATAAATAAAAAAGTTTGTGTGAGTGTGACTGAACGGTTTTGAATGAAATTTTGTACGTACGTAGATAGTCTATACCCTTAAATAAGACCTTCTTGATGCATAACCGCGGTCACCACTAGTTTGACTTCAGAAAAATAAATTTAAGTTATGGTAATAGTTATAATTCTTGCTCTACCTATACTCTACATTAAGTAGACTAAAGAGAAGTTTAGTGGCTCAGTCTCAAACATGGTCCAATGAGCAAATCGTGTGATTTCAAGGTTAGTTGCTATTCTCAGAATATCTGTTAGCGACTGAGTCAGTTACCTACCCTAGCTCGTGAGCCATGAGTCAGTCTCTACATCACTTCTCAATTGTTTACCGATTATATGTAATCTTTATCTTTTGTTTAATTGGCTCCTAAATTGTAAAGAATTTTTAAAGGAGTCCAGCTTCGCACTTACGAAAAACTATAACTATTATATACATATATATACTATAATAATTTTATAATCTTTTGATAATGGTGCCGATGTTAGTAAAGTAAGTCAGTATACAGTCATACCTTCAGGTACAAAATCTATCACTAAGTACCAAATGTTGTTCGGGTAGCTAACTTTGAGAGTCAGTTCCCATCCTATGACAAGCGTGCAAACAACATTTGACCACGACATCAGCTACCAACAGGGGCTTATGGATAGTGAACAATAAGCCGAAAGTACCTAACCCTAATATTTTCTTATTATTAAGTTGAATTGTATGTGTGTTAGTTTGAAAGGTTAAGGTAACTAGGTATCTTTATTCCTTAACTGGACGGATTTAATTTGGCCGTCCAGAATCTGACAGGCTTATTTTTATCCTGACCGGCGAAGCTGTCTTCAAAACTTATTACAGATAATTTAAAAAGTTTAAAAGTTTACGTTACTCCAAGAAATGACAAGATTTTGATCTACAATAATATGTCAGCCCATTTCATGGGATAGAGAAAAGAAGAATTTTCTAAAACTGATCTACTAGATACGAAATTTATATAGATATATAAATTAATACAATTAATACATTGCAAACCAAATAAAGTAAAAAAAACAATCATATTATATACGATGGGCGGACTTATCGTTAAAAGCGATCTGTTCCAATCAACCTTTAATTAGATATTTTAGAATAGATCCGAGTTCACCAATCTCAAGGTAGGACATAACGGTCTTTTCACCAAGAAGATGATTAAATGTTGAATATCGACGACCCGATTAGCGCAGTGGGCAAGTTCTTACTTTCTACGAAGTGGGTCCTGGGTTCGATTCCAGGAAGGAGCACAATTTTCCTTGTATCTGGTTCTGAGTGTGATTGTACGTATGGTGTGAATGTTTTCGGCTCCAGCAACACAAGTCTTTGAACTTAGTGCGGGACTATAAGTTTGGAAGCGCTTAGTTAGTTTAGTTATTAATTAACTTCAGACACAATTAAAACGTCGCCATGCAACGGTGAATGACAATTAAGACTTAACACGAAGCGGTAATTTACCTTGATGAACGACACCCTTAGATCTTTTACATTCTTATCATTAAAACAAATATAAAAATCTTTTAAGAAGGGTTCCGAGGACAGACATTGAAAAACATCATACAGAATTCGTAACTCAACAGCCTTTCATCAGGCTTTATACTCGAAAAATGTTCCAAATTGTTACCAAATTCTTTAAACTTTACCAAGAAAATACTGAGAGTAGATAAGACCAAAGATGTTGTGACAGGTGTTATGTATATTGATGTTAATCAACGAATTTCTCCGAAGTACAGTTCAAACACTTCACTCATTTGGTCTTTAAGTAAACAAGAGGCGAAAGCGTTTCCCCGAAGGCTTAAGGACAGAGATATAAGTCGCAATGCAAATTTAAACTTGGATCGAAATTAGTTTCAGAGCTAAGCCCCAAGCGATCGCTTTCAGTATACTGTAGATCCCACTACAAAAAAGTTTGCGATAATCCCTAAAACTAGCGGACCGTATCGTACATCGTCTTTCGCTCTCGTCTTAAGCGATGCTCGAAGTATATTGTAGTGTATTTAAGATGAATAACGACGCCGATGCTTGTATATGAAAAGGATTTGGCCTCGCGGTTGACATTCAGCTCGGATGCAATAAAGCGGGTATTATGCAAAAATCTTGGTGATGCAAGTATGCAAGTGGAATGGATGGTGCAGTCTTCAGAGGGGTCGCGGGCCTGCGCGCTCGACATGCCATTCACGTCGGACCATAGCCGTCGGCACACGTTCAGGGCTGCTATGTGCCTATAAAGTGTCGAAGCGCCGTGCGCCGTGATTTGCATTCAACCACTTCCGCCAAATAAATTTTTAGATAAAACTGGTTTCGACAATACCGCACATAAATCGTTGCATGTTTACTCTTTTAAATTGTGTTACACGCGAAGTATTTTTTCATCAGCAGAATTGAGTTGCAAATTTATTGGAGCACAAAACATGGCAGCCCTATAAGAGTATACAGATACCGGAGATTAGGTAAACGAAAATAGACCGACATGTTTGTGTTTGAACATATCGTTCTTCTTTGGCTTTCTGAATTTCAGATGAAAAAGACGCGGCCTTGCGTTTGGTTCCCCTCTATTGATTTTGACCCGGGATGAATAGTTAGGTGTTTTTCAGATTTCGATGTTATTGTGACGTGAGGATAAGCTCCTTTAGTGTATTATATAATACAAGTTACCTTAGTTTAGATAGTTACTTACGACGATAGACTCTATAGTCTATCGTCGTAAGTAAATATAATTATTTATAAAATTAGTAGATAGGTTATGAAGTAAACATATACCTATGTATATGTTTACTTCATAACCTATCTACTAATTTTATAAATTCGAAATATTGGTACAAATGTGTGGCTGTACCTATGTTTGGAAATGAGGTATTATTGCAATTACAGGGCAGGTTCGCGTGATTTTTTTATGAAGATGTAGTCTTGACTATATACTAAAGTAATACATGTGCAACTACATATTTATCCACATTTACAATGGCTAAACAGCTAGGGTAAGCTGAGAAGATATATTGTATAAATTTTCCTCTGAATTATTTTTAATTTCTTTTATCAAATCATGTCATTATAATATTGATCACATATAATAAATATAGTTGTGTAAATAATAAATACAGTAAAAATTAGTTTATTCCTCGTGGTTGCATCGCATCGCTTAGTCCCCCATCAATGGAACCAAGATGAAATCCATTTTAAACATGAACAAACGACTTCACACTTACAACCCCACATTTAGTTCGATGAATTGTGTCGTGGGTGCCGTAAACATTTACATCACATACACAATCACACCCAGAAGCAGAAACACAATTACTCCTTGATACTTGTGTACCCACCGGAGGAATCGAACCTTATACCCGCCATGTAGAAGGCGAACGCGCACCTAACTGCGTCTGTGTGCATAGGTTGCAAACAGCTACATTGGGGCTAAATCCCATAATATTCTAAGTTTATTGAACTAAAATCAATAATTCAATACAAAATATTTTAAGAAATCTTAACTATTTAAACCAAAACCTTCCTCTTTGTAAAGTCGATATAACTCTAAAAGCTATAAATCCAATCCTGTCATTATAAATACAATACACATACATTATAAACAAAGATAACCATACATTTATGGTCGCAATAAATGGGCAAATGTCCCATGCATTGATCGAGCAGGGCTGGTAACAAATGGCGCGGGTCCCGCGGGACGCTCCGGTCCCGTCGGGCGGTGGCAGCATTCGGACCATCATTAATCTAATGATTTTTATCTCGTCCATGTCACGCACAAATGCTGGGGTAAAACTAGCACTACGCGGTAAAAAATAACTATTTTAATTGCTTACTAAAGGCCTAGCGTGTTATGATATCATCATCATCAGCCTGTATTGGTCCACTGATGGACATAGGCCTCTCCAAATGCACGCCACTAAGCTCCATCTTCAGGTCTTCTCTTCCAACCGCTGTCAGCCACTTTACGTAAGTCGTCGTTTGCCAAGACGTGGTCTTCAATCAAGAACGCGTCTACCCCATCGGTTATCAGTTGTACAATTATGATATAGGTTGTTGTATACACAACACATAACGCCCTCAACCATATCATCACTTACCAACAGATGAGACAGTTAAAACGCTAGAATCAGAAATAAAAAATTCTTGTCTGTAGCTTTACCCTGGTGCTTGTCGTATAGACTAGTGGGCAGTCCTAGAGTCAGGACGGTTCAGGTCGCTTGAAAGCATCCAACATGGCTCAACAACTATTCTCTTACGACTAAAAATCGGGATCGACGGCTTAACGTCGCCTCCGAATCACGGTGACACTTAGTTGAAAATCCCACTAAACTGTCACCAATCCAAGCGCTGATCTGACTGAACATTGCTTAGCCTTGGCAATTAGTTAAGATCGGCCAGGCTACGCCCTGCGGCTTAGGTACCCACCAAAATCTTAGTACCTACTCATGATTACTAGTATAGTATTCACGTAATATTCCGCACTCCAAAGAGTATAGTACTTTCACGTGAATACCTCATTTCGGTTGTGCAAGCACTTCAAATTATATTTTTACTGTAAATTAGGTATTTAAATATAATTTAGAGTGAGTGTCTTAGGTACTTGAACTGACTTAAGATAATATTTCACATTCAAAAGATTCTAAAATATATTATTTTCTCGTGGATATTTACAGTTCAGTAAGCAAATAAGCTTATCCAATCCATTTTACATTAAATTATGTATATTATGAATACATCCAATGGAGTGACAAGTCATACTTGAATTCACGTAATTAAATAAATACTTTCTCACTCACAGCCCCACACTAAGTTCAATGACAGGAATCGTGGGTGCCCGAAACATGCATATCACATCCAGAACTAGAATCACAAATTTTCCTTGAAAATAAAAGTTGTGTTCCCACCGGGAATCGAACCCGATGATCGAATGCTTAGAAGGCGAACGGGCACTTAAATAACCAAAGAGCAGTTCAAAACTAAATTTTAGGTTTACTGAAAGAAAATGCTTTGTAGCATTAACTTCGTCTACTATACTGTCAATACTTTTTGTGCAATAAAGAATTTTCTATCTATCTATCTATCCTTATTTTCTTCATTCTAAAGAGTTTAAGATATCTTACTTTCACGTGGACAATTACAGTTCGGTAAGCAAATAAGCTTATCCATTACTCCAAGCCGTAGTGACCGTTACTGTCTACAGTTCACGCAAGCTGTTAGGTATTCCGATCACATTTCTCACGTGCACTGGCACAGTAGGCAGGTAAGTAGTACATACTGCAGGTCGTACTGCGAACTATCACGTCAATTGTCGTATTGTAGGCGGAGTGAGGTCGTGCTAACTGGGCACATAATCTATACTAATATTATAAAGAGGTAAAGTTTGTTTGTTTGTTTGTTTGTTTGTTTGTTTGTTTGTTTGTATGTAAAAGGTAATCTCTGAAACTACTGATCCGATTCTGAAAATTCTTTCACCAATAGATAGCTACACTATCACTGAGTGCCATAGGCTATGTTTTGTCTATACTAATATTATAAAGAGGTAAAGTTTGTTTGTTTGTTTGTTTGTTTGTTTGTTTGTTTGTATGTAAAAGGTAATCTCTGAAACTACTGATCCGATTCTGAAAATTCTTTCACCAATAGATAGCTACACTATCACTGAGTGCCATAGGCTATGTTTTGTCGGGATAGAAGTTAGTTATCAGTTCGAAATAATAATATTCGTAAGACAAGTCGGAGAAAAATTTGCTAACTTTCCGCTTTATCGGCGTACGCTGACTAAACGGTAAGACATAGTTGAATACAATGTATGGCAAAAATGTTGGCCTTCATGAGTTTTACAAAAAAGTCCGCGACAGCATATATCTAACATGTATGTATAGCTCAGAAAAAATACTTTTCTTTGTAAAAAATCTGAAAAAAAAGCGGCCTATGTTTAGTTGGCTTTTTGAGACATTCAGTATTAATCCTTATCAAAATAAACTATTTCATCGTCTTACGTAGTTCATGTAGATACATTTTGC
Organism: Lomographa bimaculata; assembly: GCA_948107665.1. NCBI lineage: Eukaryota > Metazoa > Arthropoda > Insecta > Lepidoptera > Geometridae > Lomographa > Lomographa bimaculata. The sequence goes on along the minus strand of OX403586.1, from coordinate 12,110,716 downwards.
TTTTTACTGCATATGATTTGGATAAATAGTCTATGAGAAATCGTGAAATTAGTTTCACGGGAGCCCGCCCGTGAACGGGACGGGTCAGAAATGTACAGAAACGTACGAATTCCTGCTCATTAAAAAATAGCGGCTTCTATTTCGTTGGCTTTTTTTAAGTATTTAATATTAATCCTTATCAAAAAAACCTATTTCATCGGCTTACGTAGTTCACGTAGATGCAATTTGCACTTCACTGCATATAATTTGGACCTATAGTCTAGGAGAAATCGTTAAGTTTATTTGAGGGTGAAAACGGTGGATCACAGAATGGAACAGTTACTGCGTAATCCGGCATACGTCTATGTTTTGAACCGATTAACATAAGAAGGGGGATATAAATTCGACTGTTTTTTTTTGTTTAGTCTTATCATTGAACTTTGAACTGCCCGCTAGCGTAGTTAGGTGGGCGTTTGCCTTTAAAGCACCGGGTTTGATGCCCGGTGGGAACACAGGTGTTTTCCCACGGGAATTTGTGTTCCTGGTTTTGAGTATGTTGTGAATACTTTGTGAATCTTGGATGTTTACGGCCCCCCGATACAAGTCATTGAACTTAGTGTGGGGCTGTGAATGTGGAAGTGTGTTTATTTGTATATTTTTTAACCGGGCGACGCCGGGCGGGTCATCTTTTGAACTATCTACTCGCGTAAATGGGTACGCGTTTGCCTTCAAAGCAGCGGGATCGATTCGCGGTGGTAACAGAAGTTTTCTCCCTACGGGAAATTTGTGTTCCTGGTATTTAATATGTTGTGAATCTTGGATGTTTACGGCCCCACGCTACAAGTCACTGAACTTAGTGTGGGGCTGTGAATGTGGAAGTGTTTATGTGTAGATTTTTTAACCGGGCGACGCAGGGTGGGGAATCTTTGAACTTTGAACTACCCACTGGCGTAGATGAGTGCGCGTTCGTCTTTAAAGCAGCGGGTTCGAATCTCGGTGGGAACACAATAACAAAAGTTTTTTCCCCACGGGCAGTTTATGTTTCTGGTTCTGGGTATGACGTGAATGTTGTGTGTGTGGTGTTAATTGTTTACGGCCCCACGACACAACTTATAGTACTTTTACAGTGGGGCTGTGAGTGAGAAAGCGTTTATATGTAAGCTTTTGTTTACCCGGGCAACGCCGGGCGGGTCAGCTAGTATGAGAAATAATTTTGTAAAAACATTCCAGACGTTTTTGGTTTCACGGAAACGGCCTTAAAAATATAATAGTCATTACTTTCTTTTCATAACACTTTCTTATCACCGACTTGCTTCGTTCGGTGTCTATATTTCTGACTCAAAAAAAAATTTTTTTTTCTCACATTGTTCGTCTTTCAGTGAATTAGAATAAGTACTTATATATTGCCATACCAATTTTACCCTAAAACATTAATTTGTCTAGGATAGAGCGGAACGATGACCGTAGAAAGTATTTAAAGATTAACAGTAGATTGATGGTGTTGAGGCTCCTTATAACCTTAATACCTTTAAACGAGCAATTCTTGTATATATATGTATATATTTATTCTGAATTTCGGAAACGGCTCCAACGATTTTCATGAAATTTAGTATGTAGGGTATTTCGAGGGCGATAAATCGATCTAGCTAGGATTCATTTTTAGAAAACGTCGTTTAAAATTAAAAAATAACCAAGCAGAGAACTACCTATTAGCTTAGTTGAGTGCGTGTTCGCCTACTAAACAGAGGTATTGGATTCGATTCCCGGCAAGAACACAAGGTTTTCTCTCTAAGGAAATCTGTGTTTCTCGTTCTGATTGTGTTTTTATGTGAGAATATTTCCGGCACCCGCGATACAAGTCATCGAAATGATTGTGGGGAATGAATGTGACAGCGCTTATATTTTATACATAACCAATTCCGTGTTATATAACGTTATACATTTTACCATAAAAACTGATTGTTTACTGGCTGCGCCCCGCGGTTTTACCCGCGTTAGTCCCGGTTAAATGTTCTTTCATAAGAACCTTCTCCTGATAATAATAATCACAACAAAAAAAAAATGCGGAATTGTTCCATCCGTTCAAGCGTGATGCGATGACCAAGGGAAATAGAGATTTATTTTTATATATAGAAGACTAGCCGTGCCCTGCGGATTCACCCAAGTAGTTTATGTGTTAATCCTAGGTATAAGCTATTATATGAACATTCCAAATTTCATTATTATCCGTTCAACTGTTACAGCGTGAAGAGAAAACAAACATATACACACTTACAGACAAACTTTCGGATTTATAATATTAGTGTTATTTATCTACAACCCTGACCATTTTGCGAGGGTATAATATAGCCCCAAAATTGTCTCCCTAGCTACCTGCACGTATAGTCACAGAAGAGAAAGAGTACACCGCCATGATTATACTCGTAGAATTAGATAGGAACACACACGACACCGCTCGCATGCTGGCTGCTAATATTGCATAACCTTGGCCGGGTCTCGTAACGCTTGCTAATTAATGGGCATGGATGTGTTGGGTGGTAAGTAAGTAAACCATGAAACAACGCAAACGAAGAATAATCAACCAAAAACGAGAAGAAATTTGTTTGTATTCTGAGCGTGCACTTTGTTATAGGTATATACGCCTTGTGAAACCTCTTTTCTAAATTATTTCCTAAAGATCACAAAATCAAGAATCAAGAAAGTCTTCCATGTTTCTATAATTTTGTATGATCATTTAAACGTTGTGTATAAAAGAGTTTTTCAGCAATCAACAACCGAGCATTTTAAATTACGCCTCTCTTCCACATCGAAACGAATCTGATGTGTGTAGGTACTCTTCACTGGTTTACCCCTTCATGGTAAGTTGGTAGTATAAAGTACCACAGAATACTGAATAGTACAATGTATAATGTGTAATTAAGTAACTCCGCTTTGCCTTTGGCGATATGAATACTTACATACAAATGTATTTCAAATTATAAAGTGAAGTGTAAAACCATAAACGGGGAGTGGCGCTGTACAGTTCCTTGCGTCGTCTTATTTCTTAACTGACCAGTGTCATGCAATGCCATGTTGCAAAAGCGACCGTGGGAGACGAAAAACTTGAGATAGGTTGTAACTTGTAATACAACACCCAAATAAGTAACGCGCCATGCCAATAGCATACAAGAAGTCAGAACGAGAATCTTTACCGTAAACGTACCTGGCTCCGCGACCACTCGCTACTTGCTAACCATATTACAAGATCAAGTGCTCTTTACAATTCTCAAGCAAAAAAACACTTCATTTCGCGCTTAATTTTTTGTCTCAAAACAACCGAGTTATATTTCAATTCTGCGTGTCAACGCTGAAGGAAAAATATTTCATTTTTTATAAAGTTTACTTGAGATGTTGTCTCCCGTTGCGGATTCTTTCTTTTTGTGGGACTTGATTGATGACATTTCTTACATCGTGACGCTTCTTTGGGCCTTTTCGACTGAGCTTGCTTTCCGAATCTATCAAGGAAGAGTCAATTACAGTAACAAGCACTCTACAGACTCATAATAACATCTACATTCTGCTGTAATCATGGAAAGGAAATAACTTAATCAAAAAAAACTATAAGTCATAGGCAAAATAATATAAAAATATAAAAAAACTCAGAAAAGCCTCAGGAAAGCTTAGTGCCTACTGATCGTGCGGTTTTTTATAATACTACTATAACGAGTTTAAGCTTCCGGTGAAGGTAAGATCGTGACGTGATGAGTTGATGACATCCATGGTGATAAGACATGTTTTAGTGGCCCATGCTCGCCAGGCTAGCAATATAGGTATATCCTGTGCAAAAACAGTTTAAAACCTAGTCTGCCAAGTCTGTCGCCAACCCACGTAATTAATAATACTAAATAGTATTCCGATAGATATCATTGGGAAACACATTCTTTATACTTAAGTCTATTTATTGCCTCTATATTACTCTCGGGTATATCTGTATCCAATTCTGGCCTAAGAGTAAAAAATTGGCAATTGCCAAAAATTATACATGTCATTATAATCTTTACTGTATAACATTTAATTTTGGATGACACGTAACTATAATTATTTCTTTAAAAAAATATTCACCTACGTAAATCGTATTATATGATGAAAACCTCTGTCGTGAGCAGTTTGACCTCACGCATCTTTACAAAATTCGGAGACAGTTTTGTTGCGAACGAATACAAGAAATATTTCCACATAAACACGAAGATGTGCCTTACACAATGGATATAGAGACTAGACTTGAATGCTGAATTGTTCATCTACATTAGCTGATAGACATGCGTGTAATAGATAAGTAAACTGCGCGTAAATATTATTTGCCGAGGTGATTACGCAATCAATTAAAATACGAGTAAAATATTTCGTTTTAGTTGCCCCAGTCCAACACAACCCAAATATGATGTATACTGTAAACATGACATTCTAATCCTTGATCCGATATGCAAGCACTTCGGTTTAAAGTTCAATAACAAAAATATTTTTTTTGATTGACATGCGAATCTTCAACATTATGATCTCGTAACAATCTGTAATTTGATTTACTTAGACATGTTTTATGTCGGAACTAGTTCAACAAACCAGAGGCAAAGTTCAGTACAGGACAAGAGGACAATCCTGCTCAGTCATCCGCGACAACACAGAAAAGACAATCTCTTCACTGAACCGTAATGAGTTCGTACGTGGCAATAAATTCTAAAATGTATACTCTTAAGTATTCAATTGTTCTTCTGTTGAAATAATAGTTCATTATATATAATCTGTAATTAATAAGCATAAACGAATCAAGATTAATATACCTACTGTATGCAACCGTTTAAGTAATAATTATAAAAAATCCAATTCAAATAGAACTAATAACGATCCGCTCTATTAACCGGCTCGTCGCTTGCGACCGTTAGGTCTGTGCGACCACTTGTTAAACTTAATTGACTGGTTTTTTAACAAGCACGTGAAATAATTAAACCCTCGTTGGCAAATCATATAGATCGTAAATATGCAGTATTCTCTTACAGCTGCGTTATACTCGTGTGTTACCTTAAGTAAGCCAAAACGTACTCTTGACAAGGATGAACAATTTATTATAACACAAACAGCATAAATCTGCAAGGGCAACATTCCAGCACGCATTCATGGACCGTAAGCCATCAATTAACCTTAGAAAAGCACGGTACTTACGCCACAGAAATTCTCATACCGATAATGCGGTAGGTCTCGTTCTCTCATATATTGTACCGAATGTACGCCGTACAATGTATGGAGTAACATGCTGACTGAGAATATTTTTCACAGTATTTAGGTTCTACCTTCGTTTGTAGTTCTAACTAAATGTTTTTTCGAAACGGAGGACCTTGACATCTTAGTACGTTGCGTAGTTTGACAACGTGAATTAAGCAAAAGAACATGCACATTACAAGTTGGCAAATGATAGCTATCTCTCCGTAAGTCACTATCTTAGCTAATTTATCAATTTAGGTAAGGCTTAACTAGCCACGCCAAGTAGCTTAAGTTAGTTCAATAGTCGTCGTCGCGTCGTCGGTCGTCAAAAAGTAGTTTTATTTATCAGCTCTATAAAAAGTATTAAAAAACACAGAAAGGCACTTTTTGATTGATGTAGAGCCAACACGAGTATATGGCAGCAACCGCCTATTAAATTTAAAATGTTTTTGAACTTGACTAGGGCTATTAAAGTGTTATTAAGAGCGGGACGCCGTGCTGAGGTACTCGTAGTTATGGTGTGTGTCGGCGGAGAGGGTGTCGGAACGCGTTTGATGCATAAGTGATCAAATGGTCTTCACGGACTATGGGTCGACGGTCGCGATGTTCTATTGCGCAACAAACCGTTACCTATCTTTTTAAATTGGGTTCGGATTGATTCGATGTAACAGGCACCGGCCGCGGCCCCTTGGGCACTCGGCGAGATGTTTGCCGCAGCCCGCACCGCTTCAAACCCGAGTACAATAACCGACAGGGTACACAGCCACTACGTGACTCTAGACCGCTTCTTGCAATTAAGTCACTCGCTTAAAAAACTTCTGATGTTATCGCCAAGATGCATTTAAGTCCATTTTAAGCATATCTAGTTAGTCGTGTTCAACTAAAAAGACCCGCAATTTTGGAAAACTTAGGCGTGTCCCGAAAGTCACGAAAACATTAATCTTGTAACTCTTGCGAGTAAGCAAACTATTTCATTTATTAACTTGATTCGCGCCCATTTATATCATTTCCTCGAAAACCTCAATAAGGCGCAAAACAGGAAAACGTAGAGAGCATTAAGTAGATGGGAAAGTTTGTGCGGAGCAACTCCAAACATTACTAAGTGGGTAGTTAGTTCGCCAAGAACAAAATAATATTCAAAGCGTAATTAACTAGGTGTCCGACATCGGCAAAGTAGCATCGGCATGATATTCAATATTAATGTGGCGTGAAATAATTTAAAGCATTTTCCAGAGGCTATCAATCTGGGCTGTTAATGAGATTCGTCCGGTCGCCGCTCGCCATCGCCCGGCGCGATTGCGTCCACCAATTTGTGCCACGTTGCGACTCACTAATGAAATATGACTATGTACATGTTGCTGGAATCCACAAATATCTCTCGTAATGATCTCATCTGCAAAACCAATCGTAGTTTTATAAGTTACTTAATTAATTTGTATTTGACTTCCATTAGTCGTGACATTATTCATCGTTACTTCGACTCGTAACGCAAAATAATACGTTTTCTTAAAGCTTTTTACAAAAGATCCTTGTCTTTGCCAAGACAATCGTAAAACCAACGGCCGTAGTCACCATGAATTGCTGACAACGGGATATCAACTTTTATTGTTAGACAAACCTTTTGTTTACTTTATGGTTTACGTATAAAACCCCTCATACATTTTAAATGCTGCAACAAAATAACATTTCGTACTTCGACCAGTTCATCGTTATTTTTACCGACTTCAAAAAAGGAGGAGGTACTATGTTTGACTGTATCTATTTCTTTTTATATGCTTTCACCGATTTCTCCCCCAATTGTCGACCGATTCTCAAAACTCTTTTTTTGTCTGGTAGATAATACTTCAGAGGTGGTCCCATATACATTTTATCGAAATCGATTAAGCCAAAGCCAAAATATAAGCGGTAAAGTCAGTTTTTTTAAGCTTTGCTTACGTTTAAATTATGCTATGAATAGTTGCTTAACAGTGTCGTCAAAGTACCAGTGAAGGTTTTTTATTAATAAGGAAAACCTTTGCCATGGTTTAAAATGTAGGATAAGATGAGGTCAATTCGAAAACTTAGCGTATAATATCGTTAATATCTAATTGGATGACACAGCCCCTCAGGCCGACACCACGACCTCCGACCCAGAGATAACCGACCGCGCTTTCACCATCTGCCCACATGACAGGTCCCCAATCACCAACGCTTTCCAATCAATTAAATTACTTTTCCGCCAGTCATTTTTCCTAACACCATATTTATTCAAAAAGGTACCTACCCTAAAACCTTCGTACTAAAAGTCATGAAAAATATTCATTACAGAACAATAGTTTATGCGTCATTTGCAAACAATAGTGAACCGGAAACGATGTGTACTCGGAACTCGTAAGTAGATGTAACTTTCTCCGCGGACACGATTACATGATTGATATCATTGTTAGGTAAAAATGACATGATATAATAATGCTTTGTTTGCTTTGAGATGTTTTTGCTAGTCTAGTTCTCATTTCTGTAAAGGAGATAATGAGCTTAGAGTATGGGTGTTAAACAATGTAGGCTAGATGATCTGAGATTGTCCAATCGAGACATAAGTTTCAATCTGTCCGTTTCCTGCGCTTCTGACGTCTCAATTGCTGCTCTTTTGTAATCAACAATTTGTGTCGGCACTCAACGAGAAGCTACCGTCACACTCATTCAATAACAAGAACAAATTCCAGGCTATTTTAGTTCCCTCGTTATGATTAGCTGTTGTGAAATGTGCCAGCTAGGCTAGTTTACGCATCGTAGTTGAAAAAGAAATCCTAATAAATCTTGCGATCACGCAAGCTTATCATCGTGACGACCCAAATATGTAAGTATTTCCTCATTATACCTGAACACGATGTTAAGCATTTTTTGTCAGTGTAAATAATGTTATTAATGATAATACTTGTAATGTATTAGCAAACAAAATTTCAGAAATTTTAACATCTTCAAATATTGCAATTTTAGAACCACTGAATTTGACTCCCAAGGATAGCGAATAGTTTTTATAACGGGATTCTTAAATAGCTAAAGACAATTAAGAATTGTAGTACGTACATATCTACTTATTTACTTATTCGACAAATTGTCTTGCACAACTTCAATAGCATCATTAGGCGCCCATTATCAAGGTTTAGCAATCCACTTGCCCCACATAAAAATCGGCGCAAGATTGAAGATATTTTTGCTCGTTTAATGGCGCAGGCAGGCAGTTCCATTGTCTCTGCAAGCAGCAATTTATATATCGCAATACAAGCAACACGCGAACATTTGTGCTTGCCTATGTTCCAGCCGGCTAATCGGCTTTCCGCTTCGCAACAAACATTAAAACTGCATTAAATTCTATTTAACGCTGGATAAAGCAAGTCTAGTTAAGTAATTGAAAAGTATGTTCGTGATTCATGCAAAATAAGCTTTATCAAAAAATTGTAGTTCTTTAATTATATGTAGGAGTACGATCATATACCAAATAATTTTCTTTCTGAGAATTAAAAATGTCACGGTTAGGAACGTAGGTGGTCAGATAGGTCACGCAATGGAAGGGGTAATAAAATAAATGGATCTCGGGCACACGTGTCTTATGATCGGTTTTATATCGGAGACCAAACGATTTGAAACCCTCGTTTTAGTGGTAGTAATTCCAAGAATGTTCTTTAAGGTACAGTTTTATATCTATTTCACTTGATCTGATATATTATACAGCTGAGCATACAATTTCCGGAAAATATAATAGCATCAAAAAACATTTTGCATCGCTATTGGTTACTTACTCACAAATTAATAAAAACCGAGTCGCAACATGGATGCGAGAATGCCTTCTTAGGAGTTTGAATCTTCATCGAATGAAGCTAGTTTTTCTCTCTTTATACTAAAATGGCCGTGGCCGCGGAGTAATAAAACGACAGGATTTATAGGAATGCTTAGAACCGGTTGGACTTCCGACTCCGGCCGCGTCATCCAGATCACTCCGAGGACCGAGGCTCTCGTAAATCTGCGCGGGACGCGAATTGTGCCGACATTACCGGAATAGCGCCCATTCCACTGACTGTTTTGGGAAATTCTTTAGATTACTTCAGCGCATTCGTAGTTTAGTTACATTAGTTTTCATCTACGGTGCCGTACGCGTTTGCTCTAATTATTTTCGGACTTTTAAAAAGCAAAGAATAGAGTTTGAACTACTCTTTAAAGAAGAAATTCTTTAGAACTTAATTGAAAAGGTTTTTAGCTCTTAAAACTGGAGTTTTCTTTTCACTTCAATTAATTAAAGATTATTTTAAGAAAGCCTTAATCAGCGGCAGACCAGCTTAGTCTATTTTCAGTCAGTTGCTCAATCTTCGTAACATCTGGATGTTGCAAACGCTCTTGAACAATAACGGATGTAGTCGATTGTGTTGATTCAGTTCGATGAAACATGGACCAAAGTAGATAGCTAATTATACCTTGGAAATATTTAGAATAGCATAACAAAATCAACTGAATCATTTTTGCCGGTATCATTAAATCATACCAATCATATTAAATTCATCATAACTTTATTTTAGTATAGATACTAATATTATAAATCCTAAAAAAATGTGTGTGTGAGTATCTCTGCATAGGTTGGAATTAGACCCGACAATTATAACGCCAATTTTGATGAATTTGTGTAACTTTTTTCACATGTTTAAATTTAGATAGTTACTGGAACAGGACACGTGTAGCTTCTTCCATTATTTTATTCTAAGCAAATGTGAATATTTTTATATATGTGTTTGAATCTGTATCGTATATTCCCAGTTGCCCCTGATGAATTGCCCCCGGGTGGGAATTGGGAATACTATTCCCAGTTGCCGCCGGGTGGCGACTAGGAAGTCAGAAGTACAGCGATTTGAAGTGGGGGCAATAACTTCCCAGTCGCCATCCGGCGGCAACTGGGAATTTTATTCCCAATTGCCACCTGGCGGCAGTTCAGGTGGAGGCAACTGGGAATATACCTACAGCGATTTGAAGTGGGGGCAATAACTTCCCAATCGCCACCCGGCGGCAACTGGGAATATACCATCTGTAACAGCTGGACAGATTTGGTTGATATTATGTTTGTATATTATGTTATCGCTGGAATAGGATATTAAACTGAGCTACTTATTATCCTGACTATGTGCGTCTAAGCCGGCGTGCTTAGACGCACATAGTAATGAAAAAGAAAAACGAAAACATGTGAGTTTTAGCTAAGCTATACCTATAACGAATAGTGAAGTGAATATTTCGAATCACGAGTAGGTATATACAGTTCGCTCTCCGTGCACGGTAAGAATAATTTTGCAATTAACGTATTTTTGGCCCGAGCGTCGGGGCTCACTCCATCATCATAACAACTACATTCTGTAATTCTACTTTCAATAACGGATGCCGTCGATTGTGGATTATTTCGGTCTCGGGAAGCATAAACTGGTGAAGGCAGCAAGTGGCACCAACGTGCTCTCGCCCGCCGCCCACATTCTGCGTTCATAAGGAAATGCCGAGCTTCGGACTCGTTGGCTTATTTTAGTCTTCTCCGAACAGGTGCTCGTATATTTTCGTATATTTTGGAACAACAAATCAATAGCTGATTTCAATCCAATTTCTCGAATCAATTCGATACAACGTAACGCTGTAGGTTTTCTAATGAAGTTTTCTCAGGTATTTTCTACGTAATCATTTATAGTAACATGTTTGTATATCATACTAGCCGTGCCCCGCGGCTTCACTCGCTATTATCATGTTAAAAATTAGCCTTTGTGTTAATCCTAGATATAAGCTATGTATATGCCAAATTTCATGCAAATCCGTTCAGCCGTTAAAGCGTGAAGAGGGAACAAACATACTTACACATTTACACACTTACACACAATCTTTCGCATTTATAATATTAGTAGGATAGGATTTGAGCACGTGCAGAATTAGCTGGTTTACTTTGTTTGTCCTGTTCCTGTCCTGTTATAATGTTATGTATTTAAATTGTCCCCGGGTGGTGTCGTTCGCCGAATTCTCTTATGCAAATAAGTCGTTTGTTTGTAAAGTCTCGAGGTTAGCAAATAATACGTTTAAGATTGTTTTTCCGAGAAACAATCTACTCAAGTAATCACAGTTATAAATCAACTTGATTGTTGGAGATTATTTATTGACACTTCGAGATTTAAACCTTTCCTCGTTAAGTTGTAGTATAGCAACCTCTCCCTTAGCGCCGCGGCAAGATTTACTGGAACTCATTAAAATGCTCAATTTTTCGTCCATTTTTTCTACTATAAACATTTTTTTTTAATTATTTTTAACTGACATCAAAAATAACACTAGTGAGGAGAATTTTAGTTCAACACATAAGACTAAGTTATACAATATACAGTCTCATTATCACACCACACTAATATTTTGAAGCCGATAGTAATATTGTCCTTCTTGTCTTACCTTTATTTTATACTAGCCGTGCCCCGCAGCTTCGCCCGCTATTATCAAGTTAAAAAGAAGCCTATGTTTTAATTCTAGGTATAAGCTATGTACATTCCAAATTTCAACCAAATCCGTTCAGCCGTTAAAGCGTGAAGAGGGAACAAACATACTTACACGCACATTTATATGTTGAAAATTAGTAGTACGCTAGTTTAAATAAGAAATAGAAACCTATACAACACTTTTTGTCTTAATTCAGTATTCAGGACACAGGGACACGACTACAATATCTATTCAGATATTATAAAAACGAAAGTTTGTGTGATGCGGACGAAACCACAAGGCTGCGCGCAGACACCGCAGTCAGTGATGTAATACAATATATTCTTTATCCTTATGTGGCCAAAACTTTGGCACATCTACATAAATTATATAACGTTATCTTCAACTTCGACATCGATAGATATTTTCCCGAAGCGTGGACAGTTCAATAGGCAACTCGGAGGTACCGGAGACGGCCGCGGCCGTGTGACGGACATATCTCTGGGATCTCTAGGGTCCGAGGACAGACGCGATAGCCAATCATACAATTTAGGTTAAACGTCTTGTTCGCTACGATTCACTATTTCTCAATAGAAAACTAGACTTGTTTCTTAAAACAATAGGTACTCGTACCTCTTACTTGCTTGTTATTAGTAAATCTCGACGTATTTCGGTCATCGATGGACGACTTATCTCTAAAAGTTTATATTAATTTAATCGTCGTCATCTTAAAGAGAGTGCTGATCATTGGAGTGGAAGTTAGACAGACAGTTTACAAAAGAAGGGGGAAGTGTGTCAACGATCAGTGATAAGGTTTAAAAAATAAGTAAATAATAAATATAAGCTCCTCTTCTTCTGTTAAAAAATTGTAGAGCTTCCAAGAGACGATAGCTTATTTATAAAATAACTTGTCGTACCCCGGGGCTTCGCCCGCGTTTATCAAATGAAAAAGTAAACTATATTATTATTAATCCGCGGTTTAAGCTATGTATATTCCAAATTTGTTCAACCGTTACAGCGTGAAGAGAAAACAAACATACTTAAACACTTACACACAAATTTTCAGATTTATAATATTAGTGTGATTCAATGGGAAAATTAAATTAAATAGTTAAAAAAAAAGTTGATAAATTAATGAATACTGATTATGATATCTAAACGTTTGAAAACATTTTAAGCGCCATCGATTGACTTATTAACTTTGTTGAGTTTTTTATACGATGTTTATGAAATGAATATAGCTTTGAATAATTTTAGGTCTAATTAAGTTCTCTCATTTTATAAACAATTTTAGAATTTGCATTAGTTGTGAAACAATTTAACTTTAATCTATGGTAATGAACACGGTGTAAACGGTGGCCTATCAGAGAAAAAATAATTAAACGCAAGCAAAGCTTAAAAAAACCGACTTCACCGTTTTATCTTCGGAACCTTGACCAGATTCAACGTATAAAACACGCATTATTGACAAAAACTAGTGATAATATATTGACCAAATTTAAAAAAATAATTTTCAAATAAAAAAATAATCATCAAAACCGGCGCACAAAGAAAGAAGTTATGAGGTAACTTTTGAAGTCGCAAAAAATGAGGAGGTCTCCTTTTTTGGGAAGTCGGTAAAAAGAAAATGGATTATTGTAAATTAGCAGCTTGAAGTAAGACTTCTGAAACCTCAGCTCTCTAGGGTAGCACATAGGTACACCTACGTTACTGTTAAGTCAGTCTTTAGAGCTACTTATATAACAATTTTATCTTAAACATATAAATTATCATATATATAATATGGCGTTTAGTTGTCGCCAAATTAAATTTTGATTACTCTTATGTCTTTATCACACTTGCATCATTAAGACAAATCGATTGACGTAAGAATCATCAAAATCTGCCAACGCGTTTTGACTCTAGTAAGCCACAAAGAAACAAACATATGTTAAAGACATTAACCCCCAATCATTTTAAGACTGGAAATTCTCTATAATAGGTGATAGAGTGGATAACTGGATCAAAATTATGAATTTTAAAGCTAACTGAAATAGGAAAAATACATGAGAGTTCAATATAGGTTAAGTATTTTTTTAAAGAACGTCAAATGGTTTTTTTTTAAATGCTCGAACCTGCTCGCATTTTCAAATATAGATTAAAATCATATGAAATGTAATATTTTTATGGATGAAATTTGGTTTTAGCTTTATAATAACGTAAACATTCGATTAAAAACATAATGTTTATTCCCTATTAAATGCATTATCATAGCCTGCCAAAGTACAACATCATCATCGTTAGTAGGTAAAAGTATCAAAACTAGATGGACTGGCAGTTTCGTGTTATGTTCCCGACATTCGTCGGCTATATTAAATTACACATAATATTACACCTAACTAAGCACTAAATGAGCAACATATTGAATTCAAAACCTGTGTAATTACGTGCACACGTGTGAACAAGCTGGTTATACTTTTTACGTATATATGAGACGGAGGATGTGATTATTAATGTGCACTAAATTACTAAATTAATACCCTTTTGTAGGCAAATAGGCAGGCAGCCAATTAGGTTAGTACGTAATAATGTTCTGCATGGGCATATGACCTGTCGGCCAAGCTAGATATGACTTTGAAAGCACTTTGTTGAGGCAGACCTAAAATGAACTCGTAGTAGCCAACTGTAAAGACACAGCACATGATTATGACTAGCAGCGTTCGTTCTTATTGGACCGGATTAAGTATTTATTGTACCTACCCTACCTACTACACACAAATCGCAGTGCACCAAATCCGAGTACTAATTGCAAGTAAGTTGATAGCATATAGTTTAATCAAGTTGCATCCAGATTCCAGAATAATTTACTTTTAACATAAATTAGACTTCTCAAAACATAGATTAGGATTTGTAGAGTTACAGTTCGTAATTTACACACGTAAACTATAATATACCTACTGATCACTAAGTGAGATATTATTATGTCGTTGACAATACATTTAACTAGAGCAGACAGAACAATTAGCTCAGCGGAATCATTTACGTGAAACATACGACCCGTGTAGTATCACATCTCGCAACATTCCGGATGTCCGGTGTTCGTCCGCACAAAACATCGCGAAACTCCGCACAAAAAGGGCACGAGCCAAGCAGGATGTTAAACATTACTACGGCTCATGACAAATGAGGTTTTGTCACATTTAACCGAATAGTTGCTGCTTGTGCTGACTACTGACCGCGCCAAAATTAGATTCAACTCGGCGAACATAAATTTGGTACATGCCAAAACTGCCATAGAAGAACGCGTGGAGTACCTGTGTTAATTCAACTGCAATATTTGTAGCATAAAAAAATATAACAAAACATGTTGAAGCCAGACCTTGAATCGACGGAATTAGTTAAGGTATGATACAATCCCAACAAAACCAGGCAGCAAATCTATACTCATATCGTCTTCTTCATTCGTTCGTCTGTCAATTCAATTCATCTGTTCAGTCTGCCCATATAAGTCGCGGGGTCATAAATTATATAGAGAATAATAGAGATGACCTATGAAGCTTGTTTATGGATACTTCAGATCATATACGAATAATCTCACCACATCAGGTATTCTACCAGGTAGTAAGGTTGCCATCGTAATCGATTACCTATACCACATATATAATTGTACTAACCGTCCATCTACTAACTACTACTACTACTAGTGGATGTATAGATAATTCGATATTATTAGGGTTGACATTCGATGAAATCATGCAAAATTTTATTAACAACATCGATTCACATATAGTAACGTAAAGATTGTTTCACTTTTAGGTACTGATCCTCAAGTAGTAAGAGTAAATTTGTGCCGACCACATTTATATTGGAAAAAGGAAAAAAGTAAAGGAAGAGCCGAGCCGCGAGGTAATCTGCCTGTTTATTAATTTACTAGGAAGTCTGTTAATAGTTAAAAAAATACTGCTTACATAAATGAACCATTCTGTATCATATACAGATATAATCTAAAAAGATCTTTAAATATTGCCCATGGTATGGTGGATACAATATCTAGGCTCACTAACGACTGCACCATACAGAAAATCTAGTCACTGATGGAAGGAAGTTGAAAATTTCAAGTCATACCGCCTGCCTGTTTGGGTTTTACCATACCACATACTAATAGACAGAAACGTACATAGAAAGACAATCTTCAATCTCAGATTTGGGGTGTAGGTAAAAGGCTTTATATTTTAAGATGTTGCCTTTGAAAATTAAGCTAACCACCGTCACTTAGAAATTTGAATTTCCAATCGAGGTCGAGCTAGTGTTAAATTTTGATTGAAAGCCAATATCTTTCGCTGAATTTTCCTCGCGGTTTACGCTTGTTTTACGGCTGTGCTTATACTAGGAAATGTGTTAATACTATGAGCAAACTCAAGCAAATTTTATGGTGAGGGGCTCCGTTGCGCCATCACTGCATGCGCCAACTTTCTATGCATTTGTCAGAACAATTGCGGCATCTACCTCGTAATAATGTGATGTACAATATCGATAATGATGCTCATTTTAGCATGAATTACCGATTAGACAAGTCAATGTGGGTAATGAGCGGTGACACAATAATCTTTGAAGTCGTAACGTTAACAATGTGATCATATTGCACAGTATGATGCTCAATTTAAATACCACTTAAGTTTATAAGGAGAAGGCTAACTAAGATTTAGAGAAACATATAATATTAACGCTTTTACACTCACAGCCACACACTAAGTTCGATGGCTTGTGTCGTGGGTGCCGGAAACATTAAGATCACACACACAATCACAACCAGAATCAGAAACGCAAATTTTCCTTGGGGAGAAAACTTGTGTTCCCGCCGGAAATCGAACCCGATACCCCTGCTTAGAAGGCGACGGTCACCCAACCAGGCCAATGAGCAGTTCAGACGTTTGACTACAGTATTTTATAGAGTAAAACTATCAGAAGTCAGTACAAAAAGCGGCACAGTTGCTAAGATCGTGCTCTTTGGCATATGAAGCCGAACCTATAATATATTGCTTTAAATTCTTTGTTACAAGGTTGCAAAAATATTGTTAGTTTCCAGAAAGTACTAAAACAAACTCGACAACCTGCTCGAAAGTCTATTATTTATAATGTAGGGCTTTATGTGTATAAATACATTTACAATTTCGTGCGAAATTTAACGTGCAGTGTATGCACATAGGCCTATTGTAGTTGTTGGGAACTCTATAACAAAATTACCCATTGTCCTTATCTCATTCTCGTCCTCACTGATTAGTAAATAACACTGTTTTTGCAGAGACACAAAGCAATTCCCAACAAATATATATTGCCAGTTGTGGGAAATTGTGTTATGCGACGACGCTTCGGCTGCAGTAGCGACTTTTGTTTTTCCTCCGGTCCCACGATAGTCTATTTTACTTCATTTCTCACACTCTATACTTAGTTGGGATTAATTATTACGCGTTGCCTGAACACAACAGATACCATTGTGTGACGCCGGTAATACGGAAATGAAACCTTAATTGCACGCGAAACACTTCCGTTCTGCTAATGTTATTTGAATTATGTGTATAGATCCAAAGCCGCATATGTCCTTTAATTATTATTATTGTCACACTGAATATACTCAATGCTTTGACGAATCATAAGCTCTGTTGACGCGAATTCTCGCAAATAAAGAATACATTTTACAGAAAACGTTCACTGGCTTTCTATATTTTGCTTTACAAGTAAAATGATTTAAAGTGATTTCCTTAGCTTATCAAATGCGAATTTCACTTCCTAAAAATATGTTGAAGGAGTAAAGCCGAGGCGACAGAGGTCAGTTGCAGAGGGTCAGTGCGATTTAATTGTCGTGATAAGGGGCTCGTCTTGTGGGAACCGAGCGACGCCGACGTCGCGTGACGTCACACTGGGTAATTACTTGCGTGCATCCGGGCAGACACCACGTCTATTGACACCCATGTGCTTGCACTAAAACCACTAAGACTGTAATATTCTCGGATAAATTAAAAACAGACAATAAAGGGGACAGCATTGATCCTTATGGAAGTTCTATTGTGATGAGGCAAGTGATACTTGCAGAGCAGTACAATGGATCAGTACCAACTCTCGGCGCTGTGGACGCGGTGGACACGGGTCACCGCTACACAATGAGCCACTTCCTGCGGCCAGCGGGCGAGCAAGGACAGCTCGGCTGACACGCGAGACCGCTCACTTATCTTACAATCGCTGTAACCCAATTTAAGCCTTATTGCGACATTCCTATATGTTGTACCTTTCCGCAGCTTTGAGCTTTGGTACAAAGCCTGCGTGATCGGCTAAGGCTTGGCGTTGTGCTCACCGAATTAAACACCCACGAAACAGTTTTTAACACCCATTTTCACTTTCTATTTGGATTGTAATACTTAAAATTATTTATTTGTAAATCTAATTAATAATTTAAATTTTAGATGTTATTCGTATTCTTGTCAATAATCCCAATAATATAAATAGTTCTATAATGTTCATATTTAATATATTATTATATAATTTTATAATGTATAAATTCTCAAAATAAAGTGCACCAATCAATACTGAAAGAGACTGAATCCCACGACACAGGACTTATCCTAGTGTGGGATACAGGGCTCACTAATTGTAACATTATGTGTAAAATAATGTTAGTCTGTGTTATATTTTTTTGTAAATGAAATAAAATTATTATTCAAAAGATGTAAACAAGACATATTAGGCTCTTAATATTGCAAGTAATATTATAACGTTTATAACAAACGTAACAGAGCATACGAACACTTTTCTGCCCCACTGATTCTAACGCACAGACGTTCTATACCAGCTATCGTGATCTGGTAAACGACCGTAACTGTTATGAAATTGAAGTCTCGATGGGATTTAATTACGTGTATAATTAAATCTCACGGCTGATAGTCATCGAGTGCAGGAAGCAAGAATCGCGGGAAGCGAATGCAGGGTATCTGGTGATGTGTAGAGCTATAGAGCTGGTATCCCTACCAGCTCTATTGCTGACCGCAGCTGACCTCGTGCCAATTACCCGCCCATTAGCGCACCGAGCACAATACGGGGCTATTAAGCGGATGTCCAGCTCGGCCTACCAGCACCCGCTCAATTTGCATTTGTTTAGAAATAGATGGCCATTGCGCATCCACCAGCTTTGTATATCACCTGTACGTACTTACGCTAATCCCTCCCGCAATGTGTCGATGCTTTTAAAACGAAATCCACGCGGTTAACCTAATCGCTTCATTGTTTTGTACGCAAATTCAAAACATGAATTATTACCGGTTTTTAATCCTGTGGTACGCGGCGCCAACGCCGTTATGGAAACATCTAAATTATTCTCAAACAATAAAAGCTTGTTAAAGTGTTGTTTGATCCCACTTCGTATTAAACTCAATTGCGTGTGGAATTGTTGAACATGGTACGAGATTGGTTTTAATTATCAGGTATATCGAACGACCAAACTGAGATCAACTATATAGCCTCGATTACAACGACACAATAGATTTTGTTCATCACATTTATCCTGTGATTATATAACAATATCTTAACTGTCTAAGACATAAAACAATTTTAAAGGTAGTAAATTTTTACGTTGACCCTAATCGTTTATAACAATGTATAAGTCGTATTATTTAGTCCGGCTTTGTGAGCCAGGGCATTTTTAAAGGCATATTTTTGGAGAACTTACGTAACAATCATTACCATACCAAAAGCTTGGCATTCCAATTCAAAGTCACGCAACTCGTATTATGGGCATTATAATACAAGAGAGGAACACACGCGTTCCTTCGCTCTAATTTTATCGTCGGCGTAGACGAGACGAATTTAGAAAACTCGAGTGGATTAGACTGGGAGACGTCATTTTTTTGGGTTAAATCGAGGCGTGGTGTTGTACCGACCCACTTGTCGAATTCTCGAAGCTACTTTAGGCTTTCTAGATATTAAATTTTGAGCAATGTAATTGATAATATAATAGAATTCGCACTCTAGCTCGCTTCACTCTAATTTCAAATACTTGTATCGCGGATTCCAATGACAAACATATTCGGAATCAGATTTTTCTTTTCTCGGGCATAAAATATACTCTGATGAGAACGTTGAAGACAAAATTTGCTCTCCTGTCTGCAATCGAAACCTCGATCTATAGTCTCATGAACTCAACTCATGAGTTTATGGACTTGATGACTACTTTGATTTAAATTTATACCAAAGCGTGGCAAAGGTGGAGTCATTTAACGAAGAAAACAAACAGAACAAACGAGAAATGGTAATGACAAATGGAGCTGTGTGCTTTATCAGCGCGGTCGGAGCTGAGGAGAAAAGATATCGCCGTTTGCTAGGCGAAGGGAAACGCCGGCAATGTCGTTAGCAAGCCCCATCCAACTGATATCTGCGCCACCCTCTCGCCTCTTGCCACACCGGAGATAACTATTTTTGCTTTATCGATGATATTGCAAACTGCACAACTTTTGAAGTGGTTATTTTGCAGTCGGACTAGTCAACGGGCCTTATCTGGGGCGACCGTAATAAAATCTGCCTTTTGATTTCGCTCTTTTGAATAATATTTTTTGCAAAAACGGGAGACTAGAATAGACGCAGGCTGCGAATAAAAAGTTGGTCTTACACGGGCGAATACAGGCTACATAAGTACCTTAAGACTTTTGTCTGGCCGTGGCACGACGCCAGTCGCAAAGGCACCTTTCTTGGTGTTTCGTACAATAGGCAGAGATAGCGACGTCGTCTTTTACTGAAATATATTGTCCCGAGTCGCACACTCCGCGCCCACACCCGGTGCTGATATGCAAATAAGCTCCAGAGAGATCGTAAACCGTTTCATATCTGATAACGTAATTCGGAGCAAAGTATACCGAGTAATACCCAGACTATAACTTGGCTAGTTAATATTTGTTGTAGGGCTCCTGGTAATCCGAAGCTGTTCTAGATATTCTGTAAGTTAGAAATCGTAACTGATATAAGTTGCGAAGTTAGCTTGCGTGTTCCTAGTTTAGGGAGCATTTTATCATAGCTGAATGGCCCGGCTCGTGACAAATGTTCGCGATAACCCACCGCGTTGTACCCACCCGGGCTCTACTACCTGCGTCGCCTATCGGAAGACAGAAATCTCGGACCTCTTCTTACTTATCTTTCGTAATATGTTATTCAAGAGAAAGTCGGACGTTTGTAGCCACAGGGCATCGGTTAGTGATTGTTACTTTATGCGTTGTATTAATACAAATGTTGGATAATATTAGTTTAAGGATGATATAGTAACTATATATTAATAGCATAGTCCATATAATAGGCAAGAAGAAAGGTGTAAAAATATTTTTACTTCAAAGACCGTACAATAAATGCAAAGCAGGTAGCAAGAGATTTTTCCATCTACAGAAAACTTTTACAAATCTCTGGAGACGTTGAATATTATTGACTCGAATGCAGGAAAACGCAGTTGAAAATCAAATCGCTTTACCATTTCACCAAGCGCATCAACACTTGGTTACGAATATCTCAAATTCTCGACTGCAAGCACAGATTTGACAGAAAGCTGTGGCTGCATAATGGCATTACCGCAGGTACTCTCCCAGGTAGCACCTGACACGTACAAATATTCCCACAACAAATGTACCACATTCTGTGGCCATTTCTCATACATTCAACTGTTGTAACATACTGCACATTAATATAAACCGACATACATATTCGATTTAGTATGATTTCATGGGTTTTTTATTTATTTTGACTCCGCAAACTTTGTGAATTTAGCCAGTAGCGTGTGTGAATAAAAACTGTAAAACGGTGTATTGATTTCAATGTACTTAAGTGAAAAAATACTAAAGAATAATGAAAAGATAAATTCGTTAGTAATGTAATTGTTAAGTAATTATTGTGTTATAATAAGTATTGTTAAAACCCTTGGCATTTAGTTTACTAGAAGCAATTTAGACATTCAGCCATCCTACACACAACCCACAATTATTCGAGTAGTGAAAGTGAAATGGACAAAGTAAATCACAAATTCAATTGCGTCTTTTGACATCTCCAATTCATAAAATTATAGCCACGGGGCCTGAGGGTGGGAAGATGGCCGCCTAGTTTGGCGTGGTAATTATAATCCACTAAATAATATCAATTATTACTGGTTGTGAGTGAAATAAATTAAAACGATCGCACATCATACTTTAACGATATTATAAAAAGACATGACATTCTTTAGCGATATTATAGTATAAAAAAAAATCTGTACATTTTTTAAAATTGTTATATTATTTTATAGTACCTAATGGTATTCCTCACTAGTTACGCGCTAATTGAAGTAAATAGTATAGTACTTAGTTTCATCAAAACCGGAGCTCCCTCGACTTTTTATAGGCTTGCCTCAGTCTCTACCTGGCTCACAGCGAGGGGTGCTCGAGGGATGATAATGAAAATAAACTGGTATCGCCACATGTGGCTGTTGCCATTTGGCATGCGGGCAAGAGTTTGCATTGGATCGATAATAATATCAAAACTTTCTATGCCTTGATTTATTTTTGGTTCAGGATTTATTTGAATTCGCGTTGTTGATTAGCACCTACCTACCTTTATCTATGGTTAAGTAATAAAGTTACCAGAAGAAATCTTCCTATAAAATCTATAATGAATACTGATCGTATTTTAATGCCAAAACCAATTTACCGACATTTTTGTCCGTAAAGTTATTAATCAAAGCTTTCTACCATATTTCAAACTCTTCGAGCCATCTTAGGACATAATAATGCAGCGTAATGCTATACCCTTCATTTTTTTAATTCGTCGAACGTTTCTATTTTATGGCCCCTCATTTGGAAGCGTCAACACAAAACAAAAAAAAATTGTAGAGCTGGCTACGTTGTATTCGGCTGTATCGAGAAACGTGGCATCGGCGCACACGCACGCTATAGAAGCCAGTTGAGCAAGTTTGTGAGGGACGCGGGCGCGGCGGCTCTGCCCCCTGCCCCTGCCCCTGCCGCCGGCAGTGCCCCTGACGAGTGTGCCGCGAGTGCACGCGACAGCGCTCGACTCTCAAACGGCCAGCGCCGACGCGTCCCAAGTAAACACCACAACTCGGTAGTGTTGTTACACTCTCCCACTTTACAACCGGTTCCCGCTGTCGACGTGATATGCCTTTGTGATTTTTATCGTGATCGCTGTGCTCTGACTCTCAGTCAGGAATAATTTGTGTGTTTTTGTGTTACCAAAATTGGATTTTTTCTGCCCTCATGACCCGGGAGTTGGAAAAGGACCGTAATTGGATTACAGCGCGGGGAATATTTTCAAGTGGTAAGTGTCCACTGTTCTCTAAATAAATTCGAGCCGTTAGTAAATTGACGGTCACAGGCACGACGCTTTGTGGAGGCGGCACAAACAAAACCGAATAGGGGAGCGAAGGAGAGAGCGTGCATTGTTGACACAGGGCAAGTAACTAGCGAGCGTGGCTCGAACGCTCTACTCGCAACACA
Organism: Lomographa bimaculata; assembly: GCA_948107665.1. Lineage (NCBI taxonomy): Eukaryota > Metazoa > Arthropoda > Insecta > Lepidoptera > Geometridae > Lomographa > Lomographa bimaculata. Next base: position 12,087,560 of record OX403586.1, on the reverse strand, counting down.
AATCCTCTACTCGAAACGGTGTAAATTGATCAGTCAAAAGCTTACTGTTATGACCTCTTTTTGTTCCACAATCGTTTACAATAGCAGTTTTGAAATAACGGAGCCTGTTAATTGGAAACAGTTTAGCCATTTCATTACACTGTTTTGATCAAATTATAAATAACCGATATTTCAATGGACTGAAGAGCAGGTACTCGAACTGTTCTACTATCTTAATGACCGATTTCTTGATAAATTATGAGTAATTAGAAATGAGGTACTCTCTCATTTGTGTAATTAGACCACACACGCGAATTGAATCATTTATAGAAAGTCGATAGAGATAAGGAATGTAATATTTCATTCTTGCAATGTAGAGTAAGGAACAAGTTCATAGGACGTTTATCAAACATTTGATAAATTAACACTACAAACCTGATACCTACGCACTTTGGATACGCAATAATACCAATGATGAAGGAGATGTTTTGTCATTGAATAATACGCAACGTACCAAAAAGCTACCTAGCTTTAGCTTTTAGCTAGGTTGGAAGGGAAAATTGTACCTACTCTAAAAATAGACGTCCTTTTTTTTTTTATTCTAGGTTAGCTTTTATCACACCTAATGAAAAGTGAAGAAAAAGCACAAAATTTGCCGAACACTAAAGTGTTAAATATGTATGTGTACATTTTGGTGGATATGCGCCCATTTATTGTAGAAGAACTCAACGTCTTACTTTGTCTTCTACTACGCCTTATATCATATTTTATTTCTACCAGGAAAATAAGTCGTGCGTCGGTGTTTTGCTGGTACGACTAATCATCCATAATTTATCTGATCTAATCAGTTAAATTTAATCACTGACGCAACAAGAGCTAAGTGTATCGAAAACAATACACTGCACACTTCTACTTTAAAATACAATATAAAAATATATATAATATACATTTCCTTATATTTTATTTTAAATGTTTAAACAGCGATTGCTACCTTACACATATATGAGTTCCTCATTCATCTGATTTCTTGTTTATAAATAGAGTAAATACTAAAATAGTAAGACAGTTTAACAATAGCGATGAATGAAACATTATCAACATCCTGGCGTAATTACGCATGCGTCATGTGTCTTGATAATGAATGCGGAGTGGACATAGGGTTGGCCTTATTAAAATTTGGTCACTTGGGAAATCTTCAATTAAGGAGAGTATGCTGACGCTGAAGTTTACCGAAACATCGTCGCACCAACAAATATTTACCTAGTCTTATAAGTTATTTAAAAACTATCTTGTGTTATCAATTAAAATGAGAATATCGTCGCGGTGAAGATAACACATACCAACCCTGAATTAACTAAAATAACAGATGCGGCGCCACAAACTAAACGTTGACTAATAATTGTAGCAGAGGCCAATGGGTCAGCACTCTGAAGGCCTATTTAAGCACGAATTGTCATGAGGTGTCGCCAGTTTAATTTGGTTGAGCGTAATGCCGACTCCCACGTCTGTCATCAAAAACTCTTATAAAAACACTACCTACATAGGCGACTAGCATAATCGTTCCCAAAAAGGTAGTGTTTGTGAAATACTGCCGGTTATGCAACACATCAAATTATGGCATCAAATTGTAGAGTAGATTATATTTTACAGAAATATATTTTAAGTAATATAGACTCATTGATTTCTTGCATAAAACATAAAAAGAAACCTAATAATAAAAAACCATTGCATTTAAGAATGATCGATAAACAGATTTCAAAAAAAAAATTTGTTGTACTCCAAAAATAACAATCAATCATAACCGTATAAACGAGTGTCAGTCGGGAAAAGAAATTAAATTCGGAAATAAACAAAAGGAATTCAGAAAATAAAGTACATAGAAAAAAAAGGCGCAAGATTTTGTAAATTTTCAGTTCGCATAGAGGGCTTAGAATTGTTGTTTAGGCATTATGTAAAAATACATAAACACTACATATAAACAATGATAAATATGAACATGAATAAATTAATGAAAACTCGGGGTCGACGTTGAGAAAAACGATAACTGTTTGATTCGATTATTTTAAAGTATTTTTCAGGTTGGGATAAGAGTAAAGCTGGTAAAGCTTTGCAAGGAGATATCATAAAGGATATCTTAGTATATATCTAAGTATCATATTATATGTACAAAAATGAGCCAATTTTTATAATTTGTTAATGTTCAAATCAAAATTTAATTTTGCCAACTTTAGCATTCAGCAACATTGACCCCGAGTCTAATATCAGCATTTAAGGTTATTCCTCGCAATTTAGGATTTGATCAACCACGCCCACTTTAAAATACTCCCTGATTGCGATTACCTAAGCGACAAAATATATATGTGGATACATTTTATGTTATGGAAGTACATTATATAATTATATGCGAATCCGGTGAATCAACGTTCAATTATTAGGCATGCCTGTTATGCATGACTAAAAGAAAACTACATGTACACCCATCGCACTACAATAGTCACTAACTACCTACTGCTGATACTACTATTATGCTTCTACTAATCTAGGTTTTACCTTGTCTAAACTAGTTTTTAGGGATCCGTACTCAAAGGGTAAAACGGGACCCTATTACTAAGACTCCGCTGTCCGTCCGGTATTCCATGAAACGTGATAGTTAGACAGTCGAAATTTTCACAGATGATGTATTTTCTGTTGCCGTTAAAACAACAAATATTAAAAAACAGAATAAAATAAATATTTTAAGGGGCTCCCATACAATAAATGTGATTTTTTTCCGTTTTTATAGATAATGGTACGGAACCCTTCGTGCGCGAGTCCGACTTGCACTTGGCCGGTTTTTTCATTTACTTTTTATCGTACCATCAGCTTAGTGACGATGTGATTGAGGATTGTAAACAAGCTAGGTCTACTCTAGAATGACTGGCTCTCAATGATAGATGCCGGAACATATTTTTTTGTGATCATGGCAATAGATTTTTATACTTGAGTTCGCTGCTATTTTATACATACTATCACTCTTATCATTAGGTATTGAAAAAAGCATAATAAAAATAAAAACAAATATCATTTACAAAATCTATCAGTTAAGGTAAGTAAATAATAACTCCGTTTTGGTAACGAATTTGATTAGGTTAATATCAGTTATTTACTTTCATAAAAACGTTCATAATGATAGATTTTTTATCTTTGATAGGCTAGCACTTGACCACTATCTTACTTATGCATAGTGGAGTTCTTTATATATGAAAATGTAGAGATCCGTGTGAAATTTTTAGCTGTCTTAAATAAATCCAAATGATGTAAAACATTTTATCGGTTAAAAATTCTATACAGTCATTTGTACACACTAAAATACCCATTTGATAAACAAACGGTATAATTATATCCACCTACACATCGCAACTTTGATGGTACAAATTGATGAAAATATACTACATACAGTCTAAACCATAACTAAATACTATGTATAGTAATATAAATATAGTAATATAAATACACGCGAACGGAACCGCAGCGCAAAGCTAGTAAAATAATAAAATTATAAAGCACATCAGTTACATTCTAGGCCGTGCTTACCACTCACATCTCACATCTTCAGTTACACACTGGACTAATTTTACATAATAATATTGTAAAGATAGCAAAGCAATATACTAAATAATCAAAAAACACGACTTGGAAGCAAGTGAACTTACTAACCAACTTAAAATGGTTATAGATCCTAAATGGTCCTTTAAAGTGAAAAATGGTATTAGAAATATAATAAATATATATAGATGATTTTCGACGATATGTAAATTAAAACAGTTCGTCAACTTTTTTTTTTCACATTATGGCGTTTAGTTGTAGCCATATTGAATTTTGAGTAATGTCATGTCTTTAGTGACACTTAAGGCACTTAAGGGCAAGATAAAGACAAATCGATTGACGTAAGTATCATTAAACTCAGCCAACGCGTTTAGTCTCTAGAAAGCCACAAAGGAACAAACCAACATACATAGGCCGACAAACAAATTACCCCCTTTTGAGTCGCGCAGTAAAAAGGACACGTTAGAGCACGCGTTACTCGGCGTTACCAAACTTTTCCTGCCTTAAGTTGGAATAGTTCAAATGCATGTAATATCAATAATGATCGAAAGTTATCAAACAAAATACAGATTCCGATTTAAAACTACCTACCACAGTTACAATATCAAGTACCGGAAAGAATGCGAAGAAGTAATGAATCAACCTGGGCAGGGCAAGAAACACAAAAGAAGTACAAAACAACAGTTCCTACGTCATTATTAATAAGGTAGATTAGATATCAGACAGTATAATCATTAAATAAACGTGAACATGTTCTATGCAGAAATCTCTTTTCTTAAAATATGTTTTGGTGTAACGAATGTCTCCATAGCGATATTTATTTATGTTTTTATATTTAGTTGTATAATTTATTAGGGAAGTATCGGGAATAACATGATGACCCCCATATTTACATTGCAAAAATCCGTTCGACATTTTCATTTCAAAGTACCGTCACGTTTCCAACATTCTATCTCTATCAGATGTCATTTGAAAGCTACATATTTCAGAACGCGACATCGCTGGAAGCGGCTATAAATCGTGCGTTGATATGAAAAAATGTCGCGAAAACTGTCTTTTATCGTCTTAGGGTAAACCTCTGTAACGCCCTTACCCCGGTATGTTAACTCGTCGTTTGTGGGTATGGATTTATTCATTTCACCCGTCAAGAACCGCAGCTTCCCCAAGTGCGTGGGATCGTGTAGGTCTTCGTCACGATATGAGGGCTCGGATGTCAACCGCGGCTGCGTAATTACAGCCTTATCTTATTTATGCCACGAACACAGTCCCCCGCTCTGTAATCCTGTCCAGAAAGCCTGAAGCCAATCACACTAATGTGAAAATACAATATTTAAAAGCAAGCGTGTTTTATATAACTCTGGTAAATATTTAACGCGAGTGAGACGGCCGACACTCACAGCTCATGTTACCTGAGCGGTAAACAACACGGTGACTAGGTACCAACGCTAACCTGCTATATTAAATATTCATCGAACTATGAGTATACCTTCACACTTTTGCTTTTTGCGTCCACCGTCTTGAGTTATTCCGTACCCATGATAATATATAATTCTGCTGTTTGAAACCCGAATATTTTGCATACCTATGTTTCGAGGGATAGTCCGAGTTCGATTTTAATACATGTTTGATAAAGGTTCCATTCGGTGTTCAAGGGCATTTGAATAAATGTCTACGTTCTATATGTATGAAAAGGTATAACAGAGTGTTACGCCCTATGTCAAGTGACCGCACGTTTGTTTAGCCCAGCAGTTGTACCGTTAGTTCGAGCGGCGATAAATTGCAGGTTCGAAACGTAATATATCGCCGCGGCAAATGCAACCAGCTTGAATATTGTAAATGTTACAATGCAGAGTAGGTAGGCAGCGTACTCCCAAAACAGCAACGCAATCCCGAACAGATGGATAGAACAGCAAAGTAACGTTGGCACAGAACCCCCTCGCGATCCTTTTGTGCAACATCTGCGCAATTGTGCACCAGCACGCCTCCTTTTACATGAAACTCTCTACCCTTTGAGTAATAACGCTGCTTAACGTCATATGCAAATGTTGCCTAGTGGCACACATCTGCACAATCCGGCGAATAAACAGTAAGGACTTGATAGTTGAACACAAAGCAAGTAATGGGCTTTGTGAAACTTTATATGGCACTAACGCAAGCTGAAACTTTACATGACTAAAAAATACTGAGGCTAAGTTAGATGAAACAGTGATTGAAAGCTATTTTATCCATTTGCGAAAGTCGCATTATTAACTATCTTCCTATGTTATGTGTGAAAAACGATTCAATACAATAGAATACCTACATAAATGTATTCCCGAAGAGTTATGAAAATAATTCTGAGTTATCCGTGACCGGGCTTGTAACTCAGACCAACATGTTGCTCTGAAGCTTGTAACCATTACATTACAAAACTCGTTTCACCGCTTATACTTATAGTATTACCTACTATTCATTCTCCAATATAATGGTACTATGTGTAGATAAATTGCTAGTCCATTCAGACCAAAGATTATAAAACCAGACCTAGTAATTTTTTTATGCTAGATAGGCAAGCATTTGACCGCTAGCGAAAGTGACAATGCGGCCGAAAATGGAACATGCTTGCCTAGAAGGAACCTATTCACTAGACTTGAATATAAACATACCTGCCATTATTACAAAACTTACGTCAGTTATAAATTATAAGCCTTGATGTGAGTCTAATATAATATTTATAACCTGTTCTGTAATAACTATCTATAATGTTTACGATGGAAATTAAATGTCTAGATAAAAACGTTAACGACAATAAACTATTTTGATCACGATATAAAACATACAAAAGGTGTATGTATCGATATAAGATATCGAAACGGTCGGCATCAGATGGCCTCTAGACGATCGTGTTTTGCTTCTCACGATTACGAAGACATTTTAAAAATAGAAAAAAAAATGTAATGCGAAGTCCTGTCCAACCAGTGCGGGAGGATGCAGTTGCGTGCATCAAGCAGGCATTCGTCTCCGTGTGACCGAGAACTCACCACACTAGTATATGCGTGCAGCAAACTACCTACAGTCATTAACAATTTATATTATTCCAGTTTCGTTTACTTGACAATTTGAATTCGAGAAGATGTATTTAAATATACTTATAATAACAATACGGGCTAAGCTTAGGCGATAACAACTAGGAGGTCTGCACATCTGCAGACACTAACAAAACCGCTGACATTTGAAACTTAATAGGTATATTTTATTTCTATCTTTGAAAGACCCGATTCAATACGAACAAAGAATATTAATTTCAACCTAAATTTCAGGCCAATTAATAGATAGCAAAAATAATATTATTTACGGCGTATATTTTCTTATCACTTTCTGATAGCTTTGTTGACTCGGACAATATAATTATACAAACAAAATATGTACATACCGAGATTTCTAAGCCGCTTAATTAATGGATACTATGAATGCCCCGAGAGGTCATTTATGTTAATTTTATTAGCTTCTTCGTTTACGGTATTTTGAGACATACCTATTTGAAAATTATTTAAAACTAATATAATATTAACACATCCAATAGCATAACTTACATAATAGTATCAATCCTAATGTCATTTAATAAAATTAGAATATGTATGAAGGTATGAAATGAAGGCTCACGACTTCCGACCTTATGTCTACCGTAATACTTACCTACCTACTTGTAAACCGAGTTAAACCGAGTTAGGACTGCAGTCTCGGTCCAGTAGCGCCACTTTGGAAAAATAAATATCTGCACTGCGTAACGCAAAACAAAGAATCGAAATTTCGATCTGCGCAAAAGTACTATAATAAAGTGTTAGGTACAGGATTTTCAGAATACAAAGCATTTCAAACTAGAGCTTGTGGATTAGACAAACGTGTTAATGGTTGGTGATAAATGTAGCCGGCATTAACCCAGTTTATCTAATATGCATACTCGGGGAATTAAATTTGTTTTGTATTCAAACAATTTTGTAACACTTTTTTATGTCTGATAGGTTAGCGTTTGACCACTATCTCACCTGATGGTAAGTGAAGCTGTGACTAGTAAAGTCTGCGCTCACATAGAACCAAGCTGTATTAGCGCAGGCTACCTACTGGCGCTCCACTCTTGTAAAGTATCTTATCATCCTAACATTTTTCATACATTTGACGCTCAAACGTATGAAGAATTTGGTTTGTGAATTAATTAATGTTTATTTTAATTTTGTTATACCTACCTACGAGTACAACGATTTATTAATTTTGTTACAGAACGGAGAGAAAGGCGCGGGAAGATGGCGTGCGTGGAAAGGAGAGACTAAAACAAAATGGCCGTTGCCCGTGCGGTCCTCGTGTTGCTCGCATCCACGGCGCAGGCCTGGATGCCGGACGCGAACGCAAGAATATACGTCAAACAAGGTAAACACAATTATAATAATCAGTTAATATCGGGCTTTCCCTCGGGTGGTAAAACATAAGATAGGTACCTATTGTAATTTTACTGTGGTTATGAGATAGCTCACAGTTCTACCCAAGTAACTGCTAAGATGCACTTATTCGAGGCGATTTCAAAATGTATATCTGTTTGTATCTTAAGATTGTTTACCTGTAGATGAGTAGTGCCCCCACCCATATTGGCTAAAAGAGCAAGGTAATTGCCGTGCTCGCTATCAGTCTTGACTTCCGAGTAAGGCAACACGTCGCGGTTAATCGTATTTTTCAGCAAAACAATTGTGATTAAGACACTGCACAAACTACGCAGGCACTGTGAGAGACGAGAGAAAAATAATTTCAAGCGTAAGTAGCGTACTGTGGAAGAGATCGCAGCGTGATGCATATAAACATGCTTATTTATGTGGAGAGGTTCTAGTTCGCTATTAAAAACAGTGTTATTCAGCTATAACTAAGTAGGTACTCTATTTATTCCAAATCACTGGTTCCACAACATAAGCCTACTAATATGAATTTTAACGCATGCTCTAATCACATAAATATTATTTTATAAATAAAAGGAAAGATCAAAAGAAACTTAATAAATTATTAAACTTATGAACCTATACCTTACTACCTACTTACTCGAGCACCGTTATTTTTCCCATGCAACTGAATCTGCAGGTGCATGATATACGAAGAAACTTATGGGGTAGGTACATACCAATGTACGCGATTTCGGTAGATTGCGACGCCACGTGAGAATCTCACTACCGATTGTTATGAAATCGCAAACGTTCATTGTTGTTTAATCGTTTTACAATAGGAGCATTGTTCGTTTGATCTGACAAAAACAGATTTCTATAGATGTCTGGGACTATCATACGTTAGACAGACATAATATTTCGGAATTCCATGAAATTCACCTAATCTTAGCATTTGTAAGAGGATTTGGTATCAATCCATTTTAAGTAAAACGAATAATGGACCCATTATTTATTAGAAAAAAAAACAGCCTGCCCTCCCCTCCTACCCCACATTTAAATAGAAGAAATACTTCTACATTTTGTGAAATTTTAGCTTTTCTTGAAAATATAAAATAGTAATAAATTGGTTAAGACCAACACAAATATAAATATTTAACTGATGGTTTTGCGCAGCCTCAAGAATACAACCAACTTAATATAACCAAGGAAAAAAGTAACTTATATTAGTAAAAAAATTGTTTGAACTGCCGGTTGGCGTAGTTAGTTGCGATTCTGGCTTTTAAGCAGCGGGTATTTTGGGCTACTTCCCAGTGTGAGCACAAATTTTTTCCCCAAGGACAATTCTGGTTCTGGGTGAGAATGTGTCTATCTGATTGTTTCCGGCAACCACGACACGAGTCTTCAAATTTTGTGTGGGGATGTGAGCGTGAAAGCGTTTGAATCGGTTTGTTTATAACTTGATCTTTCCACACGTTCCTGAAAAAAAGGGGTTTTGACAGAAAGTCGTAAGTAATTCCATAAGGGTTCCTTTCAAAAATTAAACCTAAAGATGCATTATAACGTTGGAAGCAAAACTGATTCCATACATTGCATATACTTTCAACAATCAGACAGCCTATTGTTTCATTATATAAATATAGATAGTTTTTCTTTTATGTTTTGGTAAAACCCAAGTGTTCAAAAATCTATCTATATTTAAACCTACGCAATAAATAAACCAAGGAACATATTACTCTTTGCGATAAGTTTTCTTTCGCGCATTTTTTTTCACAATGTCTCTTTGTACGCGTCAGGAATAAAACACGTTTCTATCTCGTTTTTCGTTTATTGAGTATTTCACAGAAACGCCAAAAAGTTCCCATATCAGTCGAGAACATTGAATACTAACGCGTTCACAACTATAAAGTTTAAGATTATCGGGGCGTCCTGCGCAAGTTTTAATGAATTGGTTTGTTACAGGCGATGAAACTTCAGAACAGTTCGTGGGCAACGCGACGGCTCCAGACCACTTCCGCATCTTAGACAAAGATGACTTCTCTATCATAGTTGGCGGAAGGTAAGAACTTTTCACTGCCTATTGTGAACTTTTTGCGTAACTTAAGTTCGAATTTGAGAAAAAATGAATGTTGAATTAAATTATATAACTGCACGGCTAGTTGCTTAGTTATTTATTTTTTTGCTACAATATACCTACTTATTCCTACCAATAATATTTATCTCAATATCGAGTTACTTGTACTTTTAAATCTTACGCCATACTTATGTTCTTTTTTTCAACTATTTATTTTGATAAGCAAGCCTATAAAGTTTTATGATGTTTGACAGAACCATAAAAATGCAATAGATATTTCATGGACAATAGATTTTCTTTACAAAGTGACACGACATGCATTTTAACTTCGATATATATCGATATAAAAAAAATTGGGTGAAGCGAAATAAAATAAATGCTTGGAAAGAGTATAACGTTTAACCACTATCTCACCTGATGGCAGAAATGATGCGGTCGAGGGTAGTACTCGGTAGTAGGTACGTTCGCTAGAGTCGGAATTAGCTTCTAATAACAGCTGCTGTAACATTAACTACAGTACTACTAGTTGGTAAACTACGACTTGGTTACTGCTAGAGTGGATATTATTACTACAGAGGACAATCCCAATTGCCAACAGATATACAAAATTATTCATACATTGATACATCATGTATCGATGCTAAACGAATTGTTTTATTTTGCAGAAACACAGTGTACAACCTCAGCCTGTACGACTTGTCAGAGAATATTGATCAGGTGTGTAATTTTACCTAATATAAGCAAGCATTTATATTTGACTACCTTAATCTCTGCAGGAGTAAAACGGAAGGTGCGGCCGAGGATGTAGCATATTCACCTAAAGGTTACTCACTCTAGACTTATATAGTCTTACATATTATACTGGGGAACAAAGACACGGGCAATGTACGAAACAAACACCGTAGGTTGATATGCATTTTTCATATCAGCAAAAAATATAGCTTCTTGGCACGTATTGCACTTTGCAACATTACTCAGTAACATGCAGTGATTTCGCACTTCGTATCTACAACAAACTGGGTTGAGTAAACACGTAGAGACTGTTCAACACCAGGAGTTGCCAAGTCACTATCATAAGGAACCATAAACTTATCGTGAGTTAGATAAGAAAAAAATATGGAACGTTGACACAGCTATCTAACAGAGGAACTGAAACCAGGTACTCCAGATTGATAGAGGCGATTATTTTTTGATTAAATCTGGTCAGCGATAGCTACCGTTTACCGGTTGGTGACCCAGTCAAGCATCAATGTAACCCTTAATAGGTATCGCACTCTACAACAGGTTTATGTATCTAATCTTACGCAAACAACGACGGCACCCCATTCCTTCTACTGCACTTACTGTTTATTCTTAGTTACGACCCATTTCGCCCGGCGTGTACTGTTTATTTTCTAAATCACGTTGGTTTTATTTACAATAATATCTGCACCATGCTCTCCGCATTAACATTTTAAACGGTCGAGTGCTTTTACCATGAAGCGCGTTAGTGATTCACGTGGTTACGTAACATATTGAAGTGCATTATTGCGAAAGATAAAGCGCTTTATTTATCTACTCAATTTATGCACTCGCCCTCCCACATATTATAACAACAAATCGGTAGCATAAATATTTATTTCACACGACATAAAAATATAAGGCGCCCGTACATAAAATACACAGCTGAAAGGAATAAAACAAAAGAGAAATAAAAAAATAATAGACGCGGTAGTAAAACATTTTCTCGTCTACTAACGGCGCTGAACTTCAATCTGGCTCTCGTGAGAGCAAAATATATAATTCATTCGAGGCTACGATTAATGGCATCACAATCTGCGCATGAAATAAAAATACGATGCGGACGGACATAGGGCCGGACCAGCTTTTGGCTCGTAGCCAGAAATCGCTAACGTTTCACTCATCAAAAAATGTTCTGTTTATTTATACTGCAGGCGTAGCATGGCATTTTATGGAATTACGTTCACCGTTCACTGGAACTAAAACTATGATTTATTTAAGGTATATTTATTTACGCAAATAACACAAATCTTCTTTAAACAAATCCAACCCACAAAAAGGTCATGAGAAAACTGAACCACAGTTTTGGTGTAAATTATTTGATAACTAACCTTAATTCTTTCATTAAACAAGCGCTCCGTTTTAGCGCTGTTTTAAGTTTGTTATTTAAGCTGCTTTAAATTAAAATTGTAAACAGAAACTGGACCGTTAACCTCAGGTTAATGCAAGCTTATGATTTTAGGAAGCTATAAGTTGGGGCGAAAAGCTCGTTGATTGCTTTCGAGAAGCAAAAAGAAGCAGAGAAAAAAAAAGATAAGTTTCCGTGTCAAGCTGATGTTTAAATTACTCGTCACATATTAGAGCTGACCGGTCGAGCGCTGAATTATTCAAGCGCAGCGGCAGGGCGTCCACTACGCGTCGTCCGAATACTAATCGACCCTACATGGTTACTTTTCTTCGACTCCTCTGCCACGTACGGCTTTTTGTTACTAACACCATTTTGAATTAAATCGTAAAATTAGTTTGCTGCGAACGTTCGTACATTATGTAGGATGCTATGTTTCTGCGTAAATAAATACATAGCTACTAAGCGTAGTCGCACGTGCGTCGTCTATCATTCACGAGCAGTCGGATTTGGAGATCGCTATCTTGTCTTAAACAATCGGTTCTGATGGAAATAACATTTTATTACCTGCGTATCTTTATGTAAATATGGAGTTAAGAATTCAAAACGTTATTCATGTAAGCGTTTGTTTTTATTACCATAATCATAAAACCTCAAATCCGAATATTTTTTGTTCACAGCGAATAGAATGGCAATCTACAGATGCCCATAGAGAGCTATGCCAGCTCAAGGGGAAATCTGCTGACGAGTGCCAGAACTATCCTCGCGTGGCTGCGCGATCTCACGGCAGGCTTTTGGTTTGCGGGACAAATGCATTCAAGCCACTGTGCAGGCGGTACGCCAGAAATCCCGCGAACCACCATCTTGAAGAGTTCGACGGTTCCGGACGCTGTCCTTACGACCCGCAACACAACTCTACCTCAATTTTCACTGGTACGTATTTATGAACCAAAAAGTCATCGATTAGCTTAACAAACTCTCGTGCCCAACATCCCATTACACTCTCCATAGCACTTGATGAGGCTTTTTGTGGTATTATGTTCACACGGTACGTTAAGTGGTTACGTCTCATGAACCTGCAACCTCATTTGTACTAGTTCCTCTACTTAAATGTCACCGATGTATCATTTAACCTTTATTCCACCGCTTCCTGGATGCCTTAGTGAACACACATTGTGAAGATGATCTAAAAACTAAGCACGAAGCTGCGCTTACTCCGGCCGTAGAGGGGTTGCGCGAAGCACGACCGAGCCAAGACCCCGATACCGATCGATTTATTACCTTTACCGTTAAATACAACAGCAGAGTAAACTAAATACAAGCTGCTTTAGCAAATGTTCAGTATTTTCAATAATAAAGAAAATTTCTAACGACGTGGCACAAACACGGCACATTCGAATCGCGATCTGAAACATGCCGTGTGTTATGTAAACAGCATTGTATATCATGTAGATATATCTATTTTTTTTATAAATGGGTTTTATTACTTTCATACTGTTTTAGCTCGTATAATGATTATTTGACATGTAGTTATGTTCATTATTTTATGAGCTTCATTCAGTAATTAGTGCAAAGAAACTCAGCTCTTATTTCACAAAAAATTCCTGTGCACCTTTTCTAATTACAACTGTACCTGTAGTAACACAAATAAACTACACGATACCATAATTTTTGCTCGTCTCCGTTCATGGTAATTAGTCAATACCATTAGTCAATGGACATCGGAAGTGTTTTTTTTATCATATCACGAATGGGATTTTTTTTTAAAGATGCTATTTTGTTTCTGGATGCAGTATTTTACTTTTAGATACATTTTTCAGATGGTCAACTATTCACTGCGACAGCTGCAGACTTCTCCGGAACAGATCCGCTGATCTATCGTGAACCAGTGCGCACAGAACGGTCAGACTCTCTGTTGCTGAATGATCCGTCTTTCGTGGGGGCCGTAGCTTCCACCAGCCACGTGTACTTCTTCTACAGAGAAACAGCTGTCGAATACATGAACTGTGGAAAGGTAATATGCCTCGACGTCTTTTACATCTTTCGTCAATTTAGTAGATCAGTTAACTATAACTTAAGTATGTTTCTCAACAGGCTGTATATTCAAGAGTGGCGAGAGTATGTACGAACGATAAAGGCGGTCCCCATACATTCAATGACCGTTGGACGTCATTTTTGAAAGCTCGACTCAATTGCTCAATACCCGGAGAATATCCGTTCTACTTTGACGAAATACGTAAGTTCGTAGTGAAATTAACTAACCACCTCAATGATTACTCGTTTCGAATATTGCATGCTTGTATAAAATTTTATCAATTATTACTTTGACTAACAATATCAAAACTGTTTTAGAGGCGACCACAGAACTTATCAATGGCGTTTATGGGAGTGGCAGTAGTAGAAACGACATTGTTTACGCAGTATTTACTACACCGCAAAATGCTATTGGTGGATCAGCTGTGTGTGCATTTGCAATGAGAGACATATTGGACGCGTTCGAAGGATCATTCAAAGGCCAAGAAAGTATGAACTCAAACTGGTTGCCTGTAAGAGAAAAGGTACCTGAAAACAGACCTGGATCGTGCGTGGAAGACAGTAGAACTCTTTCCGATTCTTCCGTAAACTTTATAAAGACGCACTCGCTCATGAATAAAGCTGTGTCATCGTTTTTGGCGCGACCAATTCTAATAAGAGTCAGCTTACAGTACAGGTTTTCAGCGATTGCTGTCCATCCTCAAGTACAAGCAATGAATGGTAACAAATACGATGTTATGTATATAGGCACTGACGATGGTAGAGTAATTAAGGCTGTGAATGTAGCTTCGAATGAGGGCGTGTTCGACGCCAGCTCTGATGAGTACAGCAGAAATCCTGTAAGAACGGCTGTGATATCCGAGATGCAAGTTCTACCTCAAGGCGTGGCAATCAAACAGATGCACGTCGCTCTCACTACCGAGAAACTAATTGTATCTTCTGGTGATATAATTAAGGCAGTAACGCTTTCACATTGCGGGAATGTGCAATCTTGCAGGTTAGTTCTTATTATGTTAATATGCATGTTCTTATGTTATCATCGTACTGAGCATATCATTATCGAGATTTTATGGCTCACTCTAACCAATGAGCGGTCTTTTTAAACATATTTTTTACTATTCCAGGGATTGTGTTGCACTTCAAGATCCACACTGCGCGTGGGATTCCAAGCAGCAGCAATGTACTTGGGTTGGAAACCGGCAATTTCCGAACCCTGAAAGATTTCTACAAAATGTAGAGTACGGAAAGACTGAAATATGTAATAAGCTACCTGCCCTCTTGCCGGGCGACCGGCACACAAACAGAAATCCGGGCACAAAGAAACCTACACAATCCGAAACCGAAATGCGTCAGAAAACAGACGATATACAAAATGAAATTTTAATAGAAGTCGTTGAAACGAACGTTTTGTCTGATGATAAGAACACAAACAGTGATAAACACGAAACAGGTAAAAAATACGTGGCATTTTTATGTGCAAAGGTTATCGTAGTATAAAATCGTTGAAATGTATTCTCATTTAACGTTATTTCTAGATCTGCTAACGGTAGAAGCTGCAGAAGGCAATATCTACAGCGCCCAGGCGCTACTCACAGCTGTGGTGGCGTCATGCCTCGTAACCCTAATGGTTGGATTCGTTATTGGATACCTCTTCTCGCGGCGATTTCGACACCCTTTTCTCCAGGATACCTCACCCTTCAATGAACAACACAATCGATTAAACAGGTAAGCGATGTCTTCAAACAAATTACTTTTGTTTTATTTCTGTGTAATAGTTACTGATGCTATAGTTTTCCTTTACAGGCGAGTTTTTATAATTTCCGAACGTGAGTCCAAAATACTCGCCGAATTTATCACTTACAACCTTTATGCACTGACATTTAAGCGATGTAAAATACATATTTACAACTAGTTTTGCTTCTTTAAAATTTTCACGTAAAAGCACCTGAATGTTTAATTCAAAGGGCTCAAAACCTTTGAAAATGTACAGAAAAGTTGATGTCACGTCTCCATTGAAGTGAATACTTACACTGACTTTCAATTTTCTTTTCAGATGTGCCTTAGAAACGCCACTGAATGCAAATACAACGTACATGCCCCCGCGGTCGAAGAATGTAAACATGGTAGCAAACGTTTGCCCCAAACCCGACAATTTGCATCTCGAACTCGGCAAGGAGCGAACGCTCGATTTGCGAAACTCCACGGAATCCCTCGACAAAGATCTCAAATGCGGCACGTTGCAAAAAGTGAAAAAGACATATATTTGAGAATTACCCAAACAGACTATGTACGGGTCCATTTCTAAGTGATTGGAACGATTTATAGTGTCGCGAGTGCCAAGTCTTCCGACTGAATCGGCTAAGGCATTAATAGTTGAATTGTGTAGTGTGAGTGAAGCAAGTGCTGATTTAAATCCTGTAAATATCGCTGAGTGCGTGTGTACAGTATAGATACGCCTAAGACTTTTAATGTAAACAACAGTTAATATGCATTTAAAAGTAGGATATCGAACGAAATCAGTCTCATAATTAAAATCATTCTTGTGGTTAAGACTAAAGCAGAGTGTAACTATTAGTGTTCAAAATGATTTATGAATATATTATTCTGAGATTAATCTTATCTATTACGAACATTTGCATGTAGATCATGCTGGGGCTAAGATTCTATAAACATAAGAATTTTCTGCTTTAGTTTTAAATTTACTCGTTTATATTGTTACATTCCATAATATTGTAGATTAATATTGCGGTGCAGCTAATTTTGTAAATATAGTGAAAATTGTATATAGTGCTAGTATAAAGCCAAAGGGCTCAAGAAGTTTGACATAGTCGAACATGACACAACATGGTCAGTTATCTCAAAACGTAATGATTGTAATGTCGGTTTCATATTATAAACATAAAAAGTAAATTTTATGAATGTGTAATCAAACAAGAACCCTGAAATTAATTTAAAATAATGTTTGTAAAAGTTGTTATTTAAAGTAAAATGAGACCGAATAAAATACATTCACTACAGATTTCTTTTAACTATTTCAAATTGCATTCATGTTTTTAATTAGAAAACCAAATTTTATCTTCAAGTAACATTATTTTGACTTCTCTCGAAGTTTCGGCAGAGTTGCATTGATTAGAGAAAATAATATTATCTGTAAAAAAGATCAGGTTTTTTAATAGCTAGTGAATTAAGGTGATATAAAAAAATAAGGTGTATAAAAGTATCAGTCAAATAAGAAAAACAAATGTATGGCATATCTTTGTGAAACATTTTGATAAAATAATATTAAAAAGTTGTAATTACATCATCTCCAGACATTTTTACATGCCTTTTTAAGGGATTTGTCATAACGAGACCTTGAACAATGTTTTCAAAACAAATCCATCTCAGATTGGAATCGAGTAAATTATAATCGTGAACTAGCTAGGAACTATGATATGAAATTTTGTATTATTACATACATGTATTGTGGGCAGATTTTCCAGTTCAAGTCAAATCATGTAGTGTTGGTATGCCTATTAGGTAGGTACAACATAATCAAATAAAGGGCTATGACTAAAGTTTGTTACGAAGCAGTTAGTAGGTATTTTAATTACGCCTGACTCTCAACTAATACCTAGTTCAATCGATGTATAATAAGCAAAGGCTGGCATTACAGATATAAGAAGTTTATCATAGTATGTAATATAAAAGTTATTAGATTTTGTTGAAATATGAAATTATATAGTTATGTATAGCATAAATTGCTGTGCTAAGTGCATAGTGCCTTGTAGGTTGCCAATTTAGTGCCTAATGTTAGGACAAAGAGTAAAATATTTATAACCTACATAATTAAATACTTGTTTATTAAAAAAAAATATAGACAATGTCTTAACTTCTTTGTTGCACAAATATTTTATTTTCCATGATGAAGCCTCCACCGACGTAGGAAATGAATGGTGAATATTCTCTTGTATGTTTGGAATATTGATATTATATAATGAATATTAGGCTGCAGTGACCACCAGAGATCTAAAAATATAAGTGTTCCCACCGTGTAAAAATCAAAGTCTCTATGGACATTTATCAGTTTCTGTATATATAATTTTATTAAAATGTAAGCATTAGCAAATAAATTAAGTTATATACATCCATGTTTCCTTGTAATAAAATGTTTCTAGATTCACTAGTTTCTTACTATGATTTATATTTAAAGAACACATTTGTATATATCATTTCCATTTCTGATAAATCAATATTGACGAAACGTTTTTATTTATATTTTTATATTGTGGTAAATCCATTTAAACTAGGATCTTTATTAATTTCCGATATTAGTGGAGAAAATATAAGTATTATAATATTACAATGTCTTTTATTTTCACAATAAATATTACAAGATTAAACTTACCTCTAGGTACATTCTATTCTCATTATATCATTCTTCCATTCAACAATTTTATATGTAAACTTCAAAATTGTTATTCACAATTTTATTTACAATAGAATTAGAATACATACTATCTAGATGGCAATGTATCACAATCGGAATCAATATAATTCATGTAATTACAAAGAAATTGTCTTTTTTCAACAGGAGTGAGAACAATTTCAGGATTGATGGTCACACCATCATCACAAATTATGTTTTCTTCTTTGACTTCCGAGTTTCCTTCATGCGTCAAAACGAAATTGTGTAGGACACAAGCAGCATAAACTAATATGTTCACAAACTCAGGTTTAAAAATTTCCAAATGATTAAGCTTGCAGAATTTATCCTTGAGCATTTCAAAAGAATTTTGTATGTATGACCGGGCCTTCCAATGAACCTCATTAAATTTCATTTCTTCACTTGTCAATAACTCCTCACTACTAAAAGGAGTTATTAAATTCATACCTAACTTGTATTCCAAATCTCCTAATAAATGATTCTCAAATTCAACAAAGTTCTGTAGCTCCCGTGATAAGGCACTATCTTTGAACACTTTACTTTTTTTTGTTTTACCGATTTCTCCAATGTGAACATCTATTAACATATGTGACTCATCACAAACCGCTTGTA
The DNA here is from genome assembly GCA_948107665.1 of Lomographa bimaculata. Classification (NCBI taxonomy): domain Eukaryota; kingdom Metazoa; phylum Arthropoda; class Insecta; order Lepidoptera; family Geometridae; genus Lomographa; species Lomographa bimaculata. The sequence continues at coordinate 12,068,325 of OX403586.1, read as the reverse complement.
AAAGAATGGTATCATGCTTTTTTCTTTTCGAACCAATACTTAATCTAGAAACATCAATAAATCCTACACAGTTAGGAATTTTGAACCTACTATTTACCTTAATCCTAGTGACGTGTTGATCTTCTACAGACGGCCAACTAATATAGTTATATCTATTCTCGGCAAGATGTGATGCAATCTCATGGAATATGTGGCTCACAGAAGACTTGCGCATATCAAACAGTTTTCCAACATCACTATAGGACAAGTCACTCACTAGAAACATAAGAAACACATGAACTTTCTTGTCTAGTGGGATGATGCCAGGCTGCACAAGATTCTTCAAATATTTGACGAGTGCCTGAAACAGAAACATTTTATTAACCACACAGGTGAAAATATACCTTGTAGTAAAGCTAGTATAAACTCTAAATACCGAAATAGAAGGGATCAAGTATCTTAGTGTGTTATAAAGAGTTTTTGTTAAGAAAATAGTAGGGAAGTAAAGCGAGTAAACATGAGCAAGGCAATTACAAAAAAAAATGAACACCTAAGGATTCCAATGTGGGTACAAAATATTTACTACTCTATATCAGTATTGTGTTAAGGTCAGTGAAATTATTATTGGGGTCTATAAAATAACGATTTTTTTATTATTATTCTCTTTATGAACTGCCCATTGGATTAGTTGGATGAGCATTCGCCTTCTGAGCAGGGGTATCGGGTTCAATTCCCGGCAAGAACACAAGTTTTCTCCCCAAGGAAAATTTGTGTTTCCGGTTCTGGTAGTTATTGTTTATGTGATGTGAATGTTTTCGGCATTATTTCATAAAAAAAATATATTCATAAAAAGTATTTTTATAAAAGTAAAACTACAAAATAAAAAACTGTATAAACAAAAACCTAAACTTAGTGTGCCACCGGCCGCAGGGCAGGGCCCAAGCTACCGGTAGATCAGTGCTGCAGAGTGAGAAACCTCCTGACAATGTGTACCATGTCCAGGTGTACTGCCTTATGAATCTGACCCTTGATACAACCATTTTGCGAGTCTGTTGAGGTGATGACAATGCTTTTCAGTCCATTCGCCGAAATGACTTGATGAATGATTTTCAAATCTACATCCCACATGGCACTTACCTGGAAGGCCAAGCCAAGATACTTGCTTAGTTTGTCCTGTTCAGCCTTCAAGAGATTTTCATCATGTGGGATAGAGAAGTCAACGAGAGCTGCCTGCCGTTGAGACCTTTTGCTCAGCACTATATCAGGCTTATTGGTGACAATAGTACTGTCTATGAAGACAGTTCGGTACCAATAGAGCATAGCATGACCATTGTCAAAAACCAGCATTTTACTTATAGTACGGCACTTCATATTCAACAAGGCCATATTAAGAGCAAATTGCTGATGTTTCGAAAATAATCCCAGAGTTTGCATACCTCTCGGTTGTGTAGGATCTTAGAATTTAAAAAGCCACGACCCTCAGACTTCCAAGGGACATACAATCTTATCAAAGACGAGCACGGGTGAAGTATATGATGTGAAGCAAGCAGTGATCAGACCCTCTGACTCAAAGCATCCAGTTATTATTATGAAACACTTTTACACAGCCTTGTTATGCTATTAGGAATATTTCAATATACATATGGGTAACAATTTAAACTTATCAGACTAAGCAATTTCTTTGTTTTAAGGAGTTTTTTGTTAAATAGAAGTTGGCTCTATAGAAATTACACTGTACTTATTGTACAATTAATTAGTGGCTTATTACATTTTTACAGCTCTATAAATAATTATCAAACACAGGTTTTATCATGTGGTGGGTAAGTATGGCTCCATTAAATCCATTGTAATAAGAGCTGTCTACCTGTACTTAGGATAATAATATGGAGGATAAAGGCAAGTAACACCTAGGCACTCAAATCCACCAGCTGATTAGACAATGAGGCTCCAGTGATAAAAAATAACCACTCCGAAAACAAACAAATGCTATCACACTTAAGATTTAAGGAAAATTAGAGACTAACTACAATAGGTATAACTTTGTAACACTTTATATACTACTTATTCACCTGAACTGTAATCCTTTTCATTCTGAATGTTGCTTCATAATCCTCATCACTTAAATTTAAAACTTCCTTCTCATAGTATTTACACTTCGTTGGTAAATATGATTTCTGAACATGATGTTCGATTTCAAGATCATCGCCTAATTCGTCCCTCATAACTTCGTTGAAACTATTGATATTATCGTTGTTTTCATTAAGAATATTCACAACAGCAACCGCTATTCTGTTCATTGTCGATTCGCTGTCGGTATCCATGAATAGACCCATAACAAATTCCTTTTGAAATGTGTCCATGGTAAGTAAATATTTTGTTGCACTCGGTGATTTGAGTTCTAAGTTCAGACACAAATCACATAACTATATATTATACCTACAGAGGAAGTATATATATATAAAGATTTTCAGGTGGGACAAACATAATTTCCAAATAGTTTTAATTAAATCCAAATCAATTTTTATTATGTGGCTTACATACATTTTTTATTCGTATTTATTTATGAAGCGATTAAAATTTCAACTAAACGGAGTGATCACACCAGAGTTAAACAAGATATATATACAAAGTACTCTGTGCAAGATATATACCCAACATAGATTACATTTAACATTATCTTTGATGACGGGTACAGTACAATATATTCTATGGCCATTACATTCATTGACAGTCGTTTTAAAATAGAATATACAACGGCTTAGCTATGCATATAAGCTATGCTATAACAACTGCTCCCGCAATGAATCACGCCAATATATTGCTATAAAAGTTACTGCATTTAATGCGCGTACTCGTGTAAATAATAGTGGTTTGTTTCATCGAAATCGAGTCAGGATTTCCAAAGTTAAAGCGTTACAGTACGCCGCGCGCCGTCGCCACTAGTGCCATATCCAATTACGAGCGATGCGCAGTGTTTACGTTCATAAAATTTGATTTATCTCAAAAAATCGTTTTCAATATCTTCATATATCTCATTCCCTTTCTCTTCTTTCTTCAAACACTCTCCAAAATAATTAAACTTCTTCAAAACACAGGATCTTTTTATGGAAGTTCCTTCACAGACTGTACAAGTACTGTTGGAAGCTATGCCCTTAAATATAAGACACGCCAAAACCATCCAAAACTATAGCTATCTTCAAAAATTTGGTCAGGTTACACGTTTTTATATGTGATATGTATATACCATGATAAAATATATGATATCTGTATACCATATATCATATTTATCTATTTATTGATCGAGCAAAGCGAGATCTCTCAAAATCAAAATCAAAATCGCTTATTCACATGGGCCCCAAAGAGGCACTCATGAAACTGAATGATTCTACTGCCAGATTCAAAAAATTACAGCTCTAACTTGACATGGGTCGTTCAGCACATTTACCGTCCGTCCGTCCGTCCGTACGTCTGTCAGAGGCATGTGTCGTCTAAACCATATAAGCGAATGAATTCAGATTCACATAGAATATGTAAAACTGCGGCGCCAAGCCAGAAATGACATTTAAAATTATGTAAATGAAAAGGAGTGTAAATGAATTTCGAAGCTTTGTTCCTATGTCCACCTTTTGCCGGAATGGAACCACTATGGAAGCGTCGCGGGCGCGCGCATTCCGCGGCGCGCGCTCCGGCCGCTTTATATATCAACTATCAAGTTCCTAATAGTCTGTGAGCAAGGATGTTGTAGCTAAAGTAAAAACCGTAGGTTTGTTTCCTATCTCGATGTCTGTGAGTTAGCCTCCCGCGGCATTCGCGGTAGGGAGTAACCAAAGATAATGTAATAACTCTGTTTAAGAAATAGTATTCTGTGAGAAATTATATGCTCTTTGGTGCATAATTCTATGTTGCATGAAGTGTTGTAAAAAATTGGAATTTTATGTAAATATCACCCGGTTCTTGTTGTGTAGGGAGTCTTTGTGGCTCCTGATCATCAAGATTAATATTCTCAGGGTTTTAGCCGTCAGGTCACTAAGAAGACCTATGTCGAAATCTCAGGATATTGGTTGCGACATAAGGACGAATGAAAGGTGAGATCAAATTTCAACCACTTAATATTCGCACTGTAGTGTATTATTGCTAAATGGAAGGTATATTGTAATAATAGCTTCGTGATAGCCCGGTTCCTTAGAGGCCGCGTCCCCAGTTGGCGGATACGGGAACTCTCTTTGGAAAGTAAAATTACAGGGTGAATAATTTACCTCATACCCATACGGAACACAAGGCCAGAGAGATAAAACAAGTTCTTAAGAGGAAGAAGAGGTAAGAGTTCTTGTTAGTAACACTTTCCATCAGGTGAGATAGCGGTCAAATGCTTGCCTATCAAGGAGAAAAAAAACTGGAGGAGTAACATCCCTTTGCTAAACAGCCGAATAGCATGTACCTTGCGGCTTTACACGTGAATACACTTAAACCATAATCATGAGGGGAAAAATGCTTAGCCTTTCGTGCTACAGTTTTACAACTACAAACCAATTATCATCAAAATCTATCCAGGCTGTAGGTATCTCCTACCTTGTTTAAAACATTTGAAACATAAAGTAGACAATCATCTTTTTACTTAATTAATGTGTATTTCAATATGTAGTCTTTATGATTTTGATATAAATTCTTGATGTTTATCTAATATAATTATTACTTCACCAAAATAATGTGATTTTATGACTCAACCTAGATTACACATCAATCTATTTTATTGAATCGTAAATCATTTTGTTATTTGTCATTGTTTCAGTATCAAAAATGAGAAATTGATTTACCCAGCTGCCACAAGAAATAAAGAACCAATATTGCAAGTTCTCAAAAGACTAATTTTCTGTGATGAGATTAATGAAGATGATCAAACAATTTTTGTGGAGGTGGCTTCAGGGTCAGGTCAACACTTAGCTCACTTTGCTCCTCATTTTCCAAATGTTACTTTCCAACCATCAGAATATGATGAAAGTTTACATGGTAGTATATCATACTATGCAAATAATTGTCCAACAAAGAATATAAAGCAACCTATGTTGCTAGATATACGAACCAAAATGTCAAATTATGGCTTCCAAGAAAATAGTATTGATTACATGTACTGTGCTAACATGATCCACATAAGTCCATATGAATGTACGATTGGACTTTTTGAAAATGCTGGAGATTATCTAAAACCTGATGCTCTTATGATCACCTATGGGCCTTATAGTAAAGATGGTGTTATTTCACCAGAAAGTAATATACAATTTGACGCCTCTCTGAAAGCAAGAGACTCTTCATGGGGTCTCCGTGATATTACCGAGCTAATGAAATTGGCAGATCAAAATAATTTATCGCTTATTGATACTGTCGAAATGCCTTCAAATAATTTTACACTGATATGGAAGAAAAATTAAGACTAAAAAGTAAAACAACATAATTAATGTTGCTAAGTAGCTGTCCTTATGCTTCTTTCATTTAAACTATTAAATTGTGTTCAATTCATACTTTAAACAAGTATTGCACCCAAATATATAAATAAATATATTATGTAAAAAGGGTATGTATGTTATGTATACTCTATATTGGTAACTGGTGACAAATAGCATGGTAATATTGAATATTCTAATATTAGTCTATATAAATACATAAAATTATATTAGCACTATGTTGTTAAGATATTACATGTGGGTGACACTCAAGACTGAATTCACAAGCCATCATCCTATCTGTATCTATCTACCTACCTACCTATTGATATATTTGAATCTCAGTAGAAACATTTATCTATATTATTGTATAAATGTAATTTTTTATTCAATGACATTTTATTTTCAGTAATGAATTATAGTAAGCCCTTGATTGAAAGTAATAAAAATATACTTAATATGCTGTTGTGTAGTTGTATGTAGATACACCCAAAGATAATGTAATCACTATGTTTCGTACACCAATATTGACTCCGGTCAATACTCGGGTAGATAAAGTAAGTATTATCATTTCAAATAAATGTCTAAATATTGACAAGATATTTCTTATTTTATTATGCCATTCAATACTTTATCATCGATATCATCCGCCGGGCTTTTACCAGCGCCGACATTCCAGCCATTCTCGAATCAAATGGTCTGATGCGTGATGATGGTAAAAAACCCGACAGCATGAATTTAATTCCATGTAAGATGGGACGGTCTTTAGTGTGGGTTGCAACTTGTGTCGACTTTAGCTCCGTCTCATCTTCCTGAAACTGAATGGGGTTGGCGTCGTGGCAACTTCGGCAGAGCACCGCAAACGGCGAAAATATGGAAACGTCAGCAGTGGTTACATATTTGAGCCGTTTGGTGATGAGACACTGGGCCTGTGGGGACCGGGAGTTCATTCTTTTTTCAAAAATCTATGCGCCTGGTTGAGGCGATGCATGATCAAAATGCTGGCACTTATTTGTTTTATAGGTAATTTGGTCTTTATAGGCAATTGGCTTAGATAGTTATTATTAATATCCTATAGAATCTCATGCTTTATTAAACTACTATGCCTGCCCTAGTTACCTACCCACATAATATTAATTAAAATCCATTATTTCTATTTTTTATGAATAAAAATATATTGAAAACTAATCTGGGAATATGTAAAAGAAGCTTTCATTAATTTACATGGTTTTTGGCTTATTAAATGCCAAATGTTTCTGGGAAATAACACGGACTTTGAAATGATTTCATAAGTTTCAATAGAATTTATGTACCAAAATAAGTACTAAGAGGGAAATCTGTTTTTGAATTTGCCGCCTATCTTGTCGCATGCACGATTTTCTGTAGTACATACCTACTACATCTTTGGAGAAACATGATATCGTAGTGCTCTCTGTGGTCTGTGAAAAAATAGCGTTGTTGATTTTGTATAATTTTACAAAACCTTTGATTCGTCGAGTGTTAATGTGTAATAATGGTAGATTAGTAACTTTTAATACTTACTAAACGTGCATAAGTGTAGGCAAATGAGTGTTGAAATTGTTAATGACAAGTTGAAAAACGTGATTTTTGCCTTCGCTCCAAAACTCCAATACAAGTTCTAGTAAAGTTTCTACCATTTTACTAGGGCATGACTTGTCTTTGACTGGACCTTGACTGTGGTCTGTGACTCGTGAAGTCGTGACTAGGGCTTTGAATAAGAAATTCACTTGAAATATATATAATATATTACTTGAAACTGACTAAATGAACAAGATTATGAAGCCAAAATTAAAAAAAAAAAAAGGTTTTTAATTGTCTTGTCTTCTCACTTCTCTTTGGTTCGTATCATAGATAAAAATCGAGTGATTACATTATGTTTGCCATAGATAAATGAAATATAATTATGTATGTTCGTACAGTATATTTTGGTTAATTTGAAGAATATTTCAATTTAATCAATAATCACAGATCAGATATTTAAAGTCGAACGAAATAATGTCCAAGCGTTCGGCTTCAGTCGCATTCGCCGTTGAGGAAACTCAAGAGAACATACAAAAGGAAAAGAAAGAAGGCAAGAAGCACTCGTTAGATTCAGACGAAGAGGACAGTGGGGCTGAGGAGGAGAAGAACAATGTCCTCAACGTGGATGATATTGAAGGGGAGGAGGATGGCGTTGGTGGAATGGAAGGTGAAGTAAGTGACTGTTCGGGCATATATCTGAATAATGTCCTATAAACTCAAACAACTTAAATTTACGATGCTACATCTACCACTACGATCAGAATGATGTATGTGTATACGTAGTAATTGCGTACGTCTTTGAATGTATGTTGGTATGTAGATATTTGTCTTTCTGGAACTTGGCAGCTTGGTGCCCCAAAAGTCAAATGATTAAATTACAAACAATATAAACGCAAGCAAAGCCTTAAAAATCCAACTTCACTGCTTTATTCTCTTGGTCTGATTAAATATGTATTATTGAGGACAACTCAAATACTAAGTCAGATTTTGATCAAATTTAAATGGGACCACATTAGAAGCACCAGCAAAAAAAGTTATCTAAATTGGTTCACCTAAAAAAAGTTATAAAATAAAATATAGTCGAATTGAGAACCTTCAAAGGGGAGTTGTAGCTCTGTGGGCTGATGCTGTAAAATGTTCGCAAGACTCACTTTTTGGAGCCTCTAAAATCCTAAAACCTCTCATTGCTTGTTGTCATGTCTATTAAAGTTTGTCTGGAAGAGATTGCTCTTAGAGAAAAGTCCGCTTATTGTAATGTTTCGTCATCAATTCTGTAGTTCAGATACATATTATTATTTTCATTTCAGATTACAATCACTCCTTTCAATATGAAAGAAGAGTTAGAAGAGGGCCACTTTGATACCCAAGGCCATTATCATTGGAAGAAAGAAAAGGAGATCCGAGATGGTTGGCTCGATAACATTGATTGGGTCAAAGTCAAGGGAAGGCCAGAAGACAAGTATAAAGTACACAAAGATGATGAAAATAAAGGACTGGGTGATGAGTCTAGCAGTGACGAAGATGAACCAGAAGAAAAATTTGATTTGATTGAGAATTACAAGGAAATTGTACAGCATATGAAACCGAGGGAGACAATTGCTAAATCATTGCAAAGGCTTGGTAAGTTCAGGTACCGTTTTATGAACGTTTTAGTCATATTTTTTAAATCATTCTGACAAGCCAATGAGATTTGAAAACTTAATTTTTCTTTATAGGCTAGAGTTTGACTCCTATCTCACCTAATGGTAACTCATGATGTGTCATTTACCCTAAAATGGCTATTTTAATACAAGACACAGAGACAAGCAACCCAAATGAACACAAATTTTATACCCAAGGGAAGTTTGGGTTTCGGTTCTAGTTGTAATTGTGTGTGTGTGATGCAATATAAGTCTTTGAACTTAGTGCAGGGCTGTGAGAGCAAAAGGGTTTGTTTTGGTTTTGATTTGTTTAATGTTATAATTTTTCTTTAACAACCATTCAAATTAATTGTTTTTCAGGAGCTAGTACCAAGATCTCAAGTGCGGAACGTTGGAAAAGGAAGAAAGCTGGCATTGTTGATGAGAGTGGTAAAATCGTCACCAGGATAACAGAACTTGCTAACCAAATATTGACAAAAACTGGCAATATGGACATATATCAAGAAACCTATGAAAAAATCACAGGTATTCTAGCTAAGAACAAAAGTAAAAATGAAGATGCCGATTTGGATATGTATGCTGATGATTTTGATGAGAAAGAGAAAGATACTTTAGGTAAAACAGACGACCAGGAAAAAGAAAAACCTCCAGAAGAACAGGAGAATACAAATATCGTTAAATGGGAGTTCAAATGGAGTCAGGATGAGAATGCAGAGATATCAGGCCCACATTCCACCGAGCAGATGCATAAATGGTCAGAAGAAGGCCACTTCAAAACGGGAGTGTGGGTAAGAAAGCATGGAGATGACAGCCAGTTCTACAGCTCTAATAGAATGGACTTTGAGTTGTACTTGTAAATATAATTTTAGTGTTAATCAATACTGCTATGTATTCTATGTTGATCTTGTTACCTTGAATAAAACACATTAACATATACAATAATTTATATTTATTTCTTATTACCTTGAATAATCATACAGATATCTTTGTTACCTAATGCAACACATTTAAATTTATTAAAAATAGTATCTTTGGGAGCTTTTTCTTAAGTAAAATTTAAATTGTAGTCTTTGAAAGGTTTTTTAATGATTAAGAGTTAAAAAATATAGCTAATAATGAATACTGTGATTTTTACATATTATACAAGCCCTACCACAAGTTTATTACACCGTTAACACTGTAACTCATGAGTATGTACCTTCTAGGCAAGCATGTTCCATATTCGTCTGCATCGTCCATCAGGTGAGATAGCGGTCAAATGCTTGCCTCACCAGCATAAAAAAAAGGATTGAAGTTCTTTCTTGTGAAACAAATACTTAGTATTTAGTCTTTATCTCATTAATTAGTCATAAAATGTGTTAAATATAAATTGGAATGTTTGAGTCGGGAGTATGTGTAAATCAAATCAATGGCATTGCTATGCAATTGATTCTATAATATAGATTATTGTATATTATACAATTAATGGTATAAACGTTCTTAAAACTGAATTATATCCTGCTCACTTTGCAGATCACCATTAAAGAGAAATGGAATAAAAATCTAATTGTTTTTTACCGACTTCCCAAAAAAGGAGGAGGTACTCAAGTCGAAATTATTATAATTTATTTTTTATGTGTGTAACCTCATTACTTCTGTCCAAGTGAGCTGATTTCGAAAAAAAAATTTTAGTTTGAAAGATGTTGCTTTCTAATTGGTCCCATTTAAATTTGATCAAGATCTGATCAGTACTTCTTGAAATATCGTCAATAATGCCTATTTTGTGGACTACTTTGACGATGTTCTCTTTTAACCGCTTTCAAAAGTTACCTCATAACTTCTTTCGTTATGAGTATTTTGATGATTATTTTTTATTTGAAAGCTGGTGCTTTTCATGTGGTCCCATTTCAATTTGGTCAAGATCTGATATCTAGTTTTTGAGTTATAGTCAATAATGCGTGTTTAATACGTTAAATCTGATCAAGGTTCCGAAGATAAAGCGGTGAAGTCGGTTTTTTAAGCTTTGCTTGCGTTTAATTATTGTTTAAATCTTATTTTTAGCCGAAAATGATAAACGAATAAACTCAAAACCCCGTCCCAAATTAATATCAATTGATTGCTGGTGGAAACTGCAATTACAGAACGTTGCCGAGGATTAGAATAATCAACCAGTTCTAGCTATTTTTTATGCTCGACAGGCCATTTGACCATAATCTCACCTGATGTAAAACCATGATGTTGAAATTCGAATTATTGGACATTAACTGCTTCTAACCGATATTATGGTGAGAAACGAGCAATGACATCAAATACTGAATGTAATACATAAAAAAATCAAGTGCGTTTTGTAATAAAATTCGTCAATAATTAATAGTTCAATTCTTAGAATAATCAGTATTTCATGTTTTATTTATAGTCTACTTTGACAATACCGTAAGATAAGTAATATAAAGTCAACTGACTCTTATCAAGTAAGTACTTATACTACAAAACTGTTAATTAAAAAATAACATTTACAACCAACAATTAACAATTTCAATGAAGCCCTGAAATAATCTAGAAGATTGTCCGTTACAACATACCCATTGTACATTGTGTAACAGTTGTATAACTAGCCTCAGACTCTCCTCATTCCTCAAATAATTTACTTATTTTTTTAATTAGGTAGTTACTTCACAGGTTTATACAATGCTTCAACTAACACAATGTTCTAATAAATAATTTAAGATTTCGTACAAAATTAACAACAACTTATAATAACAACAAGCAAGAAACACTTCATTCAAAGTTACCTATATTTTATATTGATCAGGCATTAACGCCGCAAAATATCTCCGACTAGCTAGCCTGCCTAGCGTAGCCCCGGTAAAAAAAAACATACATATAAATACTTTTACACTCCCAACCCCACACTAAAAGTACTATGACTTGTGTCGTGGGGCCATAAACATTAACACCACACACAACATTCACATCATACCCAGAACCAGAAACAAAAACGCACTCAGTTAAAAATAACTCACTTTAAAAAATAAATACTATTGTATTAATACCAAATATTAAATATTGATAAATGCTTGTTTAAACAATAGCAATTATTACATTTAATTTGAGAGAAAACTTTATGTCAAACTGCTCTTATTGCCATTTCACCGGCCACCCAAATATCGCGGTTGCGATTGTGCAATCAACTTGCAAAATTGTTACTTCAATAATAATTATGATATTAGCCGGGTATGTAAGGTGATTCACCTTACAAAATTTCAACAAAGGAAGCCGCTTTGCACAGGCGTACCTAGTGGTCATATGAGTTGATTAAGCCCTGTACCCACGTGGCACTCTCTGCAGGGGGGCGGGGGAGGAGGTGGAAAATAACATCTACCGCGCTGCACTATGGCGGCGATATCTGCATATGTTGAGCAAATAGGTCGTGTTTGGTATCGTTTTCGTATAAATCAAGGACTAGGAATTCATTTCTGGAACAACATTTTCATTCGTTCATAGAAAAATATATTCTTATTTATAATTCCTTTATAAATAATGATCTTTTGAATCTATAGTTTCACATTGCCACTGGTAACTTGGTAAATTGCGAGTTTTGGCGCGAAAGTGAAGAAATGCGTTATCGATTTTGTAGTATTTTCCAAAACTTGTAATTCTTTAAGTGTAATGTGTAATGAATAATGGTATATTATTAACCCTTAATAGTTCGTGAACGTGCATGAGTGTAGGCAAATTATACAAACTTGAAAAATGTGATTTTCGTTTTCGCTCCAAAGAGATAATAAAGTTTCTAAGTACCACTTTATTAGGGCATGCCTTGTCTTTGGCTGGACCCTGACTCTTTTACTTGACATTGACTGTGACTGGTGACTATGACCGGTTTTATGAAATACCTAATAATAAAAAACATTTGTTACTTGAATAAGGCTATATGCACATAGTTTGCGGAGCCAAACAAAAAAAGTTTAAGTAGGTCATCTATAGAAAAGTTTTAAACATATTTCTTTTCGGTGGTATAGACTTTAGCTATGCTGATGCAAGTGTACAATCTGGCTATCTTACTGATAAGCACAATAAATACTGTAATAAGTTGTACAATGACGAATTGTGATATAGAAGTGCCGATTTCCAACCAGCTTCCTGTGTTCCGGACGTAGTAGAGTAACTGTATACCCATGAGGTTGGAATAGATCAGGACAATGATGTTCAAACATCCCATTGGCGCCTGTAAGGTAATAAAGATATGTTTTAGAAGCATTATTTGGCCTCGTTTCTAAGGTTAAGTAATATTAAGTTGCAACCAAATGGTCAAAAAACAATTTATTTGAAAGAATCATAGGAAAGACAAATAAAGAACTGCTCGTTGTTGGATGGCGTTTGCCTTCTAAGCAGGGGTATCGGGTTCGATTCCCGGCTGAAACACAAAAAAGAAAAATTGTGTCTGGTCGTGATTGTGTGTGTGATGTGAATGTTTCCGGTACCCGCGACACAAGTCATCGAACTTAGTGTGGGGCTGTGAGTGTGAAAGCGTTTATGTTTAAATAAGGTATATTAATAAATAGTGTCTTTACCGCAGTCAATATTTGCACAGCCACAAAAGAGCACCCGACCACCATAAAAGGCATTAAAGTCTTGAGCAATATCAGGGTGGTGATGAGGAACGGCTGAAATGACGTCACGAAGCATGTCACCCATCGGACCTCAAAGGAATTCAAGGACGCTATATTTCCGGTGCCGAAGAAGGCTAGAATTATGTATATCACCTGCAGACATTGTTAAGGAAACATCGAGTATATTCATATTAATTGATCATGTAAAAGGACACATTCACAATCACAGCCTCACAGTAAGTTAAAAGACTCGTATCGTGGGTGCCGGAAATATTGATATATCACACACCCAGAACTAGAAGCACATAATATGTCCCTTGGGAAGGAATACAGTGCTTCTGCCGGGAATCGTTCTCAGGGTATGACAACTTGCCTCGTATTCGACTTCACATAGAATAAGACTATATAGGTACGTGGGTACTGCTATATTTTTAAAAGCCATCTATTAAGTATCTCTATATGTGACGATCGCAGTGCATGCTTGCATATTCGGTCAGGGCCTCTTTTATTTTCTTATTGTCGTGACCTCTTTGGGAGTCTCCATGTTTGAATAAAACAATCTAAAGACTTGTGCGTATGATAAGTGTGTAAGTATGTTTCTTACCTCTTTACGCTTTAACGGCTGAACGGATTTGGATGAAATTTGGAATGTATATAGCTTATACCTAGGATTACCACCTAGGCTTCTTTTTAGCTTGATAATAGCGGGCGAAGCCGCGTGGCACGGCTAGTATTTTCATAAAAGGATACAAAAAAGAAGGCACGTCGAAAATCTTGGTTGCTCAAACATCTTTCGACGCATATCTCATTGTTGTGTTCATTTTCACCTCGATGGAAAGTGCATTTCAAGATCTGAAAAAGCACAAAATATATTATACAATATCTATACAGGTTGATTCATCACTGGATTTCACTAACAGGAAGTAACATTATCCTTGACTGTATCACTAGGACTTAAAAAACTTTTTTAACTCTTTTTTTTAACTCTTTCACACTCACAGCCCCACACTAAGTTCAAAGACTTGTATCGTGGGTGCTGGCAACATTTACATCACACACCCAGAACCTGAAGCACAAATGTCCCTTGGGAAGGAATTTGTGCTCCTGCCGGGAATCGAACTCAGGACCCACGGCACAGAGGGCAGACCCCTGTCCACTGCGCCAATTGGGTCGTCTTAAACTTAAGCCGTCGTCATCTCAGTTTTATTTTATTCGTGATATGCAAACATTTGTCGACATCTCTCCTGACGGTCAGTGTAGATATTGTGTATTGTTAGTTGTAAGACAACAGGCGTTAAGCCATGATGGATGAAAAATCCTGATACCCGTACTGTCCCCCAGTCTAACCAAATAATTGAAACTACCTATAAAACTAACTGTATTCACTGCTATCTAACAAAGATCTATATAATCATGTCACCTCTTTAATCTCCCTGTTGAGAAGAGTGAATTCCAGAAGCACCCAGCACATGGTATGAAGAGCGAGGCATAACATGAACATTCCTTCGTGCGCCACCGACATCATCAGATAGAAAGTCAACAGGGACGTGTTTATCGTCATCAGACGTTGGAGCATAAGCGTTGAGTATAGTATCGGGTAGACGGCGGATATCACTGAAAAACAGTATTTATAAGTTTTTAGAATTGCGATTAGAACACATAATTTAGTTAGGGAATGTCACGGGACTACACAAGGTAGGTATTTACAAATGGCAAAATCAAAATATAAAACATTGCTACACCCACATTTTCTCTTCTCACGCTACGACTACTGTAATCACAATCGAGTACGAAATAAAATAAATAAGTAGCTTTTGAAGGCACCAATTGAATAAAATCACACAAATAATATCCTGGCAAAATATTTAAATGTTGTAATAAGCATTAATAATAAAAAATGCATTTACAAGATATGTTTTTCCCTAAATATAATCAAATTAAATCCTTAATAGCAAATAAAAGCATATTTTATTATCACACTAATATTATAAATCCGAAAGTTTGTGTGTATGTTTCTGTTCTCTTCACGCTGTAACGGCTGTACGAATTATGATGAAATTTGGAACATACATAGCTTGTACCTAGGATTAACACATAGACTACTTGATAAACGCGGGCGAAGCCGCGGGGCACGGCTTGTTTAGGTTTATTTTCTCAAGAAATCCCAATTAAAGGAATTTTATTTTTAAATCATTTTGCTATTCTAGAACTATGTTCAGAAATAAATAAAGAAGAAAGTTTTCGGTTAGTGCGAGGAATTTGTCGTTTCCATACTAGATCGCCTCACAAGGGGTCATAATAAGTGTCCAAAGAATATATAAATTTCTTATGTAAGAATAGCATGATACGGACTCGTCAAAACAACTATATGTAAAACAAGAATGTAATATTTACCTGTAACAATCCAAGCTGTAACCTGATCTACGAAAGACACTGGTGTTCCATCTTCAAATCTTAATGATTGGTTATATTTGTTTTTCAAAGCGAACAACAACAGGACCATATGAACACAAGTTAATATGTATTCACTCTTATTCCCTTGGTCTTTTTCATATATTACCCTCACTGTCATGTATACGAACATGAAACAAAGCCATATGATTCCAGCTGAATGACTGCAAATTCAAAAACATGCGCTTTTAATTTCCATTAATAAACAAAGGATTTTTTCCTTACGACACTATATTCATGGGTGGATGTAAAATTATTTTCTATAGTCTTCTGAAAAGCGAATCATAAACGGCGAGCCTGATTTGTGGGTAGTTAAGACTAAAGGTCGTCCTTATACCGCTTTGATATATTGGCCTGAATCTGGTTGGAAGAGCACAGTTGCCAATTACTGGGCATATCTTTATATATACCGCCATGGGTAAGTAGTGCACAATACTGCAGGGGGTAGTTTGGAATCGACAACAGCAAATAAAAAAAAAAATTTTTTTTTTTTCAATTTTTAATCGACTGACCTGCTGGCAGTTCAGTAGTAATTGTCAAGTAAAGTATGGCCCTCCGTAGACAGCCGCTACAACAATAGCTTCCAGAGTAGGTGAGTGCTACGGGGTCATTGAACTAACATGTGACGAGAGGTCACATTTCAGTGTGACCTCTCGGCGGTTCAGGAATTAATTACCTAAAAATAACTAGGACCGACTAAATAAATATATAGAATCTGTATGTGTATATGTGACTGAAGTCCTCCTGTCCTAGACAGCTGGACCGATTTTAATGTTTTTTTTTGTGTGTTCATGTGGATTCAAGAATGGTTTAGATTTAGGTACAATTTGATCCGATAAATGTTCTTTTCATTTACGCAGGCGAAGCTTTCTTTTTTCTAAGCAACAAATGGTGTCTGGTAGTTATCATTAAGAAACAGTCTTATTCTAGCTCTAATGTGCTTGCCCCGCTCGACTACATCAGACAACAACAGGTGAAACAGTGACCACAAGATCCGATATACAAAAAAAAAAGGAAAAGTATAGTTTTTATCATACTTACACCAGATGGATTGCAGTTTCCTTTCCCACAACTGGCATAAATGCGAACCAGCTCAAGCAAAAAGAACCTAGTGACCACAAGCACATCATTGGCTTTGGCAAAAGGTTTCGCGAAGATGAGAATAATGGCCACAGACCCATACCTAGCAGTGGAATGCTTAACGTCCATCTGTATGTGAATGATGTGCCCTGGAAAAATTAAGAATTTAATTATGTTTATTATATAGATTAAAGTTTTTCTATTCTAGACTATAAAAGATTCCGATTGAGGATCTACCACCACTGGTAGTATAAACGAATGTTACATTCAGTTGAACTGCTCGTTAGCTTGGTTGGGTGTTTGCCTTCTAAGCAGGGGTGTCGGATTTGATTCCCGGCAGTAACACAAGTTTTCCCCCAAAGGAAAATTTGTGCTTCTGGTTCTAGTTGTGATTGTGTGTGACGTAAATGTTTCCGGCACCCACGATACAAGTTATCGAACTTAGTGTGGGACAGTGAGGGTAAAAGCGTTTATGTTAATGAGTAATAACTAAGTAATAACAGATAAATAGCCCGATATTAGCTCTGGAGGTATGCCGTCACGGCATGTGGCACCGACTGGTCCTGTCGTCAACGATAAAGCGTCGTTATGCCCGGCGATAGTGAGTATAGTGACTCGATGGTAGGCTGCAGCGTCGCTTCTGTCGGACTCATTTCATACAAATATATAATTTGTATGAATTAAGTTTAGTATAAAAACCAGTAGTGTATTCACAAGGTTTGTATTTGCTAGCTGGCAAAAAATTTAAGTGTAATATTTTACTTACCAATGCCAAACAACCAACTATGTAACTGACAACCTCGACACATATAGATTTTAAGTGACCACTGCTTTTTAACTGCTTGAAAGTATGCACCCAAACATCAAACGGGAAAAGCGCTTTGTACCAAAGTAGTAACGGCATTTGTACGTAAATATAATACTGGATTGGTAAATTTTGTGCTGCAATAAAAACAATTCTATCGTCAATTTTAATTATTTAAGGTATAAAAGTAGACACCGAAAGATATGGAACTGGAATCGATATCCTATCATCACAACAAGACATTTTTTTTAATCGAAAACGCTTTTACATTCACAGGCCCACACTAAGCTCGATGAGTTGTGTCGTGGGTGCCGGAAATATTCATATCACACACACACACAATCACAACCATTTCGTAATATCATGCACAACATAGGCACATATTTATGTACAAAATTATTTACTTACCATAAACAAGATAGCTTCCAATAGTACATAGGCTTAAACATACTACTTGACCGCCAATCTTCGCAACATTATAACTGTGTGAATGATTTATATTCGTAATGGCTTCTGCTTCAGAACTAACTTTTTGTTCTGACAGTACTCTTAACAAATAAGCGGCCCATCCCAAAAAGGACAAAGTCACTAGAATAAGTAGAGGCGTCTGATAGTAATTATGGTAATATTTCAGCCCTGCCAGACTTAAGTCTATAATCTCTTTACTGAAATCAATCAGTTCTTTGTAATCTTGATCAGTTAATAGTTTCTCGGTGAAGTTTATCATTTCATCATATTTTTCCTTGGAAAATGGTTTGTAGGGTTGGTATAGCATTGGCAAGGCGTTCGCCTCAATTTCTTTCCTTTTCTTGTCATATTGTGAAGCAAGCTGTCTACTTATGCTGTACATTGATTTAGCTTCGTTAGGGAGTGTCATTTCTAGCAGGCCATTGATTGGCTTTCCCTGTAACAAACAAATATAGTTCAAAAACAAAAGTTGTGGAATATTTTAAATTTAGAAGGAGTGACCCTTATTATTCAGAGTTTAGAGAATTCCCACTGCAAGTCAAAGGCTCGTTCTTCAAAGATTTATGATTTTTGGTTATTTTTTACCAGTCCTTCCTTCACATATAAGTCGAGACCAATCCTCGTCGAGACTCCTGAATAATCGACGCTAATTTGCCGAAATTTCCATTGTTAATCGGCTCTGTTTTGTGTCGTGGGTGCCGGAAACATTCATATCATACACAAACTTTTTTAAATATGGGTATATTAAAAAAAAAACGGTTTCAGTGGTAGCCATCGTACAAAGCTCGGTCCGAACCAGCTCGAAACCAATTGGCGGTTTCTAACGCTGTTTGTTAAAATGTTATCACGGTGGAGTAGCACTGATGATTTATTGCAGAAGAGCTTCTATTGAATTTATTTTACTTAAGTGTCCTCAGGCGGTGCCGTGAAAATAAATGATACACGACAGGACCGTGTCTGCACACCGGCTACCGTTGAACAAAAGTTGATTGCGAGATTAAACTTCTTTTTGAACGCAACGGTGCAATGCCGGCCCCCTTCATGAAACGGTATATAGTTATCGAGTAAAGTTAAAAAATTCTAGACAATTGTGTTGAATTGGTTTTGAAAAGGTAAGAGAACCATTCAGTTGAAATATCATGCTCTTTTTTTACATTAATTCAACTTACCTACATTGGCATTGAAAACCTACTGCGTCTACTTAGGGGATTTATGCAAAAAACTGTTCCCTAACTATCCACTACGCAACTTTTAGTTATGCATAATAAGTATTCTGTGTGCAATCTCCTCCCGAAACAAGTATTATGTCTCATATTCTTAGTAATTACACTAGACATTTCGTTTTTTATCCGTGACTAGTCCTACTATTAGGCTTTTTGAAAAAGGATTAACACTAGTGAAGTCCTACCACCTCATTTGCTGACAGGGTTTCGTTATGTGGTCTGCTGAAGGTTCCATCCTACCCAGTGAAATTAGAGAAACTCTACTATCCACCACCGGGTAAGGAGCTTGTAGGGACTCGGACAAACAATAGTCTTAATCTTTACTAATATTATAAATGCGAAAGTAACTCGTGTCTGTCTGTTACGCTTTCACGCTTAAGCCACTGAACCGGGTTTGAGGAAATTTGGTACAGAGATAGACTAAAGTTTGGGAAAGGACATGACAATTTTTTATACCGGAATTTCCGCGGGTCCGGGACTTACGCAAGTAAAACCGCGCGGCGCAGCTACAGAATATAAAAATACTAGGCTATCTCATAGTACTAACATTAAAATTCAACAAACTATTTCCATTCTTACAATGGAATTAACAGGCACAGGAATAGACAGTATTGTAGACATGAGTGGAGACAGGTCCACTTGGTCAATATCTAATCTGTGTTCTAATGACATAGCTTGTGTTGATGGAGCCAGTTTTCCTGCTTTAACTTGATTTACTCCCGATCCCCATATCACGTAAGGTGTCTCTGTTTCATGATTATCACCGGAGCCATGTGAACCTGAAAAAAGTAATATAATACAGGTAATATAATATATAACATGATAGATATAATACAGTCACGAAGTGTAAAATATTCTAACATTGAATTTACTGGTTTCTTAATCCAAAAAGATACTAGTGGTATTTATATGGTAATAATTGTTTTAGCATCTTCTTAATATTTACAACCATGTTGGTTTATGTAATGTGCCCATTTGTTGCTCCGAGACAAAATAGGTATGAAAAATAAACAAAATTATGTTTGCCCTTCCTTTACTAACTCAAATTAACTTACCATTTTTGGCTTTTGGCCACAACTTTACATATTCTCTGAGAATTTTGAGAGTTATTTGATTGTATGGTTTAAACGCTAAATATCACAGACAGAAGGACGGACAGGCAAAGTGGGGAACCACCCAAGTCAGCTTAGCAAAATAGCTTCATTTAGTCGGTATTAAAACTTCTATCAGATTCGGGCAATAGAGAATCATATATTTTTATTTATATCATCATATTTTTTGTTTTCATTCGGTTGTTTATGTTAATACATTAAGGCTAAAAAAATCAAATCACAATAATTATATTTTGAAGCAAGTAAATTATATTATATTTCCATCAAAAACCTTACCCCAATCTGTCATCCCATGATCTGAGGTCATAAGAAATGTGGTTTTGCCATCATTACCGTAAAAATCTCTTATTACTTGTTCAGTCTTTTGTATACCTTCATCAACATGAGTTAATGTTGTCAAAAATTTTCTGTAAAATATTAATAGTTTTAGTTTTGATGGAAAGTGCAGAAATATTATATCCAACAGTACCTTACATCTTAAGGAAAACTTTGGAATACTTTATGTAAAATTTGCTCTGCTTCTTCACCCGCATTTTAAATTAAAAAAGCAGCATATTTGCTAATCGTGGGTATAAGCTATGCACATTCCAAATGGCATTCAAATCTGTTCAACAATTGGAGAGTGAAGAGAAAACCTAAAACATATAACACATTTAAATACAAGCTTTCATATTTATAATATTAGTGTGATTAAAACAGATAATAATGTGACTTTTTTAAGCAAAAACTAAATTTTTAAAATACCCCTGACACTTTATCTGAAAGATGGCTCAACCAATTTTCCTCCCCTTCAACCTTTCAAGCATAAAAATAAATAAAAATCAGTTTAGCCATTTGGGAGCTACGATGCCAGAGACCCATTACAAACTTATAACATGATGGGTGTTCTCAGTTTTTCAGCAGAGATTAACAACTAGGGGCAGCTACATTCTATATAATACAGACAATTTCATATTAGTAATAGTTAATATTATCATCCAATAAATTTGCCCATGAGGTACTTCTATTTTTGCTAGGCATTAGGCAATTTTTTTTTGACCTCGCATCATCTCACCTCTCCTGATGTCAATAATGTTAAATCACGGTGGGGATGATGCAAGTGGAACATACAATTATATATCTCTTGACGTGTACCACATTGTGGTGAAGCAGAAATAACATCACACTAATATTATAAATCTGAAAGTTTGTGTGTAAATGTGAAAGTATCTTTACGCTATAACAGCCGAAAGGATATGTATGAAATTTGGAATAAACATAGTTTATACTTAGGATTAACACATAGGCTACTTTTTAACTTGATAAATGTGGGTGAAGCCGCGGGGCTCGCCTAGTTAGCTAGCACAATTATAACTAAGATGTGTTATTACTTATCAAATGATACTTACGTAGTCTTTGGTTTATGTGTGTGTCCAGCAGTATCAGTGCCAAGCAAATGCAAAAAGAAAATAATCTTTTTCTCATGCAACATATCTCTCAATACCGAATCATTTTTAGCATCATCAAAGAAACTTCTGACATGACTGAAAACCCATGCATCCAAATCTGTGGTATTTTTATCAGCACTAAAACTACCTTCATAAAGATCATAGACATGAACAGTAATATGCTCGTCTATGGTCCCTTTAGTAAATATATTGACTATGTCATAACTTCCCCAGGCCCAAGTGTAACTTGTTTGGTTGAAGACTGAGTCAAAATCTACTGGGTTTTCTTTCCATCCTTTAAATACAGCAGAAGGGTCCTCATAGAACCCAGCTACCAGAGCTACATGTCCGGGTCGTGATTCAGTTGGTACTTGAGTGTTAGAAATACCCCATCTACCATGTGAGTTTGCTATTGACCTGAAAGTAACATACTAATATAACAAAGAAAGATTTGGTGTATATGTTTGTATCAGCTGGTCAAAATTGTACAAATACATGGTCAAGACCCTTAAAAAGCTCTCAGTTTGGAAAAAATTGCGACTTGGATTCTACGACAACATTAGATTAAGGTTTTTTAATCACCCAGAAACTCTTTACAGGATCGAGTCAGATAACACTAGGTTAGGTTTTTTTTTATATTATAAAATTTTGATATTCAATTTAAAAAATTTAGGGTGGTTCCTCTCGCCCCTCCTCTTCGCCCCCCATCCCTAAATTCAGGCAATGTGATTTAAGATTTTAACCCAGTTATGATAGCGAATAGGACTGATAACACTGAATAAAAATAAACACTCACACTCAAAGCCCTACACTAAATTCGATTACTTGTGTCGTGGGTGAAGGATGGAATCATTCAAATATCGCACACAATCACCAAGAACCAAAAACACAAATCTCCCTTGGGGAGAAAATTTTCACCAGGAATTACACTGGTATGTTTTTTTTACGTTCGCCTTTTAAGCTAGCTGTCTAAGGGAAATGCAAACCCAACTAAGCCAAGGGAGAGTTCACTGTGATGATTAGGATGTTACTTATCCCCTTTAGGATAACCTAACCAAAAGGTACCTAAGTCAAAGTTATATCTAGGGCTGCCATCTGTCCGGGATTCACCGGATTGGTCCTAGTTTAGAAGGAGTCCAGGTCCATTCGGAGGGGTTTTCAAAGAGTCCGTGAAAGGGTGAAATCTGGACACTTTTTGTGTTTTTTTACAATATAATATGTTTAAATTCTATTTTGTAAATATTTTACAAGGTATAGGTAGATGTACATTTTTTACAAAGTATAGGAATATGTAAATTTTTTACAGAGTATAGGAAATTAATTTAAAAAAACCTAAACAATGTTTTAAATATAATTGTAAAAAATATTTTATCAATGTGTTCAGAGAAAACAAAACGATTTCACCCAAATATCCAGGGTTTTGAAGTTTTTATAGTGATGGCAGCCCTAGTTATATCTATAGTTCGTAAATAAACATAATAATAACCTTAGATATTGCATTGTGGTATGGTTGACGAAGGATTCCGCCCGTAAGCCATCCACCACGAAGAGAACCAGCCGGTCCGCAGCTGCTTCATGTTGAGGCTGATATGGAACAACATTCTTAACAACCGGGGACTTGAAATATATATCGAAAATTGAATACAGAAACGTAAGATGTATGATGATACCCAGCGCGAACATACTGCAGGATCGTTTTCAAAATGTAATTGTATATTAATGTATTTCCAGTGCTCAGTGATATTGCATAAGATAACGTATTATTTTACTTATACGCTTTAGATATTGTTATAACCATCATTATACGATCATTCACTAAACCTAAAATTCTCAAATTCTCCTAAATAAGTATACCATAAAACCTATATTGTACGACCAATAATGCATAGCCTGATAATGTACGGCCAATAATTCGAAACCAACATTCCTTGATATGGCTTCCAATTATCAGGTTGTGCAATACGGGCCGTAGATATTTGGATGTGAAATAACAACATGGTCTGATTTTGTACATCCGATAATACGCAGCGAGGAAAACGCCACTAATATATGAATTCAATGTTCACGAAATATCAGGTCGAGCAAAACTGGCCGTACAATACAGGTCGGAAATATTAGCACGAGCTGATAATGTACAGCCAATAATGCACGACCAATAATTCATGTACAATCAAATGCCAAAGTCATAGCCTCGTTTGGATGATCCAGTAATTTCAAGAGGGCAAGGACCTTCTCTTATTATTTATTTCTTTAAATCACTTAGTTTTTAGCGCTTTGTCGGCCGCTGCCGCGGCATGCTCGCTTCGCTCTCTCAGCTCGCGCTTTGTTTTGCCGCATTTCAAACCTAACCCGACTCAGATTTTCAAACACTTTTATGAAGACCAAAGAGAAGCAAATGTTTTTAATGTTCCATAGTTAGAACTTTTCAATAGTCTGTGCCAACTCTTCCTAGCGACTCGCCTAAACAAATGAGGCATCGCATTGAGAGTATATGTTTATCTATGGTTGGCTTCCAATTATTGGCTGTGCAATACTGGCCGTACAATATCGTCACAGAGTGATTTTACGCAGCCAGTATTGCACGCACAGTATTGCACACCCTAATATTTGGAAGCCATGTACAAGAATTATTGGCTGTACATTATCGATACGGAGCGATTTTGTACAGGCAATAATTGGCGAACAGGGGGTGCACGGCCTGATATTTCGAATCTATGTATGTAAATTATCAGGGTGTGCATTATTGGCTGTACAAAATCGGGCCGTGAAATATCGGATCGTACATTATCTTCTCCCAAACTAACAAATACATTTTTACTTTTCAAATGTGTCATAACTGGCACTTGTCAAACTCATGTCAAACTTAATGAATTGTTATACTTTGGTTGGTACCCATAGACTAAATAAGAAGTGGGTAGCTATATAATAATATCTTATTTATCTATGAGTACATTATCTTTGAATTATTCGACAATCATTATAAACTATAAAATATCGTACATATATATAAAACGTAGTGATCTTTTTATATAATGGAAATATCTTTTAATGTAAAGGCTGATGATGAAACTATCGAACCTGAACCTGAATCAACTCCCAATGAAACGATTGAGCTTTGTAAATGTTTACTAGAAGAAGAACCGGAAAAGATTGAGATTTCTGAACGCAAGCAGCAAATACTTACTACTGTTACAAGAACTGAAAATTATTTACGAGAGCGCCGTATTCCTGAATTAATTAGATTTTTTATGACCAAGGTTATAGCTCAGGGCTCTGACGAACCAATTGCTTATCTCGTAAAATTACTCGATGATTGCATGTTGTTCCGTGCAGGACATGGACTTGCACCGGTATTGTATGAACGCAAGTGAGTTAAGCTAGAATTGCACCACTTACACGTCTGAGACGTCTTTCTAGTGTAAAGTTCGTATATAACTGACCAACGCGGTGCGGTCATGCGACGTACGTTTTACACGTACGAATAATAATTATTATAAAAATAACACAAACCTCTGGAATCATGACAAAATTATATAGGATTTACAAAGCTCGATTATTGATACATTTTCTTTATTTTAATACATTCACGACCCCTGGGCTAAAAGGAAGATGATAAATAGTATGCTGTATCAAATAAAAGTTTAAAGAGACCATAAGCCCACTGCGAAGGACCGTATCTACAAAGTTATTGAACCGAACCAGTTTGTAGATATACCCAATATTAAGTAGGTAGCTTTTAACATTTTCTTGCCGTACCGCAGCTTGGCACGTTTTATAGCAAACGGTAAATAGACTCAAATAGTGCCCGCGTAGCTACTATCATTGAATAATTAAATAAACTTGTGAGAAAATCTAGAATCCGTTACGTTTTGCCTAAAAGTCTTGTTCGGCCGAGTCCAGTAGGTAGGCCATGACCCCTTATTACGTATCATTGTTGCTAGCAGTTTCTATTTGAATTAAGCAAATGTGAAACTTATTTCTTTGTAATTTTGTAATTTTTCGTATGTCCGACTCAATTTATGGTACCGTCATCGTATCATACCGTCATATGACAAAACTAAAAAAAAAACGGCGCGGCGGCGGCGCGGCGAGGTAAAGGCTTACACTGAAGATCAAACCAACAAGAACACACAATCTCACTTATTAAACACTAGCCGTGCCCCGCTGCTTCACCCGCTATTATCAATTTAAAAAGTAGCCTATGTGTTAATCCTAGGTATAATCTATGTACATTCCAAATTTCATTAAAATCCGTTCAGCCGAAAGCGTGAAGAGGGAACAAACATACTTACACACTTACACACAAACTTTCAGATTTATAATATTAAGTAGGATTTCAGGGTTTTATCAAGCCTACTTCAGGCGCGCTTGTCCCTATATAATCTAGGTATATTTTATTCCTAATTTGGTGATCATAGTAATTGAAGACATTGTGATTTGATTTAGTGCAAGCTGGTGGACTGTCCTCCGACTCTCCACCAGAGACCCCACTACAGAGAAGGAGAGATGAAGCCGGCGAATTGCCTCCGACTTTATTTTATTAGGTGGTCGAAACGCAAATATAAAGCAAGGCAATTAGATATCATATCAAAATGCTTAAAAAAGCCACCGTTTTTGTAATAATCTCAAGCTAGGTAATTTATAAATTATTTTGTTATTTAGGCATTTAGAAGCGGTGGTCAAAAGTTTTGATCCAGGCCAACGTGGATGGATGAGTGCTGGGCAAGTGCGCCGTGCTTACGCAACTCTAGGACTCACACCAGTTGAAGCTATCATCGACAAAGTACCAACAGAAACCGTACTGCAGAATTTGGAAATTGTTCAAGAAACTGAATTATACAATTTGATATCAGCTGGAAATGAGTTAGAAGAAAGCCCTAAAGAGTCCGTTGACACTCTTTTGGACTTATTAAAATAGTTTATTGCATTATTAATTATTATGCATATATACCTTGCTTTGCAAAGATTATACTAGGGTTAATATTACATCTCAGAAATTTTCGAATTTTGAGTTATTTAGAGTTTACGAATAACAAAATTTATAATTAGTTATTCTATTCTAAGTCCAGAGCAGTGTTTTACAAACTGGTGAATTATTTTTTAACTATAAAAAAAGCTAAGCATCGGTACTTTCTTCGAGACTGATCTCCCTTTACAATTTGATTATTGTATAACTATAAAGATGTCGCTACTTTGATCTTCACTCAAAAGTCGCCCAAATAAAATACGCAGAATCTCATTAAAACTGGATTAAAAAGATGCAAATCTAGCCGAAATAAGCCTAATCAGTAGTGTTAAGTTTTAACTGCTACATCACTATGACTAAGAATGTGTCTATTAATACTTTTTATTGACCATTTCAGGATAAGACACTATTCTAATATGTTTTTAAAAAGCACTTTCACTATTATCATATAGAAAAGAATTGAATGAAAAAATACTCATGTACACTAACTAAAATCACACCAGTTCAAATGATTTCGTTCTTTTGAGTCTTCTCAATACTTATGTCTGTTACGTCCAGCTTCGACATTATGATGATGGTGACTTCTATGTTCACATGGGCGTACCCAGCTTTTGGTAACATACATAGAAACAAAATATGGATATTAATGAATGCTAAACCGAATAGTCTTTGAGTTTCATAATAATATAGTAACTATGTATTAGATTTTGTCGGTCGGCTGGCAGTGTCCCCATTCTTCTGCTGTCCCACTTTACGCCCAAGTATAATATGTTGGTGAGTATCTGCGTATTTATTTATTACTTTTTCAACGAATTATATTAGGTAATTAATCTGTGATTTCTGAATTTCTTAAATATTTGTTAAATAAATGATGGGTATGAAAATATTGTTCATTTTGAAATTAAAATATGTGTTTGTTTCAAGTTTAATAATTTATTTATTTAATTATTTACAAGGAAGACACAGCCGAAGCCAATTAATGGTCCTCACGGATAGAAGAAAGAAGAAGATATGTTTCAAAATACAAAATTAATTTGTATTATCTACAAAGTCTACAAAACCGAATATTATAAAGATTAGTAAGAAGCGTTATAATAACAATCAAACGAAATTATCTAAATTGAAGTAAATAGTAAATTTAGAAAGGATAAAATATTCCATGCTAATTGAACCCACGGCTAAAGGGTCACCGCTCTAAAACCTGTGATCCTTCGAGTGTAAATGTGTAATAATGGTGGATTATTAACCGTTAATACTTAGTAAACGTGCATATTGTAGGCAAATCAAACAAAGTTGAAAAACACGCGATTTTCGCCTACGCTCTAAAACTCCAATAGAAGTTCTATTAAATGTTTACCTCTTAATTAGGGTATGACTTGACTATAACTGTCTACTTGACTTTAGCTGTGACTTGTTACTAGAACTTGTATAATGAAATATGGAATTTGTTATTTATTGTTTAATATTTCGACTGAAGGACTATGCATCCATGGTCATGAAATAGTGAAATTTTTTTTTTTATGCAGTATAGGCAAGCATTTGACCACTATCACACCTGCCCCCCGATTACCTATCTTTGTTGCAAACGGTTTCAATACTAAATTGACAAAACTCCTAAGAAATAAGGTTCATTTTTGCTTAATTTTAATTGAAACCGCGTGCAACAAAGATACGTAATAGGGGGTCTGTTTTCACATTAGTGAAAACCAAGCGCGTTAGCGAATAGCGACGGGCACCGCGATGAAAACGCCGCGGATCGCGCTACGATCTGCTGCTTTGCCGAGTATGCCCCTCGATCATATATATATATATATATACCCATCGAAATAATTATACCCTTATTTCGATGTAAATACCCGTATATATGATTTTTATAAGCGACATTAGCTCCGCCTTCTCCGCAACCGCGTTTGCCTGTCTGCCTGGTGCGTCAACCAAGGACTTCCTATAAACGCAACAGGGCCAAGAAATAAATGCTGCTTAACGATTTCAATTAACAATATCTTAGCGCAACAGAGTATGGGACAGAATCTCGCTCAATATATTTTCTAGATCAAGGATCAGAAACTCTATAGTAATTGTAAGTCTTTCACAAAGGCATTGCCAAGGATGTTGTAGCTAAACGTAGGTTTGTTTCATATCTCGATGGGCATTGCTTATTGAAATCATAGAAATGTGAGTTTTGCCGCGAGTGAAAAAAATATTTATTTTGCAAGTATTATTTTGCAGAATAAAAACTATAAAAATAACACTCGAAGAAACACTAGGTTTCTTCGAGTGTTATTGTGTAACAATGGCGGATTATTAACCGTTAATACTTAGTGAACGTGCATGAGTGTAGGCAAATCATACAAAGTTGAAAAACGCGATTTTTGCTTTCGCTCCAAAATTCCAATAAAAGATTCAGTAGTTTCTAGAATGCCACTTTATTTGGGCATGACTTCACTATGACTGGAACTTGACTCCTTTACTTGACGCTGTTAGTGACTTGTGACTAGGACTTATTTTATGAAATTTACTTGAAATATTTCATCATTTGACACTGGTTAAATGCGCAAGACTGCGGAGCCAAAATTAAATAAAAAAAACATAGAAATTAAATAGCATGGCATTGCCTGAAAGAAAAAAGTCAAAACAAACATTTCAAATGTACCGGCCGCGGCCGTGCTGTTGGGCAAAGATAAATAAGATATATACCCAACTGTTGGGATCAAAACGGACTGATTACAATATCTTTGGGTATACTTTGAAAAATATTGTCGATCCGCTTCTTGTGCCTTGATACAAATAATTGTACCTATATAATACACGCGATCTTGCTATCTTATTATCCTTTCAAATAGTACTAATGATAGACTATTTATATATAATAGTGTTCGCTCATAGTACTAATCTAACATGGGGAAAGAGATTGCAGACGAGATACGAATCGGAAAGATCGATGATTGTAAGTACAATATTTGTTTGTAAATTTTTTATTTGATGATTTGTTCTCACTGTACTTATCTTCATTCTCATATATGTTTTATAAAGCTACCTTGATGTTTATTATAGGCGATTCAGACATCCGCAAAACTGGCCAAGAAATGGATGTCATCCGGCAGAGAACTATAGCATACGAATATCTCTGCCGGTTAGAAGAAGCGAAGACGTGGTTGGAAGCATGCCTGAAAGAAAAACTTCCTCAAGTCACAGTATTTGAGGAGAATCTAAGAAATGGTGTTTATTTGGCAAAATTGGGGAATTTTATTGCTCCAGACTTGCTTCCTCGAAATAAAATTTACGATATTGACCAGAGACGATATATGGTAAGTTAAAGTGAAGTGTAACATATTTTTGTTATTTTTAACATTACTATACAGCTTCTGCCCGACAGCTCCAAATGCATCAATCAGATTAAAAGCTTACTTCCTTTTCCCTTTTTCTTCCAATCCAAATACCTAATTTCATTGACATCTATTTATAGTTAATACAGAGATAGGTGGTTTTCAACTTCAACCAAAACAAAATTTGTGGATAGTTCTAACGGCTTACCTTTACAACTTGCTAAAGTTGTAAAGAGTGAAATCAATCATATGTATAGCAGAAATTATAATTATATAAGTATTCGGTCACCTGGACTACAAGTCCAAGTGTGGGACGGCACATATAAAAACCTTTATAAAAAAATATACACATTCATAATTATGGATTCATTCCTGTAATGCCACCAGACAGCCTTATTTGTGAGAAAAATTAAACTTAGCTAAAAGTTTATCCACTACTATAGTATTAGTGGAGATTATGATACTAAATCATTATAAGTTACATGTCCCCATTGTTTACACACATTAAATACTCGTTAAACCTTTTATTTAAAATAATAAGTGATATTTATTATAATGACTGCCAACTTAATTACATTTACAGACAATGGGACTGCAATTCAAACATACTGATAATATAAACAAGTTCCTACAAATATTGAAGAAAACTGAACTTCCTATAGTAAGTACATACTGATAAATGTGTTAGCTGTATTGTATGCCGTATCCATTTGCATGGTGGGTAATAAAATAATTAAATAACACCCTTGAAGCTGCAATAACTATGATTAGAATGAAAAGTATACTTTGAAGCTCTAAATTAAACCCTTTCTGGTAACCAATAGGACAACTACATATAATGCAAGCAACTATGAGTTTGGTGTTTATATCAATGTGATTTTAAGTAATGAAGTGGGAGTGAGATTATCATTTAATAGGTATTTGAAAATCTTGTAAAAGATTATCATATATAATTTTATTTCTAATTACCATTTATGGTCTATAATGATTTAAAGTTGGTTACAAACATTCTCAAATTTTTTTTTAAATTTAGTAATAAAGCTGTGATATAGTTCTTACATGATGGAAAAAGTATAAAACAAATAATATAAAAAAAAACCGACTTCACCCCTTTATCTTATTCTCTCTTATTCTTTATCTCTTATTACGTGTGAGATGTCAATGTATCTTAACCCACAAGTCATTGAACTTAGTGAGAGGATGTGAGTGTGAAAGCGTTAAATCAATGTTTTTTATATGTGATTTCAAAGTCTTTATTATAGTATAGTATTTAATAAAATTATGTTAAATGTCGGTTACAGTTGGTTAAAGTGGTAGTTGTAGTTTTTTTTTTTGTTTCTTTTAGGCACGAAGGTTACCTATCGTGCTTAAAAAAAAACTTTGCATTTGACAACCATCTCACCTGACCACCTTTAATAAAAAGTGACAATGCGGCCGTAGAGATGTATAAAATTTAATTAGATTTTTTTAGGTCTAATTATATTTTTTTTTTTAATCGAATTACCACTTTATTATAAGTATTAAAAAAATTTAATGAGAATGTTTACTAACCAACTTCAAATTGTTCTAGATCCTAAATGACCTATTGAAATAAAAAATGGTTAAAGAACCCTAAACATGATTTTCAAATATTTATTTAACAATACCCCATTTGACAAAGTTCGCCTACCTTATATTTCGCAATAAGGCGCCTGGTTCTCGCTATATTCAATTTTGATTACTTTCATGTCTTTAGTGACACTCAAGATTAAGACAAATCAATCGACGTAAAAATCATCAAAATCGGGTCAAGCGTTTGGTCTCTTAGTGTAACCAAAAAGGAAAAAACATACATACATAGACATATAAACAGTTTACCCTGCTTTGAATCTCGCAATCGGATACAAGGTAGAATGAGGACACTGGCACTGGCATACTTGTAATTAAGAGTCAGTTAGTTTGTTCGCCATTGACTAATGATTGAATTTTTTTCTCCAGTCATGCGTAATTAAACTTTTTTTTAAATTGTACATTTACAGACTTTCCAGCCAGAAACAACGGATATTTATGACAAAAAAAATATGCCAAGACTGATATATTGCATTCATGCTTTAAGTTCGCACCTATTCAAGCTTGGAAAAGCTCCACTCATACATGACATCTTTGGAAAAGTGGTGTTTACAGGTATTTTCTAATTTTAAAATAAAATATAAAATTCGTTGGCGCAGTTGGTTGCGCGTCTGCTCTCAAGCACCGACTATCGGTTTAGATTTCCGGTGGGTAGATTAGTAGTAGATTTCTTGGTACCACAGGTTTTCTTTCCTAGGGAAACGTGTGTTTCTGGTTCTCTTCAAGTCTTTGAACTTAGTGTAGGCTGTGATCGTGACAGCGTTAATTTATTGTTTATATCGTACCGTGATAACTGAATTCTACTAAAATTAAGTTCATTCTTAATTTCGGCTACGTTTCAGATGAGGAACTCGATTTAGTATCAAAAGATCTTCAGAACTGTGCTCATCCTCTCCCAATGTTCCAAAAGATAGGAGGAATTTTATCTAAAAGTAATGCAGACGATGGTGTTAATCTTCACAAAGCAGTTATTGAGTTGAATAACCTATTAGATACAAAAAAGTCCATCACGTCAGCTATATTGAACCCACAATTAAAACTTAAGCATGTACAGAATGTTCTGATAGATGCTTACAAAGAAGTGTTGCAAGCAGCTAAAAATGAGAAAGTACAAGCAGCACAAAACCGTTCCTTGAACGATAGCTACATTCCTGACGAATATGACGAGCTATTGACTGTTGTAGAAATACAAGGTCATATCACATCCGTTAATTATAAACATCTTTGGAAGAATCTGTGCAAATCATCGCAGGAAAATGATTTGAACAGTCTGCATAAAATATTTACCGAAGACTGGGTGAAAGTAAAAAAATACGAGAGCAAAAACATAGATTTCTATTGTGATGTTGTAAATGAAATAATTGAATGTAATAAAGATATTGATGTTGAGAGCGTCACGAATTGGCATAAGATTTTCCAAAACATAATTAATGAAGGGAATCGTAAATCACATGAACACAATGACCATAAAATTGCTATAGCAAATGTTAACAAAGCTTTAGAAGATGGAACACCTGAAGATCTATATATAGCTTTGACGAATCCACATTTGGAGGTAAATTTTAAAATCGACAGATATGCTGCTCCTTTATTATTCGAAGAAATGAAACTAGAAAAGTTTGAATTGGAAAAAAATCTCAATGAGAGTGAGATAGCGGCATCATTATCTTACCTGACTGCCATTGCCGCCATTTCCCAGGCGGTAGAAAGAGGCGATGACGCCGTTGTGTGGAACACTCTCAATTCTAAACATGTGCATTTAGAAGGGCTAAGGCCACATTGTCGTAGGCGCTACTTGACTGCTCTGACTACAGCTTTGCAAGTAAAAATAAAAGAAGAGTGTGTGTGTCCGTTACTGACACTGGAAGATATTCGCGACGCCATCGAAATGGTCAATATGAAGGATGATGTCAATGAAGAATGTAAGTACATAACATATATAATCATCTATAACTAGAGTATAATTAATTATTCTTTTATGATCTTTACAAAAAAAAACGAAATTTACGAAAGTAGAAAAGTAGTAGTAGTAAAAAAGTAGTTGAATGGGAGGAAAATTAATATTAAGATTCGTGGTAGTTAAATGGGAGGAAGATTAAGATGTATTTAACCGCTTACAAGTTATAATATGTCCACACCAGCAAAGCTGGGGCGGGTCACCTAGTGTATTATACAATTACTTACGTTAACAGTATTTAAAACATATGTGTTAACCCTGGGTACAAGCTATGTACATTCCAAATTTCATCAAATCTGTTCAACTGTTACTTAGTGAAGATAATACAAAAATACTTACCCATTCACACAACACAACTTTCGCATTTATTATATTTGTGTAATTGTTACTATGTTTTTCTTTTTTACAGTGGTAATGGTTATTGATGGGATCAACAAGGCAGTTGCTGATGATAACCTTGAATCTCTTATATCACTTCTAAAGAGCTCTTGTTTGAAACTACCCACACATTTGCATAAAGAAGAGAATCACATTTACATGCGCATGCTAAAGAGGGCTCTAGTTCTAAAAGAATCACAAAATCTTTGGTATGACGACATAATCGAAACAATAAACGAAGTCGGCGAGGAATCTGCAAAGGTAAAAGAATTGACGGAGGCCTTAGTGCAGTTGAATTTGGCAGTAATTAACAACAGTGTTGAGGAGTTTTGGAATATACTCTCGTGCCCAATTCTCTCTACCACTGGTGTAATTGAAAGCTCTTGCAAAGATGTGTACTTTCAAATGTTTACCAAGGCTCTGAAGAAGAGAAGCCATTACAGCTGCCCTTGGATTGTTTGCCACACAGATGCAGGTAACACAGTTTACATCGATGTTGAATCATACACATATAGTTGGACAACTCCTAAAGATTTCGTACCCTACGCTCGCTATTTGACCAGGAAAGATATCCACTCTATCATAGACAAGACAAACAAGCACCACATAAACAAATATAAACAGGTGATTCTGGAAAAATCCATAGTTACATTACAAGCCTATTGTAGAGGCTATCTTTTGAGACAACGTTTGATTAAAAAACTCAAGTATTTCAAGCAAAATGAAAAGTTTGTGGTGAAAATCCAAGCTTGGTGGAGGAGGGTAGTCGTGGAAAAGAAATACGGCACTCTGATCAAAATGAGAGCCATTGAAGCTAAATTGAAAAGAGAGAGGAAGCAAAACCCAATGGCGTGGTATAGAATTCAGGTAAGTGTCATTTTTACGAAAAGTGTCACGAAATGATAAGCTGGTAAGTAAATTATAGTTTGCGTTTATTTTATTTGCATTATTTTATCTTACAGGATAATAAAATTATAAAAATACAAGCGCTGTGGCGCGGACGGCGCGCGCGCGAAGCCTTTACCTCTCTTTTCCATTCACCAAATCCGCCTTTAAAAGTAATCAAGAAGTTCATACCCATGCTAGACTTCTCTACTGAAGACTACGACAGAGAAATAGAACTGCAATCATTAAAATCTGAAGTAGTTCAGTCAATAAGAAAGAATCAGGAACTTTCCAAACAAATTGATGACATGGACTTAAAGATAGGTCTTCTAGTACAAAATCGTATTGCGTTACAAGAAGTAGCTGCACATGGCTTGAAACTGAACAATCTCGTAAAGCACAATTCAATGACCAAGCTAGTTTTTCAGAATGGCACTGAACGCAAAGGCCTGATGACTGTCACCACAGCAGTGAAAGGTCTCAAATCTCTCACAAAAGAGAGCAAACGACTTTTGGACGGATATCAGCATTTGTTTTACGAGCTCCAAACAAATCCTACGTACTTATCTAAGCTTTTATTCTGCATTCCGCAGAATAAGACTAACTATTTCTTGCAAAATGTTGTACTGGGTCTGTACAACTTTGGTGCTTATGCAAGAGACGAGTATTTGTTGTTAAAACTCTTTAGATTTACATTGGAAGAGGAGATAAGCTGTAAAGTGGTCAAACCATTCGATATAATCGCGTCTACTCCCTTAGTCTTAAAAATGGCAGTCAGCCTCTCTAGACAGTTGTCTGGATTGAATAGCTTGCAGTCCATAATTGGGCCACTTGTGGAGAAGATATTGAAAGATAAGGATTTGAATATTGAAACTGGACCTGTAGAAATATATAAAGCTTGGCGAAATGATACCGAAATGAAGAGTGGACAAATATCGTAAGTGTTGAGTGTAAGTCATTCCAGCATTCCAGCTTTATCAAAGAATAAGCTTATACTAGTCATTGTTATAACGCTACTTTCAGGAAACTTCCTTATAATGTCACACAAGAGGAAGCTTTAACATATCCAGAAGTAAAGACACGTCTCGAGACGGCTCTGAGCCAGTTGAAGACAATAGTAACAATGTTTTTGGATAAGATCACAAATTCCGTTGAGATGTTACCGTTTTGCATCACGTATATGGCTCGAGTGTTGCACAGGACGCTTACATCTAAATTCCCGCATACACCGGAAAAAGATATTCTGAAGGTAAGAATAGTTTGGATGTAAAATATACTGTGGGAAATTATAAAAGGCAGGTACAACATGTTCTAATTTAATATTGTCAATACTGCTCTTTGTATGTTAGTTAATATCACCAACAACATATTCCTCCATATATGCTCCATATGTTTCTTAGTGTTTTATCTGTGATTTTAAATCTTTAATTTTCTTTTGAAGTATACTTGCCAAAATATCAATATCATTTGTTAATTCTCTTCTCAAGTACACAATTAATTAATTAATGTAAGCAAAATTTCTAATTATATTTTACTGTATTGGTACTAACATACTTTTAAGTTTTTTGTTACTAACAAATGGATCATGTTGTCCGAAATAAATATATTTTGATTTGATTAATTCGGAGTAACCTGAGAGGTTATCTTATTAACCCAAAATTACATATCTTTTCATCTACATGACAATTGTTTTCAGGTGATAGGAAACTTAGTTTATTACCAGTTTTTGAATGCTGCAATCGTTGCTCCCGATGCCTTCCACATAATCAATTTGCCGAATGGAGCTGAATTGACGACTGACCAGCGGAAAAACCTCGCTTCAGTTGCAAAGATTCTACACTTCTCTGCTGCTAAAAAAGGAGTGAGTTATAGTTGAAAGTTTAGAGTTTAGAAATGTTACAGATCTTTAAAGTAATAAATTAATATCTGATGCCTAACGACGATGTACTTACCTGTAACGTAAGGAGTTCACGCTAATTGCACAGCATTGGATACCAGGATTAAAATAAAGCGACTCTATCTACGCTCCTTTATCTGAGACTTGACCAATATTGTTTTTATGCGTCTTAGTTTGGCGAAGAGTCAAGCCACCTGCGCTGCCTGAACCCGTTCATAATCGATTGTCATGAACGCATGAAGGAACTGTTCCGGAAATGTTGCCGCGGGCCCACGCTGGAGGAGTATTTCGCCGTCGACGAATACACTGAGGCGACCTTGTTGAACCATCCACATATTTACCTCACTGTTCAGGTATTTAATCTTCATCAATCTTTTATATCGAGGCGTTCTATACATATAACAAAATATTATATAAAAATGTTGCCCTACTCCAATCAACGCTCTCTCTCTCTGGTAGGTAGATCTGAAGTGTGTATGTATTGTGTCCCCCAATGAAGTTGATTTGAAGTCCAGATATCTAGAATCTGAAAATGTCCCTACTCGTGGTAATGGAAACACTTGAAGTAACCAGCTTTCGCGAAGATTTGGACCTGTATGAAGTTTATAGAAGACTCACATTTTCGCAGTCAAAATTCATGTATTAAAACAAATTCGCTGCGACTCTAAATTATTAGAAACAATTCGTCAAAAAAGTTAAATACTTTGGTTTCAAACTATCTTTTAAAATCTACAAAATTATACAATACTATTTTATGCGTCTAAGAGAGGAGACAGACTTGTCGTTCAATAGAAGGCAAAGTTCACTCGTGCTACAGGCATGAACTGCACCTAGAAATTAGAATTGCAAGGATCTGCACGGGTACTGTCCTGCACTCTTCCACTTGAGACGGAGGTTCATAGGTATATTGGGCCTAGTGATTTCGCTGACTCTGCCATCATACCGAACCAGTACCTCTCACTAATTCTTCTTTCTACTTAGGAAATCGTAGACACTCACGCTCTGCTAGTTGAGTACCAGGACATAATAGCACCAGATGGCCGCGACCGGTTGAATGAGCTATTAGATGACCTGGGGGAAGTGCCGTCGGTCGCGGCGCTTGCTTCCAGAGACGTCGATAATGTAAGTAATTTTGCTATTTTAGTATCACCTATGAATTCTGTGTTCCAGATATCTGTGTATGAGGAACTTAAACAGCATTACGACTGCACTTTCACTACTGTTTTAGCTAGTTAGCTAGAATAGTTGATCACTATCTCCCCTATAGTGATAAATTTAGAAAGGAAAAATTATCGCTTGAGGCGGGATTTCAACCCGCGGCCATAGGGTCTCATGCCCTATTGCTCTAACCGCTGAGCTACTCAAGCTCATAGGGAGCTATACAGCTCAAATAGCTGCGTCCCTATTTATTTGCAAAAATAGAGCTAAGTGAAAGAACGGCTTTACAGATACCCAATATCCAAATCCCAAATCTAGATAGGTGATGTCAACTGGCTCTCTGAATAAAGCAAAACAGTGTTTGGAATTTGGCCAATATAATTTTAAGCCCAGTACTACAAATCGTACTGTAATCAATATTTAATCTTAAAGCAAATGGGCGATTGCACCGAAGAGAACGCCCGGCTGGATGTATGCTTAGCGCTCGTGAACAAATTCCAAGCGCCTGCCGACGACATGACAGATTTGAACAAACTGTTTATCAAGACGAAGGAGCTCTGCGTCGCTATCATACCGTTCTTGAATGGTAAGTGGTTTTTATTCAGCAAAATTTAAATACAACAGATCAAAATTCTGTGTGGCAATGCACTATTCTCGTCTTCCTGAGATATGAGATGTTAAACCTCTTCATTCCCTGTAATTTCACTGAATACACTTCATTTTTAATTCGAAATACAGTATTGTTTGCACACTACTACTTTGCGGTTGATTCACAGCCAAATCTGTGTACTTCTCCAAGCGGACACTAAAGGAGTTGTACCATTGTAAAATGTGTGGTACTACGATATACTAATATACTACACTATAAATTAGCTATGTTGAATTAAGGTACAAATATACCTAACAGAGACGACGATCGATGACACGGAGAATCCGGTTTCTATAGATGGCTATATCTGGTAGTAAATTGTTAGGTTATTGTTCTTTTTAAGTTGTTAAGAGTAGCAAGTCGTGTGCCTGATGGTAGGCATCATGTCTGCCTATATCTGGAATGCCACTTTCAGTAACAAAAGTCCTACGTGGCACTGCAATGCGCTCCAATCCCTGGAGCTTAAATTGTTACGTCCCATAGGTCCCAGTAATAAAATTGGCCTTTCATCCTTGCTTGCGCAGTGACGTTCTGTTGCTGTTCTACAAAGTGGGTGTACCGCCTCAAGCGCCAAATACTGGTTGTTGACGTAGTTCATGTTTATCCCTCCGATGACTTGTGGGCAGCGGGAGGTATTTTATGTTCCTCCTATCCCTAAGAGACTTAACTCCCATCGGGCGGTCTCTTATACGCCGACTACCCGTTACGCGGTACAACTCTTTATGCTCTGAAACATTTTCGCGCAACCACATTTACTTGTCTTTCTAGTACATTTCCTGTTTACATTTTAGGTGAACATCTTTTAGAAGCTCTCTGCATCGGCTCTACGAAAGAGCAACAAGAGCAGTATGCCAAAAAAATACAGAGACGGATATATTCCGGCCAAGCGCGGCAAGACGAAGCTATGTCGTTGCGGGAACACATTGCAAAACTACGCAAAAACCTACAATTACTCGAAGATGAGGGCTATGTGACCCGTGAAGATGGTTACCAGGCTCTAATAACTTCTATTGCGCTAGATCTATGCAATAAAGGAAAGTACAGACAAGCTCAGAGGAGAGCCTTAACAACTCTCATTAGGACAAAGCAGAGCTTGGCGGAGAAGACAAAGTATTATGAGGAGAAATGCAAATCTTATGATCAGTATATCAAGTCTTGCTTAAGCAATCTTCACGCCGGGAAAAGGTGAGATTATAATAATTTTGTATTATATTTTTTTGTATATATTCAGTGATTTTCAATCTGATAAATTTGGACTGCTAATACACATCCGATTGCTGCATCACACAGATCACATCGGATTGTAGCGCACTTGCCAAATACATATAGGAATACTTCCTATTATCGTTTCCAAAGTAAGACCTTTAGATAGTCAGCAAATGTATCTAAACAAAGTATAGAAAGGCAAAAGTTGTATATTCTCAACCTTAAGTTGGTTTACCGATTGTTGGTTTATCCGTTTTCGCGAAATTATTTAAAGTATCACTAAATGTTCCTTCAAGCCAAGTGTTCAAAGCAAATGGTACATCATACCTTACAACTTTTGGCAAACATCCTATTTAAGGCAGCGCTTTTTCCAGGAGCGTACATGCCTGCTTGCGACGTTCGGGCAAAGACATGCAGAAATTAAAATCCAAACTGACCGTCAAGTACTCCGGCACTAAGTTAATGGAACGCGGCGTCCTACTAGAAATAGACGGTTTATCATCCTCGCAATTCAAGAATGTCCAGTTTGAAATCACTCCAACGGACCACAACGGGGTCTTCACAGTAAAAGGAAAGTTCATGGGAGTAGAAATGGAATCTATCGATATAGATATACAGGATCTGCTACAGAAGCAGTACGAAGGTTGTGCTATTATGGATATGTTTGGGAAAGCTAAGATTAACGTGAATCTCTTGATTTTCTTGCTTAATAGTAAGTTTTACGGTAAGTGCAAGACATAGCTGGTAGCTGTGATGTATTGAGCACCATGAGTAACAATAATGAATTGGTCCGTCTATATAATTCCAAAAATACGTTATATTCAGTGAAGTATTAATAACTACCAAATATTTTAAGTATCTATTTAATGCATTTTTTATGTTTCGTTGTGCATAATTCGATTTTGAAAAATAATTATGTGTAGTGTTAGGATTTTATTAAGAGACATGAATTTTTTTGACGATATTTCATAATTTGTTTGTTAGGTAATATGTAGTTACATAATTAATCGGTACTTAATATTACCTATAACATAAATTTAGTGAACCTGTAAAAATCTCGCTCTACTAACAATAATTAAAAGCTATAATAATATATTTCTACTGTTTTTTATGAGTTATCTTCAAATGAAGTCGAGCAAGTGTATTCTAAAATCATACCTTTTTTAAATTGCTAAAATATATGTTTTTTAACGCGCCTGTGTTCGTAATAGATTAGTATTGGTAATACTGTGAATCTGTGATGATTTTGTTTTATTAATATATGTTTTTTAAAAGTGCTTTGAGTCACATTGCGACTATGTCAGCCCTATTGGTACAGTCATATGGTCCATCTTTACAAAATTGTTTTTTAATACTGACATACAGGGCCCTAGCTGCGTCGCTTTCGGGTGATCTGTGATGACATGAAGTTATAATAATAACTGAATCATTAATAAAATTTTCTGTTCAAGAAATGATTGTCAAAATTTTATATTTTTGAATTGTACAATTAAATGAGGCTAACAATCAAAGTCGTCTTTTTTATTCTTAAGTTTATAGTATTTTTCATATTTTAATAAGTGTTAGAGTCAGCGCCCCCCTGGCGTTGTAGAACAGATGTTGACCCCCAGGGCAACATCTGTTCTACAAGTAGTAGCAAAAATTATTAGAATCTGTTTTTTCTAGTTTGGTCCTAAAAGGTCCTTTCGAGCATAAATAAAGTGCTACAGCGCTTTATATTAATGTGACGTGCAAAGAGAATCTATACACTCTTTACTAGTCAAGTTCGTATAAAACCTTGTTAAACTATAATTGGGCACCAACATATATTTTTTTGACTGGAACACTTTTTTTTTATTTTTATTTGAGACTAAGCTAGCGTTTGACCACAATCTCACCTGATGGAAAGCGACGATGCGGTCGAAGATGGAGCACGCTTGCTCAGTAAAAACCTATTCACTCTCTTCTTGAACAACCCCATATTATAGTTTTCGGGAAACACAGTAGACGGCAGGGCGTTCCACTCCTTGAACACTGAATGTAACGTGGTCTAATTTCAATCAGATGTCAAAATGTCAGAAAACAAATCAATAGAAATAACTACGGGCCAATTGCTTACCTACAAGATATCGAACTTATAGGAAACTCAAGTGCTCAAGCCCACTACCAGTAGGTAGCGTTCCCATCATGCTGGCCGCATTGCACCACTGAATTGCAATGCTAATACTTTGAACCAAATAAGTGTCAGCATTTTGATCACGCGTAGCCTGAACCAGGCGCTCTGATAGATTGGTCCCCACGGGCCCAGTGTCTCAACACCAAACGGCTCAAATATGTACCCACTGCCGAGGTTTCCATATTTTCGCCTTTGGGCGCTGCTCTGCCGAAGCTGCCGCGACGCCAACCCCATTCTGTATTTCAGGAAGATGTGACGCAGCTATAGTGTCGACACAAGTTGCATCCCACACTAAACGCCGTCCCATCTTCCATTGAATTAGTCCTGACGTCGGGTCTTTTACCATTGTCACGCATCAGACCAATCGGTTCGAGACTGGCTGGAACGTTGGCTCTGGTAATAGCCTGGCGGATGATATCTTTGAGGCTGGCGTGGCGGGAAATTCGACACTTCTGACACGAGAGGCCGTGGTGACCGAGCTGGTCAACAGCAGTACCACACTGACTGCTATATATGGGCAACATAGCACCTGTCACCCAAACGTAAACATATAACGTGACGGAAAGCAGATGGATCATGGATCTATAAGTGTACCAGAATTAAAAGAGGGAATGGCGAGCAACCAATGCCCTGACTCCCATACAGAAACTGCTAGAAGTCGAGCACGCTCTGTGACGCTAGGACACGTATCTAAAAGATGTTTCCGTGCTAGTTCGCAGAGCCGCGTTTGAAAACTACATCTAACAAATGTAACTTTCATATGAAAAATTCTAATATTATATATTTATCCAAAGCGCCCGTTTTAAAATATACGTGAAGTGTTTCCTTGTAGAAGTGTTGAGATAGAGACTTCATTAACTCTTAATTTCATGAAAGCTAACTACGAGGCCTGCATGTTGGTGCCAGATTTACAATTACTGGATGTGGAACTATGCTTTATTTCCCAAAACATTTTTTTTTTATGCAATTGAGTGACGAGACGAGCGGGACGTTCGCCTGGTGGTAAGCATCACGCCTGCCCATAACAGTAGCAGTGCCAGAATTGTGAACTTGCGAACAAAATCCTGCGCCGCACTGCACTGCGCTCGTCACCCTGAGATATAAGATGTCAAATCTCTTCATGCCCAGTAATTTCTCTGATAACATTGCCCTTCAAACCGGAACACAGTAATGCTTGCACACTACTGCTTGGCGGTAGAATAACTGGCAAAGGTGTGGTACTGCCCCAGGTGGACTCTGCAAAAGAGTCCTACCCCTACAAAGTGTGTTGAGCATGTTTTTCACTTCATGATAACATTTTTTTTTTTTTTTTTTTTTATGTTGAATAGGCAAGCATTTGACCACTATCTCACCTGATGGAAAGTGATGATGCGGCCGAAGGTGTGACATGCTTGCCTAGAAGATACCTATAAAATGAAATGAAAAACATGCTCAACGAGCGACATCTCCATGATTCCATTAAATTAAAGATCTATATATTTCTAGTTAAGC
Source organism: Lomographa bimaculata (assembly GCA_948107665.1). Classification (NCBI taxonomy): domain Eukaryota; kingdom Metazoa; phylum Arthropoda; class Insecta; order Lepidoptera; family Geometridae; genus Lomographa; species Lomographa bimaculata. The sequence continues at coordinate 12,024,892 of OX403586.1, read as the reverse complement.
AAAAAATGCTGTAGCATTAAGTCCTCCTATGTACATAGTATTTGTGCATGATATTTAAATAAATAAATAGGTCTACTAAAATGCTTCGTCAAAAGTCGTTGAATAAACATGAAAAATCAACACCCACCCAAGTATTAAAGTGGATATGTTTGGTCTTACTTGCCGTGCCCTGTCCGCAGAAAGCTCAAGATTTCAAAACAATGAAACCTAAGGAATCCTGTACCAAACTGGAGCGCAATGAGTTAACGAAGATATTTATGGGTAAACTGGATAACGATAATTTGGTGTCTCTGTGTGTTATAAATAGTATTTGTATTCTTTAAAAATGAAATTACCCACATAACTCTAAAAAATATTAATTTGTATCATTGAATCTATACCTACTTTGTGTTATAGCAGAAGAGACGGGGAATTGAAGTGTACGTGCTCAAGGGGCAATATGGGGGGAGATTTAGTAAGCTTTTTAGTGTATGATTTAAAAGTACTCTTAATTTAACTGTTAATACTAATATTGTAAGTCCACTAGTCCTTTTTTGAGTACTAGTGAAGATATGCAAAAGATTTAATTGCACGTGGTGGAAAATGAGAACTAACGTTTATAGTCGCGTTAATATAAACCCTTGTATAAATAGTATAAAAAATTTGAAAATTCCCTCTTTTTTCTATAATAGTCAAAAGTGGCGTATTGTGCAATAAACGTAAAAAGTGGTTCACTGTAATTTCCATCGAGATAGGAAACAAACCTACGGTTTACCTACAACATCCTTGGTAATTTCTTAGTTGGCATTCTTCTCCGGTAGAGTATAATCTTTTCTATGGTCAGCGCTAAAAAGATGTCTAGTGTCTGAGGTTGTCTAAGTCGTAGAAAATACTACCCGAAGTCCAAAACTAGTAATTCGCCACTAGGACTAGTTTTATGAACCATAATATGTAAATAAACCTCAAATAGTATTTATTACTTGACACTTGACTAAAATGCACTAAGACGCGAAGCCAAAATTAATAAAGGCGGTTTGTACGTTTTATTATTAGAACCTCTTCAGGCCAAAAAACATATTAAATTATTATTTATTTCGTCTATGGACACATTTATTTGTTTGGGTTGTATATTCTTTGGTTAGGACGAAGTCAGGGAGTAATTGTCGTAAATAAACGGAGTGATTACATTATCTTTGGTCTAAATCATACATTAATATTTGTTCTGTATTTCTAAGACAAATACACGGGGAAGTAATAGTTTTATGACGTCAGTATAATATTGTTCGTTGTAGTTCAAACGGCATATAATCTCAACAACTATATTATTGTTTGAAATTACGATTTCCTAATTTAGTGTGATTCTCGTAACTATTGATTAAACAGCTCGCAACAAGTGGGAGATGTTGCCTCCGTGTAATATTTCATCACAATTGATTCAGCATGTTCGCCTTGAAAAAGCTAAAGACTGATTTCGAATTTATAATGTTAGTGTCGAGAGATTGGATAAATGTTTTGAGTTTTTAATGTTACCACCATAGACTAAATAAGAAGTCTATTTAATCTATAGTTACCACGATAATCTACACGTATAGTCACGTTCCTAAAACCCTTGTATAAAGAACATTCCAAATTGAAAAATTCCCGCTTTTTATTTTTATTTTAATGGTCAAACCATGGATGGCGTATTGTGCTATAAACGTAAAAAGTGGTTCACTGTAATTTCTATTAAGTTGCCATTCTCGGGTAGAGTATATTCTTTTCTACGATCTACACTGACTAAAACGATACATAGATAATGAAAATTTTAAAATCTGACCTTATGTTATAAATGTTCCAAAACGTTCTATCACGTCACACTCCGAGAATTTTACCATCGACATAGGAAACAAACCTACGTTTTTGAATTTTACCTACTATACTAGGGCATGACTTGACCATGACTTTTTAATTGACTTTGATTGACTAGGACTGGTGACTAGGACTAGTTGTATAATGAATAAACGAAAAACTTGACATTGGTAAAATGCACAAAGTTGACAAAGCCAAATAAAAAAGCAAAGTAAATACGCAAGGGTACAAGCTATATAATATTTACTTCTTGATAACATTTATACGGGCTAAATTATCGCTTTACATGATATTTTTCCTCTCTAAGTTTATAGGTAACTTATTGCAAAAATAAAAACCTATCTGACAAACATACCTAATATTGAGTTTGAAAACTATCGCGAGTGTTATTCATTATTAATATTTACTAACCGGCTGGTACTCAGATGATGGGCATCGTACATGCCCGAAACTAGTCGGAAAATCCGACAAAAACCGCCGCGAGTACCAGCCGGTTAGTAAATATTAATAATACCTAATATTGAAAAGTCCAAATACATATTGGGAGATATTTATTCATGATCAGACGCTTAAACCAAAATGAGCATTATTTTCTTAAATATAAGCTACAGAACATCTATTAATTTGGCTATGTTCGGACGCTCACATATTCAAGACGATAACTATACATGCCTGTGGCGATGATCAACATTGTTAGGTTATGTACAAGGAATTTAATTAGAATGATATTACTCTCTATGATTTTGATGTTTAAGTCAACATTATCGTACAAATCGTGTAACGATAAGGAAACAGATAAGCCAATATTTGGTTTCGTTAGAAGAAACCTTGTCTCATTCTAAAGATATCTTTGGATTGGGTCGTAGCTAGAACATGCTTTACCATCATAATGCGTCGTGTGACTAAAAAGTGGCTTGTTTTGCTTTTCGGTCTGTTGTTTACCGGCTTTTATTGTGAGTTTTTAATATATTATGTGGTTATATCACAGGTAAATATAAACTTCAATTCTATTAGGTACCTATATATAGTTATCATACTTATATTATAATACGAAAGTTTGTGTGTAAGAGTGTAAGTATGTTTGTTCCCTCTTCTCGCTGGAACGGCTGAACGGATTTGGGTGAAATTTGGAATGTAAATAGCTTATATCTAGGATTAACACATATAAGTTGCTTTTTATTTTGATAAAAGCGGGTAGAGCCGCGGGGAACGGCTAGTAATAAATAATTCCCTGTTTTATCAAATTTACTTAAGCAAAAGTCCAATAGTAGAAATAATATTTTTCATGTTTTTTTTATTTCTTCGTTATATACCTTTAAATATAAGGTTGTGTTGTTATGTCATTAATTAATATTCAAAATTTATTTTACGACAGTCGAGGATATTAATTGATTATCTAATTGTATTATTTTTTTATAAATAAATTATTTTCTATTAAAGGAAAACGTACATAGGCTCACTGTAAACGTTCATAAGCTCATTCATCATTATTATTTTTTATTATTCTTTTATCACTAGGCAGGATGAAATAAATTTTATTGATAAAAACTTTTATTGTATGTTAATTTATTATATTTTAATCGATATCAAATAATAATGGCTTGTTTTTGTCATATTTGCTTTTATCTATTTTCAGTGCAGCTGGCCAGCCTTAGAAAATGTCCAAAACAGTAGTAGTATTCTTAAGGCACTTATTTTGGCAGATATTCATCTGCTAGGCCCTAGAAAAGGTCATTGGCTAGACAAATGGAGAAGAGAATCACAGATGCATCGAGGCTTTCAAACTATTATGTCTCTGCACAGTCCAGAAGCTGTTTTTGTTTTAGGTAAGCATTTGTGGTCAATCCATGACTAGCTTTCGTTCGTGGTGTGTCAGTAATAAGGGTCAAATTACACGTAATTTTATCTTGCTAGATTATTTATATAAGTACGTTATTTTTTTATTGCGAAATTGCTACTCGAACTTTTTGTTTCTCTTTATTCACTAAGTGGAGTCGCCATAATAAGCAAACTTTCTAAAGAAAGACTTAGAGTAGCAGAGTTTTCCGTCGCTCGTAATCATTTTTGATTTTACATGTTTTTTTTTTATAAAAAGCACCTGCTCGACGTCATCCTTCCATGGGAACGTTTGTTGTGAGTCGCCTGAGCCTCGTTCGTTAATCGCCAGGCGCACCTCATGTGGGCTAGGTCAGCTAGCTGACTTAGCCGACCAAGGTCGGCCAAGTGCTGTTATCCTCGCAAATCAAGACTAATATCCATAATTTACTTATAACAAGCCTAATTACTATGTATAAAAAAATAGTATCGAGTGTGAGTTTTCATAACAAATCTTATTTATTATTTTCAGGAGACATCTTTGACGAAGGCCAATGGAGTAACGAAAAACAGTTCCAAGACTACGTAGAGAGATTCTACAGGCTGTTCAAAGTGCCAGAAGACGTCACTATGAATATCGTTGTGGGGAATCACGACATTGGATTCCACAATTAGTAAGTATTTCTTACAATAGACAAAAAAATAGACACTTGACACCTTTTAGCGCCAAGGATTTCCTGCAGGTTTCATGAAAGGAATCATGTACAATATGCATAAGTTGAAAAACGTTTTTTTTTTTTTATACAGTATAGGCAAGCATTTGACCACTATCTCACCTGATGGAAAGTGATGATGCGGCCGAAGATGTAGCACGCTTGCCTAGAAGATACCTATTCACTCTTGACTTGAAGACTCCCAGATTATACCGTTCAGGTTTTTTATTATTTTTTCCGTTTTTTTACCGTATGTGCACATAAGGCAAATTTGACTTTTTAACAAATTTCAACTTTGTATGATACACCTGCACGTCCACACACTATTAACGGTTAATATTGATTTAGGTTCTAATTACACATGTAATACTTTCCAGTATAAGACGAGGTTCAGTGGAAAGATTTACGAAAGCGATGAACTCGTCAACAGTACGGTTTGTTACTCTCAAAGACAACCATTTCGTCCTTATTAATTCAATGGCGATGGAAGGAGACGCTTGCAGTATGTGTACTGAAGCAAAGAGAAGAATCGATAATATATCTGGTAAGTTTAAAAACAAGAAATATAGTTAATTCAATAAAAGATACTAGTTTATTTGTCGGGTCGCTTTTTCTTTAGAAAAGGTGATATTAATTCCAAAGGTTAGAGCAGAGTCAGATTAGAGCTGTTTATTTCTTTACATTTAACACGTGTATCCTGTGTGAAATGTAGACTTTTTTGATAGACAACAATTACGTAATGGTTATTTATTAAAAAATAACTATTAAACTATGATATCCGCCCTCCGGCGGATAGCATATGTGTGTCCAGGTGGATCCAAGAAGAAGAGAGTTTAAATTCTCTATTCAATCCTAAAAATAATGTATTTTTAATGAAGGCGGGCGATGCCGCGGAGAACAACTAGTATTTTATATATTACAAACTACGTCGCCGAGTGCCGTCTGTCTTTGTCTTCCTGTTTTGGAATCTTAATTTGAAAATCCAGGATTTGGAAGGAATTTCTGGTTAACCATTAGTCACCATTAGTCACAATTTTAGTAACCTCTTCCATACCTTCGCCCAAGCTAAAGTCATTTGAGGAACATTAGTGCAGAGACAAAGAATTTTAAGATGGTCCGAGGACCCTATTTGAATTGACTGACGCGCACAAAAGTGTACGGTTTAATTTCCAATAATACCAGAAATTAGACGTCCTTAAATATGACACTGGTTCTTGAATTTGGAAAATATAAGGCATTCTAGATTTACTATGGAGTGGATTCGAAAGAATGGACTGTAGGCAACTTTTACAATCGGATTCTGTGAAACTCAAAGCATTCCCAAGATAGTTGACGTCTGGTAGGAGGCGAGCGGTCATAAAAATAAGAACACTCGTTGTACCGACCTCTTGAATTGAGAAAATGATAAAAAGATGATAATCATGTCATTTTTCAGATAAATTGAAGCAGTCGCAACATCCCGAACAGTACAAAAATAGCAGATATCAAAAAGTTACATACAGCCGACCTATTTTGATGCAGGTACTGAATCGACTTAAAAACTAACTTATACTAGGATTATTTGATTGAAAGATTCGTAAGTATTACACATGTTAAGGATTTATACGTCTTCACTCACGGTTTTCTGCTCGCATTGTTACGAGACTAGTTTCGGAATATTCGGTGCTGCTTCATCAGTCGTGAAGGGTCAGGGTGGTCTGTTTCAGAATGTGTTAATATTCCAGATAAGCATATTATACCTATGATCTATAGTTGGTTACGAGTCTATTCAGCAGCGGGTTCGATTCCCGGTGGGAACAAGGAACAAGTTTTGTCTCCAAGATGTAGCCAAGTTGTGCAAGTGTGTGTGTTAATGTTTCAGCAGGCACTACTAATTTTCGTGTTAGTGTGTGACTGCGAGTGTTAAAACGTTTATACGATGTTGAAATTTTGTGTTTACTAGCGACTAAGTACTGCAATAGCGCATTCTAAAAACAAACCGAAGTATGATAGTTTCATTTTTGTACAAAATTGCAGATAATTTTTATTTATAAGGGTCTATTTTTCAGCATTTTCCTCTATACAGAAAGTCAGATGCTGTATGCACCGAACCCGATGCGCCACCTTTACCGAAACGAAATGAACTATTTAGACTGAAAATCGATTCATTATCAAAAGAAGCGACTGAATATTTAATAACTAAGATCAAACCTAGAGCAGTATTTGGAGGCCACACTCACCACGGCTGCTTGTTGCATTATTCCAAGTACGATTTCTATGAGTATTCAGTACCATCGTTTTCTTGGCGAAACAGGCCGGATCCAAAATATATGCTGGTGAGTGTTTGTTTATTATATAATTTAAAGTGTTTTTTAGCACTTAGCACGTTTGCATGCGCACATAATTTTAAGGCATAAGATGTTCAGCTATTTTGTAATTTTTTGTGTTGGAATTCTGAGCTACCTATTTATAGATTATGTACGCAAAATATAAAACGTAATCATAATTTTACTACATAAGTGTCAACTATGAAAATAATTATTGAAATGCGAAAAAAAAGTTGGAAATAATCCTGAGTAGAATGCATCCATGTATCTATCTACCCTTTAAGCATGGAGGAACTAAAAGGTTTTTATTTTTTTTAATATGAACCTACTTATTTTGCAACTATTCCCATGAGAAAAAGATAACTTCCTTTGTTGAAGTCGCTCAAAAATATTTTTTAGACTCAGACGCGTCGGTTGCCTTTTAAATTTGAATTCATGCAAAAATTAAAAATAATAAAAAAAACAATTAAGTTAAAATTTGTTTCACTGGTGATGGCTTTTGACTCGGGGAATTTTTCATGATTGTGTTTCATGATGGTGATGACTTCTTATCGTATTAATGGGTATTAATCACGCACTAGCTTAGATAAAAGCACGCAAAATAAAACTGACTAACATCACAGCATTATTTTCAAAACGCTTAGTAACTTTGCATTGCTTTACTAGTGAAGTATATTCAAATAGTACGATTAAAAGTACATGTTCATATGCAAGTACACGCTAACGGTAGCATGCATTATTAAATTAATAGATTGTACGCGCGAAACAAAGTTAAATATTCAGCATAACACTATAACACTTTATCTGATCTAAAATTCTTAATACTTTTAGGTATCAATAACACCAGAAAGTTACGGCGTAGAGAAGTGCGGACTGCCGTTGGAGACCACAATCGCTTTAACTGCTGTGATATTACTATGCGTAGTGGTGTGGTATACTCTCTCGGCGAGACTCATCGGGAATTGATAATAAGAGACTGTTGTAAATTAATCTCATGATTATATTCGACAATAAATATATTTGACAAGATCGAGCACTTTGTACAAATTCTATACTGTACACCCTTAAGCGAAACGATGACGCAAGGAAATCGCGAAACTTAGTGTTGCTGATACATATTAAGTACAAATTACACTATTAATAGTAAAATTTCAAGATAACCTTGCGAACAGTTCCAGTTTACACTTAATTAATTCCATCATTTAACAAATTATCACAAAACAGTACCTTATAATACCAGCTTAAAGTAATCGTAACATAATAGTTCCAATGATAATAATAAGTTATCAATACACTATGAAAGCAATAAGAGGTAGATATTACATTTTAGAGATTCATTCATTAACTTATAAGGTAGAGAATACTGATATTGGTAATAAATTATTGAGAAAAGGGATATCGATAAGCTAAAGATGCTGCTCTGTGTGGTTACAAAACATATTATATAGAATGCTCAGGTTTCACTTACAGTGAATATATGTTCAACATAGAAGCGAAACTGTTTGAGGACTGTGGAATTATTAGGAGTCTGACAACTCCTCTATTCCTCTAGTCAATATAAATACACTATAAGTCGAACCGGAACGTTATAAACATGAATGATATCTGCGATCCATAGTATAAAAAAATTACAAAACAGATACAGCTACGTTTTTAAAATAGAATTCAAAATTGATTATTGATCCGTTTGACCCATTTCAAAGCTATTTAAGAAAACATGAACCGAGTAGCTAATTATTTAATCACTACTCTACATGCCAATTATCGCATCTTAAGGCGACAAAACGTTGCTTTATGTTCATTTTGCTTTTAATTGATAGAGCTATTTTAAGCATGTATTTTTCTGTACATGACTTTGATTAAGCAGGAATGTGTCATCATTGTCAACAATCAATTTAAATAACTATTATTCAAAAACAGTCAATTTCATAGTAAGTAAGAATAACAAAGTTAAACTATCGTCATCGAGCACCTAACACTTAAATCTAAAATCAGTCTGTAACTCGAAAATGAGTTAACGAAGGTACTACCCTACTGAGCATTGATAATAGCAGTACAGTAAATGATTACAAATGAATACATTAAACAGATCTTGCGAAGTGTAGGGTAAATATAAATAAATTGATACGTTTATATTTCTACCATTGAGTGGTTTGCAGATAATGCATTGCTTGAATACTTTTAAAGTCTGCCTAACTTATTTAATCTAATAGGCATTACATTGTGACAATGAGTTATCAATTTTGTCATCATAGAAATCTTTTAGTTAAGAAAAAATAGTAAAGGCACTTTGCACAGATATCTAAACTTACTACCTTTTTTACCAACGGCATTTCTGTAGATAAATTTAGGCAAATATCTTACAAATATTTGAGCAGTAACTACATTTAAATGCAAGTATCCTGCAAACATCCTGCTCCAGATACAACTGCTTTGTTACCATACATTTGAGTTTAACCTACATCATGTCATGGAATTCTCTTTATATAATATCGTAATACTAAACTGCAGCTCGAATAAATACTGATTACTGACTAACTTTACATTCTAACTTTAGAATTAGCTCCACATATCCAATTCTCTCAGTATACTTGGTAACTCACAGTTATACACGCGCACACACTTATAGCGAGAAAAGGACAAAGCCTTCACCGGCGATGCCCTTTCTCAAGTTCTATAAGAATATTATCTGGAGCACTCTGGGTTGCTGCGGGGTTGCTTGAGCGGGCAAGTCATGTGATCGCGAGCGCGCGTGGTGCGGGAGTTGTCTTGCCTCCCGTGGCCTCGGCGGTTGCACTTGCTTCTGATGGTAACCAGTGTTGGCGTGCCGCGCTGACGAGCATATGACCGCATGCAGGTACCGGTCGTATCTGCACAAGTGCGAGTCGCCCCCGCTTGCCAGGTCTAAGTACCCGTTACCGGCGTTTTCGGTTTTCAACTTTTGGAATGCATTCACTGGCTTCTCGCTGATAGTGTGCGATCTGTTTCGGACTTTCTGATGTTTGTGGACGGTTTCTCTCTCTTCTTCGTAGACAACAGGATCGCAGGGCTTTCTGTAATGCAATGAAGAGGTTATTACTATTTATACTATCCCTACTAAAGGCGAGTATGCACAATTGACGTTTTGCATCTCTGATCAGATGAACGGATTTTGTCAAATTTATCAAATTGTTCGACCCTGAAATTCTAGAATAACGCACGCGTTAGGATTTATGAATCCTAAGAAGTGAGCGTCTGGTAGTAATAGTAATTATGGTGATGTCAGTGAACATAAAGTTGTAACTGAGAAGACACGCACCTTGAAGCTTGAAAGCTCAGATGGTTTTTTTCCATGTTGGCTTGAATGATTTCGAGCAGTTCGCGTCTCTGTAGACTTCCGGAACGTTTCTTGGTGTGTTTGCGTTCGCGCTGTTCTCGGCGTGGATGCCGGTGCGGCCGCGGGTGGCTAAAGGCGGCGGAGCGCTGCGCTGGCCTTCGATCACCGGAACACGAGGACTTGGATGAAGCGTCGTCGTCAGGAGACAACCGCTCGCGCTGCTCATCATCCGAGTCGCATTCTGCCAGTATCGGAGCCTCCACAGACGGACACTCCCTTCGGCGCCGTCGCCGCCCCTCCCTTCTCTCGCGCTGGCTCCTACTTTTACCGTCTTCCGGCACGACCGTAAGTCGAACTTGTATTGTTTTCGACCCGTAGTGCGGAACTGTGACCGATTTTCCGATCGACTCGTATATTGTTGAGACGATGCCCGCTATATCCTGCAACGAGAAGTTCCAAATAAATAGCCGTTTAAAAATTAGTTTATTTTGCTGATACAGATTACAACTGAATCACTTGGCGACATAAATTCAAACACTTGTATTCCGTGTGCCCGAATTCGTTATGGCGGGTCCATTTCTTAAAATGCCTTCGTCTAGACATGACAAATTTTGGATTTGACCACTTCTATGATACGTCCTACAAGTACTAAAACTAATATGGGGTGTAAGTTTTTTACCATGTTAGAATTAATATAACCAACACTTACATCTTTAGTCATGCGACCGTGTCCGTCCAAATCATATAGTGTGAAGGAGAACTGCAGTGGTTGCTGCTTGGAAGGCTGAGGGTGCTGCAATTCGACGTCGCAAGTCAGCTCCTATGAAGTTACAAAATATTTAAACCACCTATGTCTATAAATACGATTCCCCTCGCTCGCTACATCTTTACGGCCGGGCTATCTAAGTATCTATAAATCAACCGAAACATTCGCAGTAAATGTCGCAATAGGAAGGGAATGACTGCGCCGTGAACTGGACCATAAAACAATGCCCCTCATTCGTCTGTCGCTTACTAGCGAAGTCCGACTACACAAATACAGTAACAATATACTCATTGATTATGTGATAAAAGATATACAAATAATACGAATGGAGCTTTATCTACTCACTATCCTTAAAATAATTCGAATAGTTTACCATTAACACCGGTTTCATTCGTTCAAAACATCCAGCGGATCAATTGGTCTCCCCGCGCGATACGGATCACGGCCGTTTATCCGAGGACGAGAGCAATCACAACCCATGTTATAGAAACCGAATGACTAATACAGAGCTAAACTACTTTGGCTTTCCTCCAACGAGGTGATTCTCGGGGCAGTTAAGCTTTCTTTATAGCATATTGTTATGGGGTTACGGTCGAGAATAGTGGGTACGCACGCAATAGTGGGTATGCACGTTATGTAGGTAGAAGATATGCGAGGCGCCGCGCCGGACAAGGCGGCGAGGCGGCGGCGTCCTCCTTATCGCGAGCTTTAAAAGGAAACTAGCAACGCCTTTACGATCACTAAGATATGCAGCAAAGTGATGCCGCTCGCATTGCGGCCGAGTACGAAAGATACAAATAGATGAGTGATATTATCTTTCTGGGTACTGGGGACAGTGACAACTCTCTTTTTGCATCTTTAAATAAATGCTCCGACTAATTTTAATAAAATATATTCCGAAAACTGGCGCTGTCGAATAACGAGTACTGGTATTAAATTAGGGAAACGGAAATGAATGATTGCGGGAAAGTACTGTGTCATAGCGCAGTAGGTATTGGACGAGGGACGACATAAGGGAGAGTAATGAGCCGTGCGAGATCATCAATCATCGTTATAATGGGTCTACTACATTAGTAGGTACGAGTAGCAAGCGTCGATCCTTGTTGCTTGTACGATGCAAAATGGATCTTTGTTACCATTTGCAAGATACTTATGGATACTTAATTGTGGCCTTAAATGTCTTGAAAGAGTATTTTACAAATTCCAGCTACAGGTATAGATTGTTCTGCTAGGTATACTATGCCATGAAAATGTAAAATTGGATTCATGAAGTTTCAGGAGTGTCTCTTTAGGGTACATATTCACAAACATTTTAATTTTAATATTATGAGTAAGACCCATTAAAATATATATAGTGTTCAAGGTTTTGTGGATGATAATTCTTTTTACAGTACCTAACGAAATTAATGGCAAGTTGACGTGTGTAGGTACAGTTATGGATAGAGTGAACATAAAATCAAGGAAAGTAAGCGAGTCGGTTTACACGATAAAAATCTAAAGTCACGATATCCAATGTTGTAAAGGAACTTTCTAACTTTTCTATTTCTTATTATTACATTAAGTAAAGTCACAATTTAATGCATTCTTAGCATTCAAACCTTTTAAACTGAATCTTCTAGTTTTTATATATAATATTTGTTATTGGCAATTTTACTTCGATTAGGATTTATACTTTTTATCCATTAATAATCGTAACTCCTGCTCTTTATATAAGTTCAGGTTGGGTTTGTTTTGGATAATGAATGGTGTTAAGATATATCTACAGATTATAACTCATTTCTCAAACCAAATTGTAGTGCAGTTACGTTATATCACACTTTCACTAGGTCTGTAATAAACAATATGTAATATAATACAAGTGGTTGCTCCCACTACTTCCAGTAGTAGTAGCAGACTAGCAGTAGTTGCATTTTGATGTGTTTAACCCAACTAATGTGGAACATTAAGTATATAACAATATCTATCGTACATCTTTCAGTAGGTACTATTCAAATTTAGATATGTGCGTTATAGGTATATGGTATGATCCCAATAAAAAAGTAGAATGTAGCGGACGGATGAGCGCAGCGCGGATGAAGCGCGATTGGAGAAGAAGACGAGAAGCATTTATCAAGCATATAATATGGTTTTGAGTGATCAATACTAGGACAAATTCTTGATGAGCTTGCCTATGCGTGGCCCTCCTTCTTTAGGCCGTGGGATAACAATCGATAGGACAGCTTACCTCAAACCGCAGCCTAGGTTTGTCCTCATCTCGGACAGGAGCAGGAGAAGGCGGGGGCTTGGCTACAGACTCCGGCCTCGGGCGTTGCGGCGGCGGTGGCGGCGTCTGCAGCAGAGCGCGTGCCTCGCTCGGGAGCAGGTCTGGTGGGGCGGAGCACTGCGATGCCGCGCGACCCACCAGCTCCTCTGTGTCGGTGCGCTCGCTCTCCGTGCCGACTGCAATGGTAATACACGAGTGTTGGTTAAAATTATAGTTAGTTGTTAGTTTATTCTTAAAGTTAATATACTCACTTAATAAGAATAACACAATTAAATGCATATTACTATGTAGATGAACGTTATAGTTAATATAGGTACTCTGAGATGGGTTATGGACTGGTTTTATTACCATAAGTTTACATCAAGCTGACTAAAAGAACAAAAAATATAATGTGTGAGGTACCCAATAGATCGTGCTGGAGTTTACCCGTAGTAATACGCACTCCAAGACATAGTGCCTTGAGTTTTTCTTGACTTTAGTAACCTCTTTTCAATTATGACGGTGTGGGCTCTTTTCAGTTATTAGTTTATTACATATAAAACTAACCCTTAAATCGAAGCGAACTTAGATTCTAACATCAGCAAGGTTCGAAAAATATGCACCTATTTCTACGCATGATCGCGAGACAAGGTATCTAATGGTTAAAAGGTTCTACTGTTGACTCTAGCAAGCTTGGATTGCAAGCGACTGCGACTAACCGGATTTGATGGGCATTACATGTAGTCTTAACTGTGGCACATAATATATTACATCCAAAGCCTTATATGCAGCAAATAAACTTGGAATCCTTGGTAAGGTTAGGTAGTAGGTACAATAAAACGGGGCAGCTTTTCAATAGCTCAACTTCGATAGTGTATATAGTGATAGGGAGTAACGCGGCCACTTATGAGATGCATCAAATAATTTATTCTCACGAATGACACGCCAAAAAACTCATTGATAAAGATATATAAGAACAGGTAAATTCCAAACTAACGTGTCTTGACTCTTAACGCAAGCTGGCGACTTGGTATAGTATTTGATTGTATAAAAGCTAAGGATATTGCAGCTAATATAAACCGTAGGTATGTTTCCTACTTCTACCTCGATGATAGAAGTATATTTCGGTGTGCTCAGGAACAGCTAACATTTGACAGAGAGACAATCTGACATCCGTCGTTTGTACGTGATTGACATACCTCTTCCTCTTCTCCTCATGTGATAATTTAGATACAGAGTGATTAAATTATCTTTGCTCGACTGCGTCTTCACGTTCAATCTAGTGAAATATCGGTCAAACGCTAGTGTACTTCCCATCCCATTAAGAAAACTTCTCTGTTTCCTCATCGTTGTATAATATGCTTCTAAAGCCCATGGTACTACAAGAAGTACTATAAGATAATTATATGTATATTGAAGGTTTTTTTATGACATCTACCTAAACAACTTCGTGTTTTGTTTCAGTGCCCTCACACATGCAGGAACAGGAGTGTGAAACTGTGGACATGCAGAATCCAAGAAACATAAACCTCAACAAGATGCACCCACCCTCCAGGTAAAGAAATACTTTTTTAATTCTCGTACGTAAGAAATGTGCGTATTTCACGATATTTCGGTTATTGTAATGGAGATAATAACAAGCGTGCACAATGGCAGGAGAAATACGGCGAACTGCCGAAACTATTTTGTCGGCGAAGCTCAAAAAGTTTTTCTGAATCGCAGCGGCCGACGACGGGCGAGATGTAAGCGACACGGGGCCTGCCACAGACGTTTCCTGGAAGGCCCGAGGGGCGAGCCAACCTCACCGCTTGAGATGCCGTGCCACATCTGCCCTTATAAAACCATGACGGCCTCGCCCTATTTCATCTGCCGATTTCTGGTTTGGCAACCGGAGAAACGAACAAAACAACTGCTAATTTAATTGACGGCACAAAAGTAGCTTTCAAAGACGTTTTTATTCATTTAATTTTGATATGTTCTCGTCTTCAGCTTCTTCGGCTCATCGCGGATCATGCGAGTTCTTGACCGTGTTTATATTTTTTTGCTATTGCTTAAACACTACAATAACACGTTAGTAAATTTACACATCGGTCACTTACTCGTAGTTACATAATTAACTACGAAGAATTTAAGGGCAACCACAAACACACTCACAATTTTGAGGAGATTAGGGTAAACATGTCCCACAAAAAATATTATTTCAGTTAGAAGTAGTCTTGCAAGTGCTTTTTTATTTCTCGGTATATAAAATTCACCAGGAGTTAGGTTGTGTTTTATGTGTCTATAAAATTGCGTCACATATTTTCAGAAACAATGTTTTTCTTTACGATTTATTACAAACGAATCTTGTTTTAACGTAATAATTTTGTGAAGTATACACGCAGTTACTTCAATTAAACTTTACCCCGAAAGTTAAAATAGGTAGGTAGCTATGTACAATATAATCAAGCGATTTGTTACGTCTCAGTGGACGCTAAGGTATGCAATTAAAGTTCTATAATGGCTTTGCGGAGTTATGTTTCTATGTAATTTCACTCCTGGACATGCATGATTTAGTACAAGCATATGCGACTCATTGGCGACACGACTGAATGAGTTACGTTATGTCTTGGTACTTGATATACATGCTGTTTGTACCTATAACGTAACTTGTATCGTAGATGCAATATGTTATAGATTTATGTGTGTTTATATACAAGCGTAGGTACATGAACTATAATGTTACATTCATAACCGCGTCAGTAGTAAAGTAATAAACACATTCCAGTTTTAATTTACTTTATTATCAAGACAAGACTTAAGCGATAGTGTTATATTACGAACGTGCATTACACAGTTCATAGTAACGGATATTTATTTAGTAATTCGAACGGAAGGATTTGTTATAATATTAAAGTATCTATACCTAAATTATATTTGACTAACTAAGCAAGTTGCTTGGGATATCATTTGGAATATGATGTTATTACAATAAATTGTAATAGGTGAATAAAATTGGAGTGCTAATTGCGATTTATATGACCCATTTCATTGATTTTCCATATTTATCTCGTTTTTTAATACGAATACAAATAGTTTATAGATAACACCTTTTGTTAATCGCCATAGCGGTAGTAGTATTAACTTATTTAAGAATGTCAATGTTGTGTGCTGTTTTAAAAATCTTGTTACACATGTTCTATCTTCATTAATATTCCAATATCAATTTAGTTGTACGCGTCAAATCTTCAAAGAAAAACAAATAGAAACATAAATCCATGGGGCGGATTTTTCTTTGATATTAAATAAAAGGTATCATTGTCTCCGCTTCGGCGGCAACTCAACGTGCTTCAAAAGTTCCCTTTGAAGTAGATCAAATGAGCGGCGTAGTTCCATTTGCATCAAAAACTTGATTAACAGACTCCGCTTCACAGATTTTAAATGCGTGCTCGCATGAGAGTTAAAAATTAAAGCCGCCTTGTAAATTGAAGTGTTCAACATTCGTTATTTCATCATTAAATAGAACGAGATCAAAGTGATATTCGTCTGCTTTGAAGTAGGATCAGACTGTTAATACTCTCATATTGGAATCTAAAGATCTGCTGGTTAATGACAAGAGTCAGCGTGTGTATGAATTTTTGTTTTTAGCCAAAGACGCACATTAATTTTGTGTTATAGTATGCAATTGACCTCTTGCCTTATTATTATAATTTATGCACACTATTTTAATTTGTTTAGTTGCTTCTTTTAGTTCGTGTGCGTATTTTTATATTAATAGTATTTTTTATAAATAACTGTAAGTCACTTATTATTTTTTTATATATAAGTAGACTGAAGTTATTTTACACATCTCTACAGGGCAGACTATTGCATACACTTACTATTTATGCAAAACGTCTTTCATAGTCATTGTAAACCAATTTTTGCGAGTCATGCAAGCAAAACTGTGAAGCTAATGTCGTTTAATCTAATTTTTTTACTGTTTTATTTTCTGTCGTTGCCGCGGTCGAGGTCGTGCCGGTAAGCCCAGCCGGCGCGGCGGGGCGGGCCGCTTGTTTGATCTCGCCGACTTTTGATAACGTCCGACTGAGATCATAAAATCTCATAAGCTCAATGTATGTACCTACCCATTTACCTCGTAAACAGGTATTTGAAATGGACCGAGGTAAATTCTGCCGGCATATCAAACGTTTTTAATTTTGGAATGGAGCTATCCAAATCTTTTCTAACATCTTTGATAATTTACTGTATTCGCTCTGTCGGCACCTTTGATGGTTAATTTTAATAACTGTTGTACGCGTATAATGTGTCATTGTACAGATAATTATTTATTGAATACTTGTCCCGTAGTGCCCCGCGACTTCGCCCATTTTTTTTTACCTTATTCAAAGGACGGATTCTCCAATTCAGTCGATGTTACTTAAAAAAGGTTTATTGAATTAGTGGGAGGTCGTTTTTGTGCCGATTATATAGATCGTGAATAATATTATTATTACTTCTGCAATAGCGATGTAATTGACCTACATTGATTTCGAATCAAATTATTTATATTTGGAACAATCTTTAGCCTTGTCCCATTATATTTAATGTTTGCTGTTGCTAATATTTATGTAGAATTTATAATTTATGAATGTTATTGATTTTAAAAGGATATTTGAATTCATCGCTTAACTTTTCTTTCTATATGTTATTGTATAAGTCCGTCCTACCCCTTTAATACACTAAGCGTTAGCTTAAAATCTTTTCAACTTCTAAACATTTGAGTAAGCACTAACAGCAAATACGATATAGCAACAGTAAAATAACAACAACATTCCAAAGTTTCAAAGCGTGTTTGTTTTGTTTTTTGCTGCCAACAATTTGTAATATGTCAACAAATATTGCGAGGGTATTCGAAGGCTATCTGGTTTATTTCAAGCAAAATTGGCATTGCTCTTTAAAACTTACTGCTGAATTTCTTGTATCCATTTCTAAACTTGTTGCGCCACCACTTGACGAAGTGGTGCGCCATGGGGGCGTCCGCGGCCGGTGCCGGAGCTCTCAATGTTTCGTAGCACGTCATGCGCTGCGCTCACGCACGCATCCCGTACACTTCAAAAGAGCCGCGAGTTTCTAAGGTCACGTAAAATAATTGTGGCACTCCACTGCAATCGATCACAACACAAAACTCATCAGGTTCGGTTCACTTTGTTTTTGCGTAAACTGTGACCCAGTTGGCCGCGTGAACCGCAGTTGTTGGAAGGAAACGAACGAGCGTCCTACTCGCGTAACGTCTAGTGACTGACTGATGGATGAAGAAGGGTGAAGCGAAGGGAGGGACGGGCGAGGGTCGGCGCGGTGTGGCGCCCGTCTCTCGGCTCGGGCTCGTAGCGTGGCGTGCCGTACGGTCGGCAGCATTGATGTTTAGGTACTTTTCATTCAAAATACGAGACGCACTCGTTCTAGCGACTCTACCCCGTGACGTGACTGTACTCCGGCCGCCTGCGTGTAGTAAACAAAAACATTTACTTAGATAAAAATTGTCATAGAGACAGGAGATCTATTTGCCGAAGAGGTCAAGCTTACCCTAAGCTACCCTTGATAATTTTAATATTATTTGTAATTCAAAATACAGTGGGCAGTTCGTAATAATCACCCATGTTCACTGTATTTTAGAGAGCACAAATATTCGTAAATTGTTTAAAGTTACTTAAGTACTTAGATACTTACATATAAAAATATACCTGATTAACCTAAGTATAACTACTTCTAATAATTCTACTCTTAGGTACTAGCAGATGATTGAAATCGAAGAAAAAACAAATTGTAACCTAGACCCATGTAGGTATTGTAATAGTCTCCTAGAAAAAAGCTTTTACATGTACAGGTCATAAATTATAGGTAATCCTAATAATAGGTAAATACCATTAAAATAAAGTGCTACCTAATTAAAACTTCCAGTTGCCCGGACTAACTAGTATGTTTTCACATATCCTAGTTTTCAGGTAAATTGACGAATTTTTACTTTTATTGTAATATAAGTTATTAATTATAATTTATGTATAATACTATTCCTTATGATACTTTCGTGCTTTTGGTTATGGCTGTTATTGTGGGTGACATACGATGAGTATTTGTTCCTTGTAAAGAAATCTGTAAAAACCCTCAGTTACTTTGATGGTTAATAGAATCTTTCATTATTAACTGAATATAATTCATTCATTAAACAATTAGGTTTTGCGGGAGTGACATTCTAGGCCAAACGTGTTTATCAATCTCTTTCGCATAATCGCGTACAAACAGGTGAGATAGTGGGCAAATGATACTCGGATCAGATTTTTTTTTAACATATACGCCGATATTTTGTAACAAAGCCCCACAAAGTCTTAACTCTTATTTTACTACTATTTTATTCCATATATAAATGACCCAACGGGTCATATACCAAAATATGGCACCATACACATACCCGAAATTTCACTAGGTTAGGGATCATCTCTAAAACACCAATCTTCCACAAAACGTGTTTCAAATACTTATTGGTGAAGGGAAGAGGGGTTCAGTTTGAGTTTAGAAGATCTCATATTCTTTATTCGCTACCACCTATGAGAGGGATGTATTGGATAAGTAATCATAATTAACAGCTCGTTTGCAAGAAAATCGACCAATAAAGCCTCACACTAACGAGGTTTATGTATGTCAGGCACGGGATGCTCGTAGACTGGTAATGATGATGACGGCAAACACTCATTACGCATTAACGCATTTGAACCTTCAAATGCCGACGCAAATTAACATATTGACTGAACAAACTGAATTACCCATTGTTTTAATTTATAGCTGGCATCTACTTACCTCGGCACATAGCGCCAGTATCATTGTGATCATGCAAGTTGCGACTTTTACTTCGCTAAGAAAGTAGTAAATACCTACAGGGCAGGGCTGTAATAGAGAGAAAGGTGCCGCGCATCCGCTACGTTGGCAACGGCAGCCTCCACGCGGTCGACGACCCTGACTCAGCGATTACAAAAAAGATTATGGAAGGCAGATAGGTACCTGGTAGTGGCTATGGGAACTCGACACTACTCTGAAGCCGAGATTTAAAACTAATCAGCGCCATTTGGCTGCGATTACTGTCTTACTTATCGATAATCTTAGAACAAAGCATCGATCAAATATCCCCTGCTCCCCTAACAACGTTACCTACTTATCAGTTTTTGTGGCCCGTGTTTTTGCATTATAAAGGTTAAAAAGTTGGAGAAGTCTTTAGAAAGCGGCTCGTAAATACGTGGTATTGTATTTTAATGTATTGTTACATATTCTGAGAAGGCTTTTGGCGACGGCCCAGTGGATATTCAGTCAATGTTTTCTATCAGCAAGGGTGCGATGCGGAGGCCGGTCGCGATGTGCCGATGCCGGACTGCCGGCATAGCAGTCCCGCAGCCGGCGACTACCAGGCGCTTCGAATTAGAATTTTACGGCCTCTTCGTGTTAGGTTTATTGTCGGCGAGTAATCCCCGACCGAGATGAGGTCGTATTCCAAAACTGACTTACAACAAACACTGTTTTATGCAAGTTTTATGTGAGTAATAAAGAAATCGCCTCGACACCGAAAAATAGCGCACGTACCTATCGTAACAATGCGTCTTGAGGTAATTTTGTTTATACGATTCGTGCTAGACAAATAAATATTTCTTTGTTAAGGTCGCAGTAATTTCGTGCTTAAGTCGAACGAATGGAATGTTTTGAATTTGGGCGGTTTTCATAGAATCAATCCCTGATGATGTCACTAGAGAATGAGCACGCATAGTGGCGGGAGGCTTCCGAACACAGGCGCGGGCGCACCGGCGGCCGCGGCGCAGGTCGACGTGGGTGGCGGCCGGCGTATTCCACGAAATAGTGTTGATGACCAGTCTTCAATATCACCCATCGATAAACTGTGGCACTTGAAGTTCAATAAAAACGCACCAACATATTATATCCCTTTTATGGTAAAAGCTTTAAGGAAATTATAAAACAGTAAAATAACGCCCAAAGTTAGAATTGATTGACCACCCTCATCGATTTATGATGCGTCAGTATAAAGCTGTCTTGCCGAACTCGTATTAGTTCGATTCGTCTCGCCTCTGACAGAATGATGAATGATGGAGTTAGATGAAATCGCAGATCGAAATGATATCCGGTAGCAATATTTAGTCATAAAAAAACCGGAAAACAAAATTCAAATAGGTATTATGAAAGTTATTTCGAAAGAAAACGTGGTAAGACAGCTAAGCCGCGTCTTAACTTCTCCGCTGGCGTGTTTATTTATACAGCCCATAAGGGGATCAAATCTTTGTATACGATCTGGTAATAAAAAGATAATCTTACGAAGTGACCTGGAATGTTGATAGTGGCGTTATTTCTGCTATTTAGCCGGCTGGCACGAGGCCAGATGTGGTCTCGCGGCCACTACCAGACGTGTAACTATAGCGTGGGCATTGCCCACTCACGTATTTTCACCACACTCCTCCAATCGTGTTTTTATATAAATAAAAAAAACTGTTTTTGTTGTGATATATTTTTTTTTATGCTGGCTTGGCAAGCATTTGATCACTATCTCACCTAATGGAAAGTGAAGATGCAGCCGAAGATGTAACATGCTAGCCTAGAAATTATTATAAAATATTATTATTATTATATATTTTACATATCCAAAATGCATTTTGGAAATGTTGCTTAGTGAATCTGAATACATCAACGTTCTGTACTACAGCATAGTGATAGCTATACAGCAGGCCTACCATAATTTTGTTAAGCCTGCCAAGTTCCGGGCAGTTCATTTATTGTATCGATATTTGTCCTGCTAAAATGTGTACTTACCACGAACGAACATACAATTCTCTAAACTGTTTTGACCTGCTTCGGGCATCACAGGGTAATTTATCTAATCTAATACAAATTTTAGCAGGACAATAATCGATCCAATAATTAAACTGCCCGGAACTTGGCAGGCTTAAAAAGTTCATGGTAGGCCTGCAGGTGAGCATTACGAAATACTCGTATCACTATGGATTCCATCACGAAGTGTTCCCTCAGAGAACCCGTTGCACGCGTTGTAGGCTTCTCAACCGCCACAAAAACACATCTCATTTATTGTATGATATATGTAAAAGTGCAAGTAATACATACTCAATGTAAAATAATTTAACGCAAGCAAAGCTTAAAAAACCGACTTCTCCGCTTTATCATCGGAACCTTGATCAGATTTAACGTATAAACACGCATTATTGACTATAACTCAAAAACTCTAGTTTTTGACCGAAGAATCAGAACTTGATCGAATTTCAATGGGACTACATAAAAAGCACCAGCTTTCAAATAAAAAAAGAATCATCTAAATCGGGTCATAACGAAAGAAGTTATGAAGTAACTTTTGAAGTCGGGTAAACGATAACATCGTCAAAGTACGCATTATTCGTCACAAAATAGACATTATTGACGATATTTCAAGAACTGATCAGATCGATCGTGAGCTTTAAATGGGACCAATTAGAAAGCAACATCTTTCAAACTAAAAAAAAATTTTCGAAATCGGCTCACGTAGTCGACTTGGGTACCTCCTCCTTTTTGGGAAGTCGGTAATAAATATGTTATAGGTATTCTGCATCAAAATGTAGGGCAGTTTTCTTCGACTTGTCTTTTGAAGAAAATGTACGGGGCATTCGTTTGTATGTGAAAAACCGAGTTATTAGCACTTAAGCCAAGAACATATTCACATCGTGTATAGATCATACTAGTAGTTCAAAGTGCCATACAAATCTTATTATCTGACATCCAATTTCGCAGCTAATGCTTGTTGTTTGAATATTTTATATATTGAGCTAATGTGTACGAGGTTGGCAAAATAATGATGATATGAATTATGCATCCGATAATCTTCCATGTCTCATACAATGATAAAATTATAAATTTGTAAATTTGCAAAACATTTGGTATAGGTAGATATATTCATAATAAGTCCTGGCCGTTCACTACAATGTTCATGCAATTAACACCATTGTTTGACAAAATGTTCAAAGGAGTAATTTGACAGAGTCAAATTCAGGGTCGTATTATTTTGGGTATTCAGTAAAACGTATATTTTTGTTAAGGTTATAAAAAGGTTACGTCAACTTATAGGTGCATGGAATCTTTGTTTTAATTTGAAGTTGACGTTTAGATTTATCCAAACACTTATACTCAGCATAACCTATTGCGAGAAACTTAGTAAACTTAACTTGCCCATAGATGCCAAGTTCTCGTAACACTGGTTACACGACCAGAGCCGTGCAGTTTGCTGTAAACGCGATCATTATCGTCCGGCGGCTCTTCAAAGCAATAATAACCCACGATTATTGTATCCCTTATCCGAACACGAGGCGTTTCTTTTACTTCACAAACTTCTCTTTCGAATTGCCAGTTAAAAATCTTAGCGGCACCCTGAAGTAATGGAACATTAATTAGAACTAGCAATCCTACTAATATTATAAATCCGAAAGTTTGTGTGTAAGTGTGTAAGTATGTTTGTTCTCTCTTCACGCTTTAACGGCTGAACGGATTTGGATGAAATTTGGAATGTACATAGATTATACCTAGGTTTAACACATAGGCTACTTTTTACTTGATAATAGCGGGCGAAGCCGCGGGGCACGGCTAGTTCTTTATAAATTATTATTAAGCGAGACGTTTTGTCGCGAAAGTGAAATGCGATGTTATTTTGTATAATATTCAAAAACCTGTGATTCTTCGAGTATTAATGTGTAACAATAGTGGATTATTAACCGTTAATACTTACTTAGTAAACGTGCAGTTTAGGCAAATCATACAAATTTGAAAAACGTGATTTTTGCTTTCGCTCCAAGGCTCCAATAGAAGTTCTAGTAAAGTTTCTACCACTTTACTAGGGCATGACTTGACTATGACTGACTAATTGACTTTTACTGTGACTTGTGACTAAGACTTTTATTATCAAAAATATAAATTGTTAATTTTTGTTTAATATTTTGACTGAAGGTCATCAAATAATTTAAGAACCATATTATTAAGCTTTATATTCCTGTTTATTTTATTATTATGCTTTTTGTCTTCGATTATTAAGAAAACTATACTAGGTGTGTCCCGCAGCTTCAATTGTGTTAACCGTTGTAAATGTACTAAGGTATATCCATCCATTTTATAATTATTGTTTGTACTCCAAATTTCACATAAATTAATCTACAACACTCAAACTTGCACATACATGCTCAAACTTTCTGGGTTTTACTATTAATACCGATATTCATATGTGAAGTATAAGTAATAAATATGAACTAGTTCGTGCACCATAATCTAGTAGATGTCAACATTATTTGTCATCATTTTATCATTAACATTATTGGTCATCAGTTTGAATGAATGAGCATCTAAAGATAAAATAAAAATGTAGCAACATAAATTAATTGAATTTTAAGTACAACATAATATTATCATGATTAAGTAAGTAAATAAAAAGTGGAATGTGGAAACAGTGGAATGCAGGTTGTAGCTTCTATTACACATTGTCAAATGATTTAGCGACGAATTTAAAATGTATTTACTTATACAATTATATTTTAGTTTTTTGTTTTTTTTTTAATGAAAAATCTAAGTACCTGTATGGCAACACTAAACATTCACCTACATCAAAACCAGTTCTCCTGCGTGGAAGTAAAAACTGAACCCGACTTAATAGCTCTGAGGTGTGATTACCTCTCTATGCACTCTCTAATAAAACTTAATAATGGTAGATCAAGCTCTTCCTTCTTTTAAATAATTGATGTAATATTATGTAAATGCATGTTTTCCTGCATCATGCGAACAACAAACCAGTAAGCACACGTGCATGATGGCTTTTTGATAATGTGAAATGTAAAGCTCCATATTATTATATAATTATTCATGCTCAAACTGAAGGTTCCCATCCCATAGAGGGATGAACGCGTCGGCTGCAATCAAAGGGATTTAAACGATATCAATACCTTTGTGCTACCGCTCAGCCCTTTGTCGGTGCGTTTTTCGTCGGCGACATCACAGGCGACAACTCTGCCGCCGGCCAATCCATTACTTCACAAAGAGAACATCAAAGAGACCGCCCGGCTGTTGCGTCACGTGCCATCATTTGGCAACCTTTGCAATATTTAGATAATGCAGCAAAAGCGGCTTCTGTACTCACTTCCTGTATCTCAAGCGTGATCAAAAGCTTTCAGCTGGATTTATGAGAGTGGATATCGTGATATGATTTAACAACTGTTGTAGTAAGTACATTACGAAGTTACATACGTATTCGTACGTGTATCTAATATCTAACACTTCTTAATTGTCCTATAAAGGCTTTTATATTTTCAACGTTTTATTCGTAGCTATCTAGCATCTAAGCATGAATTACTCCTTATTTTTCCATTGTTCTTCCTAGATTATTTATTGTACTTCTCAGAATATCAATCCAACCTAATGCATTCCCTTTCACAAGAACTGCCATAGTAAAATTAGAAATCCACAAAAGCACACCTTGGCCTTTATTACTCGCCTGCCTAACATTTATCGGCTCGCTATTTGTAAACGAGGAAACGTAGGTACGGCTGCTAGCTGTTAAAAAGTATACAAAAAATGAAGCGGCCCTCGGGCTGCGCCGGCGGCCGGGCTGATACTCATCTCGGCTTGTTTGATGTGCCGCGGGGCTCCGCGCTCGCTACACACGCGTTAATTACATTCAATAATAACATTTGAATCCAGATATTATGCTAGTGTGATATTGTGCTGTTTACACCTGAAGAGTCGACTACAACATGAAAGCTGTTTACTATATAATTATTATTTTATAATACACTATCAACTATGTTACTTGTATTATATGTGTCATTAGTGTTATTTCAAGTGTGTATCGTGAAAATAATAATATAATTAATGTCTTCATCATTAGATCTACAACATTGCATTCGTTATTCAAATATGTTAAATCTTAATTCTGAAAGTAGCCTCTTTTTAGAAATGTTCTTCAATTTTATTTAGAAATTTAGTGGGATAGTAAAGATCATATCATCATCATCACTGTACTGGCACCGGTATTTAGAGTCTACATGAGTAACACAGTAACACTGTCATTCCTTCGGCCAAGATAATTGAATAAATAAACATAATTAGTTTTTGGCATGCATCAATGCGACTGCAAGCGCAACAATGTCGTCAGGCGACAGTGTCGCTTACAGCGCCTACTGGACGCAAACTGCCGCTCGAAATCATTGTCTCTGTCCTGCCATGACCTACGTTCAGCCGAATTCTGATATCGTATAAATAAATGTTATGCTTATCAAAATGATAAATCTTCGATACTTATTGATTTTCGGTGTCATGTTTGAGTGGTAACTAAAGTGAACGGATACAAATGATAAATCAAAATACATGTACATTTTTAATTAACTTCCTTTCTTACAGTTAGCACTTAATTCAAAAGTAGGGACTGTGAAGTAGTTTGTTTTAAGTAATGTGTTATAGTATTTCCTTAGGTATCAATAGAAACAGTGAAAGAACGTACCCACAGAATGTAGGAGATATTGTTATTTGGTTTGTTTGGCAAGGAGGTAACCAACGTTGCTCCTAACAATATAAATCCTTTAATGCGTATTATTTTTATTAAATTCTCTGAGCACAGTTATTAGTATTTATATATATATATATATATATATATATATATGTTACATATTTTTTAAATATGTATGTTTAATCTTAAGTATTTTATAATTATGTACATTACAATTCGATATAAATATGTATTATATATTATTGTTATCTTACATATATTTTCTTTAACCCTGATTGATGCACGCCTCATGTCGTTAAAATAAATTATCCTGTGCATACTTACCAGAACTTTGCCAGAATTCAGCTGAAGTACAGCTCATACGCGTTGTGCGTCTTAGCAATTTTTTCGACAGTTTTTTTTATAATTAGGTACTTTTTGAAAAACGTAGTAGCTGCATACAGCGTTTATGTGAGTATCGCAAAAACAAGTGTGTTTGTAAACATTAGCTACTTATCAATATATCTACAGCATTATCTTTAATGTATTTTTGTCGTTTAAAGATTATTGATAAAAAAGTAAGTATGAGATTTACTTAAGTGCTATTAACGTTAGAAGTTATCACATCATAGTTAATATGTTATAAGAAACAATAATTAGGTATTATTGTAAGTCGTTCATTATATAACGACAAATGAAATAAACAGTTCTTTTGTTGCCGACATTGTCCATAACAATGATTGAGACAGAAACTGCTTTCATTTCAATTTCACGGATAATTATCAAATTTAATTTTACTGTTTCAACTCGTTCTACTCCACTCTTGTCATATGATGTAAAAAACCGGCGACAAATTGACTATTTCGAGGCGTGGCCAGCGGAGGCGGCGGCAGCCAAAGGCCCGGCGTGATCAAAGGCGCCGCCATCGGGCGGCCTCGGCTTTGATCTCGCCGCGCGAAGTGCAAATTATGTTATAAAAGACAGTGAGTGGCGCGCCCGCCGCCTGCACTACTAATTAATTCAACCCGTTGCGTTACACGTACGGCGCCCGCGAGCGATCCACGTTTGATTTGATTACATCACTGCGCTCGCATTACCTGCGTCTGACTTCGACTGATTTGAATAATGATCACTTAATCAAAACTTACAATAATCATCTTCTATAATTTTATCACAGAATAAATAAAAGGTTTAATAGCTATTTTGATATTTCTATCCACAGCAGTGATTCCGGTTATCGCATATCATTTGCTTTTGTTGCGTTAGTGAAATACCTAGGTATTGAATTATAAAATACGGAAAGATCACGTTTCGCATTTCGCAGAAGAATAAAACGACTGATATTCGCCGGTGCAATTTATGGACATTAAACAGTGTTCGTCTGTAAACAACAACCGGTTCTAAGATGGCAAGGTTTTGTTTGGGCGTTATTTTGCGGCATGAGTGCGGATAAGGCGGCATCGCGGCATCGGAAGTTGGACAAACGAATTGAGGCCTAACGATAAGAAATTACAACCTACAGACATGGCAATATTTATCACCCATACCTTTTTTTACGTCCATGCGCCCATTATAATTTGAATAAATTCCCTTTGTGATGGTTAGTAAAATTTTATAGCGAGTTGCGATTGCGTTATATGGGAGGAAATGGTAGACCTTTGCGATTTTCGAACTACAAAGCATTAAGATTAAATAAATAAATAATTAATTTAATATTGAATTAAGTATTCTATACTACAAACAATGTGTACTCCTCAATAGAGACAAGCTAGCAATGACAACCAAGTTAACTCATGTTATGGGTCCGACTGTATAACGAGCTGTCGGATATTACTGAAGCAGTAAGCTTGCAGTGTTTTAATCGAACACTCCTTCTATAACTATAAGCCTATGACGAACTATAATAAATTAAAGTTGACATTTATTTTAATATAATACTAGTACAGTGCGTTTAATTATTATAATTTTACCAACTTATTTTTTTATTTAACGTTTATTTATATAGTAGATGTATTATTTTGTATAAACGTTAAATTATGTAGTATACTCAAATTAGTTTAGTGAAAGTAGAATTATTGAATTTTGAATTGACTTGTAAATTGACATTGTACCAATAAAATGATCATTGATCTTAACTCCTTATTCCTCCATTGAAGTATTATAAAGTATCACTTGACAAGATATAAAAATGATTACTAGCCCTGCTTTGTATTTTCGCTCACGTCAATTAAGACGAGCTCTTTTAAAATCATCCTTCTCCTTCTCAAAGTGAGTAACTTTATCTAGTCAAATTGTATCAAGGCAGCTTAAACTACTTCTATTTATTTCAAAATGTCCTTAGAAATCTAATAAATTATGCCCTTCTGCTTCCAGATCCGTGTGTCTTAAACGAAAGGTGTGGTTGTATTGTGATAAAATCTCCAGGTGCCATATCTAAGAGTTCCATGGCCATGGAGAGGTTGGATGGTTGTTGTGTGAAGCGGGGGAGTGCGGGACGTGACGGGACGATCGAGAGCCGCGTGCGTCGACCCACAACGAGCTTTGATCTCGCCGACTGCCCGCGCCGACTTGGACGCAAGCCTACTCTGCCTCACAGAATCACAACTGCCAAAGTTCTTTATAATTCAATGCCACTATATGATGCTCTCAAAGTTTGATGAAATAATAGTATATAAGTATGAATCAGTTTCTCAACCTTTTGTTTTTAAATTGGGATTCTCACATGATTGCTAAAATGTAAGCATTTCGCTTTAAAGGTATATCAAAACAATTAATATCTTTAACGGTTCAACATTACGTCAGTACCAATTTGGTATTTACAGGCAGGCATCATTTTCGCCTGCATTGTCACTTTTCATTAGTTGAGATAGTGGTCAAATGCTTGCTTATCTAGCATGAAAAAAGGGCTGTTTCTAGCAGCGCTTATTTAAAATATTCTGTTTGTAATGCCAGATTTGGCAACCATCGTTTAGCCTTTATCATTCAAAATATCTAAATGAAAATGTTTTGATGTTCATACCTACCTAGCTAGGTAGTACACAGACAATTTTAGTAGATGGATACATACATCTAAAGCGTTGCATTACATTAATCTTCTTTAGGAAACTAAGCCAAAAGTTAAATCAATCCACATAAAACGAGGTAAAACGAAATGAACTGGAGCATCCCCAAATGTAATGGAATTAAATCAAACAAAACGCCGAAAGCATTTTCAATTTCCGAGCGGACATTAACAGATTAAATCCAAAGAGGTTTAACAGGCTATCGGCTGAAACAACAATACAAAAAATGCTTTGATAATGAACACTGCTTTAGCTTTTATGATTACCAAAACAGACGCTTCTGCTGAGAAACAAGCTAAAGATACAGTTGTCATCAGATAATAAATATTTCAGATCGTATTTTAGCATGGGGACGACGATAACGTCTACCACCATTTGAAATTTAAATTCATTTCTGTAGGATCAGTATAAATAAATTTCGAGAAAGTCCATATTTAACAGAGGCGGTCGATGTTCTTTAGTGATAAACGTTTATTTAACTTCACGACTTAGATTATCTCAGAGGAAGTGCGTGGTAATTATATTGTATGGTTTTAAGCTCTCCTGACACAACAAAAGGATTGACGATTAAAGACTGTTATTCTAGTCGTGGCGGTTGCCATCAGATTACAGAAGACGTATAAATAAATACGGAGGGAGGGTTGTCGAAGAGCCGGACTTTTGCGTCAGCAAAAAGGTTTTTTTATGTTTCTATATTTTTATTCTTAATTCAAACTACATTTAACTACAACAATGGTTAAAGGTCCCGTAGTTGTCATTTAGAAAATTACATCAAGGAAGGGACAAATACATACACAATAAGCTTTGTAAAGAGCTAGTGAGTTCATCAGTTTGAGTATATAGCTGACTTCAACGATCTAGGGTCAAACATTTGGATTTTTTTTAAACGGCTTTTATTTATATTTTAAAAGATCTCTACTTGTTTTATATTTTTCGTTTACTTGTTTTATCTATATAAACTTTAGGTGTTTGCAATTTTGTACAATTTTATTAATTATAAATTAGCTCAAGATAAACTAGCCTTGCTCCACGGCTTCTCCCGCGTCAATTTAGTTAGAAAGTATCCTATGCCATCCTAATTCATTTATTCGTTTCAGGCAGCGTGAAGAGAAAACAATAATACTTACAACACATATATAGACTACTCATAGTTACATGGACTTTGACATCTAAAATATATTTGTGATTCTATTTTATGGAATTCATAGAAAATATTGAAATAAATCATTATATTCTTTGTGAAAACCCTGTGCGAGACTAGCGACAAGAGATCCGATACAAGTGTTACTCGGAAGCGCTATTTCCGACATTCTAAGAACATGTCCTCTTCTCTACTCCAAGAAAAGACAAACACTGATTCGAATCGATGACAGATATTCTCAGGCTCTTAGTTTCGACTCTCAGGACAGATTTATTGTTTGTCATACTTATATACTCTCGTGTCCTTGATCATCGTTTCTTCTTGTACAAAATGTTTAGTCAAGTTTTATTTTGTTATACCTAAATTATCAAAATATTAACTTGATGAACAAATATAACGGTACCTACCCCGAAAACAATTACGTTCAGACTCACAGCCCTACGATAAGTTTGAAGACTTGTATCACGGGTGCCGGAATCACACACTTTGCAATCACAATTACGAATCAGAACCAGAAACACAAATTTCTATTGTCAAGAAATTTTTTGTCGCCACACATAATCGAACGCAGCAACCACAGCGTAGAAGGTAGACATGTAACCAGCTACACCAACGAGTAGTTCGGCCTACTCAATTTAGCTTAAACACAGCTTCACTTATCTCTTTTAAATTAGTAATCATTATATTAGAAAAGGAACTATTACAGGCACTATTTTATTATATAATTATCGCTTTTATGTTTACCTACATAAATGCCACACTAATCCCCCTTTCCTCATCAAGCCTTATTTCGGCTCTGATTTTTCATCATTTATAGTTCTTTCGCAATATTTGTAGTTTGTATAGTATTTAGCATTGTATTGGCGATCTAATTAATAATAATATAAGCGAAATAAATTATTACAACTAAATCTATTATAATAATAAAGCTATCAATGTGGGACCATCCTATTTACGATGCGATGCATACCATTGTGGAACGGTCCGTTCTGGACTTAGTTTAGTTTCCACATGGGTGATTTAAAGCCAGTCGAACCACCGCACCGTCCGGCCGTCGCCTTCCATATTCAAATTACAGGTTTGATTTTGTATCCAGGCGGCTTTCTTGCTGCCATATCGATGTAACAGCTTTCTATGTTTCTAAGCAGCTTTGGAAGTCTGCGGAAACTCGAAGAGTATTTATTTTGAAACGTAGAAACTCAGGTGCGAAGAACCTTTCTACGTTTTTCTTAATTGATCTGTGTGATATTATTTCTGTGTGGACTTAGAGCGTAATCTAAGTGCAAGTTTAGATTTTGATCTGCCAATGCTCCTTGCATTACCATAGAATATTAGTACAATGCATTACTTACAACTTACCTTCTGTACCTTAGTGCCAACTCGACCTGTTTGGAGAACCGAGGCGCATTACTCAAAGTCAGAACGAAATTAAATTACTTTGGGATGATATAGGCATAGTGCCAAGAATGCCGGGACTGTTTCCTCCCTAGATCGCGACATTTAGCCATCCTTTGATCTCATCTAGGAAAAACATTATCCGACTTCGTGCTTTAAACTTGTTTCTTGTTATTGTGTATCTTCCGGCTACGGACTTTCTTGTTGGTATAAAGATTGTTGTTTTAGTTAGAAGATTTAATTTCAGTATCTCGTTGTTCCCCTTATCGGACTAACCCCTGGTGTTACACCGTCGACTCAAGAGCTGGATTTCTTTATTTGTTTACTTTTCTTTCTCGTGTCAAGAGCGCCGCTTCGCTATCGCTTTTTATCTATCAACTCGTGTAAATAAACCGGAACCATTGCCTTCAAAATAAATAATGAGAGAATTATTATCAGTCTAGTGTAAACTCCGCAGGAATTATGGCGGGTAAATAAAAAAATAATCGCGGTAAAATATAAGAGGGCATATGTTTTCTTACGCGGTGTTTACAGTGGAAGGCAATGAAATTTTTATAAGATTGAAGAGGATATCCAGAGAGGATAGAATGAAATAATCAAGCGCTACCAGCCTACCATGGCTCTTATTTAAAAGCTAAAATAAACAGTGTTTGAGACGTAAACAGGACGTGTAGGTGAAGACTTTATATCCTGTGTGGTTAATGTAAGTTGATTGAGTTCTCACCGGAACATTCGTGATGGCGCCGACTCTGAAAGCTTCTCCCCTAACTCCCCAGTGGAGGGAGGCTGAGCAAACCCTCAAGAAGCCTTCAAGTGTAATTGAATTTACCTACAACTTGATAGGAAATTGCTATCCTGTTTGAGTTTTCTGCCACGATGTGCACTGGCAGAGTTTATTTTACGGGCACGTGTGGGATTTAAATTACAGGCAAAAGTGACTTTACTGCCGTTTTATCGCTTGGTTTAGAGTTAGAGCACTTTGCAAATTTACACTTCACAATATGAATACTATTTACTCTGCGCTCTGGTTGTTTTGACGTTTGGATTTGTTTTATATAGTAGATATAGTAGCTAAGAAACTTAGCAGGTCACTTTAGTATGTTAATAATTATTTTATTTCAATATTTTTCGTACCTTATAAAAGCTGAATATAATGTTGTTACAAAGAAATGAGAATCCACAGTATTAAAATACATAACATCTACATCATAATGCGTGTCTATAATCATAATGTAGAGATATAGAGTCAACATCTAAAAGTTTTATGTCAACATCCGTAGTACCTTGTAGTTATCACAAGAGTGTCTTATGCTAAATATTAAGGGTAGTTGCATACATATCTATATCCACGCATCGTGTAAAACAAACAAATATTTTACTTCAAATAGGCAAGTGTTTTACTGGAATAAAAGTAAAAAAACAGACGATGCTTAATGTCTTATTACCTCTTCACATTTATGTTTGCCTAGTACAGCTACAAAACAGTAACGATCATATATCACTTCGAAATCCTGCACATCGTATCGACGCAACATCTGTTTGCAATAAAAGGATGATTCTATAGGGTTTCCCAAAACAAATTCGAATCGTGATGAATAGCAAAAGGATCAGATTTAGAGGAAGTGCGCTGCCAATTCAATGCGAACTGTCGGGCATTCAGCTCCCGGGCTCGATATCCGATCCAATCCAATGCATTGAACCAAAAAACTGATCATTGTTGTGACAGAAAACGCTGAGAACGCGCCAGTTAACAAGGTTCCGTCGAAAATCGCATCCTGTTCTTACATTTATTAGCGCCAGTGAGCGCATTCGCGTCCGGTCGTGCGCTCCCTAATCATTTCTGTCCAAATATTGATCTTTTTTCGCTTCCGCTCTATTCGATCAGCCGGAAAAGGGTAGATTTTAGTCGACAACCTCGTAATCAATACTCTTTAGACACCCCTTTATTACTTTATAGTGGGGTATACGATAAAATTTATATGTTTGTTGGACACGCAATGAACAGCGAAACTTAATCTAGTATAGAAAATGATAGAGCAACTGCGAAATCGACAGAAATGACATCCTGAAGACGGAGCTCTTGTCGATCCTTGACTACAGTTGTTTTTATGGTTTATATTTAAGGCCTGCCATAAAATATTCCTTTATGGCGCGTATAAATCAGAGAATTCTATAGAAGTCTTTGTTATATCTGTGATCATAAAACAGAAAGCATTAAAATGGCGATTAGGGGTCGGAGTGTCTCATCGTCGGCTTACTCATAAAGAGATCCAATAAAACGTGTGATACGAGTATCGGTTACCACTAGGTGAGTAGGTATACCTAGAGTGCGAGATGCGTGTCTTATGTCAGATTGCATTAATAATTATAATTCGTCAAGTAATTTTAATCTATAATGATCATAATAATATTAATTAATACAAAAAATTTAGACCGCGTTTTTTGACTCCCGATGCGCAACTTCTACTTCTTCTAAATATAGAATCGTAATTGATCTTAATAAAATTGAAAACTATACAATTTTATCACCTAGTTAAAAGTATGTAGCCATATTAAAATTTGAACCATAATAATTCTAACTAAATAAATACCTACATAAAGAACGACTTATTATAGTAATAATATAACTAACTAGCCGTGCCCCGCGGCTTCGGCCGCTATTGGCCTCGATTCTGATGTACACTCACTAAATTAAATTTAAGCTATCCCTGTCTCTTACAAAATAAAACAAAAGACAGAGATAGCATGCATTTTAATGCTGTCACGCTAGTTTAACAATTAAAATATGAACAGCAGAAGCAGAAAGGCGCTTGTTTTTAGTTAACACCAATACAACACATACTCGAGTAAGCTTGCATAGACATCTAAGTTCTGACTAACTTGACAGCACAGCAGTATGCTATCTCTGTCTTGTGTTCCTATTTTGTAAAAGACAGGAATAGTTTAAATTTAATTTAGTGAGTGTACATCAGAATCGAGGCCATTGGCCTCGATTCTGATGTACACTCACTATATTAAATTTAAGCTATCCCTGTCTCTTACAAAATAAAACACAAGACAGAGATAGCATGCATTTTAATGCTGTCACGCTAGTTTAACAATTAAAATATGAACAGCAGAAGCAGAAAGGCGCTTGTTTTTAGTCAACACCAATACAACACATACTCGAGTAAGCTTGCATAGACATCTAAGTTCTGACTAATTTGACAGCACAGCAGCATGCTATCTCTGTCTTGTGTTCCTATTTTGTAAAAGACAGGAATAGTTTAAATTTAATTTAGTGAGTGTACATCAGAATCGAGGCCATTATCAAGCTAAAAAGTAGCCTATGTGTAAAGTAAAGTAACCTATAGGTATAATCTATGTACGTTTTCTAAATTTCATCCAAATCCGTTAAAGCGTGAAGAACAAACATACTTACACACTTACGCACACACTTACACACAAACTTTCGGATTTATAATATTAGTAGGATAGTAGGATAATAATCATTCTCATCTAAACATTGGAAACAAAGGTTGAAAGTTGATTGAACAGGAACAAAAAAGAATAGCTAAACTGAAATCAAGTGAATAATAATTAATTCCATAAATTTTAAAGCAGTTCAACTTTCTTAAATTCCTGAAAACGCCGTGTCCAATACAATGCGACGGTTGTTAGCGGCGATGTCAATGTCAAATGAAGCGGCCAAGCTGTGAGGCAGAGCGATGATAATGGAATTTCTGGGAACAAGTAACAACCCTTGTGGGGTATACCGCGGGGTAGGGAGGTGTAAGGGGGAGGGGACTGGCGGACCATCCATCACGCAGCGGGGGTGCAATTAGGCCCGAGTGGATGTGCTGACACGAACGCGGCCGCTGCGTCGCCCAGCACAGCAGTCGGCGCCCGCTTGATGTGCACTTGCCCATGCATAATGCATCTAATGCAGTTTTAATTACATATTCGCATCAGTTTGATCGTATTCAACATACATACCTATCTGCTTAGAAAATACAGCTACTTTGAAACTTAAAAACTGAATGTTCATTTTCGGATAACTTAGATACACCTTTGGTTCCCGATTGTAGACACGACCTTTGGCCATTCCATTACTAGACTAATAATAGATTCGATAATAGCGTCGGGAGTCGGGATAACGGCAGACGCATACCAGCCCGAAGAGTCATGGGCGTTCCGTAGACACGAACCTACTTAATGGCTACTTTGTAACCATTATCTATTGCTCTAAAATCCTTTAATAGTTTCCATTTAGCGTGTATCAGGAGCGGATAGCGGCAAGTATCTCTACCTTAATTATATCGGTTCGTTAAGTTTAATTCACATAAAAATCTAACAAAAAGTTAATGTCCATCCGGACGAGAGCGGCTCGATTAGAGTACGGGGCTGCGGGGGTGACGTGTGGTTTGAGGCGGGGAGGGGAGGGAGTGGTAGCGCGGTAGCAGCCGCCGATTATCCGCCGATAAGACACAAAAACAACTTTTTGATTTATGAAGAAAGCCGGAGAAGCGGCTACCGGGCGCCGCGCCTCCGCGCTTCGGCTAGTGAAGTCACTTCGCAGTAATCGCCGCAGCTCAGCGAACTCTCAGTTTTGCTGAAAATAATGCCAGTATTAGTTCTTGTACCTGCATTTGTTATATAGGGTTCAAATTAAGGTTACATTTAACTAAAGAGATGAGTCTAACATTTTGTCGCCACATTTGCATAACTGGTTGTAAAAGTACTTATTTGGAAATATGGAGGATGTATTAGTGTACAGATTAAAACACAAATTAAGACACTTCATAAGTATCTAAAGTCCGGTAAAAATCCAATTCAATTCAACATTTGAAGAAACCGAACTAGATCAAGTTTGAATCGGATATACGGATTCCACATTCTTGGAATATTCTGAGCCTAAGAGCGCCTGAGCATTTGTACACAAAGCCTTTTTCCAAGAAGATTGCCTAATGATACTTTTTGTACGACTTTAATCACTGACAGAGGACGACAATAGTGAGTGGCCAAATCTCTGTGGGACCCTTATCTTTTATTTAGGTATAAAACTTTTGATTGTCGACAGGTGGAGTTGGACATCACTAGTGCAGGTCGAGTCGACAACTCGTCGCCGGATTTTGAAACATATGTAAATGAGCGGCGGCCGCCTCAAAGGTACCGCCTTACCTCTCGCGCCCAAGCCTTTTATTAGCTACGCTTTAATTCTAAAAACATTTATGTATTGAAAATAAAAAATCAAATGAAATATTGCAGATTAAGATAAAACTATTGAATATTTATTTGTTCGGCTTCTTTTGGCGACATGTGACATGCTGATTCTTAAAATTTATGTTTTCGTAATGGTCAGTTATTTAAATTAAGACGAAACTGAATGGGTGATTTGAATATCAAAATTAAATTAGATTCTTTTGGTAGGTAGACGTCCAAATGTCTACATACAACAAAACAAACTTAGTAAAGTACCTACTTTTAAACATTTTGCAGCTTTAAGAAGACATACTATTGGTACCTTCCTATTTTAGAGATGTAGAGCTGGAAAACAAAATTTTAATCGATCGTATCAACAGGAACTCTAGTGAATCTTGATAATGGAATAAATCTAAATTATTAATTAGAGCAACCTACATGTGAACTTATTATGTCCAAATTCACAAGTAGGTACTTGTACTAAAATTTACTCTGAAACGAAATATATTCCTTACTTCATCAAATTTATAAATACTCAGTCTAAATAGTTCAAAGTTCCAGTGATCCAGATTCGAGTTGATGAGCTTGTTTATGGGTGAGGATGCAAAATGTTATAGTTCTCATTCGTCGATCTACCAAAAATATGTTAATGGGAAATTAGTAGGTAAGTAAGTACCTACCTACATTTATTCTCACGCGATCAGTAGTGCTACTGACTATGTAGTTTAATCAAGACATCTGTCTGCTAACTATTTATTAGCAATAATGACTTTTTGTGTGTGAATGTTAATAATATTAATATAATGCCTCCCTGTGTTTTAACGACTTCCCAAAAAAGGAGGAGGTACTCAAGTCGAATGTATTTTTTTTTATGGGTGTTACCTCATAACTTCTTTCCACGTGAACCGATTTCGAAATTTATTTTAGTTTGAAAGATGTTGCTTTCCGATTGGTCCCATTTAAAGAACAATGGCGAAATTTTATTTGGTCTAAGTTTGATCGTATTTAAATGTGAAATTAACGAAATTCACTCAAATAAATTACAAAGATTTACTAATACAACAGAAAAGGCAGACCAAGCCAGGTAAAAAAATACACATTAAAAGAATCAAAACGATTACTTTCAACCATTTTTCATTTTTCTGTTGTTGTCTACACTGTGGTTATATAATAAGATGTTACCATGTCCATTGCCTTACCCTAGTGCATTCTCATCTCTATATTCCTAAGCCGTAATACTCATGCTTATGATGTATGCATAAAACAAAAAATACTACGGTAACTGTTAGGGTACTTTTCAGGCTTATTATGTATGAACCATCAGCTGCCTAGAATCCGTCTGTCATTCACAGGTTTTCTAAAAACAGCTGCGGTTGCGATTGCAGTCATCGACATTTAAGGGGGAAAAGCAAATGTCATGGCAATACCAAACTGTCGTATGAATGACGTTTTTACTTTTGACGTTTGTTTTTTTTTTCTTTTTTCTTTTAATATTAGCTTCGTAAACTTGTGCATTTAGCCAGTGTCAAGTAATAATATATTTCAAGTTTATTTCATAAAATATTAAAAGTCCTAGTCACAAGTCACAGTTAAAGTTAAGTAAAACAGTCAAGGTCCAATCATAGCCAAGGCATGCCCTAGTAAAGTGGTAGAAACTTTACTAGAACTTCTATTGGAGTATTGGCGCGAAGGCGAAAATCACGTTTTTCATTACTGTACGATTTGCCTACACATATGCACGTTTGCTAAGTATTAACGGGTAATAATCTACTATTATTACACATTAACAGTCGAAGAATCACAGGTTTTGGAAATTATACAAAATCAACAACGCCATTTTTTCACTTTCGCGGCAAAACTGCAACGTTTGTTTTCTCGTCCAACTCTTGTAAATAGCTAAAACTTGAGCTAAAACGTAGTGGTGGCTCTTTGGAATGGGCTTTTATCGCGAATTCACGACTGTCAGAACTGTTAGCTTATTAAAAAAGAGATCGGCGAAGTGTGCCGAGCCATAACCTACAAATATGTTTTGTTTAATATCTCTATAACTGGACCTTCTAAAACGATAATTCTTTTAAAATGAAGCTCAGAAGGGAACCGGCCTTACGTAAGATATTTTTTTATCTATATACGATGCTATTTTACTTCAACTAAAATGATGTATGGGAGTTCGCCATTGTTCTTTGATCAAGATCGGATCAGTAGTTCTTGAAATATCGACAATAATGTATATTCGGTGGACTACATTGACGATTTTCTCGTTTTTAACCGACTTCAAAAGTTACCTTATAACTTTTTTCGTTGTGGGCCGATTTTGATGATTATTTTTATTTGAAAGCTGGTGCTTTTCATGTGGTCCCAGTGAAATTTGATCAAGATCTGATCAGTAGTTCTTGAAATATCGTCAATAATGCGTGTTTAGACATCTTATCTGATCAATATTCCGAAGATAAAGCGCTGAAGTCGGTTTTTTTTAAGCTTTGCTTGCGTTAAATTATTAGTTATATCCATAATCGTACGTTTAATTAGATCAGTAGAGCTTTGAACTACCTAAACAAATCATCGATCTGCTAAGTATTTATAAAGTTGGATTACTGTTTTGTGTCTGAATGTTAATGTCAATATTATTATCATTATCATTCACACACAGAACAGTCTAATGACAAATCATCGATGTGATAACCATTTATAAGGGGGGATTTCTGTTACACTTAAGTTACTTTAAAGCTCGATGCCTAGTGAAGTTGTAAGTAACTTGAGTCTTTGCTGTATATAGTTTTAGTTTAGTTTTAGGAAATATAGGCAATTGTCCAGTAGATTGACACTTATGTGAGCAACATAAAAACTTAATTTAAAATATTAGCTGGACTTAATATTATTATATCAATGTCGCTAGTAAATGATTAGCAGATCCATGTTTTGTTTATGCACTTATTTCATTGCTCTACCGATCCAGTTAAGGGCACGACTATGGGTATAATTAAAAACAAAAAGCAAGGAATCGGCCGCATCATCACATTCCACCAGGTGATTTTGCATTTTAAAAAATTGGAATGGCATAAACATAAACGCTTTCACACTCACAGCCCCACACTAAGTTCGATGACTTGTGTCCTGGGCGCTGGAAACATTCACATTACACACATAATCACAACCAGACCCAGTAACACAAAATTTTCTTGGGAAAAACGTGTGTTCCTTCCGGGAATAGAACCCGACACCCCTGCATAGAAGGCGAACGCGCATCCAACTGAGCCAACGAGCAGTTCACTGATAGACACAGACATTATATTATACTAGCCGTGCCCCGCGGCTTCGCCCGCTTATTATCAAGGTAATCAAAATCAAAATCGTTTATTCACATGGGCCCCAAAGAGGCACTCATGAAAGTTAATGAATCTATTGCCAGATTCGCAAAATTACAGCCATCTCGAGAAGAACCTGGCAAGAAACTCGGCGGCGCATTTTTTTTTCATTTATTTTTTTAAAAAACATTCTTAATTTCTAATACATAATTTTCTTAACCTAGGTGTTATTATGGTAGTCGCTAGAAAGAGCCTGTGCAGTTTGCCTCCATGCATCCTTGTCATTAATATAGTCTGTGGTTTTATATAAGCTTTCTTAATTAATGCCCGTTTTATTACAGGTAAAAAGTAGCCTATGTGTTAATCCTAGGTATAATCTATGTACATTCCAAATTTCATCCAAATCCGTTCAGCCGTTAAAGCGTGAAGAGGGAACAAACACACTTACACACACACAAACTTTCGAATTTATAATATTAGTAGGATACTTAGGTATCGCTTATATTGGTATATACCTAACACGATGGTATCCTACTAATATTA
Organism: Lomographa bimaculata; assembly: GCA_948107665.1. Classification (NCBI taxonomy): domain Eukaryota; kingdom Metazoa; phylum Arthropoda; class Insecta; order Lepidoptera; family Geometridae; genus Lomographa; species Lomographa bimaculata. The sequence goes on along the minus strand of OX403586.1, from coordinate 11,983,767 downwards.
TAAATCCGAAAGTTTGTGTGTAAGTGTGTAAATATGTTTGTTCCCTCTTCACGCTTTAACGGCTGAACGGATTCAGATGAAATTTGGAATGTACATAGATTATACCTAGGATTAACACATAGGCTACTTTTTAACTTGATAATAGCGGGCGAAGCCGCGGGGCACGGCTAGTTACTTATATACGGTAGTTATCTACTTTCAATGGGGAAGTTCAATGCAATTCAGCTAAGTTGTCGGCGCCAGTTTGCCGGGGAATTGTTTGCGTATTCAATTCTCTCCCTCCCCTTAGTGTTTGAACAAGATCTATCAACAAAAGTTTACATCCTACTCGGTGAATCAACAATGGTCGAGCAAAGTTTCATTTCTAAGCTAATTCTGCTTTAGAGAAACCTGTTATGGAGATAAATAGCCAGGTTGGGAAGGCAATATAGGTATATAGAGCGAAAACATATCTCGTTATTATATTATGTAGATTACGGTAGATAGGTCTACTCGAGGTAAATGAATAGGTATTCTGAAACCCTAGAATATTTTATAAAATTATTGAAATTAGGACTGTAGGACTACAGTCTTAATTACAATATATCTATAGGACCTATACACGAGGTCGGATTTCGACAGATTGAGTAATTAGCAATGATGTTATTAAAAGTGGAAAGAAAATGCGACTAGCTCCTTACACACATGAATTAGGTGCAACTGACACAATTTGCCTCAGTCACAATCCGACTAGCGTTCGTGTCTTCGGACAATAAATACAAAATTCCCGTGGAAAGAAAACTTCCCTCCGGGAATCGAACCCGCTGCTTTGAAGGCGAACGCGCATCCCACTACGCCAGCGTACAGTTCAAAGTTAAAAGATGGAATTAAAATAATTAAACGCAAGCAAAGCTTAAAATAATTGAAACGCAAGCAAAGCTTTAAAAAAACTGACTTCACCGTTTTATATTCGGAACCTTGAACGGATTTAGTATATTAAACACGCATTATTAACTATAACTCAAAAACTAGAGATCAGATCTTACCAAAAAAGGAGGAGGTACTCCAGTTGACCGTATTTTTTTTTGTTTTTTTATTTTTTTGTTTTACCTCATATCTCCTCTCCACGTGAGCCGATTTCGAATATTTTTTTTAGTTTGAAAGATGTTGCTTTCTAATTGGTCCCATTCAAATTTGATCAAGATCTGATCAGCAGTTCTTGAAATATTGTTAATAATGTCTATTTTGTGACGAATAATGCTTACTTTGACGATGTTCTGGTTTACCCGACTTCAAAAGTTACCTCATAACTTCTTTCGTTGTGAGCCGATTTTGATGATTCTTTTTTTATTTGAAAGCTGGGAGACCAAGGTTCCGACGATAAAGCGGTGAAGTCGGTTTTTTTAAGCTTTGCTTGCGTTTAATTATATTTTATACTGAATGCGTGTTTAGTCATCTAATCTGATCAAAGTTCCGAAGATAAAGCGCTGAAGTCGGTTTTTTAAGCTTTGGTTGCGTTTAATTATTTGAATATTAACGTGTATTCTGTCCTTCATAGCTATGATGATGATGGTAAAATATTTCACAAAGGCGGACTGAGCGTTTGGTTATACATTGTATTAATTATTCGTACCTATCGCAAAGGAATTCATTTCGTTGCCTGATAAGTACAATCTGGGAGTTTTCAAGTGGCGAGTGAATACGCATATTCTAGACAAACGTGCTTCATCACGTATCGTCGCTTAACATGTGTGATAATGATTAAACGTTTGGGCATCGTGAATTAAAAAGATAGGCTCTATCATAAATGTTTAAATTGCGAAAAATAAATCATCAACAAAATAAACCTGTCAGCGATTAACTTATCCTTACAAAATATTTGAGGAATGTTAATGAGCCACACTGAGTCATCTTAAGTGTGTATAGACCATAGCTGTCGCCCACCCCATGCTGTTCTAATCAATAAGCGGACTTACTCATGGAGCCACAATGATAACTTGAAAGGCTTTTTGAGCTCTCTGAATTTGACCAGTCGTATGTACGAGTCTATTATTTATCTAAGTATGTAGCCAAGTAGGTATTGATACCACTACATTATATTACCCACTTGTACACGCCCGACTCCGGCTTCGCCGCATCAGTTTTATTATCAACAGCTTAACGAAACAAGAACAATATTCAGTAGATCCTGCCCTTTCTACATTTTTGACAAATCTTACACGCACAGTGCGCGATATTACCCAGTAACTAAGTATTTTTCCGCTCGATCATCCTACGGAGCGATTTCGTGGGAATAACGCGGGAGCGGTATGGAGGGAACGCAACGCGACGCGTCGTATCGTCGCGTCGATGTATAATGAAACATTTTAGGCTTTTATTACCTACTAGCCGTTCCCCATGGCTTCGCCCGCGTTTAAGTTAAAAAGTAGCATAGGTACGTGTTCAAATTTAAATCAAAATCGTTTATTCACATAGGCCCAAAGAGATTATATTCCAAAGAGGCACTCATGAAAGTTAATTACTACTGCCAGATTCTCAAAATTACATCCTGTTAAGCCATTAGAGCGTGAACAGAAAACAAAAATACACGTAATATACACACTTCATATTTATAATATTACACTTGGTGGCAATTGGCCTGTAAATATAGTGCAAGATAAAAAAATTATACAAAACTGAAGGTATTGCTAAAATTTTGAAGTTCCCGCTTTAGACAAATACACTAACAAGTAACAAGGCGGCAGAGACTGAATAGATTTGCTGGTCTCTCGGGCTGCATTTAATGCCTACAGTTCTAAACGGAGTGATTACAATATCTTTGTACAGTTCTTTCTGTATTCAGAGGCCTACAATTTCGGTTGTTCGATTATTCAAAGATAGAAATTGTAATCACTCCGTTTACGATTTTTTTTTATCCACACTCGAAGGCTACGAATTTCCGGTATTAAAAGTTCCTCTATGGCTCCGAACGACATAGCACCATAGAAAAGAATATAGCACCCTCTAGCACCATGGAGTAATTAATAGTATAGTAATCAAAGACGAACTTTTGATAGTAATCTATACATTTGACAGTCAATTTCATCTCCAACTTTCAGTTTGACTTCACGACTCAAGTACCTACAGCTTTTCGCGGGAATTCTCAGAAATTTTACATTGACAAGCGTCAGAGTGCTTTACAACTACTTAAGGCGATATTTGTTTGTGATTAACCGAAGCACTAAACGCGCTAGACCTTTCAACTCGCACTAACCAAGCCTACGAACGGTCTAGGATAAAAAGGTTCTACCAGAGCTTCGGTACTGAACGCAACCCAGCACGCGAACGCTTATCGGAACGTGGCCACTAATAACTAGTTGTCAAAGTAGCAGTGACATTGACATTGTTTAATAATGAGAATTTAGTAGTGATGGTGTAATAAATTAGTTAAATATTATATTATCGATATGTCGATATTAAAGTATTGTTATAAAAATCTACTGGTGTTTTTAAAGCTGATTATGTATGTTTTTTTTTATATTATGATGTTATGGATTATGTCCAAAATAAATTGATTGAAAGAGTCATCTAGCGTTTAAACTATATAACCAAGCGAATAATTTCTAATCCTCATATAGTATGTAAGGGTTTGACCCAAAATCAAAAAAAGCAATGAAAATTACATAAATGAAAATATGAATGAGGCAAAATATATTTTTTTTTGTCCGGATGGAGTGGCGTTGAAAAGCAACGTTGCAAGTAGAGTACGAACCGTTTTTTATCTATGTTGGAATATAACTATTAGGTATGACATTAAAATACTGTTTAAGACCTATTTTATCCCGAAGTCACTTTTGAAAACGGTTAAATATTTAAAGCTGAATCTCTTGCATTACATCCTTTTATTTAACAACAATTACAGAAATTAATTATCATTAGGAATAAAAATTATAAGCAATTGACCTCAAAAGGTTTTCTCTTCTAGGCAAAATGTAAACGCTAGATCTCAATTCGGGCCGAACGACTAGTTATTATAATAGAATTAAAAAGGTACATTATAAGTTTGAAAAACTATCGCATGTGTTATTTATCTCTGTGAGATACATATTTTTATTCGTAATGAAATAGCGGTTCACCGAATCCCAAACCACAGTTTAAAAAACAGCAATCTACACATATATATAGAAAAAGCGTGACAACGTTTAAACTGCGCACAGACCGGTAAAATCACCAAAAACCTGGCCAAAAATGTTTTGGCCCTTTTTTGTGTCTGTAAGGCTGGAAATAACCTGTTATGATATTTTTCACACCTAATTGAGTAAAAACAGAGATGCAAATAAAAAATTGGAATTTAAAAAAATTATGCAAAAGTTTATTGTCACCAAAAAATTTTAGGGTACAAATACTTGCAAAACTACATTAGAAAACGTCATTAAAATACATGAAAAAAATTAAAAACAATAATAAGCAAATATATTTAATTTTAAATTATTCTATGCTAGTATATTTATTCTTCGTCACTACTGACGTCCTCCTCCATTGGTTTGAAAAATTTTACGGCTTCCTTTGAAAATGCCTTCCTATTCTTGCCTTTTGGCCTAATGCTGCTTAAGTACGGATCGGATTAATAGCCACTTTGAAAGCCTTGATAATTTTTTGAAGTTCATCACTTTTCTCCGGGGGGCACTTTGTAATATCAACCAGCTTTACTTCCAAGTCTTGGATCTTCCCATCAAGTAGTCGTTATGGACTTGCTCTAACCAACTCATGCAGTTGTTTTCTGGTCATTGATATGACGGAATGTACAGAATCTGGAACAATTTAAAGAAGTGTTACTTTTAATTTTGTAATGAAGTGCCAATGTTTAACAGTTAAACTCTTTTTAATGTGAAAACTTGTGAATGATTTTGCTAATCACACTTATACCAGAAGACTTGACGTTCAATAAAATGTAAGTACGATACTGTTGCGATGAGTTGCATATGTTCAAAAATACGAATGAATGCTGACATTTAAAAAAAAATGCAAGTATTTTTGTTGGACTGAATTGAGAGTTCCTAAATAGACAATAAAGCTCTGTGGGTAGTTAAAATGCATTTTGCAATATAGTACATACCTTGAGGAAGAATATCCATAGCCAATTCTTCCACAAAAGTCACTTCAAACATAAGATAACACACAGCGAAAATAATGGTTTTTTGGCGATGTCGCGAACAGAGACGTGCGTAATTAACGAGTGCTAGGTTCCGACTGCTGGTGCCACGTACTGTGAATGCGAGCGCATGTAAAAAGGATCCCTATCGATGACACTGTTATCTACCTGCTCTAGGACCCAATATTACGTCCTTGAACACAAGTTGACAAATTTCATTTATGGCCAGGTTTTTGGTGATTTTACCGCTCTGTGCTGCGTTTCAAGCACACGGTGTTGAACGTGTGTTGATACCCTAAACGAATATAGATAATTATTCAAGCAGTGATAATTATCGATATTCAATTTACGCTTAAAGTGATGGAGTCGTCACTACGATATGCCAAATTGCTAATGCTTGCAATCTTGCATAGTCTTCTTGACAAATTTTGACAGCTGCCTTAATTTTGAGCCATTTAGTCCGAGTTTTGAGGTTATCTATAAAATAAGGGTCGTTCATTGTTGACCAATTATCCAGAAACATGGGGAAAGTGCGAAAATCTAAACCAAGTAGAGTGAAGAAAACTGCTCCGATGGACAACACCGAGGAAAATGAGGACATTCCGAATGATAGTAAAGACAATGCGATTCAGACAATTTTAGATCAGCTTCAGGTTAGTTGTAACTTTTCTTGTTTTGTCCTCTATTAGAAACCTATTGTGTGATCATCATCTTGCTATATAGTTCAGATAAAGCACATTTAATTCTAGTATGTAAATTAACCTTATCCGCCAGGCTGCAGATGTTGAAGAGAAGTACTGTGGACTTCAAACTCTGGCTCTGCTCATTGAAAGCTCGGATAACGTCGATCAAGTGATTGAACGAGGGTTGGTAAAGATTGCTGCTCCATTACTCTTTGATGCTGCTAGTTCAGTGCGGAATGCTGCGGCAGGCATGCTCAGGAACCTTTCTACTGTGAAATTGGAAGTATGCGATGCTATGATGGAACAGGATGTGATGACGCCATTGACTTGTTATTTCCATGAGGTAATATAGTTTAATTGGTAAATTAATTATGTTGACTAACCTTGATATTATAGCAATGACAAAAAGATGTATAGTTCTCCAAAGTAAGTATTTCAAAAAGATGGGATTGTGTGACTGAATTTAAATCAATGCGAAATTGTTGTAGCAGGCGATAAGGTGATTGAATGATAGGTTATCAGCATTAAAAAACAACAAAAATATCATGGTGCCATATAACTATTGATTAATATTATAAAGAAGAAAAAAATCAGTTAACCAATAGGGATGTTAACTGCTTTTTGTCTATTGCTTTATAAAAATAGCTGTCCATAACTAGAGCCAATCATCGATAATCTAAAAATACGAAAGTTATTAATATTTTAATATCAGCTCGACAGAGAATGTTATAGTGCCTCATGATATTTAGAACTGCTATTTTATTTATTAATTAAATAAACAGATCTTATTAAATATTGTTTTATAAATGTAACTTATGCATTAGGCCAACCATGGATTACATTTTTGGTATCGCTTTACACTCACAGCCCCACACTAAATTCTACGTCCAGAAACATTCACATCACATACAGTCACAACTAAAACCAGAAGCACAAAATTCCAGAATTTCCAAAAGCTCAAATATTGACTGCCAAGAAAAGTCCTACTCAAAGATAACTGTAAGGTTAATTCTAAAATTTAAATTGAAAAAGAACAAAATGCTGTCACACTCACATCCCCACACTAAGTTTGATAACTTGTGTAATGGATGCTGAAAACAGTCATATAACACACAATCATAACCTGAACTAGAAACACAAATTTTCCGTGGGGAGAAAGTTTGTTCTCCCACTGGGAATTGAACCTGATACCCATGCTTAGAAGGCGATTGCACACCCAACTAAAGAAATGTGTAGTACAATTTCTATACTTACACAAGCTTTGCAGGAAAAGGACAGCAAATTCTATTCCCTTCTTAAACATACTATTTAACTTTTATTTCTTTAATATATTATATTTAATCATATCCTGCTTCCAACTTCCTGCTACTAATATTATAAACACGATAGTTTGTGAGTGTGTTTGTATGTTTGTTACTTCTTCATGCTCAAATGGCTGGACCAATTTTGATGAAATTTGGTATGGAGGTAGCTGACTCCCTGGATTAGCTTTTACCCTCTTGTCACAGTGGATAGCACCACAGGCCGCAGCTAGTCCTAAACAAATATCAGTCAATATCCTAATTACCTAGCTAGCGTATGTAACTGGTGTGTCCTATTTGAATTACAGCATGTTGAATCTTGGAATCCAGATCCCAATTCGAAAACAAATCAGGAAGACATTGACACGTTAGTTCAGTGCATCAATTTGCTACTGAATCTATGTGAAGGTTCAGGTAAATATTTTCATGTTATTACTATATAATTAATCACATCACACTAATATAATGAAGGCCAAAGTTTGTTAGTGTGTTTGTATGTTTGTTACTTCTTCACTTTCAAACAGCTGGACCAATTTTGATGAAAGAACAATGGCGAACTCCCATACATCATTTTAGTTGAAGTAAAATAGCATCGTATATAGATAAAAAAATATCTTACGTAAGGCCGGTTGCCTCCCGAGCTTAATTTTAAAAGAATTGTCGTTTTAGAAGGCCTAGTTATTAAGATATTAAACAAAACATATTTGTAGGTTATGGCTCAGCACACTGTGCCGATCTCTTTTTGAATACGCCAACAGTTCTGACAGTCGTGAATTCGTGATAAAAGCCCATTCCAAAGAGCCACCACTACGTTTAAACTTGAAATATATTATTACTTGACACTGGCTAAATGCACAAGATTGCGAAGCTAATATTAAAAGAAAAAAGAAAAAAAAAACAAACGTCAAAAGAGAAAACGTCATTCATACGACAGTTTGGTATTGCCATGACATTTGCTTTTTCCCCTTAAATGTCGATGACTACAATAGCAACCGCAGCTATTTTTAGAAAACCTGTGAATGACAGACGGATTCTAGACAGCTGATGGTTCATACATAAGTTACCATAGTTTTTTTTGTTGTATGGATACATCATAAGCATTAGCATTACGGCTTAGTAATATAGAGATGCACTAGGGTAAGGCAATGGACATGGTAACATCTTATTATATAACCACAGCATAGACAAAAACAGAAAAATGAAAAATGGTTGAAAGTAATCGTTTTGTTTCTTTTAATGTGTATTTTTTTACCTGGCTCCGTCTGCCTTTTCTGTTGTTTTAGTAAATCTTTGTAATTTATTTAAGTGAATTTCGTTAATTTCACATTTAAATACGATCAAACATAGGCCAACTAAAATTTCGCCATTGTTCTTTGGTATGTAGGTATCTGACACCCTGGTTACAACATAGGCTACTTTTTGTCCTGGAATTCCTGCGGGTAAAACCATGGGGCGCCGCTACTATTATAATAAGATATGGATATTTCTTTTTTCAAACTGAATATTTTAGCATTTGACTGCAATGATGCAGTTGCAGATGTAGCATGCTTGCCTAGAAGATACCTATTCACTGAAGACTTGATGACTCGCAGATTATACTGTGCAGGGAAACGGGCAGCCATTGAATTCCACTTCTTTGCTGCACGGATGATGAATGTTTAAGCGATATAGTATATTTTTGGCTCATACATTTTGTGGATACAGCATCTCTAAAATAGAATAAAATAAAATCATAACCTATCTTTTATTAAAGTAGCAGTGCAGTAGCAGCAGTGTTCTAACTGGTCATTTCTCTGTCCAAATTTGTTTAAGTACATCATATAAAAAAGTTATTAATATTTTCAGAGTTAGCAGTTAAATACCTTGGACAAACAAGAATACTAGACATCCTACTGAAATTCCTAGTTTACAATGATCCATTACTGGGCAATGATATTCTAACAGCTGCACTACAATGCCTCTTCGTTGTTGTCGAAGATAACCCTTTAGCTATGCAGAAAATTCAATCAATAGCAGAAAATCAATTGCAAAGTCTATTGTCTATTGATGGAAGCGATCCTAATGCATTACTTCTGAAGACATTATCTGCTGGAGTCATTATTAACACTTGCGGTGGCAACATTGCTTCTCTCCCTGTTAATGTTATTAATCAGATAATTTCAATACTGGCAACTACATTGGCGATAGACCACCGACTGGCTTGCAGCCAGTTGTCAAGTAATCTACCTTTAGTGAATCCTGCTGGAAAGGTTCCAGAGCTGAAAGGAAAAGAAGCTCAAGTGCTGGAGAGTCAGTTGAAGTCTGTTTTACAGATGTTGGATGCGCAGCAGAGTGCCATTGAGATTATAGCAAATATATGTTCTTGTGAAGGTAAGTTATAAAATAAATGTTTGATGTGCACACACGTAGTGGTCAAACTTATAACATCCCTTTTTTTGCGTCGGTGGTTAAACAATCTTTATGTACTTATCTGCTACAATTCATATTACAGATGGTGAGAATGATGAAAATCCAGCAAATGACTCATCAGAAAGTGATGAAATAGATGATGAATCTAGCCAAATGGATGGCGAACAATCAGTTTTACCAGAAGATAAACTACCTACACAGGTCATGGAGGCATTGGTAGCGCTGGAACTGTTTGATAAAGTATGGGCTAGGACTCAAGTACCAGCTCAGAATGTATTATTGATATTGAAGGAGTATGAAGGATCACAGTTAATATTTAAAAAGTAAGTTCTGATTGTATATGTACTCATTATTAGAGATGTAGTCGCCGACTTGTTGGGAAAGCCAGCGTTATTTATAGTCGACGACTAAATGGAAACTAGACGGCCTTTTTATATTTTCATATTTCTATGTTTAAATTAGACATAAATTAAATTGTAACCTTTTTTTAACTGCCTGTTGAATTAGACGGGTGTGCATTCGCCTTCTAAGCATAGGGTATCGGGTTCGATTCCCGCCCTGAACACAAGTTTTCTCTCCAAGGAAAATTTGTTTTTCTGGTTCTGGTTGTGATTGTGTGCGATTTGACTGTTTCCGACACCCACGACACAAGTTATTGAACTTAGTGTGGGGCTGTGAGTGTGAAAGCGTTTTGTTCTTTACTGTTAGTAATTTTTATTTTAGAATTATACTTACAGTTTATTTTAGAGTAGAATTTTTCTTGGCAGTCAATATTTGAATTTAAATCAAGAAAAATATAATTTTACAGTACTATAACTTTTAATCGAAACATACAACTTTGAATAAAGAATATAGGTATTCTATTGTTTATTATTTATTTTAGGACCGCTGATCCGGTTTTGTACTATATAATATACTCATGCATAATTAAAATTTAATCAAGGAGTATATTTACAGAGTTAGTGTATTAGAATTTATACTCAAAAAGTATGTGTGTGACCTGGGAAGCTGCTTTATTTTCAGAAACATAGTGTTTCTAATTGTCAATTTGCTACATTTCAGAATCCACAGTCTTCAAACAAAGGCATTACTGTGCATCAACAACTTGCTGGCCACCCTACCAATCGATAGCCTCGGCGGCGTGAATGGTGTCTACAAAATTTGGGTCGAAGCTGGCAAGCTAGTCTTCAAACAGAGCTCTGAAAATGTCAACCTTCTAGAGTCGGCTACAGCTGTGATGAGAGCAGCCTTGGACAAGATTAAGTTCAGAGAAAACGGAAATACCAGTGACTGTAATCTCTTCAATGCTCTTGCACTTTCCGATATAGAGGTATAAATAATCCATGTTATTTATTTATTGAATAAATTATTTATTAATATATTTTATTTAACTGTAATAACTCTGTCTGTGCACAAATATATACATTTGAATGTTAGCTGAGTAGTAATGGAGAAGGCTTTTGAAGCTTTAAAATTTAACTTGGAATAAGATGTGAAGTGTGAATGAAGGTACTCGTAACATAGTGTTTTACCATACCGTAGTTAGCCAATAACAATAGCATTACACCCTCAAGTTCAAAAATCTATAGCTAAGGACCAAATATAGTTGTATTTGTATACAAATAAATTACTATGACTATGTGTTTTAGATAAATAATTGAAAGCCAGTCCCATTCAAGGCCTAGTGTGCTTACCATACTGGGCCACATCATCTCTTACAAACTTATGTGTAGCTCTTTTTTTATAAGTGAGAGTCGAGATTCGGCTGGGCAGCGTTCGGGAAATTTCGCAACGTCTTTTCGTCCAAAATACCTCAATGCCTCAAGACGAAAGTCTTTGATCAGTGTGTGTTACCAGTGATGAGATATGGTACTGAAACGTGGCCTCTTACTGTGGGCCTTATAAATAAGCGTCGCACAACGATCTATGGAAAGGGCTATGCTCGGAGTTTCTCTACGAGATCGAATCAGAAATGAGGAGATCCGTAGTCGAACGAAAGTCACCGACATAGCCCGGCGGATTAGCAAGTTGAAGTGGCAATGGGCAGGGCACATAGTACGCATGACTGATGGCCGATGAGTACGAAAGGTTTTCGAATGGAGGCCACGGACAGGCAAGCGCAGTTTCGGAAGAAGGTGGACGGACGACATAATAAAGGCCGCAGGAAGACGCTGGATGCAGGCCGCTAACAACCGTTCTTTTTGGAGATCTTTGGGGGAGGCCTATATCCAGTGGACTTCTTGTGGCTGAGATGATGATGATTATGAGAGTCGCGATTAACGAGTCCCTCGCCTGGTACTCCTAGTAGTAAGCATCACGCTTGCCCATTAACAGTTTAGAAGCCAGAGTTTTGAACTTAAATAGTTCAAAATCCTGCGCAACAAAGCTCTACGCTCGTCACCCCGATATATTAGATGTTAAATCTCTTTATGCCCTGTAATTGGCCCTTCAGTTTGAAATAGTAATCTTTGCACACTATTGCTGGCTACTAATGTCTGGCAATCGTGTAGTAGTCCCAGGCGGAAACTGCAAAAGAGTTATACCAAAGCTGCCTACCTAGCTGGTAAAACTAACTTATTATATAAAGAATGTGGACAATAGGATACCACAGTGGCATGCTTGCACATAATTGAAGTGAACAATGTTAGACAATGAACAAAAGTAGAGTAGACGAAGATGATATAAGTACATGACATCAAAGACCCCATTGTGATATTTTAAACAAATGCTCTGCTGTGTATGAAAAGGCACTTGCAGCATCAGCCTCCCTAAAGTACAGAGTAAATCATGAAGTCACGCTGGAAAACAAGAAGTGTTACTTATTTGGCGTTACCGTCACGGTCACTAGCTAATTCCTGAGACTCGAATGCCTCTAACTTGCACATAGAATGTGCAAGTTATTTGATATATATGGTAATTGATCATTTTATTCTATTCTATTGATTATAGTAAAAGGTTGATAGTGAATTCAGTTCCAATCGAGGGATTGTCTTTCAGAAGAGTAGAGTCTTTTAATTGAGCATTGAGAACCAGTCATTGCGTGTTTATCACCACGACCACATTATCACTTACATCAGGTACTTAAATATATTGGTCAGATATTAGCCTATCAGTTAATAAAAAACAATAATAATATATAATTCACAGTATCTGACTACATTTCATACTCGTCTTCTTATCTTCATTTCACAAGTTACATAAATAATGTCCATTTCAGATAATGTTAACAGGCATCAGAGAATGTCAAGTTCCCGAGATAAGATCCAACCTCATCCGTATGACGGGGATACTGGCGTTACTGCTGGTAAATAGTTTGAATGAAACCACTGCTACTGTAATATGCACCATTACTGAGTTTATACTGGAACAAGCTCATAAAGAGAATGATGTCTGGGTGCTAGCAGAGGCTGTAGATACACTTGTGGACTTATATTCTGAGGATGAGACGGATGATCTGGCTGCTAAAGTAAAGTTGGTTGAGAAACTAGCTATACTGTCGCCTATTTTGAAGAATAAGGTAACGCTATGTAAATGTTTTTACATTTTATAACTTCACCAAATTATTTACTTTTATGGTTTAGATTACACCTTGTGTGTAAATTTTATTAATATCCACCCAATCGAGCGGTCTGTTTGCTGCTTGCCCCCTTTCTGATTTTCTCTATTATTCTAGCCATTCATATAAATTGTGGATCATTGCCCACTTTTTTAAATCAAGTTCTTTTTATTAGTTTGTGGCCCACTTTCGGCATTTGCCCCCTTTACTGAATTACTATTCATAGGTTAGTGTTTGGTGCAAAACTGGAACTATCACTATCATTTATAGTTATTTGTACACTTTTTGTATAGTTAAGTACAAAATACTAAGTACTTACATAAAGTGGCAATTTTTCAATCATCAGACTATTGGTCAGGTCAGTTTGATATAAAACCGGTGTGCCGGATAATGATTTTATTTTTTTTAACTTTCTGTTATCGATCATATATTTAATGCTCTGTAGTTTTTTTGTAACTATCTTCACAGTTATCTCGACGGAATGTGATGCATTTACACAAAGTTGCAGATGTTAGAGAGCGAAGATTTTCAGCCATTTGACATTGGTTTAGACTCGTGCCTGCCATGCGTGATATGTCGCGTCGAAATCTATTGAATATCGGCTTATTTGTCCAGTGAAGTAACAAACAAAGTTATTCATGCTAGTAATCGACTTATTAGTTAAAGAAAGTCTATCTGATTTTTCTACTATAATAAACAAGAATAAACTGTCTGATTATTTGAGGATTGAAAAATCGACCCTTAGGTCTGTATAATTATTTCATCGAATATTATATATTATTAATGTTTACTAACCGGCTGGAACTCGCGGCGGTTTTGTCGGATTATACCAGCCGGTTAGTAAACATTAATAATGAATAACACTCGCGATAGTTTTCGAATATTATATATCTGTTGTATTTAACTAAGTTTACTTTTCGCAGGCAAGACAACAAAAGAAACTTCCTAAAGAATACAAAGTACTAGTTAGTACGGCAGTTTCGAACTTACCAAGATTTATCCAGTACAAGAAAGATAGAATAAGCAAGTTGTAAGTGAAATTAAGTTTACTTTTTGTTAGTGATCGTTATTATATTTATATAATATTAATATACTATTTTTACACATAGAGATTGTATTTTTAACCACTACCTATATTAGAGTATGCTACCTCTTCGACCGCATCATCAGTTTCTATCGAAACAGATAGGTCAGATACTTCTTTAAAGCAGCCATAAAAAAGTTTATTTTAGTAATTATTTAAGCAAATTAGATTTTTGTTACTAAAAAGGAAACAAGTCTTAGTAAAATAATAATTTATTCAACAATAATGACTGATCTTACAATTCTAAGCCAAAAGTGACAAGTTTTTTTAGGAATCTTGTTCTTGTACATACACAATAGTGATCTACTTGATAATGTCATCTAACGTTCTAAATTCTAAATGAATAATTAATAAATACGAAGAAATGATTGAAATAAAAAACGTAAGCGCAGTCGTAAAAAGTTTCAGTAAGTAATCAAGTTTTAAAACTGTCTAAGGAAGACATAACCCTACCAGTAAAAACAAAAACGTTTAAATTAACCAACATAATGTAAATAAATGTCTTCTATAAATACCCACGAAATTTATTACACATAATGTTTCGATGTTATACATTTGCGACTTAAAACAAGTAAAAAAATGTTGACTTACTTTGTTGTCGACTAGTTTTGTTGACTCATTCTGATAAAGGACAACAAATTTGTCCCAAACTAGTCGACAACCAAATAAGTCAACTTTTGTTTACGAGTTTTAAGCCTATTTAACATTGAAACATACCCACGAAACGTTTATGCCCTGAAAGCTTTCTAATTACTTTAGAGACTGTAGGACCTTAAGCATACATTATTTTATATTATGCGTTGTAAATGTAGTTATCACAATTATAGTTAACCTTATACTAGTCCGTGTTATTTCATGGCATAAAATTACGACACTAATAGTATTAATTTTCCTTATTAAAGGCACAAAGGCATATTAGATAAATAATGACATGTTTTGTATGAAATATGTTATATCGCGTGTTCTCTTAAGTAAAATGTTATATTGCATGTTCCCTTATGTTATTTTACGAGATCCAATTACCTAAACATTTTCACCATGAAATAATATTTCTCTTTATATTTTGTACCACTAAATTTTGGTTGGATACAACAGTAACTTACTTCTCATCGTTTATCTACTTCTTTCAACGTTATCTTATGGTGAATTGTTGGATCCACCGTAATGACTTCGCCTAGGCTTTGGTATAGGATTGGGCGATGAAGCACCGCTCTTGTCAAATCTTTTTTTGATCTCCGATACTGACAGCCGATCATCCGCGCTTGGGATATCGTCTTCATTCAAAGCTGAATTCAGCTTGCTTATCTCTCTTTCCAGTTCTCTGGTAGCCCTATCTATTTCCATGAACTCTCTATCTGTGCTAGAAACAGTATCGATGCTTTGCTTTCTAGCAGTCTCGTCGTATTTGCATATTACTTTTTGTGGTTCGTCGTTGCCATTGGCATCTTTCGCAATGTTCTCATTGAGGTTGATATCATAAGTCATGTAAGTCGCATCTAGATTGTGGTTAAGGCTCTTGCTCCTCTTGTTGCTTAGTGCGTGGAAATCTTCTAGATTGCCCCGCCGCAATCGTATGTCGTCTTCGTTTACACTGGAGTTTCTCCGGTATTTTTGAATGTCTATTTTAGGGAATGAAACAGAAGTAAGTATGTCGTCGTTAGAACCACTAGTTTCATCACTGCTTTCTTTTTCAACTCTTTCTTCGGGTCTTATATCATCATGTTTTGGTTCCTCCCCTCCGTTGTGCACTTCGCTGGTTATAACGACTGTTTCAACGACTTGGTGTTCATTGTTCACTTCCGTATTGTGATTTGGTTTTAGACCGTCTTCGTCTTCGACGATTCTCAGTTCAATGTTAGGAAGTTTTATTTCATCTATTTCTATATCACCGTCTGCTTTGGTTGATTTGTCTCTGACTTCGCTTATATGCAATTCTGAAGTTTCGCTGCTAACCTGTAAAGGGTAAATAGTGAAAAGTTAGTCAGGTACAGTATGCATTAAAATAATTCTACGTTAAACTGAAGATTCAGTCGACTAAGTTTAGTTTCAACAAGGGACGCTCGGCCTAATTTAAACAGATCGCTTATATATAACCGTTAACTCACTCCTTTATACCCACATTCGATTGGTACGGAAATTAGATATACGGTCGGATCCGCTTAGCATTTTCCACCAGACCAGACTTCATTATGGCAAATAGGAAGTGGTTTACATATTAGTTTAAGCCCATTCTTGCCAAAAGATGTTTAGCATACGTATTAGGAAAGATAAATTCATCGAACTTAATTGCCTATGGAACTGATACGCCTTGAATTAGGACCTAAGGGATAAATGGAGCTACACGCCGTAGAACTTAACGCGGCACATTCATACGAGTATATTTATGCGAGCAAACTCCTCTTGTCAAGGCTTGACCCGTGACTGACACTCGGCATGTACGCTGATTTCCTTTAAGAATGAAAGCGAGAGCTCGCAACTTATCTCGCCTCCTGTAATGGTGTCGTAAAATGTTGCGCTGTACGTTGCCGGAGACTAGGAAAGTCGTAGCGTCACATAGGTTCAGGCCAGGCAATGTTGGTAGATGTTAAGTCCCGTTAGGGACATTTTGTCTCCTAGTGAACGCTTTTTATTTGGGGATTTTATGGGAAGTAGTTACCGAAATATCAGCAGCGGTGGAGGTGGAAGGGGTTCCGTCTAGCGGCGGGGGCGGCGGCGCGCGTTTCTTCTTGCGTCTGGCGGCGCGCACGGGTGGCACGGGCTCGTCCTCGTCGAAGGGGTTCGTACTCTCTACGCTCAGTCGGGAGCCCGACACTTCACTGCGCGCCATACGGGGTGTCATGCTGGAATACACATTACAATAGGTTTTAAACATACACTTATTATTGGTAAATCAGGATTAATAGTTATTAATAAAATATATGGAACGAGTTACTGTCTAATTTATATTATACCCACACTCGTCACCTGCTTGCTAACGAGTACTGCCTATATTTACATATAAGAACAATACTTTTTTTTTTGTAATTTATAACTGTACAAAATTGTAAGTATACATAGTCTTTACGTGTGCAGGCTTATTATAGGCACAATAGATCATTGTCCTTTTAACGCACCTACTTCTTAGCCGGTGTAATAATAAGTGGACCAACAGCGACGTTGTTTAAATTGGGGATAGAGCCGATTGCATGGACTGAAGAGAGTAGATATCTACATATGATACTAAACTCCTCCTAAACGGTTTGACAGTTTGATGAAAAAAATTCTTTTTGTTCAGGTGGATTGAAGAAAATGATTTAGGTTAATTAATTTAATTTAGGTTCACTATTCCATCCGATAAATAATGTATTTTTAATTTACGCAGGCGAAGTCTCGCGGAACAACTAATTACTGTATAATATAATAGGTATGTATAATTTTTGGTGCAATTTAAGCAAACATTTGATCACTATCTGATGATGAAGCAATGGAAAGCGATGATTACCATTAAGACTTCAGTAAAGTATTTTTGGTAAATTATAATATCGACACCTTAAAAACAAAACAACGAGTTCTTGCATTTTAGCAAATTACATACGTACGTTGCATAGTACTATTGTTTATTCTATGATTTTAGTTACTAAAATCATAATCACGTGTTTTCATCACGTTTCTATTGACCACCGTCTCACCTGATAGCATCGCGTTGTGCAAACATTAGATCATGCCTAGTAATCATTACTTTTATAGCGCCGTACCGTACGTCAGCTATATAATTATTATGTTATCTCAAGTATTTTTTCGGCTGTCTGTAGGTATTTACTTATGCACTTATTCTGTAGCGAGGATAATAATAAACAAGGTATCATTGGATTCGTCTCGAAACTGCCAGAATGTATACTTAAAATTATGAAGCATGTAGGTGGTATCATTTATGTATAAAAATAAATGTTACTTCCGACCTATTGGAAAACGGCTAGTTTTAGCTAAGAATACTCAAAATCAAGTCACCTTTCAAACAAAAAGAAACCAAATCAATTTGTTCCGTCGTATGAACTGCCCTTTGGTTTAGTGAGCGTTCGCCTTCTATAAGCAGGGGTATCGATTTCCGTCGGGAACACAAGTTTTTTCCCCAAGGAAAATTTGTGTTTCTGGTTCCTGTTGTGATTGTGTGTGTAATATCAATGTTTCCGGCACACACACAAGTCATAGAACTTAGTGTGGGGCTGAGAGTGTGAAAGCGTTTATGTTTATGTTTGGGAGCTACCATGCCACAGACACACGGTAAACATAACACCCATCTGTTGACGTAGAGAGTTAACACGCACGCATCCCTTCATAACTGCGCTGTAGGTATAATGCATGTGCGTTGGCTACTAGTGTTACTGTTGGCTATATCTAAAAAAATTGTTAAATTACATGCGATCTAGTAGGAACTGATATCAGACGGCCATAATTTTTAAGGAAACTTCACCTCGGGAGTTATAAATTATGCATTTGGTCTTTGTGTAGGCAGATAATGGCGGACTCTGAGAGGGAAATCCTTCTAGAACATAATTATTAATGATATCACGAATTTACGGACCTATGATGGCAGTGACAACTTACCACCTTTATTATGGTTGATTTTAATAATAATTAACAATCGTTGTTATGTTCACGGTCATGACTTTTACTTCTGTTTACATTCAGTTTGTAACTGGTGATCAAAGCACCCATTTCGTCAAGAGATGGTGATATAGGGACTATTGATCAGCCAATAGTGTTTTTCAATTAAGATTCAATATGGCAAGGCCGTTGCTTCAGGCGCCGTAACTGCTGCTGATGGAACTGAGTCTTCGTAAGCTTCATTATTTTTATTGGGTTAAGCTCATGAGGTTTACTGTGCTCGTGAACCAAAGTTATGCACAATCGTATATATTTCGTAAATATTTTTTCATTCGTAAGTTTTGTGAATTAGAGTAGATTACACCACGGCATGAATCGAGATTGCACAAAACGCAACTAGAAACTTAATATTTCGGTGATATGTGGTACGCCCTCTGGCGACGAAGGCTAGGCATTCTAAATTCAACAACTGAGCCAAGAGAAATTGGAACTTATTGCCTGCGTTATTGTTCCCCTGAGTATAATTTAAGTGTCCTGGAGTTTATATAGTTAGTCAGTATCTTATAAGCAAGCTATGTATTCGGCCGCATCTTCACTTTACATCATATAGTGGTATGGATATAGTGGTCAAATGCTTGCCTATCTAGCATATAATAAAAGTGCTTCCTGTAGGAGTGAGCTATCTAACTTTGAACAATTATTAGGGTATATGTTCTATATTGCATTGATTGTAAGTATCTCTGGCACACGTAGGTATTTTATTTTTGGTAAGTCATATTTGACCACTATCTCAACTGAAGGTAAATGATGTGGTCGATGGCGATAAGCATCGCATGCGCAAGCACCACAGGTGAACCAATATCAGTTTTTTTTGGAAGGGTATTTTATATGTACCTACACTTTTTTATACCTACTAAATCGAATAAAATATGATACAAAATTTTCAATCGTTGGTATTTACTATTTATAAGTATTCTGTGCTTTATTTCGCTTAACTATAAATTAGTACCCGGATGACCGAGCTTTGCACGGCTAAAAAAACACGGATAAAACGACGTTTTCTTAAATTGAAACCTAGCTAGATCGATTTATCGCCCCCGAAACCCCCTGCATACAAAATTTCATGAAAATCGTTGGAGTCGTTTCCGAGATCCTGATTACGCACATATATATATACAAGAATAGCTCGTTTAATCCGACACTGAGATGAATTTTCTTAATGATGACTGATGTTATGACCTTCCCACTGCAAAATAAAATGCACAGCTGGGCTGCTACATAGGAGAAGGTTATACGCCTATGGAGAGAGACAGGAGGATAGCCTGCCTCAGCATGAATTTACTTTGCAGTAAATAGGTATGTAATCAATAAGTCTATCTTTTAGATATTTAATATCAACTCTTCTGATAGTAATGATCGATGTTCTTACCTGAGCGAGTTCGCGTCGTACTGACTAGAGCTACGTAGCCGCTCCTGGAAGCGCGAGCGCGGCAGTGGCGTGATGGAGCCACCATACACGTATCGTTCCGGGGATGCCACGGTGCTACGTGTTCCCGACCCATCTAGAAATGTAACAATTTTATTGTAAAATATAGTTACCTACCACATACATATTGCTTCTAAATTGATACGCAAAGGAATCGATCTCCTTGCCTGACTTGGTGTACAATATGCGGTAGTCAAGTCGCGAGTGACACATCGTCGCTTACAGTCAGATGACAGAGATGGTGGTCAAAAAGTGGCCTATCTTTAATTTTTTTTAATGGTGAACGCTGCAGGGCGAGTACCTACGAATCGTATGCCGACCATTTCCATTTTTCACCTTTTCAGAACTTTCATACATTGTCGTTGTGCCACCTATTTGAAATTTTAGCACATTGTGTGCCCTAACAATCAAATTCCTGTTGTGACAAAAAAAAAATTACGCAAGTGTGAGCGCTTTCTTGGCTTATCAAACAAAAGTTTTAAACTATTTATCGTTTAACGTAAAACTTCAAAGTAATGTGAGATGAGCGCGTTCAATGACTGCAGAGGCTTCCAGTTTCCAGGTCACAGACTACGATCTACGCCAAACAGGAAGAACCTGGCTCGAGTGGATGGCGATCGGGGACGCGACAGCGACAGAAAAGGCATGCCAGCAAGAGGTGTGGGAAACTGACACTGTACACTTCGTCATTATACACTTTCTCAAGAGCAGGAGATTCTATAATAGACTTTGCCCTGATCAATATGGTTTCATATAAAAGACAACAGAATGTCTTTTGGTAAGCGTCATCGAAGCTGCTATATTGTAGGTCTATGAAAATAGAATAAAACGACGTTAACTCTGTCATTATACCATCATTGTTTATGAGATAAGACAACGTAGCACTAAAATGCAAGAAGCTCCTGCGTAGGAGAATGACGTAATACTCATGCAAATTCATACCAAACAAGACATTTGGATTGATCCAAGACTTGAATTTGTAATAACAATAGTCAATTTCAGTATCTACAAGAGCAGTTATTGTCCAATAATAAACATTGTACGTAAAAATGAAAGTAGGTCGATTTTTCATGTCCGGAGTTGGTACTTAATTGCGCGTGCGTTACTGCATTCTAGTAACAAATATATATGATTAGAAATTGTCTAAATTTAAACTGAACGCCAATTCGTGAAACGATAGACTGACAAAATATATTGTATTCAGTTTAATGGATTTTGTGGCGCAGCCTTTAGTTTGTAAGATATCTACATGAGTATAGTTGCAGTTAACTAAAAAGATTGGTATAGGTCCTTATTATTATATGTAAATGCAATTTAGCAAGCAACTTGACAAGTGCAGATTTGCTAGTCTAAAATTCCGCGCTCCGTAGGTATTATTTTTATATGAGTCATACCTACATTTTGAAATAACTTAATATAAATGCATAGTACATATCCCTGTACATTACGGTTACTTAGTAACATATTCTACTATGTTAGTACGGTTGTTTAAGTAAAGGTACCATATTGAATTTATTATTAAGACCTGTGCAGTGGTACATTAAATATTTTCTTACATTGCATCGCTCGACGGTAGATAATAGGGCTCGTTGATTCTCCATTAACTTGACTGCTAGACTTCTCTTGTGAATTTTTCTTTCCTTTCTTCATGAACGATCTGAATGCCCTGAAAATAATACAATTTTATTATTAGGTTATTGATCATCATCTTCTGTTTCCTATCATAATCACACAGCTATTCTAGATTGAATTGTTTTTATCTGATTTTTGTGTACTCAGCTGCCACTTAGACTCAAACTAATTTAAGGCGACTATAGGTCAGTGGTATAAAGACGACGGCCTTTGATCGGGCGGTCGCTATATCAATTTCTAGCTTCCTGTGAAGGTAACATCCCGATTAAACCTATGGGAGTAGGTGTTTTCTCGTGATCGGCTGGCTAGCTACCCTGTACAGAAAAAGTCGTAGTTTAAAACTCATGTACGTAGAAAAAACAACCAAGTCTTAAATATGTTCTTGCAGCTATTCTTTAGAGCGTGTGATACTGTGACAATATATGAGATAATGTAGTAGGTATGCAAACGCCAGTATGCCTTGTACGTTTCAACTGTTGGGACACCGGTAGTCATCTATAGAGATACATTGTTGGGCACCACGGGAGCCCACAGCCAAACGTCATCAAATCTAATGGTTCCTGGACATGCCGGTATCTACCAATGACTAAAGCTGCTTCATTCACCATTGGTTACCTCACGATGCAATGTTATATTTCGCTGTTAGAGGGTAGAATGTACAAATATGCACATAAATTGGTACATGTTTGGGTTTTTTGACATAAAAATTACTTTAAATAAAAACTGTAAAGAAAAAAAAAGTTTTGTAGGTAGTATAGGTAGGTAGATAGTAGTTGGTATTCAAGAATTCTGTTAAGTAATATAGAATAACTAGTACACCATTGAATTAGTTTCTGAGCCGGTCTAGATTTTTAATAGGTTTTGACTATTAGGATCTATGTGATCGAAGGAACTCTTCCATTTAGAACTATAAAAGGAAATAAATTCTGCAAGCAGATAAAAAAATATTAAAAGATCGCATTCCCACGGATCTCAGGCGAAATACTAACATAAATGAAAGTTTAGTGCACTTGATTCCACTAGAGTGGTCGCAATTGTGCCGTGACCGTTCGGGCATTGTGGTATAGGTGTATGCATAATGGACTTTCAATGCTCAGAACAAATTGTAGTGTATGTTCTAAGAGGGTATTTTACTTATATTTTGTTATATTCGAATAGAACGAAATGAACGACTGGAACGAAGTGCTTTGGTATGTATTTCCTGCATAGGAGAGTCTCAAACTGAAAAAAACGTACACCTAATCATAAGTTTCTACTCTCGCCTATTTGCGAAATCTAATCACTAAATATTGGTAGTAAATATATTGTGTTAATTATGTAAGTACAATAGTTGAAAACTAGTGAAAGAAACAATGACTTCTGCTTCTTGTTTTGATAGTACTTTAATATAAACCACAAAAAGTAGACTGTGTGTAGTGGCGTAGGCATCCAGCTGTATCGGAGCTACACTTCTGCGTGGGTTTAGGGAGTAAGACTAATATTCCTTTTTAGAATTTTCAACCGATTTCAAAAAAGGAGGAGGTTCTATGTTCGACTGTATGTATTATTATTTTTTGTGTTTTAAGTATGTTCACCAATTTCTCCCCCATTTGTGGACTGATTCTCAACATTATTTTTATATTAGGTAGATTATGCTTAAGAGGTGGTCCCATATAATTTTTATCGAAATCGATCGATCTAAAACCAAAATATAAGCGGTGAAGTCGGTATTTTAAGCTTTACTTACGTTTAATTATTATTTTTTGCTTACGTTTAATTATTATATATACGATGCACTAAATAAAAATAACCAAAGTATAGTTATCAACATAACGTGTAGCTTGTTAAACGCGTTGGCCTGTAGACATTTCCAACTATTCCGGTAGATACATAACACAACACACGTCGTCGCGTCGCCATAAAATCTTAATAACAAGGAAAGGATAATAATAGTAATGTAGTAGCGAGGCTTGGATAGCTCAGATGGTTAGAGCTATAGGGCAATACATACACCCGTAGTGGTCGCGGTATCAAGGTGTGGTATCAATATGTTTCCTTACTAAATTTTATATTTTAGTTCCGCTTAACTTAGCTTTTTCTATAGAAACAAAAAAGCATTGACCAATATGCTTGTGATTTCATGATATAATTGCAAAATGACATGACATTATTTCAATGTCTGTGAATTTTCTTATATATGTTCCTTATCGGCAAAAAGAGAGGAGTATTTGGTTTTTTTTTCTTATGTAAATAAGCTTCATGTATTACTAGGCACGTATAGCAGGCATAGGTATAATTAACACAAGAAATCTTTGTATGAAGATATGACAGTATGACATTATAAAATCTTCTAGGTCGTAGAGATAAACAGAGATTTGTTTGACCCGTTCTTGAACTCACTGTTCCTTGTAACTCTTGTAGTAATAACTAATAAATATGAGCCACTAATTGCATTCTTATCTTCGTAATGATTAACTGCATTTTAATTGATGTGAGTATACGTAAATGCTGATTTTAGAGTTAGTTTTTGCTACAGGGTTCAGGCGGTCTGGGCTCGTGTTTTGGTTGTTAGCCTAAACTTAAATATCGTTTTAGTTTCCCCTTATGCATTTTACTGCAATTTATGGAAGAAAACGAAACAAGGTTTTGCATACGATCAGGCATGCCTCGTAGTCGTACAATGGTGGTACCTGGTTCTTCTAGTCATGGTAGTCAATGAGATTTGTATAAGTGTTTTTCGCCTTCATTCCTTATACATAATAATGTACAAATACCTAATCAAATAACATGCTTTTGTAAACTTTTAACAGATTTCTCTTTGTCTAGGCGTATCTAATTTACTCTTATCCTTGTCACTTGACAATCGCGGTCGGTAGTAAGCAGGTACCTAGTACCTACGAGAAAATAATTACTTTTTACTAAATCAAGTCGTTTGAACGAAATGTTTATTTTATGCAGTACTAGCCGGCTTCCGCGGCTTCGCCCACTATTATCAAGTTTAAAAGTAGCTTATGTGTTATTCCTAGGTATAAGCTATATATATTCCAATTATATCCAAATCTGTTCAGCCATTGATGCGTGAAGAGCAAACATATTTACTAACACACTTTCGCATTTATAATATTACATAGTAAGAAATATCGACCGACTATATAATAGCTACATGTAACTATGGAAAAAAGATCTCGCATTGCTCAATATACAGTGCGTATAAAATTAATTCTGTATATACACCACCGAACTCAATTATTCAAAATTATTCCTTTCCATGGAGACTCCTTGGCCATAAAAGAAATTATACAGTATCTAATAATTGTCTTTTTATAACCAAATTATTAACTGACTGCCTTAGTTTCGTTTTGTTTACCCGCTACCATACTATAGACGTGTACCTAATAATGTATATATATATATATATATAGCCTAGATATATATAGTCATAGCCTAGATGGGAGACGTGTACTTAATAATATATATATATTATTATGTACACGTCTCCCATCTAGGCTATGACGGGTTCGATTTCCGGTGATGGGATCACAAAGATTATCCGCAACGAAATATATTGACGTAAATGTTTCCGGCACCCAACTAGCTGCAAAAAGCTGGGAATCCTTGCAAATGAGATAAGATACTTAACACCGGGATAGTTTCTCAATTTGTATCAAGCACAAGTCCGTTCCTGTATGAAGTACTGTTTTCGTCTTTGGGACGGTTCAGTTGAGTACCAGCTTGAGGCTGTTGACACCATTGAGCGTAGAACCAAGAGACTCATTGGTAGCAGCGAGCACCTGACTAATTTAAAGCTTAAGAACTTGGTTATCGCCGCGTGGTAGCTTCTTGTCTCATGGTTTTTTTATCTGCAAAGGAATGGAACTCCTACCCTGACTCGGTGTTTCCTGGGAGTCTTCAAGTCGCGAGTGAATAGGTAACTGCTAGGCAAGCTTGCTCCATCGTCGACCACATCATCACTTACCATCAGGTGATATAGTGGTCAAAAGTTTGCCTATCTTAAATTTAAAAAATAGTGACTGTGAAAGCGTTTGTTTCATTTATTTTATTTTAATCGGATGTTTTGGTTTGCATTTTTGTAGATTAATGTAACATTTAGGCACCTACAATGTATGCCTCCACCTTTCTATGTCACCATAGATAAGCTATATTCTGCATAGGTATATATATACGAGTAGATAATCATTTAAGTATCTCCTCGTATATACCTATACCATCCAGAATATAGCTTTACTGCCTTACACGTAGAATAGGAGCAAACATATATCTAGAACTCGTTACGATGAGGTGAGCTTGTGTAGAAGTGTAGAAAGGTATTTCGTAATGTTCACATAAGTAGTATTACCTTATGTTTTTACTATGGTATTACCTTCCTTCATACAAGTAGATACAAGTATGTTTTGGTTTAAACAAGTCTAATCGCGTTTACAAGACAAGTACAACGGAGAACATGTGAGTCATGCACCTCACACCTCACTTTATCCCCTTTATCTTGTATTCGCAGTTCACAGTTCTTAGATACAATACAACTGCACATTGTACTAAGCTGATAATAACGTTAGAATGCAAGTTATTATTGAATTAGCATATTGTTTAGTTATCTGTAGAGTTATACATTGATATTGTTTTGTGTTACTTCGCAGAAGATAAAAGGGAAGTGAGTTCTAGTTTTATTATCGGAATTAAATAGATAGTTTAAACGAAAGCCAAGCCTAAAAAACCGACTTCACAGCTTTATCTACGGTACCTTGATCAGATTAAATGTATTAAACACGCATTATTGACGATAACTCAAAAACTACTGATCAGATCTTGATCAAATTTAAATAGGACCCATCGGAAAGCAACAAAAATACAGTCGAATTGAATACATCCTTTTTTGTGAAGTTGGTAGAAAATAGTTATTCGTGTTATTGCTTGAAGTTTCGTTCGACTCTATCACAAATGATTATATATATACATAGATAGATAGAAAATTATTTTATATCACGCGATAAAACTGGTACATAGACGAACTTAATACTAATTAGCAATTTCTTCCAGCTAACCTTTGTGTATTATGGATTTGAAGTGCTATGCGCTAAAAATCTGTATTTTATATTATAAATTTCACAGAATGGACTACAAATAATAATAATAATAGATATAAATAACTACTTAATTATGCGAGACTGACTTGCGCACCGAGGGTAGGTACTGTACAAACTTGTGTGTAATATTTTATGTCCTTTTCCAGATTTTTTTCTATTTTGACTACTGGTTAACAATTTCCGGATGTTTTCTTACACTAGTGCTGTAATATCATTGACTTTTTGATTCTATTTATTTTCATAGTTTGGATTTATTCGCTATTGTCAAAATATGCGTGCGGCACAAATGGCCTTATATTTTTGATTGCGTTATCTTACAAGTTAGATTTTCTTACAACTGCAAGGAAACGTAGACCTAATTATTTGATATCCTTTTCTGAGAGAAAGCGTGTCGACAGACAGACGGACTGACGACGATGTGATAAGGGTTAATTTTTGCTCCGAGGTACGGAACCTTAAAAAGCAAAAACACATGTTCACACGCTGGCTTGTCAAGAACAAAATGCTACGTTATCACTGACCTACCTGATAAGAGATAACTACTAACATTTACTAAACCATAATCCAATGTGCATATTATATAAATTAATGTCCTTGGTTCAAGATATGACCACGATATTTATTTGTCTAATTTGTCTTTAGCATGAAATAATAATGGAAAATTAGATCGATATAAATGTATTATCATTGTTATCAGAAACAATATTTAAATCTATAATTGCTGCTCCTGAAAGAGAGCTGGATTTTCGGCTCTACATTTTTATTTTATAATATCTATATGATTCCGTTTTGTACCTCACCTACATCCACAACATTTTTCGTCCCACTGCTGGGTATATGCCTCCCATTTTTTATGCCATTCGCCTCGGTTTTGCTCGTTTATTCTTATCGAGGTTAGACTCGCTAGTAGTTAGTTTAGTCCTCTGCGCCGCGGGTCCTGGGTTCGATTCCCGGCAGGAGCACAAATTCCTTCCCAAGGGATATTTGTGCTTCTGGTTCTGGGTGTATTTGTGTGTGTGATGTAAATGTTTCCGGCACCCACGATACAAGTCTTTGAACTTAGTGTGGGGCTGTGAGTGTGAATGCGTTTGTTTGTTTGTTTAGTACCTTCTCTACAAGTAGTCGACTTTTAGTCATTGCTTTCGACGTTCTTAGCGCAGTTACCACGATGCAACTATCATTGTTTTAATTCCCGATGACCTTAACATCATCTTGCAATAAATCTACAGGACCATTATTTAAAATGCTAATTAATTAGATGTCCAAGTATTGTATTACAACTGCATGTCGTCTATAAAGTAAATTGTAAAGTATGCCACTGACAATTATGAAGGTTAGTAGGTCGAGATAGCTCATATGAATTGTATGATAAGTTTGTTTAATCAGAGTGTTTGCAAAAGAAAATTATAAAACATAGGTACATTTACACCTTGTTTCCACTACGATAACAAAGAGGAAATGTTTTCGTTGTTATACATGTCTTAAAATGTATGGAGCTTCTATGATTAGGTTCTAGGCGAAGGAAGTCCACTTGGACGAGTCAGGATGGTTCGGAGTGGAAAGCAAGTGTTATTATACTACGTAGTTACATCAAGCCTTAATACATATCAGGTCTGATCACTGAGCATGGCCATACAATTTGACAATTTGATGAGGCAGTAGAGCGGTAGAGGCATTGGAGTAAAAGTAGTGAGAGGTGTACTGAAGTAAATGGATCTGTAATAAATACTGTCAAACAGACTGTACGATAATTAAACGCAAGCAAAGCTTAAAAAAACCGACTTCACTGCTTTATCTTCGGAGCCATGATCAGATTTAACGTATTAAACACGCATTATTGACGATAACTCAAAAACTAGTGATCAGATCTTGACCAAATTTTAATGGAACCACATGGAAAGCACCAGCTTTTTAAATAAATAATTAAACGCAAGCAAAGCTTAAAAAAACCGACTTCACCGCTTTATCTTCGGAACCTTGATCAGATTTAATGTATTAAAAACACACTATTGACTATAACTCAAAAACAAGAGATCAGATCTTGATCAAATTTCAATGGGGCCACAAGAAAAGCACCAGCTTTCAAATAAAAAAAGTATCATCAAAATCGACTCACAACGAAAGAAGTTATGAGGTAACCTTTGACGTCGGTTAAACGAGAACATCGTCAAAGTAGGCGTACAAAATAGGCATTATTGACGATATTTCAAAATCTACTGATCAGATCTTGATCAAATTTAAATGGGACCAATTAAAAATCTACATCTTTCAAACTAAAAAATCGGCTCACGTGGAGAGAAGTTATATATACAGTTGACTTGAGTACCTCCTCCTATTTTGGGAAGTCGGTAAAAAATAACCATCAAAATCGGCGCACAAAGAAGAAGTTATGAAGTAACTTTTGAAGTCGGTTAAAAACGAGAACATCATCAATGTAGTCAACAGAATACGCATAATTGAGGATAACTCGTCAGATCTTGATAAAAATTAAATGGGACCACATGGAAAGCAACATCTATCAAACAAAAAAATATTTTCAAAATCGGTTCACGTGGAACGAAGTTATGAGGTAACTACTTGAAAGTAGGTAATTAGATTAATTTCTACCCTTCCTTTATACCTATCTTTCAGATAGGATGTAGGTAAAGATACCTAGGGGGTATGCAGAAATTGAGTGGAGTCGCGAGAAGCCAGTTCATGAACATCAAAATACGTAGGTAACAATAATATCAAAATGCAAAGAAAACGATGCGTAAGTATAGCTATAAAGAGGTTTTTGAACTGGTGCCAAGCTACCGACTCGCATGTTTGAATCAGAAGTGCATCGTTTTGTTCACCTTATGACTTTCCAGTCAGTATTAGCTGCAGTGCGTAATGTAATAATAGTTATAGTATTTGGCATTAGGTTTGCTGTAATATTTAGTATTGTATATTATAATAGCGTCCCGTAACTCTCTAAGCGAAGACTAGAATAGAAATTATGGGTTTGTTTCTTAGTTGCAGAAATAAAGATGTTCCACTTTGGTTTCGTACACGTTTTAGAAAGATATTTTAGCGAAGCCCATTTTTACAACGCCAGAAGAGTTTATTTTATCACTGGGCAATCCGGCCATTTCATCGTAAAGTCAAAAGAGCGAAATCCCATGCCACCGATAGTACAGTCAATCAATCAATCAATCAATCAAATATTTATTGACATAAATTTAGATGAT
Organism: Lomographa bimaculata; assembly: GCA_948107665.1. Lineage (NCBI taxonomy): Eukaryota > Metazoa > Arthropoda > Insecta > Lepidoptera > Geometridae > Lomographa > Lomographa bimaculata. The sequence goes on along the minus strand of OX403586.1, from coordinate 11,953,629 downwards.
ACAATATAGATTCTGAAGCCTCTGGTTCCCGATGTAGTTTACACTGTGTTTCGAGAACCAGCGTCTTCTCCCATTCATGAAACTATTTAATTATGCCAAGGGTTAGTTTATAGCTATTTACAATATGTGAATGACCAGTATGTAACACTGCCTTGTTATATTAAAGGTCAAATAAAAATACTTCAATCTACAAATTTTATAATGCGATAGCATTATACAACTTGTAGACTGAAGTGTTTTAAAAAGTTGCAATATTTTTATATTTACAAAATCCTCTCGGCTAAAGAGAAAATGTAACCGATATTTATAATATCTATGAGATTGAACGATAGTAACCAAAATATCTTTTTATTAATAGATATTTTGCTTACTATCTCTTTAACCGAGAGAGACCGTACCTACGTGTTAATTGATATTGTATATACAAAAATATTGCAACTTTTGAAAAACGTAAATAGGTATCTAGATTTACGTAATGTGACATAAGCTAACTCGGTAAACATTGCTATGGCTATATATGCCAGCATGTTTGTAGGATATTTACAAAGCTGTTAAACAAATAGTCGGGTATGTAGTCATTTTATTACCTAAACGCTAGATCGATATGTTTGTCGTTAAGTAAATTCTTGCGTAATTTTCCAATGAAATATTTAGACACAACGTGCAAGTTAATGTCGATCACGTAGCTACAGCTAGGTAAGTTGTTTTAAATATTGTATTGTTCAGAGATTAAATGTTCTTTATAGACCAGGAGCTGATGCCATTAGACTATGGGCAGAAACCTTCGTAAATTGTCTTCCAATAACCTAAATATTTAAGTATTTACCTTTCACTTAATGATAGTTACAGTTCCTCAAACATCCACAATTTTATAAGAACCTGTCGAGTCAAAATCCTTTATACTTTTATTATGAATCAATTAAATTTACAGTGCATACTTGCTTGTCAAATGGATTAGTGGGGAGTCAATGATTTTTAAGCGTCCTGAAGGCATTCGTCATCTTGCAGAATAAAACATAGGTACTCATTCGAACATTTTAATAAATTAAATAATCACGAATATTCAAACAAAAATCTACGCTTTCAATTTCGCAACAATAAATAGTTATAATAATTAGTTTAATGAGAAATGTTACTGTAACTTAGTGACTGGTGCCTCTTACTTAATGCGATATAATTATGCAAATAACCACGAACACAAGTGACAATAGTGAGTTCAACACTATAAATACTCGCTGACGATTCATAGACATTACTCAGACCCTCCTATCGATAAATAAACAAGTTTTATTCCATGTTGGGGGGAGTTAAGATATAAAATACCTACTTGTTTTAAAAATAGCCTCTACCACTCTACCAAACAACGATCAGCTGATGGCGTGATTGTGTTGCAGACATTGTGGTATATTCAAACTTGTGCAAACAGATCTACTGTTTAACCTTCAATGTAAAGGGTACATAAAGGGTTTTATAAGCTTCTATAGCTGTACCTCGCAGCTAAGCCTACATTCGTGATGGACGATGATAATGACTTAGCTAAAAAGTATCCTGTGTCATTCTTTACAGATCGATCCAGCGGTTATGGCATGAATAGGAAATGACATTAAAGGCCCCGTTTCTAGATATTTGTAAAAGATGTCAAACAGACGCGTCTGTTTTTAAATCAGCAGGTATATGGTTCGATTCCCGGTGGAACATTGCGCGTCAGTTAGATTTTTGGTGCGGTGATCAATTGATCATTCTATAGTTTTACTTTGATCTTAATGGGCACTTCTTACCCTGTAAATGGATTCAAAAGCAATGATCAATCTGAATTAGGAAGGTAACTTCTATCTTAGATCACTAGGAAGTTAAGCATATGCTGCTTTGGACATTCTTATTACGCTTTCTATTATTTCAGGATTTGTTAATCCGTACGTACGGTAAATCTCTGTTCATTCGATAGATAAAGAAATCAGTATCGGCTACACTCGGAATTCTAATCTGTGGTAGGTAATACCAACATTATCTACGTTACGTAAAATATAAATTGACCCAAAAGCCCTCGTATTCTTTGTTTACAATTATGAATCACAATAACTGTTTGAGTTATACAAAGGCGTATACCTACTCAATGATATATATATACATTTACCATTACTGACTTGCTTGATACTGACTAGCTTAACGTAGCTCTATACCAAGCGAGTACATATACAGTATAATTCTAATATTTCTTAGAGATTTTACATCTTATTAGATGACATATCTAAGGGTGACGAGCGCAGTGCTTTGCCACGCAGGATTTTGACCTATATAGGTTAAAAATATCTGGGTGACACTGGGCAACCGTAACGCTTACCATCAGGCGAGTGACTCTCTCAATGATATATAAACAAAACATTGTGTCATATGTTGAGAAAAGGAGTACCCTAGTATTTAAACTCTTTGATTGAAAACATCCTCTGCCAAAATGATGCCTACTTGATAGGTCGCGATAATTGATAACACAAAGAAAACTTACCTTGAAAATGACGAAACAGGCTCTCTACATTTAACTAATCTAATCTAGAACTGAAGAGTTTCATCCTCTTTTAAAGAATTGCCAATAAGCATTCGTCGCTATTCGATTTTGATAATTATGAATAGACACGCAAACTAATAACAATATGTAGGTAAGTCCCTTTAAGCAGGAGTGAATATTGCAGTATTACTAAAATAGAACACTTCAGCATTACTTAACTGTCCAACGTCCAAAACATACTTAAGTATCTTTCGAAGTATCACTTGCGTCTTACATACCTTGAATGCGAATAACCTCCCGCATAAAACTGCTACTAACACCGAGTATCTAATTACTATTTCAGGGTGAAAATATTCAGTGAAATCATTGACCGATATCTCTACGTAGACGAAATGAATCATTATGATGAACCAATAACCTACTCGCTGCGAGACAGAACCATTTAGTGTTAAACACCCAAAGTACAAAAACTTTGTACCTACTCACCATGAATTCTTGAGGTCTTTGATCCCAGAAAAAGTGATGCTGTTCGACCTGGACAGCTTCCTTCCAAGCGTCCAGAATCGGATCTTGTTGTGGTTATCGTCTTCATGGAACGGGTTGAGATGCTCAGGGTAATCGTGAATGGATGTGCTCTTTCGAGGAGCCGCCATCGCAGCCATAATTGATCCACAGGGAAACTCACTTTTACATAACACACAGGCGTCGAGCACTGGTTTTATCTTTTATCACATTGAGTTATCACAGGCCGATATAGTTTTATCGCGGGAGATAATTACGATGTTTGTTTTCACGGGTGGAGAGTAAGCGCGTCGCGGCGCTCGCCGTCGCGTCTTGGGGCACACTAGCTGGGTAGCGCTACTGCTAGACCGCTGCTGCCGGCCTGCGGTTGTTATCGCCTCGATCCGTATTTCCACTGCAGGCCGCGCTATGCGATAGTCTGGGCATCACCGCACACGTCATATGAACTCGTCCGATTGTGCTCAGTCGTGTGGAAGGAAACTGCAGCCTAGACAGTATATACTTTCTCTACTTTTATGGATTTTATTTTATCGAACGTGTAAGATTCATGCATACCAAATATTTTGCAGCATATTTATTGTTTATTGGAAACTGTCTAGCCAAATCACCTGACGGTGCATTGATCGATTTCATCCATGACAAAGGTTGGGGTGATGTCATCAATTACGGACTTTACCTTACATATAAATTAATTAAACATTGAATAATATGGTAATTATGTAGGTACTTATCAATTCAACTTGTTTACTGTCTTACGCACTTGTATACCCAAAGTACTCTATGTCATGGTACTCGTAGGTAGGAAATGCACTTCAATGTAATTTGACCCTCGATATAACTAGATGTTTGCAGTAACAAAATTCGAATATCATAGGTGCCCGCGAGTCCTACCGCATGAGAGGTATTTTACCACAAAATGTAGACTTTATTTGCTGAAGATGACGCCATTGCTTACCTACTTGTACCTATCTTGTATGTTGAAGCCGCGGCGCGTCATCCGCACGCCCGAAGGTCGATGTGAAACTGGAGAAAATAATCTCGTCTTCAAAATTAATATTTTATTAATGATGTCTTTATCGTTGCTTTTTTATATTTCTCTCATGATTTCTCTACGATATATATAACTTGTAAATGCTACGTCGAAGCAAGCAAAAAGGCAGTATTTTTATATATATTATATATATATATATATATGTATATCCATATATATGTATATCCATAGGTCTGATGAATGATCTGATTTTTATAACTGTTTGTTTATTACATGCAAAATTACATACATTTCGTTTGTCCGTAAATGCATGTATAGGCTCTTTGTTAATTTTAATTCGATCTTGAAGTAATGTTATGTATATAAAAGATAATTTTCAAACAAAAGTATGTGATTTTATTATTACGCTTAAATGCCCTTGTGTCCTTGACATTAAAACAGTACCTACATTTAGCTAAACGTTATAATGTTATGCAGTTACTTACGTTGTACTTAGTAGGCACCTACTCGAATTTACCTGTAACTAACTTTATTTATCAGATAGGTGTTCATAATTAAGAATAACAGAAGCAAGTTCTTATAATTAAATGACTAACAATGTTAGCTGTTTACTGCACTCGTATGAAAATACAAGGAAAATGTTTATTTAGGTACCTACAGTAGTAAATACAATTATCTCCTCTGAATACTGCTTCGACCTCTAATATATCGTCACCTCTGGTCATGGTTACGCTTTATTTTTTATTTAAAATAGTAATCCCTAGTAGTCACGTGACCAAAATGCCGGTTTGTATTTTGCACAGCAATTAAGTCTCGCTGTGCAACGAGGTAACGCAGCCAGCATTTTGGGCACACTGCCGACCAATGACTTTTTGTATTAGGTTAGAAGTTTAGTTAAATCTGTATTTTCTTTATTTATAAACTATCTGTAACTACCTATTAAGTAATCCCTATAAAAAATTAAAAAGAAACATATCAGGCAATATTATTCCTACCTCCTTACCAGGCGAAACAGTAAAATAGTCTATAATATGGATCATGCCATCCAAGTTATAAATAACATACCTGGCGGCGGCGGTGAATCAATCTTGTCCAAGAACAGCTCAGAATACATGCCTAATGGATTGACCTGACCTGCCTCGTATCGATCCACCGAATAAAAATATTAGGTAAGCGCCCTCACACACCATACATAAAAGGGTATAGTTGTCGGACCTATAACAGACCTATAGAGTAGCGGATCATGATATATTTATTCTGTGTGTTCTAGTAATTACGTGGTAGTCACGTGAAGGCTGGGCAAACCTGTTAAACATTCAGTAGGTAGCTTCGTGCCTACCTTGTCCTTCTGTAGATGAATATTCTGCAGCAAAAGCCTATTTGTTGTATACTTAGTTGTTGCCTGCGAACTATGAGTGAGTGAAAGAAATAAACCAATAATGTACTTGAATACTATGTCCTGAATGTTGTATGGAGGTATTGTCTGTAAACATAAAAATAGATGCTTTCACACTTACAGCCCCACACTAAGTTCAATGACTTGTATTGTGGATGTCAGAAACATTCACATCACACATCACACCTAGAACGAGAAACAAACATTTTCTCTGAGGAGAAAATTTGTGTTTACAATGTGATTCTCAGTGAATCGAACACCCGCTGCTTAAAAGGTGAACAAGCACCTAAATAAGCCAATGGGCTGTTCGTAAAGGTCTGTAGAAGTAATATTCTTCTTATTATATATTCTTATCTTATTATTATATATTAATATTATTCTTATTCTTATATACTTCTTATTAAGTCCGGTGTTAATTAGTGTCTACTGACGAAAATATTTTATACTTACATTTTGCATGTAAAAGTAGATAGCCAGGGGAGAGTGGTACCTAGCCGCACAATCTAACTTCAGTTTTCGATCAATCCGACTTCGAGCTCCGAGCGGTTCCGATGATTCACATTGCCCAAGGAGAGTCGGCAAGGACCGGCAGCGGGCCGGTGACGTGCCGAGTGTGAGCACGTCACCAGCCCGCTTGACCTGGCATAAATTTTCACCCAGGTCAAATCTTTCCTCGACATGGATTAACAAAAGAATTGTTAAAATTTGTGGGTGGGAACTAAAGGACAAGGCGATGATGATCTATACACGTAGTTTATATATTATCTGTGACGTAGGTTAGGTAAACTGAACTGTAAATCACGCGTGGAATTGTGTTCAAACGTTTTATTTTCATTAAACACTTGGCTATGTGCCTGGAGCGCTAATAAACACAAAACGATTTACTCATCGTCTGCTTTTGTTTTTTAAGACCTACTTTAGACAAAGGATCGTTACAGAAATGTACATTAGGTATAGTGCAAACTGCAAATGTCGCGTGTCGGTCATTGGTGCCTATCTTTCTCGAAGTCAACAGTTCCTGTTTGTTAGCATTGGAAAGGTGCAAGGTTGTTTTTCTAGAGCTAACGTTGTTTCTACCGTTTTTAGTCTATTTTATTCTGCTAGATAGACAAGCATTTGACCAATATCTATATATTTCCATTTTAGATGAGTTTGAAGCTTTCTATAAAAGAAACTGGTTTTATTAATACAATAATTCCAATCAAATGTTTATAACATTTCTATGCAAACTTTAACCTTTTCATCTCCTCCAGTTCTTCAATCTTCTCCATTTTCTATGCCTTTTAGACGCGATGGATTTAAACAAACGCGTCCTAAATGGTGTTTATAAATATTTATTGCGCGCACATTTTTATATATTTTTCACATCTAAACAAGAATTGAATGTAAATAAATTATATATCAAATTATTTTCATTATTTATGAATATAGAGTGTACATCAACAACTTCTATCTTAAATCTCTATCGGGTAAAGCCCTGGTAATATATAGCTACCTAGTACTAAATATTATAAAGACCTGAAATCAGGAATGTTTTTAACCGACTTAAAAAAATTAGGTTCTCAATTCGACTATAACGATTTTTTTTTAGTGTTAACTATGAACTTTTTTCTAGGTAAACTGATTTTAATTTTTTTTTTTAATTGAAGGCTGGTGTTTCTCGTGTGGTCCCATTTAAATACGTTCACGTTTTGGAATGGGATAATTTGCGACTGCGTGACCAATTGCGAATGGGACGTTCTACGAGTAAACCAAATTAGTACGTTACCTTCTCAATAGTGCAATAACATCAAAAGTACTTGTCGCGATTGAAACCCAATAAAGATAGAAGAATGAAAGACGGGCTTCGCTAATCAGGATGTGCGGAGAACCCGAAGTCCAGTCGCCACTTGGTCTCGATTAGAAAATTATTTTTACTGCATTACGCCATTCATTGTGCTCGATATCGCATGTCCATTGACTGGGTCACTAAAGTTATCTCCTTTCACGATGTTATGAACTTGTCCGTTCACACATGTGCAATGTGCATCACACAATGCTCATCTAGTTATTTTCCATTTGTTGATGTCACTGTTGAAATTGTTATTAACTTGCTATGTGAAGTGGCTTCGCTTGCGGTAATCATGATAAAAATATTTGTCCTAGATTACGGGGTTCTAGGATATCGGGACATATTTAGGGACAAATTCGGAGTAATACCGTATTACTAATGCAATTGGTCACAGATTAATCTATATTCTATACCAATATTATGAAGAGGTAAAGTTTGTTTGTTTATAAATGTAAGCTCTGAAACTACTGATCCGATTTTGAAAATTTTTTCACCAATAGATAGCTACACTATCGCTGAGTTTCGGCTATGTTTTTTCGGGATAAAAAATAGTTTTCAGTGCAAAATAATAATATTCGTGGGACAAGTCGAAGAAAAATTTGCTGTCAGGCCACTTTATTGGCGTACGCTGACTAAACAGTTAGACATAGGTGAATATGTACAATTTATGGCATAAATGTTGGCCCTCGTGAGTTTTACAAAAAGTCCGCGACAGCGTATATCTAACATGTACATAGCTCAGAAAAATACTTAACTTTGTTAAAAAATTGTGTTCCTGTTTCTGAGTATCGTGTGAATGGGTGTAACTTTGAAGTTTACTACGCCACGACACAAGTCATTGAACTTAGTGTAGGGCTGTGAATGCAAAAGTGTTTATGTGTATATTTTTAAACAGGCGACGCCGGGCGGGTCGTCTTTGAACTTCGAACTGCCTTGGAGACGGGTGCGCGTTCTCCTTCAAAGAAACGGATTCGAACCCCGGTGGAAACACAAGTTTTCTCCCCCGCGAAGTTTGTGTTTCTGGTTCTGGGTATGATGTAAATATTCTCGGTGTGGTGTTAATGCTTACGGCCGGCCCCACGACACAAGTCATAGAACTTTTAGTGTGGGGCTGGGAGTGTGAAAGCGTGTGTGTATGATTTTTTTTACCCGGGCGACGCGACGCCTGGCAATTAGCTAAGGAATGATTTAAAGATGTTACTTTAGTAATGTAACCTGACTCAAAAAAATTGCTAACCAAAGCAATTGTTGACCTAATTTTTAAGTCTGAAGATTCTGGCCTGTCAGTATTTAAACGTCAACTTTGCGTGCCCAAACAATAAAAATACATTCACACTCACAACCCTACACTAAGTTCAAAAACGTCTATGTTGAATGCCGATATCCTGTGAGTGCGTCACCTCTTTTTGTCACAGTTATAGGGAAAGGAAGCTAGCCTATCAGCAGCAGAAGCAGGGCTGCCGTGCAAGCGGCAAATCTTGCACGTTCTTCGCCAGGTACACGTATATAACTTTAAAAACATAGGTTATACTGGTAGAGACCAGTATCTATCTATGGATATCCTTAGTTTACCACTTTTACGTATCTGTCGCCAAGCACCAAATTTTGTTCCGGCAGCTACCATTGAGAGCTATTTATCATTATAAGCCAAGCATATTATTACTTAACATAATTTGAACGCAAGCATAGCTTAGAAATACCGACTTATCTACACAGCTTACACAGTTACTTTCACAGCTTTATCTTGGAACCCATGATCAGATTCAATGAATGAAATACGCATTATTGTGGATAAATCAAAAACTACTGGTCAGATGTTGATCAAATTTAAATGGGGCCACATGGGAAGCACCAGGTTTCAAATAAAAAAAATCAGTTAGCCCAGAAAGAAGTTCTGATGTATCACATTAAAAAAAAACAAAAAAAATACAGTCGACTTGAGAACCTCCTACTTTTTGTGAAGTCGGTGAAAGGTGAGATGTTGGTCAAATGCCAGCGAGTCAGATATAAAAATATAAATATTCATAACTTCAAAATAAAAATGTACTGAAGCACGATAACAAGATCACCAATCACCAATGCGGAGAGTAAAAATTGAGCATTTTGGTCTAGAGAAACTAAAAAGTAAGTACAAGACGTGAAATTAGACCGAGAAATTAGCGATTTGCAAGATGAATAGCAGAGCAGATCTAGGAGTCATTAGACAGGAAACAAAACGAGGTCGAGATTATTTGCTAAAATTGGAAACCTAATTACTGTACTCTAATAGTTTACTGAAGTAATTACCTATAGGTACACTTTACTCCTTAGCCTTTAAACTTCTTGAGTTCTTATATTCTTATAGTTAGTTCTTATTAGTAATATATATACGAGTACGTATGTAAAAATTGTTCTAATCTATATGTATAAAAATATGTAATAGAAAAACTTAAATCTCATATATATTGTGACAACCAACAGTTTATTATACACATGGCTCTCTGAAAGAGTTGTCAACTTTACCACGGGCTCGGTAATTGAGTATAGAATTACGAGAAAAAATACGCAAGTTTACTAGCATTAATGAGTTGAATTTAAAAATTATTATCTTTTGAACTGCCTATATTTGCTTAGTTAGGCGAGCGTTCCCTTTCTAAGCAGGGATCGGGTTCGATTTCCCGCGAGAACACAAGGTTTCTCTCCAAGGAAAAATTGTGTTTCTGGTTCAGATTGTGATTGTATGTGTGATGTGAATGTTTCCGGCACCCACCACACAAGTCATCGAACTTAATGTGGGCTGTGAGCGTGAAAGCGTTTATATTTACCTATGTATAATTAAAGGTTAAAGGTAACCTAATTGTAGATAACTACGGGAACATCTCCTTGGACAAAATAACTCCATCCGTTGTATTCTTTATTCAGTTCAATGGCTCCATGTTCATCTCACGACTAAGGAGGTATTCGCGTTACGAGAAATATGACGCGAGGATTTGTGTGCCGGAAACGAGGACTTATCTCGGACATTGCAGAGAGGATGCGCCACTACAGACGACATTGAGCAGCAATCAGGTAGACCAGCTAAATAACTCCTTGCCATTTCGCGACGATTAAGACCTTGAATGCGTTGAAATGTATAGGAATTCAGGGGAATACTAATTTAACAATGCCTATGCATTCCCATTTAAGGCACTGTTTTAAAAGTGGATTCTTTGATTGGTAGTAATACCTACGTCTAAAAAGAAGAAACTCCTTTTTACCGACTTCAAAAATGAAGGAGGTTCTGTGTTCGACTGTACGTATTTTTTTTTATGTATGTTCACCTATTTTTTCGAGTATTCTCCCCAATTTGTGGAACAATTCTCAATATTATTTTTTTTATATGGTAGATTATACTTCAGAGGTAGTCCCATATAAATTTTATCGAAATCGATCAAGCCAAAACCAAAATATAAGCGGTGAAATCGGTTTGTTTAAGCTTTGCTTACGTTTAAATTATATTTGAAAGCGGGTGCTTCCAATGTGGTCCCATTTAAATTTAATCAAGATCTGACCAGTAGTTTTTGAGTTGTCCTCAATAATGAGTATTTAATTAATTTAATCTGATCAAGAGCTTCGAAGATAAAGGAGTGAAGTCGTTTTTTTTAGCTTGCGTTTAAATTATTATAAGTAATTAAGTCATAACGCTGAACGAAGGTAGGTATTTCTAGGATTTAAACGATTTCACTTACGGTTGAGTACGTAACTGAAAAATAGTAAATTCTAAATAATGTGTAATACGACACTTTCAATCAAAGTAAAGTATTTTTCTTCGTAATACATATTCATCAAGGAAGCTGGAGGACCCTGACAAATTATACTATTTAATAGGGCTAATACTTTAGTGGTCAAAATGTAAGTACGAAAACGGGTGAAGCGAAGCACCTTAAGTCTTTGTAAGTAAGAGTAAATTGCTAAAGATGTAAAGGAAATCCTACTTCCCTATAAACTCTATTCTTCAAAAGTAGGTCGGTTAGGTATCCATAGCAACATTGACAACGCCTACACCGCGTTTGAAAGACTGCGTTTATTCGACAAGTTTATAAAACGTTTACGTATATGACATCATATTCGTTATTTTAAGATTTTATTTTATCATTATAAACAATCATGGCTACGGCGTCGCCTCCGAGTTTACAAGCGCGTATATTTTATGGACTTCGCACGGATATACAGTAAGTCCTACATATTGAATCACGGTTAAATATATTATGAACATTGCACTTTTTATTCTTTCCGAATCACAATCAATTAATTTACTAATTAACTGTATAATATACTATCAATCGTTCGCTCCGATTTTCAAGGTTATCGGACAATAGCTAAATCAGAGCATACGAGGAATGTTAAATATGCTTCTACCTGCTAGCAAATTGAAATAAATGACCTAGTGCAGAACATACTTGTATCAGCTTTGATTGGTTCTTCCTTCCAGTCTTGACCTAGAGTTCTGTTTAGGTACAATGCCCACTATCTGTCTGAGTCCGAGATTATCTACCCAGCTGGAGGGGTCATTGTTATACACAATCACCTTCAGAAGAAGCAGAAATTCATTCGACTTCAGGACAAACATAAACCAATCAAATCATTGGTTCTGGCTCCAAATAGGTAAAGAATATAAAATGGTTGTTTCAATTAATAGTGTTAGTACCCACGAAGATTCCGATAGTAAGTGGCATTTCTTGCTACTAAAGCTTATTTGTGTTGCTAATTTTGTTCTAAACAAGGAATATGTCCATCGGATAATTAGTCATTAACTTTCATGAGCGCCTCTATGGGGCCCATGTGAATAAACAATTGTAAATTGTTTATTTTTAAGTTTAATACATCATATATTAGAATACAAAGATTTAATTATAAAACATTCCGGAAACGGAAAACAATTATTGAAATCAATAGGTAATTATTTTTGCGTGAGCAACTATTGCAATCATACAATAAACTTGGCACCATTCCAGACGATGGCTAGCATTGAATGAGATCGCCGAAGAGGGTCAGAAGCCCATCATAACGATTTACGACCTTACCACGTACAAGAGGCGAAAGATTCTGACTGTTCCAATGGAACATTCAACTTCCACGGAATTCGCATGTGTTCAGTTCACATTTGACTCCAAGTATCTTGTAGCGATCACTGGCGAGCCGGACTGGTACTTGTATTTTTATAATTGGGATAAAGGCAAGGTGGAAAGTCATGCCAAAGCTCAAAATCCTAGTGGCCAGGGCATTGTTGAAAGCGTAAGTACATATTACAATCCAAGTATGCTAGAATAAACTACAAACCTAAATATCTTGTTGTATTTGTGTACCTACTATAACCGACGATAAGCGACTGGGATTCGCGCGTATACCTGTTCTATATATACGTTTGTTTTGATGTGAATTATATCGAAATAAAATAGGTGAGTAAAATAATTAATGAGATGTCATAAATTTGTATCTATTCTGTATAGTTTCTGGAAAAAATATTTTTTATAGGTGCAATGCAATCCGTCTGATGCTACTTTGGTTGTGATAACAGGACAATACACTTTTCGCATCATGAATGTTGCTGAAACTGTTTGGCGTCAATGGGGATGGTGTAAGGCGGAAAACGTAAGTGTTTTGAGATTATTCGGTTTTTCATTTATTAGGATTAAATGATAAATAAGATTCAGTGTAGATGTTGGTATCTCTCAAGCAGGTTTGAACTAATCTTTAGGCACATATAACTTGGGCGCAGTGACTAGTTCTTATGTAGAAGATAACTTTAAATGTAATATGGGCATCATGTTCCCACGAGGACTTATGTACCTACTACCGAGATTATATTACCTACGATTAACATCATCCTGGTTAGCGATTATATTAATTGGCACATCGCGTTACATTAGGTATTACATTAGGCGTTACATTAATAGGTAGGTTTCCTTGAACAATTTTGTTCGGTTCAGATCAACATTACTTCTTGTATGTGGCTGACTCCTGACCGTATCTTGATCGGGACCGAAAACGGGCTCATCATGATGGTGGAGAATGGCGAACTGAGGCAAAACTGCATCTTTAAGGCTGCCGAGGTCCTAGAGATGTCACTGAAGAAGGTTGAGCCCGAGTAAGTTATGTAACACGTCTTACACCTATTGGTTACAAATCTTTAAACGCATGACATCATGTTATTAGCATACATATGACAATAGATAAACCTTGCCCTTTACTGTGACTTTACAGAGATTTAAGGCAACTATTTTAAATTAGTGATATCCTGTGTATTTCACACACATGCACATGGCATAATCAAAAGTTAAACTACTCACTCAACTAGATGGTCTCTAGGTAATCCAATTGTATGCTGTTTTTACTTTCTGATGTAACTTTAAGTTGCGTCATTAATGAATATCAATAATATATACTTAGTAAATAATCATATCAATTTTAATACTGTTTTTACTTTTGTTTATGTCGCAAACATAAGTTTAAAATTAGTATGAAGAATTTTGTATGTTGTTAATGATATTTAATTGCTAAGGGCTTCAGGGCTTATTACCGTATAAGCAGCATTTACTACTTACGGTAGATACTTAGCCAATACAATACATTATTATTATTACATATTATAATACTAACATTCAGTCTATTACAATACACTTAGAGCGATGAAAGAGACCAGTTAACTTTAGAAGGACAATTCAAAGATTAAGTGTGGTGTAAGTAAATATATTGTTTTGAACTTATTTTAAAACAGGGCAGAGGAAACTGATAAGACTAGCGTCACAAGCAAGGCTTATGATACCTCCGAAGAAATTGTGCAAGAACAGATGGAAACCTTTCCTGTGACTTCCCTTACTAACTTCGCTAAAGGTTGTTATGTACACTCATATTTTGCATATTTTATTTGTCTTTCATCAATTTGTCTTAAATTTGTGTTTTGTATATAGCGCACGCTGCTAACGGTTATCATATGTTTTTGTTTATAATGAGTAATTTGAAAAGCATCGATCTTTTAAACATCTTGTGCATTGTATAAAATTAAGTTATTATGAAATGTTTACAGGATTTGCATTTGCCTGTGGTCCTGGCTATGTGCACATGTTCGAGAAAGAAACTCTTCATCATTGGAGAAAGAGGAACCTCTACAGAATTTCGAAGAGATCATACAAGTATTTACTAAATTAACATTTGAAAATCTAAAACAAAAAGATTTTCACACTATATTTTTATGATTGAAAGGCGTTCTTATTTTTGTACCCAAAAGAGCTAATTTTAATAAATTATTTTAGGCATACTCGAGATAGCCCTCTGTGGTCGGAGCTCGACGCTATTCAGCACATTGCAGTAGATCCTAATCAAGAAAACCTCTTGATCACTACATTACGAAAACAACTATACTACGTGAAACTATTCGGAATACATATGCTGCAGGTAAATATATCTTAGAAACAAGATCTATTTTAAAGCGCGATATAAGTAGTTAGTGTTTAGTTATGATTAAATGCTTCAAATTGGTCATTTATTGGTTAACAATATCTAGAACCCGGAAATTCCATTCAACGAACTCGGACCGGCAATGCATTATGGTCGTATAAACTCGATTTCAATGTGTGCCTGGAAACCAATATTTATGACGTCGGGAGAACAGGACAAAAGTATTAGAATATGGAATTATATGACCGACGACGTCGAGATGATCAAGTTGTATCAGGAGGAAATCCACTGCGTCTCTTTGCATCCAACAGGTATACATATTATATGATACACGGTTCGGTAAATTCGTCTTTTTAATCGCCTTAAAAAAAAGGAGGAGGTTCTCAATTCGACAGTATGTTTTTTTGTATGTAAAGCGATTACACGAAGACGGCCGGACCGATTTGTATTTTTTTATTTATTTGAACGGTTTAAAGTTTGTCCCATCTAAAAATTGACAAGATCCGATTTAGGGTTTCGAAGAAAAAGCGGTGAAGTCGGGATTTTTTATCTTTGTTTGCGTTTACACTTTTCAACATCTACTACTATTTTGACTTGCCACAATAGTTATACAATTTAGAACTAACACCTACGTAATAAGTAATGAGGTAAATTGAATTCATATTTAAATATGAATTCAATTTACCTCATTACTCATCAAACAAACGCTTAAGCGTTTGTTTGTTAGTTTATACTAGAAGAGAGAGGATCAGAAACTCAACCCTGGCCGAAGTAAATTTCTGTGATGTATTTTTTGTTGTACAAATTTTGTATAAATTCTTTGTTGCAGGTCTTTTCGCGATAGTCGGGTTTTCAGATAAGTTGCGGTTCATGGTAGTATTGATTGACGACTTTGAAGTAATGCGAGAGTTTCCCATTAGAAACTGCAGACAGGCGAAATTTAGTAGCAATGGGCAATTATTTGCCGCTGTCAATGGTCAAGTGATACAAGTCTTCTCATCGGTGTCTTTCCAAAACGTATTTAACTTGAAGGGACACAATGGACTGGTACGGGTATAATAAAGGTTTTATACTTGAGTATGCACCCATGAAAATATTAAGTGAGTTATTTATTTCAGATTACATGCTTAGCGTGGTCAGCAAATGACCTGACTTTAGTATCGTGTGGAACCGAAGGTGCGGTTTACGAATGGGGTATGGCAACTGGTCAAAGGGTCGGGGAGGTTATCTTGAAGACCAATCAGTTCGCCGGATGCACTGTTAATAGGTTATTTTGTTTACATTGCATTGTAAATTGTAATGCACTTGAACATAAGCTAAGGTCAACTATAATTACAGTTCCGGCAAAACAACATTCGCTATTGGAACTGACGGAGAAATCAAAGAAATAGGTGCGAATGCGATAAGACGAAACCTGCCGTTGATAGGATGTGCGCTAAATACGATCATCCTCTCGAGATCTGATATGATGCTCTTTATAACTGGTGGAGAAGGTGGTGTCACATCTGTTCAGTTGCCGATGGTAGATAAGGCTATCTTCAATGAGTTTCACATGCATAACAAAAAGGTCACTTGTATTGCACTTGCATACGATGATCAGACGTTAGTGTCAGTAGCTGAAGATTCATCTATTTGCTTGTGGAGATTGACTAACGCTGATGGGAGAGCAATAGCTCTAGATAAAGATTTCGCATACTCAAAAGAAATATTGATCAGCAAGAAAGATTTGCAAGAGAAAATCAATAGCATCAATGTAAGTAGAACACTATGAAATTGGTTTAGGTATATTCTTGTCTCTTTTGTGGTTATATTGACACAGATGAAAATGTACATCTATTTACCTCGGTCTGGTATATATGGGCTATTTAAATTTGGAAAGGATGTTTAACAAATAATTGGCGTTTTTTATTTAGCTGCTGAGTACCAGAATGAGTGAATTGGAAACGGAACACACATATCAACTGCGTCAGGCAGAGGCGACACAAGCTGAAAAACTAAGGGAAGTGCATGAGGGATATTGCGCTGCCATCGAAGAACTTAAAGATAAGAATGAGGTTCGGTCAGTTATATACTTTAGGTACATGTTAAAACCATAAATGTATACTTTATTATTGATAAGTTGACAAAATTATAAAGAAAATATTGAACTGGTATCTAGGAACAACTTTACGAGTGAGTATTGGTATGTGGAATTTTGCACAATGCCATTTTATGAATAGGTACTTATTAGGTTTTCTGTTTAGCGGGACAACATAAGTTGGTAGGACGTAAATTGCTCAAAAATAAACGTTACCTGAATTATCTTGGCAGGCTATGGAAAATGATCATACACACGAAATCGGCATGATTCAACAAGATATTGCCAAACTAAGATCGGGACATGAAAGAACCCTGCAGGCGCTTGAAGCGGACTTCAATGTCAGACTTATTAGTGAGTACGACAGATATCAGGTACGGAAAATTTGTCTTGAACCTTATTTGGGAAGATCAAAACCATATTACGTCATAAATGTTTGCGTTGTAGAGCCTTGAAGACAAAACTGCGAGAATGAGGAAAGGGTACGAGCAAAGGTTAGAGGATTTAGCTGATAGCAAACGTAAAGCTTTGAGGGAATTGAATGAGATGTTTGAAACTAAATTAGAGGAAAAGGACCAGGTTTTGTTGGAGGTAAGCTAACATCCATACTACCACATTATGTGCCATATTTTTTGTTAAATCACTGCATTGCAATTGTGTGATACGAGGTATACCTTAGCAGTGGGTAGTAAAATATTTATTGTATTGGCAGTTTGTATTATAAAAAAATCACCACAAATATATTCCGGCAGTTATCCTTAAAATCCAGTTATTCTAGGCCTGGCACGTCATAAAAGCCTATCAAAAATTAATCTACAAAAATATTTCCAACAAGTTGATAAATAAACGCTTTCGCACTGACAGTCACACTAAGATCGATGACTTGAGTCGTGGGTGCCGGAAACATTCACAGCACACACACAATCGCAACCAGAACCAGAAACACAGATGTTCCTTGGGGAGAAAACTTGTGTTCCCGCCCGGAATCGAACCCGATACCCCTGCTTAGAAGGCGAATGTTCACCCAACTAAGCCAACGGGCAGTTTGAATTAATAATATACAAAAAAAATTTAAAACCCAACATACTAAAAAACTAACTTTTTTATTTTACACTTTTCCGTTAATAATAGCTATTATGCGATTACAGTTATAAGAACTTTATCATACCTATTAGGTACAAGTATTGAATATTTGAGTGTGAATGGTTTCTTTTATTAAGCATTTATTGCTAAAGAACTAAACACAGTTTAGTCTTATAGTATTAAAAACTTTTATCTAACACATCTGGTTTACCGGTTTGGTGACCAGCGTGTCCTGTGACACATAAGCCTCTTCCAACATTTTCCACTCCTTTCTGTCTCTAGCTTTTCTAGGCGGCCACGTAGCGCCTCCGATTTTTCTTTTGAAAAAATGTAAGAATCATCAAAATCGGCCTACGCGTTTGGCCTCTAGAAAGCCACAAGGGTACAATCATACATAGGTAGAGCTCGTCCAAGCTGAAATGACGCGCCCCACCTTCGCATTTACGAGAGCGAGCGTGGTCGGATTTATCACCCGACTAGTCGACCGTCTTGTACACGTGCAGATCCATTGTTCACTTACAATCGACGCTCCCATACAGATGAAGTGTCGTCATTAATATTTGCACTCACACATCTAAATAAACTAAGAACTAATTAAGTAACTAATTAAGTAGTGGGGCGCGTTATTTCAGCTTGGACGAACTCTACATACCTACATAGGCTGATAAAGACATTACCCTCATCTGCTTTGCGCAGCCTTTATAAAAATCTTACCAAAAATATTTACGACAATAGTTAGGTAATGTCCTGACCCGGTGGTAGAAGGACAAGGGCATGAAGACATTATATACTTGGCTCAGGATGATTGTGGCTAATTATTGAAGTGAAAACTTCTTTAGCGGCGTTGTGCTCTTTTTTGGGATGGGTAAAAAAAGTTAAACTCGCGTCAGGACACGTGACCTGATCGTAAATTCGTAAGGAGAGGAAGTAATATCCCCTTCTCTTTCTACCGCGCGGCAAAAAATGTTCAAGTTTTCATTTCTGCCGGCACTCCCGGAGAGCAACCTGTTGTTTTTTTTTTTGGGAGCCTCCATTTAACAATACTATACATGTTTATAGCTACAAGAGCAAGCGGATATGGAATTAAAAGAACATGAAACGATAAAGGCATCTATTGAAGAAGATGCAGACCGGGAAATTATAGAAATTAAAACAGCGTATGAAGTTCAACTGAAGGAAGAAAAGGATTCAAACGTCCGGTTAAAGGGAGAGACCGGACTAATGAAAAAAAAACTGATCAGTGCTAATAAAGAAATTGACGAATTTAAACATCAAGTTTTACAGCTAAAAGGTCTAATTCTTACTAACAAATTATACGTTGCGACATTTCACTATTAATCACCCTGATATTTATTTTATAGCTGAACACAAGCAGTTCCAAAAAGTGATTTCTACATTAGAGCGGGATGTAGCAGACTTAAAAAAGGAAATATCCGAGAGGGACGGCACTATTCAAGATAAAGAAACGCGAATTTACGATTTGAAGAGAAAGAAGCAAGAATTGGAGAAATACAAATTCGTCCTCAACTTCAAAATAACGGAACTCAAGAATCAGGTGAGTGTATTTTCCGATAAGATACTAAAACGAATAATAGATGATACTGAAATTGTATTAAGATAAGATACCTACTGGCTTAATTTCACATAGATTGAACCAAAAGAAAGAATGATTCGGGAGTTGAAGAGTCAGATAGACGACATGGAAAATGAAGAACTGAAGCTCTTGAATGTTAAACATGACCTTGGTATGGATACCGCTAGGAAAAAATTGCATCTAGACTTCTTAGGCATCTCCCATACGTAGAAAAAAGTTACAGCTGTACCCAATATATTTTTTTTAAATTCAACAGATAGACCCGTTAGAGCGCGATATCAAAGCAAAAAAGGTCCGTATACTCGAATTGGAAGAGTCCTTGGAGAATCTTTTAAGACAAAGATCTTACCGCGGTAAAATATCATCGCTCAGTTGTAATTTTTTTCTCATATCACGTAGTGTAGGTTTAGTTGCATAACTCATCACGTTCATATTAGCGTTAACTTTTTAATTCTCAGTTTTGTTATGAGTATATGGATAACATGCTTATTTACATGCTTATGTGCAGACTTCTTTATATAGTACATCATCATTGGCCTGATACACCTATTGAGTAGCGTCACTGATTATTATCTAATATCTATGGGACCATAGGAATTTGGAATGCTGATTACCTTTTACGATTTTACAGAGCTCAAGATCCAGCAGCTTAATGAAAAACTTGGATCTGCTAAAAAGGATTACTTGACCGAGGCGAACAGAAATATGACTTTGAAAAACACACTGAAGAAAATCAAAATAGATTTGCACAACATGACCGCCAATTTCCAAGATCCAACGAAATTGAAACTGAACGTAAAGGTAATTGATTGCCACACATCATGATATTTTGACATGCTTAATGTCGACTGCAGTACCTACATGTGATTGATATTATAGATCACCGGTTTGGCTTTTTCGTTGTATGCCATGAGTTTAAGAATAGCGCCGCGACTCACTTTCAACCTCTTGCCTTGAAGAATAGGCATATTCTAGGCATGCATGTTAACATCTTCGGCCGCATCTTCACTTTCCATTAGGTGAGATAGTGGCCAATTCCTTGCGTATCTAGCATAAAAAAGGTATCCGGCAAAGTGCATTTCTTGAACTAGAAACTTAAATATATGTTCATTTTATATTATTACATATTATGACGCAACAAATAAGATTATCAATGTTCGCTCGATTTTTGCTAATTTGGTAATAAACTTGTTAGCTATTGATACGTGCAATTTGTAAATAATACTTTATCGTACCAATTTACATGATACAAAAAAGCGCTATCTTACTTGTGCCTGAAGTGTTCTAATAGAATACCCGTACATCGTAGAATCCGCCAGTTGTTTGGCAGATTTATCACTTAAGCAATCTCTACCAAACGAACTTATTTTTTCCTGTATTGTCTAACTGTAATGTTGAGCGAAGGTTGTCCTTTTTCAGCGGATATCTACCAGATAATATGCACCAATTTATTAACCGACAGAATGGCGGTAGGGTTGATTGCAAAATACCCAAAACTGATTAAGAAAATTATCATTTTTATTTTTCCAGGAATTATTCCACAAATATGTGGAGGATATTGACTTCGTGAGGAGTCGCATTGCGGATGACGAGGCGATTCGAGAGTTCAACAGACAAAGGGACCACCTCGAGAAACAAGTAGCTGGGCTCAAGCATCAGTTAGCTAAAGCCCTTGGAGGATCCAAGAATGATATCAACAGAATAATGGATGTAAGTTTCGTTTTTAAGGTATTAACTAATATGCTACATATTATCTAATTTATTTCATATCATTTAGGCCTGGTATAAGTATGTGGGTAACATACTAGACCTAATCTAAACAAACAACGAATTTACACTTAAAAACAATAGTTATAACTGTGTGAATCTGGTGATTTGTATTAGAGACGGAACATCTTTTAATTTATAGACGAATCAATTATAATTGGTCGTTCATCGAACTTTTGCTAAGACACCGAGACAGATTTTTTAGGTAGTCTAAATCCGTGAAATTTATATTCCGGACAAAAACACCTTAGGTAAGCTTATAAATCAAATCGCAGAGTTTCAATTCTGTTTTAATTTCAAGCTCTTTAATTAAAAATACGTGGCTTTTAATTGGAAGGCGACTTCAGTTTTTGTTTAATCATTATTAGGAAAGCGAACGTTTCTGAGTGACATAGTGCAAAATTTGGTGTATGTATTATTTATGATATTAATTTCTAAGTGACGATATATTTGATTAAGCTGGCCGCTAAAAATCTTAGTATCCTCGCAAAGGTTAGCCAGTACTTCACACCAGAGCAGCTTCTTAATTTATATAGAAAGAAAGAGAAAGAAAAGAGTTTATCGTACACAATAAAAATACAGAATAATAGATTGTCTATAGTTATAGCATAGTTATGCTAAGATATACATATTAAATAAACAAATAAAATAAAACATAGATAAGTTCTTTCAGTTCTTCGCGAAAATAGGTAATTTCTTTGCCTAGATTATTCATCCTATTTTCGAATCGTTTCATTTCGCTGATTAGTTTGTGTATAGCGAAGTCAGATAAATGACGAGAGGGCGAAGTATCACTCGCAGCTTCACTTGGATCCTCAGACTTTATGTAACGGTGAGGCAAGGTTATCTTCAATCTCATTTTTTAATGCAAGCCTATCGGTATTCTATCGCATACATTTTGGAGACTGTGCGCAGGAGTTACACGAGTTAATTCCCCCATGCCGGTTTTACCATTAAAGACAAGACAAACTGTCAAACATCATTCATATAATATGGTTGACATACCTCTAGTTCGCTCGAGGATCCGTACTGGGAAGAGGTGGTCCCCCGCGTCTTTGTTCCCCAAACGGTATAATCTGGGAGTCTTCAAGTCAAGAGTGAATATGTATCTTCCAGGCAAGCATGATACATCTTCGGCCGTATCTTCACGTTCCATAAGATGAGATAGTGGTCAAATGCTTGCCTATCGAGAATAAAAGTGTTATCCACGATACAAGTCATCGAACTTAGTGGGACTGTGAGTGTGAAAGCGTTGTATGTTTTATGTTATATAGAATTGATTACAAAAATAGCTTTAGCAGTGACATAGGCAGACAAACGGCTAAACAGACTTAGCTTAAATTTAGTCTAAATAATAAGGCATAACCATTTGACGTACCTTTTTGAAAACTAAAAAATTGCTAAAACAGTGAACAAATCGGCCGTAAATAATCGTTGTTATGGCATGATCGAAGTTTATGGCATACAATTGCTTGCTATTATTGAATCTGTCACGGCTATAATTCTAGTACCTTAAAATACATGTTGTTCGCAGGAAAACTGCACGCTCCTGGCAGAGATCAACAACCTTCGCTCGGAGTTGAAGTCCACTCGCACGAGGTGCTTCCAAATGGAATCGATCCTGGGGCTTTCAGCGAGATACATACCGCCCGCGACCGCCCGCGCGAAATTGAAACATGTTACTGAAGATCGCGAGAAACTTGATGAGAAGTTCAAGCAGAAGATTGACGTAAGTATAATGTTCTGCCGCGAGAGTGAGAAAAAATGGCGTTGATGATTTTGTATTATTATCCAATACTTGTGATTGTTAATCCGACTAATATTATAAATCCGAAAGTTTGTGTGTAAGTGTGTGTAAGTATGTTTGTTCCCTCTTCACGCTGATGAAATTTGGAATGTACTTAGATTATACCTGGGATTAACACATAGGCTACTTTTTAACTTGATAAAAGCGAGCGCGGGGCACGGCTGTGTGTAATAATAGTGGATTATTAACCGTTAATAGTTCGTTAACCTGCAGGTGTATATACAAATAGATTTCGCTTCAAAAGTTGGGGACACACTTTGACTGGACCATGACCACCTGGTTTGAAAAATATTTATTACTTGACACTAGCTAAATGCTAGGCGGAGCCAAAATAAAGAAAAACGTTACACAAATAATATTAAAGTTAGCAAAGCTGAAAAAAACCGACTTCCCCGTTTATTTTGGTTAAGGTTTGATCGATTTCGATAAAATTTATATGGTAACACGTCTGAAGTATAATCTACCAAAGGATTTTAAGAAACGGTCCACAAATGGGGGAGAAATCGGTGAACATACAAAAAAAAGGAAAATTACATACGGTCGAACATTTCTTTGTTCGACCTCCTCCTTTTTTGAAGTCGGTTAAATAATAATACAGGACGCTAAGCTTTTATCAGAAAATATACGACTTATATGTAAAACTAGCTGTACGGCACCCACGACACAAGTCATCATACTTAGTGTGGGGCTGTGAGTGTGAAAGCGTGTATTATTTTGTTTAAGTAAAAATCTTATACTACTCTTATTACTCTGCAGGAAAGACAAGAGAAAATCGTAGCTTTGAAAGAGGAAAACGAGAGGTTGCTCGGCAAAGTTAGCTGCCCGGAAGAAGACGAATCGGAATCCCCACGCAGCGTGAGAGTCACCCTGCCTACCGACTACTACAAATAAATATACTACCTACGTCAAAAAGTGTTTTGATTTAGTAATTTTACTGTCCGTTGTCGTAGTTGACTGTCTGCCTTCTAGCATCGCGTTCGATTCCTAGTAAAACACAAGTTTTCTCCCAAACTGAAATGTGTTCCTGGTTGTGTGAACATCAACTCATGATATTATAATTGCTGTTGTAGTATAGTTGAAATGGCCTTGTTGCATACTTTACTAGTTATTTTTGGAACGTTAACTGGTAGGAGCATTGTGTGAAGATAATACTGTCTGTCACAATTTACCTCAAGTAGTCGCCAAACTAGAGTTCCGGTAGCTATACCGGAAAGCTTACATTCTAGGCTCGACTACAACGAAACTTACCTACAGTGAGGTGACAGTTGTCAAACAGCGACATAAGTACAACTATACGAACTGCCTGCTGGCGTAGTTGGGTGCGCGTCCGCCTCATAAGCAGTGGATCTGTTTCGATTCTCGGTGGGAACAATGTTTCTCCTCTAGCAAAATTTGTATTACTGACTCTGGGTGATTGTTCTGGACATAGTCATCGAACTCGAGATGCAGTGAATGTGAAAGCAGTTATATGCAAGTAAGATCCAGCGATCTTCAACATTCCCCCGATTTCCTAGATTTCAAATATCACGACTCGAGCAAGTAAAAACCTAGGTATTCTCAGTATCACGGAGAAGTATATGTTAAATATTCAAAATGATTGTAAATTCAAAACAGTACTCAACTATGCGATGTCAAAAATAGTTTATTTTAACCAGTTTATAAAGTCGTTTCTGAACACGAAGCGTATGTATTTGGAGGTTACACTGAGTCTTACGTAAGGCCTACTAGTCACGTGTACCTATTTATATAAGAGAGTGTACTTATCCTAAAAAGGACAGTACAAGATCACCAAAGCAAGGTGAATAATAAAAATCTTATCATATAAAAACTTTATTAAAACATAAATGCCTCCGGCAACAAATTGGGAGTCGTGCTCTTGACTATTGCACCCAGCGATTAAACTTATCGTGATAATATAGATAATTGATAATTCTTATATATATATAAAATTATTATAACCCTCATACATTCATGCCCACAATAAATAATAACCATTACCCGAAATACTATCCTATAAGTAAATTCTACTTTAATTTATTGCTTAAAAGTTGGAACTAGAGATCATCAAATATAAAACTGAACATCACTCTAATGTCTTCTCTTAACCCTCACATGTAAAGTGTATAGATAGATGCAATAAACATTTACAGGTCACAGCTAATTTACAAGTGTGAAACACAAGAGCGTTCAGTTTTGGATTAGACGATCTCTAACTCTAATAGAAAAAAATTAGATAAGATAACCAAAATAAATGACAAGTTTGAGTTCCTAAACATATTTGTGTCAATTACATTTATAATCAATGGCGTAACATTTGAAAACCTGCCGGTACTTCGATGTTCTAATTATTCCACCAAAAGTAATTAAAAAAAATCAACTTACGAGTATAGTTGGTAAGATAATTGCATATAAGAAACTCTAATAGCAAAGAAAGCTAAATAGAAAGTTTAAAGAACGAAAGGTAAGATAGCTTTACGGCCTTTAGGGTACTCGGGGAATTCCTTCTTGTAGTTGCGGTGTTTGCCGATCGCCCACACCGCCATCTGGTAGAAACCGGCCGCGGCGAACAGACCCGCTGAAATAATGCAAAGAGAATTAGTTAATAAAGCTCTAATCAAGAATCAAGAATAATTTATTGTTGAATTGACAAAATATAACGCTACGCAAGTGGTAGTGCAATTTTGTCGAATTATGTGTTCAATATTTTGATACAGCAATGGGTATATAGTTTAAGGGGCTCAAGAATTGTTTCACTGATTTTCTAAATTATTATTATTTCTTGCCATGACACATGGATCTGTTAAGGTGTTTAATAAATAGTTTATCTATCTATCTTCTTCTAACTAACTTCATCTTTTAATGTCGACTAAAGGGCTGCCGCACCATAATTCTGCCAATATCACGTAAGGACAGCAGTGTAAAACAATACAAATATTACTGTAAAACATACCCGGTAACTTCAAGTTACTAATACAAACTCTAGTATAAATTTAGCTAATGGGTGAGTAACTTATAGTAGGAACAGATGAATATAAGTAACAAAAACGTATTTATTATATTAACAAGAGGAGTGTTTGCTACAGAAAGAAGAGACTGAAAAGAAATAGGACGGGGGATTATAGGAGGAAGTTCCATCATACAGATGGTTGAACTTTAGGATAGATACATGATCAATTACGCCCTCATCTAATCTACATTCGTATTCCACAGTGAGTGTTCCTTACGCTAATTTTTGCAAGATGGACAGGAGTGCATGAGTGTCCCAATCGCAGCCATCAAGAAGATTTCATCGCTCCAATAAGAATACTTAATTATTTTGATTGGATCCTGTTTAGTTTATTCAGCGCAGTTTTATTACAAGGATCCAATAGAAAAGATGCATAATCTATGACTACGAACGATAGCGTTATAAATGTGTTATTGAGATATCTGAATGGGGATTTTTAAAGTAAAGTTCAGTCATTCTAGAGTAAAACCAAACTCCTAGAAACTTTATGCAAAAGTAGATTGATAGAAGGAATATTGCATCTAAAAGTAAAGACTACTGTCTTACACATAGTTGGTGATAAAGAAAGACCATAATCAACCAGCCAAGTATTTAGATAAGAGAGTGCTGAATTTAAACGAGAAGATTAATCATTTATACAATTTGCAGTTGTATATATAAAGTAATATTATCAGAATATTTTAATATTTAACATAAAGGTAGTAGCTGGTTGATCAAGGTCATGCGTGTATAAACTATAAAGAAGAGGGCTGAGGACAGAACCTTGAGGTAAACCTTTCCAAATTGTACGAAGGCACATAAAAGTGCCTTGATACCGAATTTTGACAAAAACTTTTATCTCCATAAAAATATTGAAAATGAAACGTAGGATTTTAGTAGGAACGTCTAAATGAAGCCTACTAAATAACAAATTTAATTAATAACAATTTTTCCGATGCAAAACCTTTTTTTTAGTATCATTGTCATAAGCCGTAACAATATCTAGGAAACCTCCCATTAAAAGTTATTTTCAACCGACTCCAAAAAAGGAGGTTCTCAATTCGACTATATGTTTTTTTTTTATAAATTATTGCGTAGTAAAGTAGGAGTCCGTTTGTGAGAAAAAGATTCTAACCGGGACAAAGGATCGTTAGCACATCAATTTTGCGAGGAGTAAGAACCACGGAATCTTCGAATCTGGTTCAATATAAAGAACATGGGGATCCAGGCGAAAGAAATTCACAAAAGCACATTCAATCATGCTTTTTCGTCGAGGAAAGTAATTTTTTAGTCTTGGCAGCCTTCTTTTGATAACCAATGAAGTTTTCAAAAGTCATAGAAGAATTATAAACAAGTCCTGCCGAATGTCTCTCTTGAACATATCTGAGCACTTATAATCCCACCAAGGAGTGGATACTCTGAATTTATAAGGTTTTTTCAGAGGGATACTGCCTCATCACAAGGATTAATAGCATTGATTCAATTTGAGTAAGACTCTAATAGATCTAGATGACATAAATGATTCAATGAAAGAATCTCTCTGTCAAGATTTGACGACAATATTGACCAATGTGATGCTGAAAGTCTATATTTTAATGAAGGGTTAAAAGGAGGAATGGTTCTGCTTGAAATTTTTAACAAAATATATAGGGAAATGATCACTTCCATATGTCGACTCAAGGGTTTGTCAATAGATAATGGTTGAAAGGAAAGGAGAACATAAAGAAAGATCTACAGCACGATTAGGATTTTGACTAGATCGAACACTACGAATAGGGGAACCGTCATTGAGAATGCAGAAATTAGCTTCATCAAAAATGTCTAGCAGAGTAAGGGAAAAAAATCAGAATGGCTAGATCCCCATGAAGGGTGGTGCGCATTAAAATCTCCCAAAACAATCACAGGGGAAGGAATAGCCTAAATGATGAGGAGAATGTCAGGAATTAAAGAAGAGTTAGGACAAGGAACATAAAAAGATTATAGGAATATAGAAAACTTGTGTTTGTCGGGAATCGAACCCGATACCTGGTTCGAAGGCGAACGCGCATTTAACTAAGCCAACGGGCAGTTCAAAGCGCCTACCGTGATTACTGTCTACGGACACATCTCTTACCAATAGGACATAATGGTTAACGCTAAACTATCAGATATAAATCAATCAATATAAAAAAAACGAAAGAAATAGCCAATTCAAGTCCCACTTAATGAGGTAAACTGTACAAAACCGGTTCGACAACTCATTTTGTAATGGTCGGGTTGTGCATTAATGTGAATAAATGATTACCAAACACCCGAGCTATGCTAATAACGTCGGTGGCGTACCTCATTACGTACATAACGCTCATTGTATACGTAGATTCATATATCGAGGGGGCAAAGACCACTGAATAAACTTGATGGTCATTAAAGTGGGACCATTTTGTAGGTGACAGGGCAGTCTATTCTAAATGTGGTTATAGAAAAAAAATATCTTGGTTAAATTAAGTATTTTTCTATATGTATATCTATACACTGTATGTAGGACTATGTTTGACTGTATTTTTTGGGATAAACCATTATGTTTACTTTTAAAATTAATAAATATTAATAACGCTTTCACACTCACTACCTCACAAGTTCATAGACTTGTATCGAGAGTGCTGGAAACATTTACATATCACATACACAATCACAACCAGAAGCACAGTACACCGGGAATTTAACCCAGAACTCACGCCGCAAAATCTAGAGACTTGCCTACTGCACCAACTGGGTCGTCATTAAAACTTTGTAAATAAAGCGATTAGAAGAACTCAATTTAAGAAATAATAGGACTTAAGTGAACTAAAAAATTTATAATTATATATTGAAAGCCGTTCATAATGAGAAAATGATAATAACTGGACGAGGGTCCAGAAGTGATAACCTGGAAGTGGGGGAACAGAGAATGTTTGCCTTCAAAGGAACATAAATGGAAGAAGTTGTTATTTCATTTACATAAAAATGTGCCCCATCATCGGTGTTTGTCTAGAAAAAACTAGCCTTTCAACATCACTTTTCATTAGGTGAGATGGATGTCTATCAAGCTTTAAAAAAAGCCTATGACTATGTAGTATTCTACTACTTTTTGTCCTTAAGTCAAAAACTATTTAGCTATTTAGAACAAAAATTTCACTTGTCAACACATTCATGTTGATATCACATCACACTAATATTATAAAGGCAAAAGTTTGTGAGTGTGTTTAATTGTTTATATTATGTTTGTAAATTCTTCAAACTGAAGTGGTTCAACCAATTTTGATGAAATTTTGTATGTAGTTAGGTAGCTGGCATCCTGGATTAATACATAGGCTACTTTTTATCTCGGTATTTCCGCGTGTAAAACCGCGGGGCGCAGCTAGTAAAGAATAATTATAAAATTACTTACAATAAAAATAATCAAGACTGAATAAGGTACGTTACCTGGAGCGCATTTCGTCATGATGGTGAAGAAGAGCCAAGACCCAAACTCGTATGTGTAGTTAGGGCAGGACACAAAGTTGAAGAGCTGGGAGAAGGGGTTTCCATCGGGTACGGGCACACGCCTCACCTTAGTGCCCGGGGGACGCAGGTTCTTCAACAATATGTGGATGCTAAGATTACCTAGCTCACAGATCTGAAAATATACATAAACATATCTTTTTTTTGTTCCCAATTTATTCGCATAATATGGGAAGCCCTGATCATTATGCATCATAACCATATTTATTTATTGTTTTTGCTCAAATTAGTTGTACATGGAGTACTTAATACATATTGTTCACTTAAAAAAACATAGGTTAGGTTTTTCAAGATCGATCATCATCGATGGGGTTCAAGTCAGGGGACCGTGACAGCTTCACAATAGGTTCCTTTCGGTGTACGTAGAGTGTAGATTATCCAAGTGTGACGACATTAATTCAAACACTTATTATTATGACTGCAAGTGTAAGTACTAACTCAGTTCGGTGACTTAAGTGTAAAGAATGCAACTAGTGTTGACTGCCGGAAACATTCAGACCATACATTCAAAAAGAGAAACTTTACTATAGTGCAGAAAATATATTATGCTCCTGCAGGAATCAAACACTTAACTACTACAAAATAATAAGTCGCTATGCTAACAGACCAACAGAGAAAATATTTACTAAGTTCATTAAAATAGTAATTTGTGTTATTTAATGTTCTATTCTGATTATTATTATTTTTAATAGACTTCTATAAAAAGTGAGAAATTAAGGATCCTATAATTGTTTAAACAACAAGCAGCGGTTACAAACTGGACTTTGAACTGCAAGGTCAAGTAACTTACTAATAAGTAGCAAATAACACCGAAGCGAAGGTAAACAGTTAAAGGAGACCTATTAATACAAAATTAAATCAATGCCACTGCCAGCATGAACTACTAGTCACTTTTTACGTGAATGACCTGAAATATGCATTTTTTTTTAATTTTGGCTAATTCTAGTGCATTTAGCCTGTGTCAAGTAATAATATTTCAATTCTATGTCATGTTAAAAGTCCTAGTCACAAGTCACAGTCAAAGTCAAGTAAGAGTCAGGTCCAGTCATAGTCAAGTCATGCCCTAGTAAAGTGGTAGAAACTTTTCTACTAGAACTTTTGGTAGAGACTTTACTAGAACTTCAATTGGAGTTTTGGAGTGAAGGCAAAAATCATGTTTTACAACTTCATATGATTTGCCTACACTTATGAACATTTACTAGGTATTAACAGTTAATAATCCACCATCATTACACATTAACACTCGATAGAAATATTGACTGTCATTCATCACAGCTAACACTTACATTAAATAGCTTATAAAATAACTGTCATTCTTTAATTTAACTTCAAAAAATGGAAAAGGTTCTCAATTGGTTGGTTTTTTTATGTATGTACTAATTAATTTACCAATCGATTTTCGAAAATTATTGTTTTGTTTGAAAGGGTATACATTCTAGTTGGTCCTATTATAATTTGATCAAGACCTGATAAAGAGTTTCAGAGATATTTGCTATTGAATTCAGTTAAAATTGTATAATATATTATTATCAATAATGATTAACCTCTTTAGACATATCTATGGCACTCAAAATTGTTTGTGTCCATGTATATTTATTTATTTAATACTTTATTGCACAATAATAACATAAATAAGGAGGATAATAATGCTAAAATGTAATATATTATCTTAATATAAAACTTGGTAGTTTTTATCGACATACCAGGGCATTTCTTATAATTGCCTGACTAACTATTAGCTCCCTATATCATTATACAGTTTTACCTTAGAACTCTCAAATACAGCAATCTATTGGATACTTAGTCCACAAAACATAAGCAAGCCAAATATGCAATTTTGTCTACTTGGATAACATGTTTTCTCCAGATAAAACTAAACTACTGAACTGATTATAATTAAATTTCTATGGGACCAATTTAAAAGTATATGACTACCTCCTTTTATTAAAGTTGGTTATAAAACAAATGACATGAGAAATATTGGCAATTGTTAGTAGATACTTGTTACTATGCAAGAAATACATTTAATAAATTTGTGTATATAGACCGTAATATAATCAGTAAAATTACCGTAAATCCTGCTAATCCAACGTAGAAGCAGACATTGCAAGGGGCAGTGTAGAGAGGATGGTTCACATGGTAAGCCACATACAGCGTAAACAGCCAGTAGTATGAACAGTTCTTAAACAGGTTCCGTACTGGCATGGTGCCATGAGAGAACCGGTGGATGAACAGAGTCTCGAAGATACGCTTGGCATAATGTGCTGACCAGCATGCTGCTGCTACACTGCAATAGAAGATTCTAATTAAGCTGTGTTATATTGCTTCAGATGGCCTAAAAAATCCTAACCATAGAAATTCTATCGTCGTATTTCAAATATAGTATAGAGACTTTTTGAATAAAATGTTTGAGGTCAGGTATTGTAAAAAATACTAAAAAAAATGGGTACAAAGACTATGTCTAGATAACATAGGGATGTTGTGTCAGACCTGTCAATCATTAAATAAATATTGTGTAAAATCTTATTTAAAACCAAAATTGAAAGTTAGGTATAATAACAATAGCTAATAAATCACCACACATTTTTTTAATTATTCCTAGAACCACTCATAAAAGGACACATCCATGTTATGACAGATCTCAAGCAGCAAACAAAAATAGTTCTACCAACTCATCAATGCTTATTAGTTCAGATACATACGTAGCTACTGTTCCAGGTGTTGAAATTTGAGGTCCATAAAGGATCCATGGCCTTTGGTATGCCCACAAATACACAAATAATGGCCCTGCGTATTCAGCCAAGAACACATTTTTCCACGAAATCTGTGGTCCCAAATCTTTTACATATAGCTTAGATCCACTTTCAAGATTCAAACTCTTCACTGAATCTTCATCTTTAAGTGTCTTGCCTTTGGCTTCCAATTTTATGGCCTGCCTGTCTGGATACAACGACTTCTTTACACTCTGGTGAATTTTATCTTTGATATTTGCGATAGTCGTATCCGCGTTAACTTGAATTTTGCCGAGTGGCTTGGAGCCGGCTGCGTTAAGAATTTCAACCTGCAAAGATGATGCTATTAAATATAATTTTAATATAATTTACTTATGTTCAATTTGACAGATTTAACTTACCTCCATCGTCACAAAAAAATCGTGTTATTAAAAAGATTTACTAGGGCTCCAGCAGCGCAAATGGGCACGAGTCACGAGAAACAAAGCATTAATTAAAACCACCACACTCGGCTTCTAGCGTGCAAGTCGCAAACGCCAAACCTACGTAAATAATTTGATTAAACGTGCAAGATATTCAACGATCGCAAAATATTTACATTAAATAAAATTATATTCCATTGACCGACCACTGTGTTCCGTTCCGGTATAAAAGCAAAGATAATGTAATCACTGTATAAAAGTTCCTCTATGCCACCAAAGAAGAATAGATAATGTAGGTAACACAGACCACAGAGAGTACTACGTAGGTAGTGGTAGCATAGTAGAATATATTTCTACTATGATGGTAGGTAATCACTCCGAATAAACGGAGTTACCAAGAGTGAACTGCCCCCCGATTACCTATCTTTGTTGCAAACGGTTTCAATACTAAATTGACAAAATTCCTAAGAAATAAGGTTCATTTTTGCTTAATTCAAATAGAAACCGCGTGCATCAAAGATACGTAATAGGGGGTCAGACCCCCTTTTACCTATCTCTGTTGCGAACGGTTTCAATACTAAATTGACAAAACTCCTAAGAAATAAGGTCCATTTTTGCTTAATTCAAATAGTTCAGTTGACTACCGAGTCCAATTCGTAATTACCTATCTCTTTTGTAATCGATTTCAATTTAAGTTATGCGAAATTTTAATAACCTTTTTAACTGACTTCAAAAAACGAGGAGGTTCTCAATTGGCCTGTATTATTTTTTGGTGTTACCTCAGAACTTTGCTCTAGGTCAGGGATCGGCAACCTTTTGAGTCGGAAGAGTCAAAAATTACAAATTGCAAAATTTCTTAGTTTATAAAGGGCCACAAAAAAATTGACAAGGGGGAGGGGTGCGGTGAAAAGCGAGTACAACACAAGTGGCTGAGAGATATAAATGGTGCCTAATCCTCGTTTACCGATTCAGAACGATTTTTATATGTTTTATACGTGTGGCACTCGAGGACTGCCGCGGTAAAACTATTGCATAGCATTTTTTATCAACTTATGCAATTATAATTATTCATTTATTTTATTTATGCAGTATTTTTTTCCTGCCACCTAGAGGCGAGTTGCTGAACTAAAAAGACAAGCGTGATATTTCAAAAAAGTCATTAAAAGTCCTGCTACTCATCGATAGATGGCAAAACTAAAAAGTATCACCGCTGTGCTGGTCGGAGTGGGGGGTGTTAGGTTATTTTCTTTACGGAATTTCTAGATTCGGTCTCCAGTCTCCACGCGCAAGGCCTGCGATAGAAGCTATGCAATAGCTTAATAAATAATATTTGCGTATGGAACTAAAGAGCCGCAACTTCACATCTAAAGATCCGCATGTGGCTCGCGAGCCGCAGGTTGCCGACCCCTTCTCTAGGTGAAGCGATTTTGATAATACTTTTTTTATTTGGTGCTTCCCATGTGGTCACATAAATTTGATGAAGATCTGACAATCGGTGCAGCCTTTTTCTAGGTAGAGAGTTGGATGTAATTATTTTGCTATGGAGCAAAAAATTAAAATAACTCGTTTGTATCGTTTAAATGCGTTATACCTCTGACAGACTGACGGATAAGCAGGCGGATGGACGGACGGACAAAGTGCTGAACCACCATGGAACCACCCAAGTGAACTGTTTTAGAGATCTAGAATACGTATGTATTGTATACTCTATGGTAGAAATAAAAAGTAGATCGTTTCAACTCTCTGTGGTCTGTGGATCGTATGCCTACCGGTAGGGAGTAATAGTATTCTGTGATCGTATGTGTGTGGGTAAAATTAAAATGGCGTATTGAAATTCCTGCAATTGAGTGTAAGATAATCAACGCGTAGATTGTATTTTTTAGACTTTGAAAGTTGTTAGATTACTGTCTTAATCTTGAAATAAAAAGTGCATAATGCGCTCTGTAGTGGAAATTGGGGCTAGTGTCCCAGCTTTTCTAGGAAAATTGTGGAAGTTGGTGAACGATTCAGAGACGAATCATTTGATATCATGGAGTCCTGTAAGTGTTTTTGTTTGTTTTATCGGCAGAAATATAGTTTATGATACAATTTCTTATCAAAGCTTACTATCAGTTCATACCAGA
Organism: Lomographa bimaculata; assembly: GCA_948107665.1. Classification (NCBI taxonomy): domain Eukaryota; kingdom Metazoa; phylum Arthropoda; class Insecta; order Lepidoptera; family Geometridae; genus Lomographa; species Lomographa bimaculata. The sequence goes on along the minus strand of OX403586.1, from coordinate 11,918,860 downwards.
TGACTACAAAATCTTTTCTAAAAAGTAGTTACGAAAACAACACAAAAATGTCGCAACTTGTCTGTCTCTGAATCTTAATAAATAAATAGATACAAGTCACGTTTTCTACCACGCTCGCTAACTCAACGTGAATTTTAGGGCTATCAAAATACGTTCCCCTGCAACCCAATAGGTGATTGATGATTTTTCATCAATTGACTTCATTCTGATGAACAGCTGTTTGGGTTGAAGTCACTCATTGGTGTTAAGTGTATGTACCTATGGAAAATTTTGTGAAAATGTTCTATTAGTGGACAACCCTAAATCTACGAGCGACATTTAAAGGTTACAATATATTAGGTACAATTATTGTAACTGCTTTACTAACTCTGATTCTGTAAATATAAGAAATATTTTTTATTTGTTAAGTTAGATTTATAAAATATATTAAATAACAAAACAGAAACATAGGTACTTCTTTTTCAATAACTCAAAAATCTTTCATTCAACTTTGATCTTTAATAATTTTTTATGGTACCAACTAGACACTTTATTCTCTAAAACAAAAAAATAATCATACAAACTATTTGTCTTACATGGCAAAAGAATTCAGTTGCACTGAGAACTTGAGAACTTTTTTTGAACTTTTCTTTCTTGAGAACCTGGTAATAATAGATTTTTTCTTGCATAGCATTTTCCCACTTTGGGAACATGCATATATTTTAATATTGGTGAAATGTTTGGCATGACAGGTGGTGTCATGCCAAACATTTCACCAATCATTGACATTAAAAATATGTTAACTGATATCACAAATCAGTTTAGCCAATAGTGTGTTTTGCCCTTATCACTTTTAATTCATTGAAATCTTATTCCCAATACGCCCATGCAATTCTTAAGAAACAGTCTCATGCTTTACTTAATGTGACCAGCTTAAACAGAAACAAGCCTATGAGATATAAAAAACCGGCCAAGTGCGAGTCGGCCTCGCGCACAAAGGGTTCCATACTTTATATTAATATTATCTTTAAAACGGCAAAAAAATTATGTCTGTGGTATGGGAACCCTCTTAAATAGTTGTTTTATTTTAATTTAACTATTTATTTTTAAAGTGAATGTACTAAATATTCTAAAAATCACGTTTGTTGTATGGGAGCCCCCTTAAATTTTTATTTTATTCTGTTTTTTAGTATTAAATTTGTTGTTATAGCGACAACATAAATACATCATCTGTGAAAATTTCAACTCTATCTATCACGGTTCATGAGGTACAGCCTGGTGACAGATGCACAGACAGACGGACAGATAGCGGAGTCTTACTAATTCGGTCCCATTTTACCCTTTGGAAACAGAACCCTAAAAATTGTAAATAATTTACAAGATTTACTTGACAGCTAAAATTATACAAGCCGTCTTCTGTGATGTCTTATCCCTACAGAATAAAACTAATATATTTTTTATTGTAGGGGGGAAAAACATTTGTTATAAAAAACCAAGCTGATTTTGCAAGAGAACTTTTGCCTTTGTATTATAAACACAACAACATGGCAAGTTTTATAAGGCAGTTAAACATGTACGGCTTTCATAAGATCACCTCTGTTGAAAATGGAGGATTACGATACGAGAAGGATGAAATTGAATTCTCACACCCTTGTTTTATGAAAGGTCACTCGTACTTGCTAGAACACATAAAGAGAAAAATAGCTAATCCAAAGTCTATAATGACAAGCAGCGAAAGTGGGGAGAAAATACTTCTTAAACCGGAGTTGATGAACAAGGTACTCGCAGATGTGAAGTCGATGAAAGGAAAACAGGAAGGCCTTGATGCTAAGTTCAGTGCGATGAAGCAGGAGAATGAAGCATTGTGGAGAGAAGTGGCTATTCTAAGGCAGAAACACATCAAGCAACAGCAGATTGTCAATAATGTTAGTATAAACAGTTTAAAGCAGTGATAGCTCAGCTCTTACAGTTATAGCATCTTTGTAAGCCTTGGGTGGGCTTGACCTTCCGGTGAAGGTAATATGATGAAATCCATGGTAGTAGGGCATTTTCTCATGCTCTCATAGCTACCTTGTTTCGTAAAATATAGAGGTCTCTTGCCAGACCTAGAATGTGGTTGTGGAGTTACATACTAGGTCTGGCATATTTGTATTAGTACAACTTACTAAAACGCGGGATGGTGGCCAAATTGCATTCAATTTCAAACAGACTGCCAAATTCTGACAATGAAATAAAGCACATAATATTATTATTGTTCTGTTGAAGCCTGATGAATATTTTTCTTATATTTGTTTGTAAATGTTTTAAAATTTCTAGTAAAATAAGCGGAACACCACAAAGTCAATGGAACATAATTAATTATTTCAAAAATTTTTAGCTCATTCAATTTTTGATGTCTCTGGTGCAACCACCTAGGGGTGGCAACCCTAACAGCAATAACGTCGGAGTTAAAAGGCCATATCAATTGATGATCAATAATGCAGCACACAATTCTGGTGATGGAACATACCCTGGCCGATTAAAAAATCTTAAACTTGATAGAGATCATATACTAGAAGACTTGAATGAGGATAACCTGGTAAGCTTAATAAAACTTTGTAAATTAACCATCATTCACTCAGGCAAATAATAATAATTAATATTTGATTGTTTAGGAGGATGGGCCTACTATCCATGAGCTAGCACATGATGATATTCTTCAAAATGAAGCCTCTCAAGATCTAATGGCACCTTCTGATTTTATAACCATTGATATACCTTCTGCAACTAGCGCTGCAGCAGTTAACCAAAGCCCAACCAACCCTGCAGAACCTATACAATACCATGTTACGATGGAAGATGGGGATGATACTGGAACAGGTACGAATTTTATGTATTTAAAGGCATGTTTCGCCACCTAATAAGTTCCTGTTAATTTATCTGTTTGTATAACATAAGTTTTATAACTTATGTATTTTGTTTGAAGGTACCAGAGCAGTCTATCGAATTTGTCGTGGCAATGGAATATCCAGGACGAGGAATGAAAGGCCCAGCATGACTCCATCACCTTCTCCTAATCAAGCTGCAGATACATCACCTTTGAGTAATCCTGTATTAAGCCCCCCGATAAACAATGTGGCCCAGCCTTCGACATCCAAACCAAGAACACGAAATGCTGGCAAATCTCAGCTAATGTCTACTCCTCAACTTTCACCAAGCAATTATCATGCATTGAATCCATCTGCTGACTTGAAGCTCCCTGCTGAAATATTCGCTAGTGATGACTCTGTGAGTGATGCTGGAGTAGCAAATACCGACGAATTCAATGACGTTTTGCACGAGTTGACAGCTGATTCAATAACATCATCTCGAGACAAGATGCTTGGTGGCATCAACATTAAATTGGAGAAACCAGATCCTTCAATAAACAACGGCAAAAAATCAAAGAAAGGCAAAGATAGCAATGCTAGTCTCGGTTTGAGTTTGGCTGATATTAAGACGGAGCTGCAGGATGATTTCGACTGGAATAACATGACTCTTGCAACATTGAATCCTAACAATAACGTATCCAGGCTTCAAACAAGGTATATATGTATATTATGCAGCCTGGTAATCCACTGCTAATTTTATTTACTTTTTTTCTTAGAATGATCATCTCAATTGTGGAATCAAAACTATTGTGACTTCTCCAATAAACACAAGCATAAAAACTTGGTTTTAAAAGCCAATTGGCACTAATTTTATTACTGCATATTTGTGTTTTATCATGAGTGTAATTTCAATATTCAGGAATAGGAGAGAAAACATCGGAAAAAATCGAGAGGATTTAGCTTCCCTCTTTGGAGCAAATCAAAACAAGTATGTGTTTTTTATTATACTGCAAAATTGGCCTGCTATAAATATTAATTGAAAGATTTATAAATTAGTTATTTACATATTAGTCTCAGTACAAACATTATTTTCGATAAGTATCTATATTGGGCCAGACTTTAATCATAATCAAATTCATACTTCCGGTTAGTCGTGTATTATTTTTTACTACCAACTACTTAAAAAAGGTAGTAATAATAATTGACCTCTGATGACGAGCTGAACTGCGAAGAGAAAAATATATAATAAACCAGCAAATGCAGCCATCATCGTTGAAATTGGAGATTCGCAGTCTCCGCATTCCTCCCCCAAATCGTAAATATAATAGAATTAATTTAATATGTCTATTAAAAGTTGAGTAATTTTATGATATATTATGACATGTGATATGACATAACATAACATAACCGCTTTCACACTCACACCCCACACTAAGTTCGATTATTTGTTGACCTTGATATATTTCATGAAATAGGTATTGTATTTATTTGCATAATTTTAGCAACTTTAATGCTTAAGAATTCAGACATTCAGAGAAGATTGACGCAAATCATAGTAGCTCTTCGCCGGCGACTACGATAGTCTAACAAACTGCTGTTGAAATAAGGTTCATGTCAGCGCGCGCTGTTACGGGGGTGCCGACAATCGGTCCGTCAGAGAAAATAATACACTTTAAATGAGCATGTTTTTTCGATTTCTAATAGCAGGAAACTCTAGTTTTAGTAAAACCAATCTTTTTAACACAAAACGCTATAAGCTATAGCTAGTTTTTTTAAATAAATATTTTGTTAATAATAACTCATGGTCTACACTTGGTATAAACCCGTTTGTATCGACCCAGAAATCTCTGAGTTACGCGTTTGTAATTTTTATTATAAAAATTGAAGGAAATGCACCTGATAATCAAGAAAATGACCAAATTTATTTTTGTAGATGTTTTACTCTATAGAAAGAAATCCTTTAAATACGAAAGTTTTGCGTCATTCTTCCTTTTGTAATAATCTACATGTTGTTATACTAATGTTTCTATGTGCAAATTCCAGGGGCGACATTGATGATCACTTGGATGCCATGCAAACTGATTTGGAATCATTGAGAGAGCTGCTTAGAAGTGATTCATATGCTTTTGACCCAAATACATTAATAGGGGTATGTAGGATAATTTATAATATTTTAGTATCCAATACTCTTATTTCTATGTATTATCAAACTCGAACTATCTCTTTGAACTCTACTACTAAATCGAACTATTACTCGGTAATTGAATAGCAACAAAAATGAACACACTGTTAAGCACACCTAACTCACACAACCATAAGCGTGTTGATGTAAACATTGACATTTGTGTTTCGTGTAGTTGGTAGCTCCGTGCGGATCACGTTGCAAGCAACGTGTAGACCGAAGCCGGTTGTTGACGCCTGTCACGTGTACTACCTTGTGCTAGCTCACACACACCAGCGCACGCTGTACACGGACTGGGATGCACACAAGCTAATGCCGGTCTCTGGTCTGTTGTGTTTATTGATAAAATGTTTGTGTCACCCAGAGTCGTGCAAGGCCAGTAATTACTGTTATGACAGGAATGCGATGCTCTATTGACCGGCCTTCTATTCGAGCATTACTCTAATTTTTGCTGCTACCTTTCACTTTGAGAATTGTTTTTATAATGTAATAGCCGTGCCCCGCGGCTTAGCCCGCTATTATCAAGTTAAAAAGTAGCCTTTGTGTTAATCCTGTGTATAATCTATGTATATTCTAAATTCCATCCAAATCCGTTTAGCCGTTAAAGCGTAAAGAGGGAACAAACATACTTTTACACACACATTTACACACTTAACTTTCGGATTAGCAGGATGTTATGTTTATGTTTCCCTAGTGGTATGCTGACTTAGTTTATAAACTTTATCTTTTCCTTATTTTCAGAATTTGAATCAATGGTAGTCATTATAGGATTTTTTATTTTGAAATAAATCAGTGTAACTTCTGTATTGTCCATAGAACGGTGACGCAAGATTAGGACCTACGCTGTCCTTCGCTAATCCTCGTCCACCATCGACAGATTATGTAATAATATACCCATTTTATTGACAGGTCTTCGAATGAAACTGTTTTTGTAGTCATATCAGCGAGTATTTACAATTGAAGCTATTATGGAATGGTTGTCAACATCAGCATTGTATTGTTTACTTTAGGGGTGGTATTTCATGCATAGCTTTATGCATAGCTTTGTGGATATGAGTAGCTATAATAATTATTTTATTTCCACTTACCTAGATATATTTCAATGTTCATACAAATAATTATAATCCTTACCATTTGGGATAATAATTAGCTTCGTATTTAGCTAATTTCTAGGCTGGGACATATGAACATCTATGGTTTCTCGAGATTTACAGTTATCATATCAAAAACGACGAAATAAAATGTCGCCAATTTTGTTTAAGTTGCTGTCGCAACTCGCAAACAATGTTTTAAGTTTTTTATGCCATCTCTATTACGACAGAGCTAAAAAACTGATATATCGTAAAAGAAAAATGTATAATAAACAACCTGACAAGGTCTAGTATGAGTGATGATCTTTTGTAAAAACTTGAGTATCTTTCGTTTCCCTCCGTTGCTGGCATTACTCCCATTTGGGACAGTGAATGAAACAAATATGCATGGAACAAAACGATACCCTGTGAAATTTTCGCAAACGATCAATACCCATATTAGATGATGTTTATGGAAACTTAGTTTAACAAAACTGGTTTACTAAGATATTTTACATATATACATATAACGCAAATATAACGTAACAAGAGAAATCTAGCAGGCCATGCTCGTTGGTCTGCCCAATAGAACAGAATATAGAACCGGCAGGCGTTATCGACTCTGAAAGGAATTTACTGGGAAATAACAGAGAATAATTCTTCTTAAAAGATTTATATCAGTGGACGTCGTGTTGATGTTGTTTAGTTGACAAGCTGAGTTTGTTGTTGACATTTTTATTTGAGTCCAACAATGTTTGGCCTGAGCCAAATGATGTTAGGATTGCAATTTTGATAATTGCAATACAGGTACAACCAATATACTATGAAATGATCGCTGCAGCAATGGTTCAATTTGCACACTGTTATATGCTTTCTAATATATCATTTGATATAATATATTCTTATTAGTTTTTGTAATTATTTCAGCTTTTTGGTGCAGATGACCCCTTCTATGGTTTATCTTTCAACAACCCTGTTGATGAGAGGGCCAAGGCACCTGGCAGTGGTAAGTACACAGATGATCTTGAGATATTTGCATGCCTTTTTTGACAATACCACAGTTTAATCTTATGTAGTATTCACCACTCTGGATATTGTCTTCAGTTAAATTGAGGTTGTAACACCACACATTACATCAGCGCTGATTAATATTTTGACTATGCAATACGGTTATATATGTATAAGGTCAGGGGTTAGTTAGTAGTGTGTACTACAACCTTACAGGGGTTGGTTTGGAAACGGCAACTGGTCATATTTTTATTGGAGTTGGGCGGCTGCCTTTGTAAACGTCTGCCCATTGTCATTTATTTTTTTGAGTGTAATGCGTCACTCTTTTTTTTAAATAGTATCAGTAGTTTAGATAGACCACCAGTTAGTGAATCTATAATGGACATTACCTACATGTAGGTAGTACAGGAAAAAACTTTAATGATAATACTTATGCTTGTTAAACTGCTCGAGTAAAAAATGTGATAACGATAAAAAGGCTATCTAAGTCATGAATAATCTGCGTTTATTTAAATATCCACATATATTCTAATTGAAGGTTCTACAATCGGCTAGTCAATTACTTATACTTACATGCAACTGCTAGCTCGGTCATTGGGTCACCGGTTTCGATATATTCGAATCAGGTAAGCAAACGCAATAACTGGGGCTAAAACACCCATACAAAAAGCTGAGGTTACATTTAGCTTTTAATTTTTCCATTACAGCCTTATATTAACAATCTCTCTACATAATCCAGTAAGATAGGGATACTAAAATAAACATCCGTTTGTTTCGTTGGTCTTCTTCGTTGGAGCCGAAAATAGCCTAATGTCTCTCTCTGTGTAATCTGTGATTACAGCTTATACACGTTTTCAAAGACATGTACTACACTGGTTGTGATGTGATCTAAAATGTACTCAATCAGTATACGGTTTAATGCAAAGTGTACCGATTTGCATAGTTAAAATTTCAGCGCCTTTCCAATTCACAAAAGACTTAATGTCTTATAAAATAATTGAAGCTGTAAGCTGAAATAAATCCTCCCGTCACGTACGATTCAAGGCATACTCATTCCATCACCCAGTTATATTTCACGTTTATATTAATTGTAGATACAACCAAACAGTATCCGATGATTGATTTCGATTGGCTGATTGGTAACAGCGAAGCTCCTGCGCCAAATTAGCCGACTGCTTACCACATTCATCATGCATCATGTCCACATGTTTGGATATTTTTTGGTAAAGGGTTATATTTAGTCAGTTTTGTACTGTACGCACCAGTTAATTTATAGTGTCTGGTTGGTATCAAAGTCGTAGTACACTTCGTAAACTTCGACAGTTGCAGTCAACATGCAACAAAAATCAATACACTCGCAAAGCCGAGTTGAGCAATTATTAGTAGGTAGATATAATCTTAATGTATTTCGTTTTAAAAATGTAGATTGTTCGTACGATTTGCCACCAGTATGGTTAAAAAAATTCTTTAAAGCAAATAAATTGATGCCTGGTATATCTCAACATTTACATTGATCCTGTTATACTTTAAATTCAGACAATATTTTTTGTCAGATATTGAAACTGTTGGGAGTTTATCAAAGGTCAAACAATTAATTATTATATGGAACACATGACTATAATTTACTAGCGATCCGCCCCGGCTTCGCCCGGGTGTGATAAATGAAGAACCGCTCGACCGATTTTGTGCTAACTTCACATAAACCATCTACTAAATAGTCCGAACAAAGCCTAAACATTTGGTTTGGGTAGGTGAGCCCGTTCTTGAGTTATAAAATAACAACGAAAAGTGGCGTTGATTTTTATACATATAGATTTATTATTCAAATCTTCGAAATCGGATTCAACTATTATAGTACAATTTATATTATAATTGGTATTCTATAATAAATCGGTATATAATTTGTATAAATACTGCTGTTGAATCTAGATATAATATCGAGGAAAATTAGCAGTAAGTATTGTACGTAACTACAAATACATAAACATTATTTTTCAAAGATTATTGCTGTCTTGATCTGACTTAGCAATATTTATAAGTTCAAATTATGACGTAAAATAGTTACCGTTACATTCATAACGATAATGCATAATCATAAAGTTTACTAGCCCAAAGGGTAACTAAAAGTATATTTTTATATAGCAATGTTATTTAACTAATTAATTGGATTTATTATCCAATGTAATCTTCATTATTACAAATGTAAATATACAAGCACTTATTGTTGTATATTTACATTTGCGATTAAGTAAATGATACGAAATATAAATGTTATTTGTATAAATATAAGTACTTATACATAATAGCTATAGAAGAGTATATCAACATGCCTGTGATGTACTACCATTGAAAAAGTAGCATACATTGTAGAAAAGTGTAAGTGCACTTCTGTTTGTACGACTCCTAGACAGTTCGTAATCGTTAAAAAAAAAACGTTCATAATGTTAAACTTAGACTTTCTTGTTAACCAAAGGCAAGAAGCAGAAGGTTGGGCCATCGAATGTTAGCATCGATGAGAAGCAGCAACACATTTTTTCGGAAGACGACGGTATTAAACCTGCTCCAAACAGTTGTAATGCTTCTTTGGTAGATGTTATCCTCCTAGTACTAAATGACTTTGTTGCTGTTACACCTAGATATTTTGTAGTCATAAGTATAAAGTGGTCAATATTTTCGCCAAAGGGGGAGGTAAGAATTAGAGTGCCTCTTTGGGGCCCATGGAAATAAACGATTTTGATTTTGAGATAGGGTTACAATAAGATGGATTTGAATATTTTTTTTTTTATCCGTGTAGATGTTTCGAAGCATTTCTTGCCTCCCCGCTTTAGCGGATATTAGATAAATATGCTGTAAAAATACACTTAGATTTAGATGTTCTTTGATATTTGCTTTAATTTTGTGACGCATTGTATTTTGTTTATTTTTGCATTTTATTCTTACGAGTATCCTCCTGTGATATAATAATATACATATACAGTATACACCTTAGTACATAAAATAGCGACAGTGTTTGTCATTGTGAGATGTACAGTTTTTTTGAGACTGGGGCTCTAAGGAGGCAATTTCGTCGTTATGAGAAAATATCTCCATTCAATATTTTAAAACGCTTCTCGTAACATATTTTTTAAACCCATTTATACTTAAGAAATCTCAAACAATATATAGACATCATTTATTGATTGTTAGGTTTGCTTAAGTTTTTATTATATTTATAACCTAATCAAACATCATTTTTAATAAGATCATATTGTTGATATACGTTTTAATGAATTTGCGTATTTATTTATCATTTTTATTGTTTCATAATATTAAAGTTTAAATGAGCTTTAATACCCATATGAACAAAATGTATAATAAGACCATTTGAAAATAAGGCTCATTTTTGTTAAGTTTTATTGGGTGACGCAGTTTCGATGAGTTTTTATTAGGTTGACATTTTGAAATTTTAAAGATATAGTTATAGATAACTAGCTGCGCCCCGCGGTTTCACCCGCGTTGATAATGATGAAAAGTGATGATGATGATGATGATGAAAAATAGATGTTGGCCGATTCTCATAGATACCGGATAAGCACAAAAAATTTCATCAAAATCGGTCAAGCCGTTTCGGAGGAGTATGGCAACGAAAACTGTGACACGAGAATTTTATGTATTAGATATATTTATGGCTATGGCATGGCTAATGCTATAGAAACAAAAACAATTGATATGGGCAGACGTTATCAACACGTAGCTAACTGCAATTTTAGACTCGTTGGCCGTAGTAATTAGTTTAAGGTACTCCAAAATATAACGTCGTTAGACTTAAAAATAAGGAAAGTAAATTTCGTCGCTTGAGGCAGGGCATGGTTAAGTCAGCGGTTAGAGCAATAGAGAAATTATTTCTTTTTTCAATTTACAACTATAGTTTTGTCCCACTTAGTTAGTTGGGCACAAAATGCACTCTTCCTGATGAAAGAGGCAGAGTAAAGAATAGATTCTTGTCATACCCGTCAACCCATGTTTTGTAAAAAAAATTGGCTTGAATTGACGGTTGCCTGGATGACGGTTGACGATGACGGTCATAAAACCTCATATCCTGAAAAATAAAGAAAATATTTAATGATAAAGTTAAAGAACTCAAGTTTCGAAATTTCTGTATCTCCTTGGGGCCCAAAATATCCTTAGAAATATTATACTACCTATAATAGTTTATGTAATATATATTATTTTGCTCTCACTAAAAATATAAAGTAGTTAATATTTTTATTGCATGTATAGCCGTGAAAGAATTGAATAACTTAGCGGTCATGAGATCTATATGACAATGTATGCTTTTCAAGGAAGTGAATCAATTTAACGATTTTTGGGTAAATTTCAGTGGAGGGGAATCAGCTAATCTCGTATACAGGGAATATTCCAGACTTTGAGGATATTACCATGCCAGAGTTAGAGTGCGACAACTCCCAGGATGATCTTGCGCTTTCACCGAGTGGGTCCACTCTCAACACGCCTCAGGTTCAATTAAACTCCCCCGCCTATGTTTTGAAACCATGAGAAACGCATAAAAAACGTCGACGCAGGAAGAAACGCTCCAAATAGTGAACTTTCTGTGATGAGCCTACAATGTGTACGAACTCTTTGTTATTTAGTATTTTTATTTATGGTTAAGGCATCTTAAGGTGTATGTATTTATTGTGTAAAATGTACATTTTAAGTTACATGAAAGCTGTTATCACCTCTTTGTGTATAGATTCAAAATTTTATTGTTATAACCGATTTTTTAAAATTTTATATACGGAATTGAATGTAAATAAGATATCGTACATTTCTTATTGTTATTTGTGTGTGCTTGTTTATGTTGTAACAGTTTTCAATGCGGTGTTTCTAAGTGGCAACTTCTATTTGTAGTTTTGTTTGTAATGCCCGTATTTACCGAGTCCTAATTTTAAGAAACGCCTAAGATTATAGTCGCTTTAAGTATTGTTTGATTTATGATGAGACAGCACAAACCCCCTATTAGCGTTGAGATGTTAGTGATAGCCAATGCACAGTTTAGGCCGGTAACTATGCGTAGCCTAGACTAAGCATGGTTTTACGCAGTTATATCCTAAAGACAGGTCTAACTGTGTAAAATCATGCAGTCTAAGCTATGCATATCAACAGCACGAGACTGACGAAAAGTCAAATCAGGTGGATATTTTTATGGTCTATCTCTTGACCTTCGGCAAGAGATAGACTATTAAAATAACTATTTCCTATGATCTAAGTTGACGTTTAGAATGACAGTGAGGTACGATTCAGTTCGACTTCCATTTATCGATACAGTCATATTTAATGTTGACAGTTACCATCTTTTCATTTATTTTATTTATATAATACCGAAATAATTAGTTTTTCTTCATTTTATACAATAGTTTTTTTTTTTGATCGTTGAATTTGACGTAAAGACACCAACAGTACACGCTCAATAATGTGGTGCATCTATAGACATGAATTCTGTAATAATTTTTGGGAGAAGGCAAAATTCGTATCTGTGGGCGTATCTTTCTCTGTTTTACATGGTACGCGTGGAGGAAGCATACCTTTTTAGTTTTTATTTTGTTTTGGCTTCGCAAGCTATGTGCATTTAGCCAGTAGTAATACAATATTTCAAGTGTATATTTAAATGTAGTTTCTTCGGCCGCACCATCATTTTCCACCAGGTGAGATAGCAGCCAAATCTTACCTATCTGGCATACAAAAATAAAAGAAAGTGCAATGATAGTTAATTTCTACCCTAGAAACTACACTCATGCAAATTTACTGACTATTAATAATTAATAATCCTCCTCTATTACACATCTACGCTCGAAGATCCAAAAGTTTAATAATAAAATAATAAAAAGTCGATAACGCCCTTTTTCGCTTTTCACACTAAAACTCCTTAATAATAATAAAAAAATAACCTCGGGGTTTATTTTTACATTTAATGAAGTGAGCACCCAAAAGTCTGCAGAATGCAGCTAGCTCAATGTACAAAATAGTTTAATCTTCAACTACTAAACTACTGTGGTGCCTTATATAGATATTTTTTATACGAAGTTATTGTCAATTATACAATAATATGCTTATGTTCATTTGAAATAAGCTTTTTTTTTAATTAACCTGGAAGTTTTGACATTAGATTAAACATGGAGATATCTATAAACATAATAATATGTTACATACATAACTTTTTGGTAGAAAATTAAGCAAATATTTAGACATAGATAACATAATTTATGTTATCTATGTCTAAATATTTGCTTAATGAGAAAACATGTGTCTCGTCTCGTCCATTGGTTCAATGCGGTTTAGAAAAATAATAGATTTACTAATACTTTTTGGAATAGTTTGGAAGTCTCAATTTGTTACTCAATCATGCTAAAAGGAATGCTCAATTTTAATTAAATTCATGTTAAATTACATAGACCACCACTTAGTAGTCCCACAATAGTATATATCATACAAAAGAGTGTAGTGTGCAACTGTGGTGCATGAAATAAAACCGGCTTTAAAATAAGACGAGCTTCGCAATTCGACTGAATATTGCTTTTTGTTGAGTTGGTTACCACGCATATCTCCGACGAACCAATTTAGATGATTTTTATATAGTATGGACGTTAACCAGCTTAAATAATAGGCTAAAAGTGAATGTATTATCTGGATGCATGATCCTAACTATTGTCTTCGTCCTCGTCCCTACAAAAATAATTTCCCTTTTTGCTACAATCCTTGACACCAAAGTGCCTGTTTATTTAAACGTTATTAAATAAAAAATACTGTATTGCTTGTGCAAAATCAAGAAAGGAACATTCTGCTTGTCAAACGGACCATAAATGGGGTTAGTAGGTTTTTTCACAATATTCAGAAATAAAGGAAATAAACTGAACTGCCTTCTGCAACTCCGGTCGAACTCACAAATATTATCCCCAAAGCAACCTTGTGTTTCTGGATGTAGGTATGATGTGAATGTTTCCGGTACCTATGATTTGAGTGTGTAAAATGTAAAAAAAAAACATCTGAACTTAGTAAAGCTACCACAGCGAATGAATGCTTTACAAATCAAATATCGCCATTCTTTGAAATTTCCGATACCCAGTTCCTATTTATGACGTATTCACCCTCGACCACATCAATTACCAACACAAGGTAAAACGGCTAATATGAACCGATGTATGTATATGTCCATAAACCGCCGATGTATCACATTAATAAAAATGTAATAAAAACAGCATCCTGGATATCCCGCGGTACTTAATTTTTTTTTTTACATAATACGATTTTTTTATTTTTACCGAATCTAGTTATGATTTGGTCATACATATTATTAGTATGATATATTGTGCAATAGTTATCTGTTATCGTAGGTATCTCTTATGGCTGTAATTTTAAACGTGAAAAGTAATGTTGGCATTAAAATAAAATTTACATTTTGATTCACGATGCGTTGAACCTAATAGAATTATTTCGAAGTTGTCTTTGTGATCGTTTACACTGCTGTTAGTACCTAGTTATTATGTTCAGAAATGGTATTATAATGCATTTTACGGCTACATATTACGGCTATTAGCCCTATCTTATTTAATAAGGTGTTTCATCAGAAATCGAGAACTATTTCTCATTATATTAAAAATTGAGTTTAGTGTATTTTGTTTTCTTCGAAGCGCGTGATATCGACCGAGATATAAGTTCCTAAAGCAGTGACTATATTTGAATATTGTGACTGATATTAGGTAACATAACGTTGGTTACATAAGTAGCCGTGGACTTGTCTCACAAGCATCCGGTTTTGTTTCCGGTTCTGGACATTAAATGTGGTTATTTTAGTTGTATTTTTTTTCATTTTAATCCGTACAGTTGATATCATTAATGTTTTATGAACTTTTACAGTTGATAGGGTCGGTCGGCTTAACCAGACTTGAATTTTTTTTAGATATTATATTTATCTGGTTTCGTATTATAAGGGTGTAAATGACAAGTATTTCAACTTCGGTCGAGAGAAAATGTAACTAAATTTTAATTTGTATTTCATTATATGTCATTATTGTCCATATATGTACATACTTAGCTTCTCACATCATTATTATTATATACTATCATTTTTATTTAATGTAAGACCTTTGTAAAATAAATTAATAACATTTAGCATTGAGAACAAAGTTTGGTAAGATTGATGTAAGAAGAAATATATTACATAATTATAAGTTATTTTTAAATTTGTATGTAATAAAAGATTGCGAATTAATCTGTTTTTATTTTATATAGTTTTAAAAATTTTTAGCCCTTTTCAAATTCAAATCTATTTTAGTCTACAGTTTCGCTAAAAATCTTTCCGGATCACTAGTAGGTAGGTACACTACCTACTGAGTAGTGAACTGGTAGTATAAATGAAACAACTTTTTAGCTGGAATAGCTATTACAAAATGTATAAGCTAATTTCACTTGGTATTGATACAGATAACGACGTACAATTTCAACTAAAAGTATTCTGTAGTAGTACCAGAGATACAATGTTGTATAATTTGTTACTATACTACCAAATACTCCTGGGTATTAGTATAACTGATCCGAGATAAAAAATATAGGATTCAGAAGTTTCAGCAGGTGACACAGTCTAAATAAAAAAGCGTAGGTAGGTATAGATAATTTTTATTTACAAAATAAAATATGTATAAATTAGTACTTTGTACTGAAATAATTATGAGATCTACTATATGCATACATTTATTTCATATAAGTTAATTAATTAATAAATATACTGGGTACGAAACATTAATGATTTTGATTAAGCATTTTATATCACACTATTAGGCATAGGACGTGTCAGGTACTCTAAGGGTTCTGTAACCTTGCAGACAGAGTTCAGTAGATTAGATATATCAATAATATTATAAATCTAAAAGATTGTGTGCGTGTGTGTTTGTTTCAACTTCACGCTGCAACGGATGAATGGACTCGGACGAAATTTAAAATGCACATTGTTTATATCCAGGACTAGCGATCCGCCTGGCTTCGTCCGGGTGTGATAAAGAAACGCTCGACCGATTTTGTGCAAACTTCACATAAACCATCTACAAAATAGTCCGAACAAAGCCTAAACATTGTTTTGGATAGGTGAGGCTGTTCTTGAGTTATAAAATTACAACGAAAATTGGCATTGATTTTTATATATATCCAGGATTTACACATGGGCTACTTTTAACTTGATAACCAGGGCGAAGCCGCGGTGCAAACAACTCTCGAGGCAGTATTTTACGGGCTGTGATATCACATAAAATATAAATTATTTTCTGAAATTGCACCTACATCATTGAAAGTAAAACTTGACTAGAATATAATACATATATTATTTTTGTAAGTGTCAGTTACTTAAAAATTATTATTATTATTGACGATTCTTGTGGTACAGTTAGTGCAAGTAGAACAATTGATGGTTCGGTTAGTACAAAATTATGCTAATAAAGGACAAAAATTGAGTGTACTAGGGATTCTAAAGAGTGCCAATCGTATAATCGATGTATTAGTAGTCTGGCGGTTATTTGGATCTTATAATAAAAAAAAGAACCCTACATCCTATACATCCAAAGAACGATTTGTACTTTGTGTAGTACATATTCCGAAAGAGACTCCACACAGAGGGACTAATAAAATTGTAGGATTGTTAAGTTGCATGGACTTCTTATTTAAGTTAAGCCAAATACATATATAATAGTACGATGATGAAATAGAAGGTATGTATGTACTGTTAACGTAATACTTCTACGACATTTTTACGAAAGGCTATAGCTAAGTGGAGATTGTTCATTTTAAATCTGCACGTCAACCAAATTTGTCAAATGTATGATTTTTTTTTGTGGAGGAGCGTGTACATTTAGAATAAAAGATCTCTAAATCTTTTGACCTTACAAAAAAGACAGTCGCATGAAAATTTCAACAATATCTGCACCTTAGCCAGTATAACAATTACTTAAATAGCATCTTGACTTATCCATTATCCGAGGAGGCCAAGATGGTAACAAAATCATTATGTGAAATAGTTAAAATGATTATTGTTATATTACGGCGTCATTTAGTGACAAGACCCGCTAAGTTAATGATTATAAAATTATATAGCGATGCCACGTTGTGAGATGTTAATCAGTGCTTGTTTTTAATATGACATCAAAAAATGCGGGGTAAAAATACAGCATTTACCGTCCTGTCCAACGCGTTTACCCATATCTATTTATTTCTCTGACTACGGAAAAAAATGACTTCTGACACTGATACTGATGAATTTGACAAATTAAATTTATTCGTTGTTCATTGGTTGTTTATGATGCCGATGCCGTGCCGTAGGTAAAAATGTTTATCCGTATCTAACGACTGTCTTCAGGGCCCTTAAATTCTAGTACACAAAAAAGGACTAGAACAAATTTTCCATAATAATAGGTAGATAATATGAATTATTATGATTACCAGTTTTTACCCATTTTATTGCAACCTTTTCAGTACCTACGATTATAAGAACGTGCTTAGCCATGTCAAGACTTCGGAATTAAATGTAGGTATACAGGTAGGTACGAACTTGTGTTGACTTTTACTTTCGACTGACGTCCCCATTACCTTTACTTGGCTTTGCGAGGTTAGCTAGAATTTTTAATAAAAGATAATATATTAGTTATTGTTTATTATAGCGCTGGCTGTTTCCTTGTGGTTTTACTAGTTTAGGATTCCCTAAAAGCACAGAATAATTAATCCATTAGACCAACGTGGATTATTTTGTAAATTAATTTGAATGCATTATTAATTTAACCTTGTGACCATAAAGTTCGGTTTATCCGAACACGTCTTTATCTGGTATCATTCCAAATATAACTTCTTTAAAATTTTGAAAGCCAGTCGCAACTTATACCAAAATAGACTTAATAAGGGAAGAAAATAATATTTTATGCTTATAAGTACCTACTATAACCAACCTATAAGACAACCCATAGTACATAATCGTAGGCATAAAAAATCAAGAAACTTTTTAGTTTGTGCTCTGTCGAAATACTAGTTCGAGTTAAGGTTGCTCACCTGGATTGCCCATATTTTCCCGTTGCAAAAAAAACAACAAATGTGCTAATCTGGATGTCAGGGGATTTCCATTTTAGAACTGACCATAGAAGTTTTATCTATTAAAACAATATTGGTTTGTGTCTTCTTACCGTGAAGCAAGACAGTGGTCATACGCTAACTTATAATAAATTAAAAAAAAATTTGTAACATGTGTTCATCGTAATTTACCAGCTGCAGATGACATCATTATATACTGCAATTTTAAAATTGTATAGTTGTCTGGTTGAGGTAGCTATCTTAATGTAATCTCAATTTCCTCAAAAGGGCAGGAAGAAAGGCTGACGCTGGTGTTCTGTTTTTGACACCGTCGATGTTGTATGGCCCAGGCTTAGTCATCAGGACTGTATGCAGCGTAGGAAGTACGATCGAGCATGCTAGCTCTGGCGTTATGTTACGACAACCCTGTATGTCTAAAAATTTAAGTTTTGTGCAATACGACTTTACAGCTTCGATAGTCTTGTCTGTTAATTGGTTGCAACCCTGAAACAATAAGGTATTTTTATACTAAGACGAATTAATATATTCATATACTATAAAAACAAAATGTAAATTATTTTCAACATTTCCACAGATTTTTTTAACAATTACATATCTCTTATGTAAATAAGATTTTATTTGTATGAAATAAATAATATTCCAAATATCTTACCCTCAACTGTAGGTTTTTCAATCTTCTTAAGCTTTGGACTATTTTCTCAACAGCATTATCCTTTAAATTGTAGCAGTCTCCTAAATTGAAGTTTTCAATAGATGGACAATTCTTGACTAAGTGCTCTATTCCTTCATGAGTTATTTGTTGACAACGGCTCATGTTCAATTCAATGAGTTCTTTGAAGTTAAATGCATAAGTTAAACTTACATCTGTAATTCTGTTGCAGTCGCTTATGTCAAGTTCTCTGAGACATTTTAGTCGAGCCAGTGAGTAGCCAGTGTAACTGTCCATGGACAACTTCTCGCACATAAGCATTACATCGCGCTTTCTGCGCGCATCACGCATTATTTCTTCCTCGGCTCTTGACCCAAGATGTATTTTTTGATGGGATGGTTCATAGTATGAAGTAATAGGACCTTCTTCAACCTTGGAATTGTCGATATCATGTAACTTTCCCATGCCTGTTAATCCAGCATCAGATACTTTGTCACAGTGACTAATTTTTAATACTTCCAAAAGGATCTGATTTTTGAAAATAACTTGAATAGATGTGTCTGTAACAGCACTGAAACAAAAACTCAAGTTCAATGAGCGCAAGTTAGGCAACTTTTCTGCTATCATTATAAGTGCAGTTTGATCCAAATTAAGGGAATGTACATCTAATTCTTCCAAGGTTTTATTTTCTTCAGCACATATACCTCTTTCTAACCCATCTTTGGTAATGTTTTCACATTCAGAGATATTTAATGATTTTAATTTTTTTAACCTTTGCAATTCTACTATTCCTAGATTAGTAACTGCTCTACAACGTTGAATGTTGAGTTTTTCCAGATTTTCCAGATCCCGGCATATAAACACAAGAGATTGATCTGTTACACGATTACAAAGACCTAAGTTAAGGTCTTTTAAAGAAGTTTGATGTGTTGTTAATGCAGATATTCCCACATTAGTAAGTTGATCACAGAAATGCAAGCATAGGGTCTGCAATTTCATATTCTTAGTTTCTGATAATGTTTTTAAATTAGACCCATCGATAAGAGTGTGTGATAAATTAAGATGTTTAATGCTTTCAGCTCTTGATTCAATTACCTTCAGTACAAAACTAAAGGTCAATACACTTTCAGAAGGATTCTCATACATATCTACTCCACTAGGATAGAACTTTTTTATCAAGCCTTTGTGAAACTGCAAGGAACAAGCAGACAAATTTAATTCTTCCAATGCTGGTGATGCAACTACAAATCTATTGAAGAGGGCATCCGTTAGGTACTGGTTCTCAGCTAAGCTGAGGGTTTTTAGATTATGCAGTTTGTATTTAAGTAGACCTTCTGTTTTACCCTCGAGTAGTCTTCCAGACATGAAAAGTTCTTTACAACTGAAAATATTCAATGTCTCCAAATTTATACATTTCTCCAGCATATATGTAAACACTTTCTCACATGTATCACAATTTTTGAGGGTCAAACTTTTTATATGCTCACCCATTCTGTCCCAGAAACTGTTTAGCTTATGTGATATATCTACTTCGTTAAACGAATAATTCTCGTGGATGACCATGGAATTCTCAAAAATGTTTAAAGGCGAGACCTCTTCATCATTTATAGGAGCCCTGAAGAACATTACCACCTTATTTTTTAGAAAAAAATGGTCAGTAGCTGCTATATACCATGACTGGCAAGTTTCACTTGCAGACTTTCTGTCTGCCTCTGGCAGATACTTGAAAATGATAACCAACACCTGAAAAACAAAATTTTTGTGGTAAAAAATATACTTCAATGTATTTAAACAACAGTCTTTAACTCAATGCAGAAATAAAAATCAACTAATCTTTTAATACACAAGAAATGTTATATATGAGTTAAAATTACAGGAATGTGGGCTCGTAAAATTTTAATATTTATAAAAAAAAATTTAGATCCAAACCCACTTGCAACACTTGCTATTTGGACATATACACTCTGCAGACTGCGGGAAGTGTGGCAAAATTACTACAAGTCCTATATATCTTAAAGCTACTCGGGCGGCACTTGATTTTACATTAAATAACAGACTCACTAGGAACCCCCAGTGTAAGTCTTAGGGAGATGAGCGGACATTTTTTGGGTAGGGTAGTAACAGTGGTAAGGGAGGACTAACAGCACACTTACACTACAAACATTATGGATAGTAGTGTAGGTATTAACAAGTGTGTGTATTTCAACACCACTTCCCTACCGCAGGAACCTCCTCAGTTATGCATTTAATACATATAATAATTTTTGGTACTATGGGAGTTTCTCCGTAGAATTTCCGCAGTAAGTATAAGAATTCTGAAGGAAACATGTATTAAGAACCCAGACTCAAGACAATGTAATCATTGAAAATAGTTTTTGACTTGGTAAAAATTACTAACAGGATCAAGACATCGATTTCGTAGGAGCACTTTATCAGTAACAAGATAAAAATAACATCAATGACCGATCAATCACGTGAAAAAAAATATTCAAACAAAGGAAATGGAAAGAAGTTTACAAAACTGCCTATTTTTTTAAACCAGAAATACGTATTACCTCGTAAGGAAGATCCATTTTTAGGCTTCAATATAGAATTACGTACAGTCGTCAAGGCAGATTTTATGTTTGAATTCTAAAATTTCTGAGTATTCCATGAAATCACGGAAATTTTATATTTCAAAGATTGGATCACACAATTCACTGTTTTCCTCAAAATTGACAACTGTCAAGTCAAATTCTGTCAAATCAACTGACTGAACAAAGACTTTTTGTAGGACAAAGAGAATATAATCTGCACGCCACAGATCTTGAAGTACTATAACACTAAAGGTACATGCGCCTATAGAATACCACTCTAAAGAGCGTTAACACATAAGGCGGAGCGATAAACGCGGTTGCAGTGAAGACTAACGTGGCACTTGAAAGTATTCCGCCCGTTCTTTGCACACGGTGAGGCGGCAAAAGCGGATCCGCGGCTTGGTTGCTACCGCGTTTTGTTTTCACTAATGAAATGACACTTGACACGCACTAGTAGTTTAGTTGCATGTAAACGGAGTAATTACATTATCTTTGGTTGCACGTTTATTTTTGATTTTGCATATTTTGGCTCAAAGCTCAATTTTTCTACATGTGTTGTTTAGTTGGTTGTAATTTTAATAATTGATTAAATATTATTTTATTGTGCGGCGTGAGGTATGTTAAAATTTGAGTGAACCAGTGAAGGCGTACGCAAGCGTTAAAAGGGTCCGCTCTACCATAGTAAAACCAGATGTATGTTATCTTCATAGAGTGGTACCAAACGCGGCTTATATGTGTGCACGCCCGTACTCACGTGCCTCAGCACGCACACTATGTTAACTTACAGAGCCCGACCTAGCCGGCGAAGCCAACACAAGTCGGGGCCGCGCCCGATCGCATCGTCGTCGTTTCGCCGTGTTCGCGCCATTCGCTTAGAAATAATTATAAATTATAATTATATCTCATGATTAATCAGAGTTCATATAAACATTCCCTAGTTATAGTGTAACCTTCACTACGTATTTATTCAATTTAATAGCTAGGTAGGTATTTTTGTAGTTCAAGTAAAACTTTAATGTTTTACCGGGTTGTAGACAAGTACATGCTGCAAACATTGATTTATTTAATTCTCCCGGAACCTCTCCACTAACACTTATGATTAACTTAAGACTTTATGGTATGGTATTAAAGTTCAAATTGAATTTTAAGTATTATTTCGAATCGATTGTATAGGGAGTATAGAAAAGTGTTGTTTTTAGACCTTTCAGGCAATTTTTTATTTTTTTCTTTCTGTACAAACCATCCTCGTACTTCAAAGAATATTCTAAAAAAAGAATTAGCAAAATCGGTTCAGCTGCTCTCGAGATTTGCGCTTAGCAACACATTTAGCGATTCATGTTTATGTTATAGATCATAAAAAACCGGCCAAGTGCGTGTCGGGCCACGCGCAATGTAGGGTTACGTAATTGAAAATCGCAATAATGCGGACTAAAAAGAATGTTCAATGGAAAATTCCATTACGAAATGTTTACTTCTCCAAGTACATTTTATAAGATGGTCGATCATCACTCGTAAACTTGTAAATCCTACTTAGCTATGATAGTTTTCCTTTTAACTTCGTTATATATACCAAATATCGGGATTTCTTTTCACATAAGCAAACAAAAAACTTTTTTTCACAATTATGTTTTGACTCTTATCGGTGTGAAATTGCAGCCATCGAGCAAATTAAATCGTATCCATAGGTTATTTATTGGTTTGTTATAATATATATTTTACATAGGTATAAAACTTAAGAGATGTGACAACCCTGCGTATTCGGCTTGAGTAGGCATTTGCAAATTAAATCGTATCCATAGGCTACTTATTGGTTTGTTATAATATACATTTAACATAGGTACCTATAAAACTTAGAGATAGTGACAACCCTGCGTATTCGACTAGAGTAGGCTTTTGAATCTCCTATACGGGCCTCGAGTTGACATACTTCTTATGTTTTTACTATGGCTCTACTATTGTTGCATTCGTCTGCGCTCGCTGTCTTATCTTTCGGCTTCGCACGACATCTTTATATAGCCAATAAAATATTGGTATATTGGGCAAAATCAGAATTAATTATGAGCACAAAGGCGAAAAAGGCGGGACCGTAAATATGAATCTGTCGCGAAATTGTTTAGATAATTCATGGTTACAGCCGATTATCTTTCGCGAATTTTCTTTGATGATGTTTTTTTCTAAGATTTTATGTAATCAGTGAGATTTTTAGTATGCCAATCTTCTTCTTCGTGTCGATGACAGGTACAAATTCATATATTTTTATATACTAGAACTTCCACTGCATATCCGGAGCATTGGAATAAGTCTTTCAATCATCGAGATAGACCTACTGCAAAATCCTTGCTTCCAATATACACGATGGAAATTAAAGCAAGAGCGATAATATGGTCTGCACAAGAGTGCCGCAGTCGGACTGCGTCTCGGATTGGTCAATTATGTCCCCCCGTATGTTTTCCACATAGGCCAAGGTTGTTCATGGCCTTGTGGAAGTTTCACTGCTGGTGTAATGAAGTCATGGGGTTTAAGTTTTTTTTTGGATGTGTTAGTAACAAATATACTTTTACTTCTTATACTACTTTATACGTAACAAATGGACAAGTAAAACGCTTGCTCGAATGGTATTCAGATGTTAAATAATTAAATATAATAAATATCTCTTAAAAACCGAACATACATTGTGTGGTGAATGTCTACGGAAAATAGTTGTATCTGGTCTAGATTTTGTTTATATGATATATCTTACCACTTTTAATACTAGTCGTTCACCCGTACTGAGATCTCGCACATGCACGGCCTAATATAGGAAATAGAGAAATACTTTTGATGTTTATTTTGAATTTATAATGGTTTGTTTTCTTTTTGTAAGTATTTATTGTTCAAGTACAGGATATAACTAATATTATAGGTACGTAAGTTTCAGCTACAAATTACCTATAGCTGAATTAAATTATCCCCGGAACATAATAAGTCTTTGGTGGCCTAGCAAATTTCTAGCTTTGGGTCATATAGCTTTCTATCTATGAGTTATTCGCATTTATGGTTTAGATTAGACGCTCAATGCCTCTGACTGACGGATGGGCGGACGGATAAAGTGCTGAACCACCCCAGTCAACTTCAAGATCTCACTTCGCTCGATCAAATATGATTGATTAGATACATTGATTTAGTTACATATATGTAGAAGTATATAATAATGCTTCGGTTAGCAAAATTTGACATTGCGCCAACCATCCATATCAAAATCATAATATTAAATGAGTAAACTTAATAATGATGTACTTGCACGTGAAAAGTTATTCTAGTATTATTTTTATGAAAAGATGATTTGTTTATGCCAATTATGTTATTACATATGGGAAAATAATAATTTGTCTAGCTCCTAGGTCGCGAACCGCTTAAATTAGGTGCAATGCACTTAATTTGCCTCAGACACTTCTAACGACTTCCACAAAAAAGGAGGAGGTACTCAATTCAAGTGTATTTATGTGTGTTACCTCATAACTTCTTTCCACGTGAACCAATTTTGAATTTTGTTTGTTTGACATATAGAATTTGTAATTTTTTGTTTAATATTTCGACTGAAGGACTATGCATCCATGGTCATGAAAATAATAATTAAAAAAAAATCCTACTGGTTAGGGGTTTTGCCGCGAAAGTCACAAGTGAAGATGTTGATTTTGGCAAGGCATGACTTGACTATGACTGACTTCTTAATTTGGACTTTGACAGTGACTTGTGACTAGGACTTCTATTATGAAATATAGAATTTGTAATTTTGTTTAATATTTTGACTGAAGGAATACGCAATCATGGTCTTGAAACAAATTACAAAAAAAAAGCATGGAGATAGGATACAAAGTTACGGTTATTACTGTATCTGAAAATCCTTCATCCTATCCAGGCTAGTAAATATCTAGAGGTGTTTTTTGAATGGGTTACAGAATGGGGGGTTTAAGTACATTCGATTTGACTATATATTATTATTCGTAGTAGGGTTAACTTATGGACCTATATTTGATAGGTATCAAATATTGATTCTAATGAATATGACCATGTTTATATTCATTTAAAAGTATAAAGACTTGTATTCTGACATAAGATTTTTTAGAATAGTGATGCCTGAATCTGTCTTAAAAGGCATCAGAGATTTTTTGACTAGAACTAGAATACTATACAAAGAAAAATAATAATTAAACGCAAGCAAAGCTTAAAAAAACCGACTTCACCGCTTTATCTTCGGAACCTTGGTCAGATTTAATGTATTAAACACGCATTATTGACTATACTAATTCAAAAACTAGAGATCAGATCTTGATCAACAATGGGACCACGTGAAAAGCACCAGCTTTCAAATAAAAATCATCAAAATCGGCTCACAACGAAAGAAGTTATCAGGTAACTTTTGAAGTCGGGTAAACGAGAACATCGTCAAATTAGTCCACAAAATAGGCATTATTGACGATATTTCAAGAACTACTGATCAGATCTTGATCAAATTTTAACGGAACCAATTAGAAAGCAACACCTTTCAAACTAAGAATTTTCGAAATCTATATCCATTCTTGATCATAGTATTAAATCGTAATATGTATACATCTATTCGACCAACAATAGCCAAACGCGTTGTTTAGGTATTACTATATTATTATTTGTCATCGTCGCGTCGTCTAGTAACATACATGCACTTTTTTCTTTCTTTGAATATTGGCTTCGCAATCTTGTGGATTTAGCCAGTGTCAAGTATTAATATATTTCATGTGTATTACATATTAAAAGTCCTAGTCACAAGTCCCAGACAAACTCAAGAATAACAGTCAAGGCCCAGTCATAGTCAAGTCATGCCCTAGTAAAACGGTAGAAACTTTACTAGAACTTTTATTGGAGTTTTGGAGCGAAGGTAAAAATCACGTTTTTCAACTTTGTATCATTTGCCTACACTCATGCACGTTCACGTTACACATTAAAACTCAAGTATCACAGGTTTTGGAAAATTATACAAAATCAACAACGCTATTTTTTCACTTTTGCGGCGGAAACCCCATACATGCACTTTCTTACGAGTTTGCGCGTACTCGTGTAAGGTAACAAACATTGTTATCGCCACTTGTTGGGCGCCAGAAAGCTCAGTGAGCGCGGGGTGGCCCGCGCGACGCCACGTGGTCCGCACTTCCCTCGCGTGTGCCCTCACCCTACTTTTACGAGAAACTTTCCTGGTACTTCGGAATGAGTTACGTATTTGTTGTTTCATAGACGAGCTTAGCGGTGAAAGTGAGTGAATATGTCGAGGAGGAAACAAGCTAAACCGAGGTCTCTCAAACGTGAGTATCTACCTATTTATTTGATGTTATCATTCATTTATTATCATATTGACGGTACATGCATACATCAGTTACAATAATTAAAGGATCGTTATTATATTACTGATGTAATACACAATAATTATAATTGAAACGCAAGTAAAGCTTAAAAAAACCGACTTTTCGCTTATATGTCGGTTTTTGCTTTACCGATTTCGATAACATTTATATGGGACCACCTCTGAAGTATACTCTAACAAACAAAAAAAATATATATAAAAATCAAAATCTATCCATAATTGGCGGAGATATCGAATAACATACATACAAAAAAACAGTCGAATTGAGAACCTCCTTTTCTTAAGTCGGTTGAAAATAACAAATAAGTATGTTCAATAATCACAGAGAATAATGTTAAATGTGCAGCAATTACAATTAATAAATATAAAACAGTAAAATTAATAAATGTAAGCTAAGCAGGATTTGTTACATACCTATCGATAATTTCAATATATTTCGTGCATTATAACAATAAGTACTTACACATCGTAATATAATCGATTAAATAAATATAATTATAAAGTTATAGTTCTACATATAAAGATAATAAATAATAATAAAATTATTAAGATCCTAGTAACACAGTAATGATCAGTTCTCACTACAGTCAGCTTGAGCGTACTTTTTACCGAATTCAAAAAAGGAGGACGTACTATGTTCGACTGTATGTTTTTTTTTATGTATGTTCACCGATTTCTCCCCCATTTGTGGACCGTTTCTCAAAAATATTTTTTTGTTTGGTAGTTTATTTATACTTCAGAGGTGGTCCCATATATAAAATTTTTTTGGGATCGATCAAGCCAAAACTAAAATATAAACGGTGAAGTCGGTTTTTTTAGGCTTTGCTTACGTTTGAATTTTTAACAATAGGTACTTAGTTAGGTATCTACTTTAATTATATATCTAGGAACAATGTTACGAATATTATTATGTCGTGTTTAGTTTGAAGTAAGCACTGACTTGCTAGCATATGAGGCATATATTACACTAGCTTTTGCCCGCGGCTTCGCTCGCGTTAAGAAGTACAACAAACATCATCCCCTATTTTATCCCCTTGGGGATAGAATTAATCAAAATCTTTTCTTAGCGGATGCCTACGTCATAACATCTACCTGCATGCCAAATTTCAGCCCGATCCGTCCAGTGGTTTGGGCTGTGCGTTGATAGATCACTATGTCAGTTAGTCAGTCAGTCACCTTTGAGTTATATATATTTAGATAGAAGATAGATATATATATTTAGATTTAGGTATAAAATGTCAGTGGATGTAGGTATTAAACGCAATCACACTCACAGTAAGCTCGATCATTCGTGTCGTGGGTGCCGGAAACATTTACATCACACACACAAACACAACCAGAACCAGAAACACAAATTTCCCTTGGGGAGAAAACTTGTGTTCCTGTCGGGAATCGAATCCGATAACCCTGCTTAGAAGGCTCACGTTCTACCAACTAAGCCAACGGGCAGTTTATTAATATAGCCTATCACATGAGATTGATTCCGTTTTAATTAAAACCGTGCTTTTTATTTTCCCATTAGTAAAATATTTTTAAACGACTTCAAAAATTGAGGTTCTAAATTCGACTGTATGCTTTTTTTGTATGTATGTTACGCGATAACTCCGCCAATGATGAATCAATTTTAATGATTTTTTTTAGTAGAGGTGGTCCCATTTAAATTGTATCGAAATCGATCAAGCCAAAACCAAAATATGAGCGGTGATTTCGGTTTTGTTAAGCTTTGCTTGCATTTCAATTATTAAATAAAAAATAGATATTTAAGTACATGTCATTGGATGTTGGTAATAACACTAATAACATACCACGCCTGTAACGGGATTATCGCCGTTTCAAGCATCGTTTTAGTTAAAACAGTGCCTTCTTATTTACCCGTAAGTATAATGCTTTTAAAATGTTTATTTCAATAAGCATATTATTAAACAAGCATTTAAGCATTATTTTAAATTATCCGAGCATAAAATTGAACGAAGACGTGAACTAACAAATAAACTTAAAAGTAGCTTCAATTACATCATCATATGATTTTCCAAGATGAAAACTCTTGTGAATTTATGTTTATTAAACATAATAACCTAATTGTTAAGATAAGATAAGATAATTCTTAATTGGCAAAAACAGTAGTGTTAGTATTCGCAAGTTCTGATTGCAGGTAATGTTATTACAGTTGACCCATATCGGGCGTCCAATGTCACAAAATATGATTATACAGACCATTTTTTTTTAATTATTCAGTAATATTTGGAATTTATGATAAGCTACAATAATTATAATTAGACAGTGAAATATAAAGAACAGTACAAAAATGTCTAAGATAATAAATTCATGCTGTTTCAAAATTTTTTAAGTAAATATTCTTCTATAATATAATAATATCTAATATCATATTCTGTTGGGTCTAGATTATCTTTTGGTATTTACCAAATCACATTTTTTTTAAGTGATAGATGTACCTAACTAGTAACTTGAAACACAAAGACTTTCGGATTTGCGCCATCCCCCGTCGCTTCAGTTAAGAGCAGACTGCACTTCGGTCCGAGAACGATTGTAGCGTACCTGTATCGTTTTTTTTAATGGAATAGGTATACGTCCTTTTTTACTGACTTCCCAAAAAAGGAGGAGGTACTCAAGTATATCGTATTTTTTTAATGTATGTTAGTTACCTCATAACTTCTTTCCACGTGATTTTGCTTTCCAATTGGTCCCATTTAAATTTATTCAAGATCTGATCAGTAGTTCTTGAAATATCGTCAATAATGCGTATTTTGTGGACTACATTGACGATGTTCTCATAACTTCTGTCGTT
Source organism: Lomographa bimaculata (assembly GCA_948107665.1). Lineage (NCBI taxonomy): Eukaryota > Metazoa > Arthropoda > Insecta > Lepidoptera > Geometridae > Lomographa > Lomographa bimaculata. Next base: position 11,889,267 of record OX403586.1, on the reverse strand, counting down.
GTGAGCCGATTTTGATGAATATTTTTTTATTTGAAAGCTGGAGCTTTTCATGTGGTCCCATTGAAATTTGATCACGATCTGAGTCCCTTTCTCTGTTGCAAACGGTTTTAATACTAAATTGACAAAACTTCTAAGAAATAAGGTTAATTTTAGCTTAATTCAAATAGAAACCGCGTGTAACAAAGATACGTAATAGAGGACTGATCAGTAGTTCTTGAAATATCGTCAATAATGCGTGTTTAGTACATCTAATCTGATCAAAGTTCCGTAGATAAAGCGGTGAAGTCGGTTTTTTAAGGTTCCGTACCCAAAGGGTAAAAACGGGACCCTATTACTACTAAGACTTCGCTGTCCGTCTGTCACCAGGCTGTATGTTGAAAATTTCAACTGTCTAGCTATCACTGTTCTTGAGATGTATTTCTATTGCCGCTATAACAACAAATACAAAAAATAAAATAAAATAAATATTTAAGGGGGGCTCCCATACAACAAACTTGATTTTTACCTTTTCTTGCTCGATACTAATAACGGTGACAGGTAGACGCTTTAACTATTCACAGAATATTTAGTTTATGTTCTGTTCAATTAATTTAAATTAAATAATAATGATAATGGTACGGAACCCTTCGTGCGCGAGTCCCACTCGCACTTGGCCGGTTTTTATTTAAGCTTTGCTTGCGTTTAATTATTCAAAATGGGTTTGGATGTAGGAAGATGCAATAGGCCTCACTGAGCGTCAGTAACAGCTGGGCGAAGCGAGGGGTTCATGCCGCTCAAGAAGTAGAGAAATAGGCTTTATCCTCGAAGTGAATATTCTACTTTTCTGTGAGACAATAAAGACCCAGGGCTACATCTAATAGACAAAACATTTATTTAGTTAAAAGTGAATATTGTCAAAATAAGGAACTGTTAAATTAACATAAAACACCGTTTTTTGTTCCACAATCTTTACAATCGTGTTTTTTTTATGTTCTGCCTATAGTGTAATTTATGCTATGGTGGCCAGTTTGATTTTTGAATAAACTCTTTTTTGCAATGCCTGTATTTATGCTCAGAATTTTCATACGAATTTTAGGGTTCCAAATCAAATCACATTATATCCCTTGAGATTTTTTTTTCATGTAACTTTATATCCTTTGGGATATAATGCCTTGCTTTACGTTGAGATTGCGTGATATGTAATTGTCGAGCAAGTTTTGAAATGGTGTTGTGAAATTTGTGATATAACTGATATTTTTAATATAACTAACTGGGATTTTAAATTTTGGCTTTCAAATTATGTGAATTTAGCCAAAGCCAAGTAATGCAGTCTAAGGTGGAGCACACTTGCTTAGTAAATACCTGACTTTTATTTCGAACACTCCCACATTGTACCTTTCGGGAAACACAGATGACGGCAAAGCGTCCATTCCATCCTATCCTACTAATATTATAAATCCGAAAGTTTGTGTGTAAGTGTGTAAGTGTGTCAGTATGTTTGTTCCCTCTTCACGCTTTAACGGCTGAACGGATTTGGATGAAATTTGGAATGTACATAGATTATACCTAGGATTAACACATAGGCTACTTTTTAACTTGATAACAGCGGGCGAAGCCGCGGGGCACGGCTAGTTGGCTATAAATGAAAGAAAACGCGAAAAGTTTCGTTTGAATGAACGGTATTTCAACCATAAATTGATGACGCGACGCCGCCGTCCGTCTGGACGTATCATGGAAAAAAAGGTGAAGCAGAAACTAGGTTGTGCAGTACCTGTGAACATTCACAGTAATGTTTTTTCGGTTGTATTGCCTGTAATTTATAGTAGGTACTAGAGGTATCTGGAATTGGTATACTGGTTCCGGATTCACGGATGATCTGTGAGTGTGAATGCGTTTATTATTATTTAACTGTGAACGTTTTAAAAGAATCCTGTCCTCACCCATGGATAATAAATCCGAAAAGTACAAGTTGACTCGCACACAGTAGGTTCGTACTATTTTCAACTCTTGTATGTAGTCATGTATTTCGTTCATCACGGGAATCATAATTTGTCCTTTATTTTCGTTATTTTTACTAAAATTGTAATAAAAAATTACTTATTAGATTTTCCGTTATATATGCTGTCAGACATAAGTTAATTTTAGTATTATCTATTATAATGATTAGGTGGACACCAAATCTCCAATTTCAAAATTAAATGCGGTTTAGTACCTATACTAAGCCGCACTTTTATTGTAGCTACCTAGCTACAATATCGATGATTGTTTATGCGGCGCTAATTTGAAATTCCTTTTGACTAATTTCGTTGCCTTAATGCTCAATTCGGTGTCCAGAAGGACAGCTGATGGACGTGCTGCGAACGACCACGGCCCGCGGCTAATATCACCGCTTTATCATAGTCCAGCCTCGCTGCGGCCGCAGTTGCACGGAATAAATGAGATAAAATGTATAGCGGGCCGCGGTTTAGCACGCCCGGCTTCGTGTACAGTGGATTACGTAAAATTACTATGCGGATTATGTACTTTCAAAATAATTGTCAAATCCATTAGATTTGTAATAGGTACTTATCTTTAGGGATCTGCCCAGTTTTTGCAACTGGAGATGCACGTGGAAAATTTTCACTGAAAGTTTGAACAGCTTTTATCTAATGACTTTACCATGACTGAACGTTTTCACAACATTTAAATTCGATTAGACTGATCTCTGATAGAGTTGAAGCAAAATGCTTAAATAGATCAACAACAACGTCATATGTACCTTGGTGAAACGTCCAGCGAACTGATATTGGATTGCTCTGACTAATTGGATCCAGGGATATTAAGGTCAATGGCACAGGGAAACAAAGAGGAAGTACTCCAGCAGTTCTAACACCAATACATTTTTCTCAAATGTTCGAGGATACAGCTAAAGCCAGTTGGGAATGCTCTATCTGCCTTGCCTTAACTGCTTTGCTTTGCCTGCTTTTTTTACTACACAGGACCTTTTTCCAACGTTCCCGACTCTCACAGTTAGGACGCCGATCTTCTCACATTTGGATTGACGGGCCAGTTGGCGCAGTGAACAAGTCCCTGCGCCGTGGGTCCTTGGTTCGATTCCCGGCACAATTTTCCTTCCCAAGAATCTGGTTCTGAGTGTGATTGCGTACCTATGTGATTATAAATGTTTCCGGCACTCTCGACACAAGTATTTGAATTTAGTGTGAGGCCGTGAGTGATTGCTTATGTTTGTTTCTTTCAAATTGAGCCTCTATATTCAAGTGCTGGTAGATGTTACTTTAATAAGACTTCGAATTTTGTCGTTTTTACAAAATCAGCATTTGTTTTTACTTACGATGTTATCTTTCGCAATCTCTAGATGTCGAAGACTAATTTGTACGGCACACCATATTTTAGACTATTTCTACAAAAAAGGCCGAAGGAAAACATGAATAAAAAAATCCCTCTACTGAAAGAAGGTAAATATAACGACAAAAGCTGGAAACCAATGGTACAATTAGAGAATACCTCGAAGCAGAATGTTGCACAACCAACGACTGTTTTGTAATGTTGTAACTTTAGGTATCGATCTAGTGGCGTCTAGTACTTTCGTAATGCGTCCCGGGGGGCGCGCGAGGATGCTGCGACTCCCCGGCTCCTGGGATACCTAATGCAATAGGTACTAGCGCTGGTTCTTACGATACAATGTTCAATTCTATTGTTACTTATTCGTTTCGCTTTTAGCGAAAGAACGCAGTGATAGCGAAGTATTTCATACTTTGTAATGTAACCTGTTCTTTGACAAAAGCGTACATTCACAGTTTCTATCTAAAGAAAAGATTATACAAATTGGTTTTGTGGTGGACCAACCAAGATATACAATCGCGAGACTCTAAGTGTCCTGCGTTCTGAATAATACCTAACAAATAAATAGCATTATTTGAAATGGAGTTAAGGTATGAGTTATGAAATAATAATCTCCCACTCAGCCCGCCTTTGATTTCATCCTCGTATATTACGCGAGTGAGCCCTGTTACGCTCGCTGGGGTCCAATAACACGTCAATTTCAGCTCGCCGGCCCTCATGCGGAGGAATTAAAATTTTACATCCAGTGAAAATGTTAATCCTTCCCGGTCCCAAGTAGGCAATAAAAACGAATTGCCGTATCTTGAATTGTTTACCCTGACACCGCTACCTGGAGCCTCGAGCCTCGAGCCTTGGCTCCCGAGCTCGACGTGTTGCCTGCTTATGTGCGATTAGGAAAAGCTTAAAATGTAGACTCGAACAAGATTTTCCGAGGCAAACAATTGCTTTGTGCTTAATTTCCTTTATGCAACAAACTAGTTATACGTAATTTAAATTATTTATTTATTCAATAAACAAAATAAATTATGCGCCAACATAATATTGATAAGGATTCAGATTAGGATTCAGCAAGCTACACCTATATTACATAAAAACGCTAAGATAATGGTGCTAATTCTGTTGAGCACCGAACTAACCTAAACTAAACTAAAAATAAACCGAACTAACCTAAACTAAACTAAAAATAAACTAATTTTAAGCACCGAACTAACCTAAACTAAACTAAAAATGAACTAATTTTAGTCAAAGAATACCTAAACGCTATTCTTTCAAGTATAAGATCACATTAAAAATAATCCAGATCCTTGTCATGCAGACTAATTTGAGTTAATTTTTTTTATTTTTAGTCTTAATTTGACGTAAAACATGTACATCAGAATAAGAATTTGGTCATTTTCACTAAATAGAGTAACTAAACTAACTTAGTCCTGTCAAACTTAATTTTAGTCTAATCTTGCATTTTCTGAATAGGTTTTGGACTAAAGCAGGACTAAAACTAATTTTAGGCTAGTTTAGTCTAATTCTGGACAACAGAATCGGCACCAATGCCTTTAAACTCAAAGCCCCTCACTAATTAGTTCAATGTCTTGTATCATTGAGAGGTGGTAGAGCATTTTGTGAGTTGCTCGCCTGGCTTGCTACCAAAGTAGATTACCACCATCAAGTTGAAAGTCTGCCGCCAAGCCAAATACGGTGTTCCGGCAGTTATCCTTGAGAGCTTGCGTATTCCAGGTCTAGTGTGTTTACCAGCTTCGATCACATCGTCACTTACCATCAGGTGAGATAGTGGTCAAACACTAGCCTGTCACAAATAAAAAAATAAAAAATCATGTGAGCCAGAAACATTCACATTACATACACAATCACACCCATATCCAGAAACACATATTTCCCTTGGGGAGAAAACTTGTGTTCCCACCGGGAATCGAACCGCTACCCCTGCTTAGAAGTAGGACGCGCACCTAACTAAGTCAACGGGCAGGTCAAAAATACGAGTATATATAAAAGAGCAGCAATAAATTCTATAGGGAAGTAATTTTTCATTTGTAATATTTTCCAAATACCAATCTTTAAGTTTTTATGAACAATATAACAAATATCTAAAAATATTAGTAACAAAACGAAATAGCATCCTCATGATATTGCGGAGAAACAAATAACAAAGCATTTAGATAGGTACCAAAGGGTGGGAGGTGTGAAGATCACAATAAAACGTATGAATGTTTTATTCGAGGTAAAAGCTTTGGACGGACGCATTTGTAAGCCGTTTGAAGAGGGTTAAGTCAATTCGGCTTTGGACGTCAACTTTTTTGCTGGACTCGTGTGCTTGGTGATTAGAAGATGATCCATGCTTACAATTTTGTTAGCGGAATTTTATTGATAAAATTAAGATAGCACATGTCACTTACAGAGCTAAGACCTCGCTTGTGCTTAGCGTGGTTGGATTTAATGATACTAATTGCTTAATATGTAACGGGTATAATTTAGACAGCCACCAAAAATTCTAAACGGTTACCAATATGGATAAATGGTCACCAAATTACGTTTCCTAAAATAACATTTCCTGTGACAGAACCGAATCGGATAACAGTAGGTTAAGGTTATTTTTTTTATTATAATTAATACAAAAAATTTTTTAAAATGAAAAAAAATATTTATTTCATAATATTTTAGGAAATGTTATTTGGTGACCATTTATCCAACGTAATTTGGTGACCATTTATCCATTTTGGTGACCGTTTAGAATTTTTTGGTAGTAAAATAGGTACTTTTTTGGGCGGTGTTTAAACACAAGCCATATGCAACTGACATCTGTGTGTACCTACACAAGTATTTGCACTATTTTAGCTGAAACTAGTCATCAATCCAGTATTTAGGTTAAGATGGTTTACAATTATTTTGAGCTGCTAAGAACTGATTAGGTTTTAGTCAAATTAAAAGATAAAACTAATTAATATTATTTAATATTTAGAAAATATAATATGCTGGATGAGGAGGATGAATTTAAATAAATAAAATCCAGAAACATGATTGATGAAAGTTTACTCGAAGTAATTATTTTTCATTGCGAAAAAAAATACTTTTTCATCCTCTGATTCTATAAATTATAAAGAAAATATGTTTACTACATTCTTTAGATTATTGAAATTACTATTTAGGAAATTGTTTAGGTAGATACTATTTTCGTTAAATTTATCACGCAATACGAGTTTTTATGATTTATCGCTTTACCTATTTACCATAATAAGACGTGGCTATGATCGATACGTACATCTCTTTGAAATAGAAATCGAGTATATACTTACCTTATTCAAGGAATCTCTGCTGGAATATTACAGCAACTGCATTTATAGTCACAATTATTGCAGTCATGTAAATATACACCTCAATTTTTCGGAGTTTTCGGATCGCCACTGAAATGGCCGAACCGTTATGAATAAAAAGGCTATTTGCTTTTTCCGATTTCCAGGCTATATCCATTAGAAAAATCTGCTAAATTAATCTGTAAGCTGTACGGCACTTATTACAGCAGCCCCCGTTATGTGTAACGATAAGAAGTTGATGGTCCTAGGGGGCGAAATCGGGGTGCGGGTACAGGGTTGCCGCATCCCTTGTAGAACCAAGTTTTAACTGAACTCAGTTGTTTTAATATGTAATAGGTATTTATAGCTATTTAAAACATACAATATCCAATTGGGCTAATTGGTAGAAGATTCACATTTTAGAGGAAACAAACCGGTAATGCGCTCGAAGCGTTTTGCTTCCACATTCATTATGCGTACTGCGGAGGAGTGGAACTCCTTCCTCGAGTCTGTGTATCTCGATAAGTACAATTAGGGAGTCTTCCAGACACGAGTGACAGGTATCTTCTAGCGCAAACAAACGTCATCATCATCGTAGACCACATCTTCACTTTCCATCAGGTAGATGTGGTTTGCCTATTGCGAATAAAAATACAAAAAAAAAACTAGAAACTGTCGGAAACCACGAACGTGTTATGCAGATAAATCATTTCAATAAAATACATATTGAATATCACATGTTGGGGTTTGCGAAAAATACCATAATACACCAAATTTTAATGACAAATCTTGAGTGAAACATCGTCATATTTTCTACAATTGTATCCGCTGATCCAACTCGTCTGTCACAACTTCAAAAGATAGGTAAAATAAAGATAAACCAATCATTCTAAAAATGTAAGTTCCATAATCTAGATTCCCAGAACAAAGCCACTCACCCGCTGTAGCCCTGGGTGTTGCCTCCATAAACTTGTAGAGGCCCCGCCGAGAGTCGACGGCAAATTTCCCCTGGGTGGTACGTGGCACCCCTGCCCCCCTCGCGCCTCTGGGAAATACGCTAAAGGCATATCATAACAGTTTTATGTTGATGTTGACCTCTCTCAGATACGGCGGTGTTTAATCGATGCAATTTGTTTAGTGGTGCATGGATGCTGTTTTTTGTAAGAGACTGAGGATTTGGAGATATCTGTTTCAAATGTTTATTTTTGTTCTTTCACTGAATGAAATATAAAAAAATATATATCACGTTTATTGTCTGGCATAATGTGGTGTTTATAATAAATTAACCCATAGTCTCCTGAACTAGTGTTTATAACTAACTCTGTATTTCAGGTTGCAATAGCTTCTCCCACTATTCATATGGACTATGTCATACGTAATGTTAATACAATTATTGAACTTAATTATTTTTTTGAATTTTTTGTGCGTATATTTGTGTGTGTGTATATGTTTATTGAAGTCCAATCTACGGGCCAATTGCCTATATTTCATAAAACTAAACTAAAACTATGTACAGCAAAGAACTAAGTTACCTACAAGACATCGAGCTTATAGGTAACTTATGTTTATTTGTATGTAATGGGAGAGGGACAATGTAGGATCTATTGACTTTGACTTTGCAAAATGAACTTATTCTGAGTGAATTTTTCACGGAGAGGTGTTCAGAATGTTTGAAATCCTTGAACAACCGACAAGATTAGAAGGACAGACGTATACCCAAAATTAATAATACACGTTATAAGTAGAGACTATGTAGAGATGTTAATGCCTTCGTATAATTTTAACTTATATATATCTTTATTATAAAAACAGCGTGGTGTTGTGAGTGATGATACATTTTCTGTATTCCCTATCGAGTGTCATAAATCACTCATGAGTTTTCAGACGAAACATTCATAATATAAAGCATATACCTACCTACTCAATAGTATAGATGTGATTCTAGAGCTTGAGGATTCCGCAGCTTTTTGTTAATGTGATGAAGGTCTTACATCTTTTCTCAGAAACAATCACAATATCAATAGACTTATCAATCAGTATTATAGTATACGTGAAGAAAGTTTAAAACCTTGCATTAAACATAACAAAAATACTTTCACACTCACAACCCCACTTCATAGCCACGTGTGTTATATATTTTGTTTTTTGAAATGGTATTTCAGAGCTCTTTAATTTGATACCCATTACGATGGAATTAGTCTATTTTTTTTTGTTACTACTTTAAGGAGTAGGTCTACGGGCGCCACTTTGTTTTTTTTATAAAATAATCTTGTCTGATGATACTTGTAGAAGTGAGATAAATTCAACTATATTATTATTCGTCACATTCCGTTTATTAGTTTGGACTATGTGAGGAACAAACGAATATAAAAAGATACATATACATACGGTGCTAAAATCATAACCCGCCATTTTGTTTCACTGTTTTCGGGTAGAATAGCCACCTAGGTCGTACGTCGTGTCGCTATTTCCTTGGAGGGTATTTCATCTGAAACTATTTGCAATTGTTTCCTTTATTCTTCATCATTGGCTATTTTTTATTACGGCTCATTCACACATACATTTGTCATCGTCATAATTTTATGATAATACATAATATAATTGTTGACTGAGCCAAGCGTGGTCTCTAACTTAACTAGAGTGTTCAGAACCTTGTCAGTCCGGTCGTCTGTCTGAGGCTAATATCTTCAGAACCAATCAAGTTTAAGAACCAAACACAAGTTGTATAGTATGAAATTTCTTCGCTTAGTAGATGAATCTCGTATGGTTTTTGTTTGCATTATTGGTTAAAATAGATGGGTTCTAAAATTATCTTGCATTTTTTCGAAAATGAAGCTGATCAATAATTGTTTTCAAAGAGAGTTATTCAATACAAATCATCATAAATTATACTGTTTGTATCATTCAAGGCAAATTTGAGACAGTGCGTCATTTTACTCAAGAGAACTAGTCTTTACAAGATAATAATACATAAAGAAACGGAAGGGCCTGATTTCTAAAAGATTTCGGGTAGACTACGTATAGTATCGACATATCGAAATTCTAGCCGTGACCCACGGTTTCGCCCTCGTTTAGCTAGCTAAAAAGTAACATATAAATGAAATTTATAATGTACCTATATATACCTGTATAGGTGCATTCCAAATTTCATCCACATCAGTTCGGCCGTTACAGCGTGAAGAGAAAACAAACTTACTCATACACTTACGTACGGGCTTATATTAGTGTGATAAACCGATTAAACCGAGTGTTAAATGCTTTTGAACAGACATCTTCAATATTGGTGAGAGTTACGGCGGATAAACTTCAAAAAAGTCCAGTGCATGTTGAATATATGCAATACTAGCTTGAAAGCTTTTGTAAAATTAGCCGCCCCCAAATATTTTAAGGATCAGGAGCTGCCTGCCAAACGATGGTGCCGTATTTTTTTTAAATAATCTTTGAAAGTCAGCTGATGTTATCTATCGAGTTCATAACTAGAGATTTATTTATTTATTAAAGAAAGCATGCCGAGATAGGTAATACAGACCTGAAGGTTCCTCAAGCTTAAGCTATTTTTGACGAATGTAACATATTGAGAACAAAAAAAACGATTTTGATTAAAAAGCATGCCTTGTGTAAACAAGTGGCATAATCAAAATGTTCACCAAGTTTTTACAGATGTTCACCTGAAATCCGCTAACTCCCGCTATTGGCTGGACTGATTTGTGACGTCGGTTTACACATTTTTGCTGTCAATGATTGGTCATCTTTCTTTTACAGCAATAACGATTGGATCATGAACGTATCAGAAAGAACGTCAAAATAGCCGCGTTTAAAATTGCTCGAACCTGCTCGCATTATTAAAAAATATTTTAAGAGAAATTTTATTTTTAAGAAAACAATGAATTGAAATTATAAAATAACTGCATACTTATTTTATTTTTATGTTTAGCTGCATACAACCTGCAAAAAAATTTTATTCTTAATTGAATTTAAACATAAAACAAAAGGAAATATAGTTCCAGGAAAATGTTCAATTTGTCTTACTTACCTTGGTTACATTTATTACCCATATTGGCCACAGATTGTTCAAAACACATGATCTTTGTGGGACCTATAGCAGTAAAAAGTAAAAAAAAAATTTGAGTACCTACAATAAACTTATAGATCACCGTTCTATTTGCCATCACGTCTGCACAGACCATAGGATTAACACTAGCAATTTTCCACCCGCAACAGTGCTTAAAAATATCACAGCGGCGTCCTTGCTCCGAGAAGGGTAGTGGAGGCGAGTCCCAGAGGAACCGTCCTCGCCCGCCGCCCACGCGGCTCCCGGGGGAGCTGGCCCGGCTGCCGCGTGCCGCCTGCTCCCTGGAGACCAGAACACCCCCCGCACCGCACTCCCTCCACTCGCCCGCACCCCGCGAGCTCCTCAACTCCCGTCTCCAAGGAAAATAGCTACTGAGGCGCTGAGACGTTCGACTTTTAATTGATAGGTAGATGGGGAGACAGAAAATAGCAATTCGAACTGTTTTGAGGGTTGAAGTCACGTTTCGTTTGCTTCTACTTGACATTTTGGTGATTAATTTAGTTGGATAACTGGTAAGTTTATATTTATTTACGAATTTGATAATATTTTTGTCGCGCCGCATTTGTAGACACCCATATAAAACTGTGTAGTGACGATCAATAACATCAATCATTTTGAAGCCATGATGGCGTAGTCGTAATGAAAACGGCTCCCGACCGGGTCGCAGAATCTGATCCTATGATGCGCTTTAAGATCCGATAAAGATAAAATTCATGACAATAGTGGCAGAACATTTTCCCATATATATATATACATATAGTACTGAAATACTATATCCTTACTGTACTGAAATACTATACCTTAAAAATCCGTCTTCAATAATTTACTAATGTTACTTAAGATCGCTATCCTTAAGCTCCAGTCATTCTATGCCTAACGTGTCTACCACCTTGGACCACATCATCATTTACCGTAATGTAAGATAGTGGTCAAACTAGAGCCTAGAGATAATAAGGTAAAGTATTTACTAATTTACAAAATACTTCGTGTACTGATGCTGTGGATTTGGCTCAGCAGCTTGCTATAACGTGAGTCAAACGGCACAGGATAGCGTTTTGTCGCCATCCATATTGTATTAGCGCAAGTACATTAGTTAACGATGTGCCGTCCTGAAGGCCCGACTCGGACCCGTGCGCCTCTGAGACCGCCTTCTCTATTCCCTGCCGGCACCATGCCACCGTACACCGATCCTGACAGTATCAAAACTTGGATAAATTATAGATAATATTGGTAAATGTCTGATAAGCCTTTATAATTCAGTTTATACTTCTGTTATAAGTCAGCATTGATAGTGTTTATTTCGGAGAAGCTATAAGGAGGTCACAGACGTCGAAAATGCTATGCATATTTTCATCTTACAGTATCTTATTATTCAATATATTATCTTATCTTAAGCGTGTCTGATACCTTAAGATGTTATAATATTTTATATGCAGATATTTTAACACGATATATTATAGCATACATATTCGTCTTCGTGACTCCCTGAAACGAAATACTTGTTGTTTACGAGTAGATACCTATATTTATTAATATATTATTATTATTTCTTTTTTTTATATACAGGGTAATTTGTAAAATACCAGAAACCTCTTAGGACATCATTCCAACCATTGTGACCAACGGTGGTATGGCTATTGCAAATTCTGTTTTATGATGTTACAAATATTTTTTTATATTATACACTATTTATCTTCTCTGGTAACTCTAAGGTGTCAAGTGTCAACTGGTAGGTAAAAGGCGAGGCGATGTCTTTCTTTGCGGGATAGTGTAGTTTAAACAAACTACTAACTATAGATTGTTTAGATACATCATCCAAATTTTGACGGAAAATATGGCATTCAGAAGAAAGTTGTAGAACTAAATGAGCTTAGGGTTAAAATAGGAATCAGGGTCTGAGAGCTTTCTGGTATTTTACAAATTACACTGTATATGTTTAAAACAACTGAGATAACATAATAGAGAAAAACATTCACCGTGTGAAGTGTGCTCTGATGGTGCCCTGTCCATAATTTGGTCTCAAAGACGGAGATCTGAAATTCTGTCAACAAACAAGGGCTTCTTGCGAGTTCACTTGGGGCAGTACTAACCACTTCTTTGGCGAATATAGCTGCCTGTTTCTGTCATTTATTTATATTAACAACGGCAACAATAGCTCTCTTACTTCCACAGTATTTCTATCAATAATTGAAAATATTCTAAATTACAAAAATTGTGACGATAATTATAAGTAACACTGCTTTGTCAGGACGTGTTCAGGTAAACACACAGGCGCTAACTTCGGAACTCCATTCTGATTACATTTGTAGCCTTGTCATTCACCGCCCTGCTGCAAATTCTCTGCAGCAGGGCGTCGCTATCTTATCTGAGTACAAGGTTAAGAATAGGGCCTGCCCAACGATAGATATAGATAGATAGATATATTCTTTATTGAACACCTTAAAATAACAAAGAACACAAATAGGAATCACAGTAAAAAATATACAAGTGTAACAATAGGCGGTCTTATCGCTGAGAGCGATCTCTTCCAGACAACCTTTGGATAGAGAGGAATAACGCAATATAATAAACGATAACGCAAGGTACGTGCACTAATATAGGTAGTAAACTATACCTAGGTATAATTTTAAGGAATTGAATTGAAATACATAAAAACTGCCCACATTAAAAGCTCAAGCACTGCTGTCCACCGCGGTCAGTACTAACGCCTCCGAACACATTAAAATTACAGTTTCCAAGGATATACAGAAACTACAATGACTTGCCCGAGATGGGGTTAGCGTTATTATTCCTCTGCGCGTCCGCCCGCGTGGTCCTTAATCAAAGTTATTACCTACCAGCGTTTAGTGCTGCCTCAGGAATACAGCTCGTTTCCAACGCGATATTGGTAACGATGAAACACCCACCGAGGTGAAATTCTACTCTAGATTGGATAACATAAAATAGAAGGGTGCCTTTCAGTTATGTAGTTATTATGGTAATTTGAGAAGATCCGTTTGGAGAAGATGTCCTCATCTTGAATCTTGAAAATGTGGACCGCGGATACCCTTGTATCACCTTTTCACCTAATGAGGAATGTGCCATCATCGGTTTTGAACAAAGACGATGGAGTCGTCATATTTTCAGAATTAGCCCCACACTAAGTTCAAATACTTGTATCGTGGGTGCCGGAAACATTCACATCACACACAAATTACACCCAGAACCAGAAGCACAAATATTCCTTGGGAAGGAATTTGTGCTCCTGTCGGGAATCGAACCCAGAACCCACGGCGCAGAGGGCGCCGTGTGTCTCATTCGGGTAATAGCTTCACATATTCTCTCTATGTCTGCAGAAAAGATGGCCATATACAGAGTACAGACTTACTGGGTATACCATTTACAAAGGCTGTAAGTAGTAAGTAGAACATGACCCGTAGTGTTATGTAGTGAGTCGCAGTTCGTGTGACATCGTTAATTAGCCGCTGAGGGTGCGGGTGGCGTGATTGCGCGCCGTCCGTGCCACTGCCGCACCCCGCGTGTGATGCTGATTGTACAATTAAACCGCGAGTACGATTACTACCTACTTGGCGAGCAAACTCAAATATTGTGAATGATTTATTGGATAACATTAAATAAAACGAATGTTAAAATTAAAAGCCGACTAGTAGCGACTTGTACTAAACCCCTCGGTTAAATTTATTTACTGGAAAAATATACTTCCGCATTATATTTTATAACATGTTTTATTTTTAAATAGCGGTATTACAGGTGACTTAACAATAACATATTAATAAACAGAGTTCATTGTATTAAAGATCTTGGGGTAACATTTGATCGCGGCCTGACATTCCACACTCATATTTCTGATCGCGCTAAAGAGGCTTACAGACGCCTTGGCTTTGTTTTGCGAAACGCTAGAGAATTTGAAAATCTGCAAGTGATTAGATCCCTTTATAATTCACTGGTCAGAAGCAAGCTTGAATCGGGTGCATGTATCTGGAATCCCTATCAGATCACATACACGAGAATGCTTGAAAAAGTCCAAAAAATATTCTTAAGGTCCCTGTATAGAAAACTCTACGGATATTATCCCTACATGTACCCGACGAAGTTTTTGCTTGGCTAACTTGGCTACAATTCGCTAGAAGTGAGAAGATTACTGGACCAGCTCACTATCTCCTGCAAGGTGCTTAGAGGGTCAGTCGACTCGCTTTTCCTGCACGGTTTGTTGTGTAGATTGTTTGTGCCAGATGAACCAAGGATTCCAGCAAATAGACGTGGTCGGCTGCATAACTTGATAATAAACTTTTGAGAGGTGGTAGAGCATTTTGTGAGTTGCTCGCCTGGCTTGCTACCAAAGTAGCTTACCACCATCAAGTTGAAAGTCTGCCGCCAAGCCAAATACGGTGTTCCGGCAGTTATCCTTGAGAGCCTGCGTATTCCAGGTCTAGTGTGTTTACCAGCTTCGATCACATCATCACTTACCATCAGGTGAGATAGTGGTCAAACACTAGCCTGTCACAAATAAAAAAAAAAAAAAAAATAATAACTTGTTCCACGTTGTTTGTAGTCGTACTGTGGCAAGATCGATGTCACCACTTATTGGCGCCCGACACCATTTCAACGCACTCCTCGCCGCAAACCCTGTTTGAGATATCATGTTTGACAATTGGAGAATTCTTTTAATCTATTTTTTGACATATTGTGAAAATTTAATAGATCAATGGGATAGGTGCAAAAACCGTGAAAGTTCTATTGACATTAATTTTAATTATAGTATATTGTGACATTGGGCTTTGACAAAAAATCAAAGGGAAAAGCTTGCAAAATGTCATCGAGCCATGGAAAGGAGCATACTGGGGCTAAAGTTTAAGGATAGAGTCAGGAATGTGAATATCAGACGCAAAACGAAACTCACAGACATCCTTACACATATTGACCAATTAAAATGGAGATGGACAGGGCATATGCTCCGTTGTAAGCATGAAAAATTGAGCAAGCATGTAACAGTCTGGTATCCAAGGAACGGGTCAAGATGCCGAGGTCGCAAAGTGAGAAGATGGGAAGATGATCTGAAATTGACTCTAGGTTTTGGCTAAGAATTGCAACCGGTAGGAAACAGTGGAAGACGTTGGAGGAGGCCTATGCCGTAAGGCACACCGAAATTCGGGACTTATTGTGATTAATGGACTAGTGATTATTTAGTAGAACGAAAAATTTAAAAAAAATCGGAATAAAAGGCTTATTATTATTATTATTATATTGTGACATTTATTATTTAATTTAGGTTATGGTTTTGACAGTGTATAATTTATTATTATTTCTGAGTTTCTTTAATAAAATCCGGATGACCGAGTTTTGCTCGGATTTTTGTTTTTGGTAGAATGTGTTTCAATTTGTAGCCTCAGAAAGCTCCATCTAGTGTCGAGTAGAAACAGTTTTTTACATCGGTCATGGCGTAATAGATGGCGCTGATAGTTTCTTAAACCCGGTTTTTCAAATGCAGTTTGGGAACCGAGCATTTCTCGGACCTGGAATGTTAATAAATCGTTTCCTAGGGCCGAAAAACCCCTGATCTGTAACTTTCATGAAAATCGTTGAAGCCGATTCCGAGATCCTGATTGCACACTCACACACATATATATATGTATATATATATGTATATACAAGAATTGCTCGTTTAAAGATATTAGATTAGATTAATCTAATTATGATCTATGTGACATAAATGTAAGTGTAGTAATTCGTTTTTGTCTCCATAAACAAATCTAATTTAATTTTTAATAATTTCATGCGTAAAATAAAACATTCATTCTCCCAAAACACATAAAAGAGGTAGAAAATACTTACATAACACACAATCACAGCCAGACATTGAAATTGTTGGGTTATATGTAAAATCCGCTATTGCAATTCTTTATTGAAAGTAATATTTAAAATAGGTACCTATACCTAAAGTGCTTTCTACAAACTGTATTTATGTTGCAATTTATAGAAACAGATACCTACCTATATAATTACATATTTAGATTGACCAATACCATTTAGGTCTAGCAATCCCTATGAGAGTCAGCCCGACCTATGCCCATGAGATTTCCTCTATCGATCCATCAAAAGCAGGCCGGAGGCTAAATCCCAGCATTGTGATGGAATCTACCGTCCCTGAGGACTATAATAAATATAATATGGACATCAGCGACTGCTACAGATATAGGTGAGACTTACCTACATAGGTATATATAAATAAAACAGATACCTACTAGATAAGGAGGTCGATATAGACCAGGGTACGTACGTACTTACTCGTCATTTTGACACCACATTCGTTTTATTCTTGTATATGTTTTTTTTGTATATGATGCGGGATTATTTTGTTGCACGCTGTATTTCGTATTGAAATGAAATATTTTCAGTAAATTTATAGAGCGAGATTTACATCTTATATCTCGGAGTGACGAGCGCAGTGCATTGCCGCGCAACATTTGGAACCGTTAACGCATGCAAGGCAAGCGTGTCTCATACCATCAGCCAAATTGCTCGTTTAATTTCGTAGTTGCATTAAAAAAGTCCAGATAAGTTTATATTAATTCTAGAGTTGAACTATTATATCAATGTTGGTAAGTGATAATATTTTCGAGGATTCTAAACACGCAAAGCATACAACTCAAAGATAGCTGCTAGAATAACCATAGCTTTGTGACAGATTTTTCTACTTGAGAGTGGTGAACTACCACATCATTTCAGTAGGTACAAGATAGCTAAAACTGGCGCGCAAAAAATGACCTACCACCATGGAATTTATAACGTCATCTTCACCGGAATTTCAAGAACTCGAAACCATGACCTCCCGATCAGACGTCATGCTTATTACGACGCAGATATGAAAACTTGTGACACCACGTATGCCTACTTATCTGGACGCAATTAAATTCCAGCTTTTCCATAGCTGTTCAGCTATGGAAACGTTTAGCATCGTATGCTTTGTTATACTTTTATGTAATCTAATTAAAAATAAAATCCTCGTTGACTCGTAGCTATACTCTAAGCTTCACCAGTTACTATTTGAAAGTGGCAGGCACATTCTTGAGCTCGGTGACTCCTCGGAGAGTCGTCCTCCCATCATAACTCCACGGCAATGTGCCGCGCGGGACGCATTCGCACCACAGCGCGCGGCGCCAATAACCACAGCGAGCAATTCAATTTTTATACTGACCATATCGCTATCGTAAAATATCTAGAACTGCAGATAGGTTTCCATAATGGCGATTTTAAAATGTTGCCCAAGTGAGGTTCCGCTGGAAGTCTGCGGTATCTCGCGTTATTTATTTTAGGCACACCTTTTCAAGTACCGAATATTACCGCATTATTATTAATTACAGAATGCCAGCAACTTGAAAAACGATAAATACGCAAGCGAATGCAAATGAATGTAATCTTCAAAAAAATATCAAGAAATTAGGTACAGTTTAAATTAATTATACTCGCTAGCTGCTGCTGTGCCCTGTGCCGTCGACTGCATACCTAATAATCAAAATGGGATAAATGGCATTTTTAAAATTTTATTAAGTGCTTAAAAACAAGAATTTAACAATGTAAATTATAAATTTTCATAGATAATTATAAAATACTACATACAAAAACAATACACAAATATACAGAAAAATAAATTGTTTCTATTTATTTAATGAGATCTGCTATCTATCGGCATTCCTTCTCTGAATTTCAATGCTAATTCATTGAGCTAAATAAGTACCAGCATTTTGATCACGCGTCGCCTCAACCAGGCGCTTTGATAATTTTTGCCGAGGTTTCCATATTTTCGCCGTTTGCGGTACTCTGCCGAAGTTGCCGCGGCGCCAACCCCTTTCTGTGTTTCAGGAAGATGTGTCGGAGCTAAAGTGTCGACACAAGTTGCATTCCACACTGAGAGCTGCCCATCTTTCATGGAATTAAAGTCATGCCGTCGGGTCTTTTACCATCGTCACGCATCAGACCGTTCGGTTCGAGAATGGCTGGAACATTGGCACTAGTACAAGCCCGGCGGATGATATCGTTGAGGGACGTGGCGGGAAATTCGGCCAGTACTTTTCCGGCATGAGAAGCCGTGGTGACCAAGCTGGTCAACAGCAGTATCACACTGACAGCTATGGGTAACATAGCCTTGCACCCAAAGATCTTTATTGTATTTTTCGCAAGTTTATTAATGAAATAAAATTGAACACATGTACGTAAAGCTATTAATGAAATGTTGTAATAAACAAGTCAGTGATTTCTGGCCCCGCTGGGTGCGCACCTACCAGCAGCTACATTATATGTCCACGATACACGGTACATTATCCTAATTAGATTTGACTTGCTTTCATTACAGTCACGTGCAGCATTTTTATAGAGGTACTAAGCACTTTACTTTTGCTAATTGAGCATTTAATAATATGTCAAATTAATAACATTAAGTAGTACTTGTAAATATTTTTATTTCTTCCTGTTGAATGATTGTGTCGTGGGTGCCGGAAACATTCACATTACGCACACAATCAAATCACACCCAGAAACAGAAACACAAATTTCCCTTGGGGAAAAAATGAGTGTTCCCGCCGGGAATGGAACCCGATACCCTTAGAAGGCGTACTCGCACCTTACTAAGCCAACGGCCAAAGTATAAATCACGAATATTTACTCTATTCTCTGCAATGTAAGTGTGAATTTACTGTTTGCGGTCGCATTGAAGTGTTTACTCTTAGGTCCAAATTCACCAAATACCGGGTTTAACCGTCGTTTAACCGGGAGATGGAGCAATACTGAACCGCTGTGAAAAACAAACTCAATCAAGACTTGATGAATTCGAACCTTTAGCTCTATGTTAATTCTATGTTGTATATCTAAAACATCAATGTGTAAATGCTCCATATCTGAAAGATAACCAAGCATATCCCGAGAAATAGCTAATATTACTAACCTATATATATTGATTTTCATAGTACCATTTTTATGCTAGATAAGCAAGCATTTGACCACTATCTCACCTGATGGAAAGAGACGATGCGGCTTAAGATGTAATATGGTAGCTTAGAAGATATCTATACACTCTACAATTGAAGATACCCTGATTAAACCTAAAAATATACCTAATAATAGCCTCAGAGTAACCTGATTACCCAGTTGTTTCCCCTGGAGCGGATGGGGAAACGCTAGTTGGGAGTTTTAACTCTCCTGGGTAGGGGTGAACTAAAATATTTCTTGCGGACCACAAGGGTGGAAAGATGAAATTCCTCCAACAAACGTTGTGGTCATGCCGCGAGTTCATGCGAGTTCGTTTGGGGCGGTGACACTGGTTCGCGACGTTATAAGTTTGACCACTAGCGTGTGTGTATGTATGTCTGTGTAACCGTAGCTCTTAAACGGGTGAACAGATTTCGATGCGGTTTTTTTTATTTGAAAGGTGACTTGATCGATACTGTCCTTATCTATGTTTGATGAAAATCATTGCATTAATAGATAGAGCTATCTGGAAAACAGACGCTCGGTAGGTCGGCGGTATTTTCAAAATTTTCATTTTGCGTCTTACACAGTTTCTGACTATTTATATCTTAACCATATATTTAGTTAATGTTTCAATTCATCTTAAGTTTGATTGACATTGCTTTTCGCATGCAAAGTATATGCACGATAGTAACACACATCCGCATATAAAAACTGTTACCAACCCTCTTATATACAGACCCAAAGGCCTGTGTATAAAATCAGAGTTAGTTAAAAATCAAGCTCGAAAATGTTATTCGATTCATACATAAATACTCGTATTATTTATTTATTTGAGTATTTTCATGATGGTCATTATCACCGGCCGAACCATTTCCCAAATAGAGGCACACAATAAGATTATCATAATTGCGTAGCAAAACTGGGGTCTCCTCCGTTTACCTTTTATTTTGTGGGGCTAGTAGCCTCATAAAGTATAAGAAAAATCCTTTCGAATGTCGGAGGGTGAAGATTTTAGGGACGAAGGTCTATTTGAACTTTATATAAGTTCAGATTTAAGACAACATAGATTTCAAGATAGTTTCGTCCTGCGGCGTGCTCTACCAGTATCAAATATTGATCACACTAATCATATTATAAAAGTTTGTATGTGTGAGTATGTTTGAAACGAAGTATCTCAGTATTATACCTCCAGTTCGCTTTAAGTCGGATAGGGGCAAAGATTTTAGGGATGGAGGTGATCTATGTAAACTTTATAAGTTCAGATTCAGGACTACGTAGTTGATTACAAGATAGTTTTCCGCGGCTCGCTCTACCTATAGATTATCTATGCTCTACCAGTATCAAATATTGATCACACTAATCATATTATAATAGTTAAACGAAGTATCTCAGTATTATACCTCCAGTTTGCTTGAAGCGTTTTGCTGCTACGTTTATTATCCGTACAGTTTGCTGTTTGAGTGCAAGAACTCACTGCCTGCGTCTTTGTTCTCCGAACGATACAATCTGGGTGTCTTCAAGCCTAGAGTAAATCGGTATCTACTATGCAAGCATGTTACGTCTTCGGCCGCATCTTCACTTTCCATCAGGTGAAATAGTGGTTAAGTTCTATCTAGCATAAAAAAGTAACTTCTAGGAGGAATTATATGAAAGTACCTACAGATAGAAATAATAATTTATTACTAAAACATTCTCATTATCTAGAAATCATCATTTTACCATTGCGTCTTGTTCACAGCCGAGGAAGAAGAAAATGAAGATCATGGGTCAACTGGAGAAACAGATGATAATGGAAACGAACCAGACGGTGAAGTCGAAGAGGGTGATGATGCAGTGCAAGATGATGACGAAGAATCTGATGGGAATGACAAAAATGATGGCGACGAAGCAAATGAAGATCACAATTTCGATGGTGAGCTTTTTAGATTCCAGAATTAGTCAATAGAGGTGCGCTCGCATTTTTCATGTTTCACGGAAACGCAGTTTTCCGGGTTGGAGATCTTTATTTTTTACCGACTTCCCAAAAAAGAAGGAGGTACTCAAGTCAAGCGTACTTTTCTTTTTTTTTATGTGTTTTATTATTACTTCTCTCCACGTGAGCCGATTTCGAATTTTTTTTTTAGTTTGAAAGATGTTGCTTTCTAATTGGTCCCATTTAAATTTGATCAAGATCTGATCAGTAGTTCTTGAAATATCGTCAATAATGTCTATTTTGTGACGAATAACGCGTACTTTTACGATGTTCTGGTTTACCCGACTTCAAAAGTTACCTCACAACTTCTTTCGTTGTGAGCCGATTTTGATGATTCTTTTTTGAAAGCTGGTGGATCAAGGTTCCTATGATAAAGCGGTGAAGTCGGTTTTTTTAAGCTTTGCTTGCGTTTAATTATTAACCTTCAACGCAAACAGGTTGGACCAGCTTCTGCTTGCGTCTTCTACCTCTATTCTTATCAGGATTAGAAGGCTGATGTAGGCACGAATAATTGCTACATAATATGATCGCTAACTCTGAAATTTAAGTCCTTTGCGGGAAAGTGTAGATTATACAACTATTAATTACAGATTGTATTATATCATCATAATTATAACGACAAATATAGCATTCAAAAGAAAGTCGAAGATCTAAATAAGCTAAGGGTTAGAAAAAGAATCAGGGACTGAGAGTTTTAAAGTATTGATTTTGACTTATTTTGAAAGAAGACTGTTTGGTTTTGCAAATAAATAAAAATAATAAAATAAAATTAAATTTTACAAACTAACCTGTATGTATGTCACTAGCTGTGTACCGCGCCTTTGCCCGCGTTAATTAAGTTATAAAGTAACCTATGTAATAATCCTGAGTATAAGCTGTGTACATTGGAAATTTCAGCCAAATCAGTTTAGTTCAGTCGCATCAGTACGTTGTAACCAGCCTAAACATAAAACATACATACATCTACACACTAACACATTTACACACAAACTTTCAGATTTATTTTTAATAATTTTTTTTTTAACTGCAATGACTTATAAAATTACCGTTCACTTTACTACTCAGATACAATTTAAATCACTTTAACTCCATAAATAAAACTTTCGACATGAACTTTTATCCCCTATTGCACCACCTTAATGCATCCCTGGCAAAAAAATATTTATAACAAAATTTTTTATATTAAATTTACTACTCAAATACAAGTGTTCATAGCTATAATTTAAAAAACAAACAACTTTCATACGAACGTTTTCACACCATTTAACCCTCTACGGGGTAGAATTTCCAAAAACTCTTAGTACACCCCTACGTACAAAGACAAATGTACCCTCCAAACTTCAAGTCTCTACGACCAGCGGTTTAGGCTGTGCGTTGTTTCTATGTCAGTCAGTCAGTATGTCAGGACAAAGATTCTTATAGTATTCGATTATGGAGAAACTCCTTAACTCATTCGGCTGATAGTAAGCGTCACATTTCCCTTTAGTTGCTTCTACATGTACAGTGTCACCCAGAAACCTAGAATTTAAAATTACAAAGTTCAGAGCGTTACTTTGTGCACTGGCAATACTGCACTGCGCTATTTCTCTTGAGGTTAGGTGACATAATATGTCTCACACACATATTTATATGTATAAAAATATAATGTTGTCTATGGTCTGCAGTATCACCTCTTTTTATGTGCCTAAACATTTGTTGGTATTTTAGCACTTATTGCCATTTTCACAAAACAATAACACCACGACACAGAATTTTATTTGCGTTTCTGAGTTTACTACCAGAAATAATTAAAAAAAAAACTAGATAGATTGATATATCCATGCACGCTTAGAATAATTTGTGAGTTAAGAAGAGTTAATTTATTAGACGAAAGTTTATTTTAAAATTGTTTTTATATACTATGTACCACAGGCTTAAGTGTCTCATACAATAACTTTTTTCTGGTTTCGCCTAAAGATTCTTTATTATAATTAGCTTTGTCACGCTAAAAAAGTCTTAGAATAAAACGTCTAATTAAAATTTATTTCAATCTCTTCAGCCGTTTCGGCGTGATTGAGTAACAAACAAATATCTAAACGTTTGCATTTATTATATTCAGAGAAATTACTTTTCAACAACAGTAACTACCACATTTAATTATAACTTAGTGTCTGGGTAGAAAAAATAAGTTATAATACTGTCTGTATTAGAAAAATACTTACTTGATAAGTCAACAAATCACTTTCAAAAAGTTAAATTACTTACTTGAAGTGAGAGCCTGTGAATCTAGGCCTAATATGTTAACCATTTTCGCCTACATCATCGTTTAATCATGTGTAATACTGGTCAATCATAGCTACCCAGCTAGATAACATTTAAAAAGAACTTACTAGGCAACGTTATTTTGCTAAGAATCTAAGAAAAGAAGCTATTTAAAGAATTACATACAATTTCGTTTTATCTATAGATCCATTCGTTGCAAGATAAAGTAATAATCCGCCAATAAAGTTCTCTCCCGTTCGATGCTTGCTTGGAAAACTGTCCATTCCGTGCATATGCCGGTCAGTCGGCATGCATGGGCCTGACTGCGAGCTGACGCGGACATACGGCTGCTGATATCGCATGACGTACGGTGTCGGCTGTTGGGTGCCTGCACTGCGACACGACACACGACCGGCATATGTCTGTTCATTCACGACAAGAATTGGACAAATCGCAGCTGTTTCAGTAGTTTCATTTATTTATTTAATACTTTTGCACAAAAAACAGTTCAAGGAGGACTTAATGCTAGAATACAATTTTCTGCTAGTCATCCTGGAGGTGCAGAGAAAAGGGTGGCGGTGCAGTAAATATATTAGAAAATAAAAGGATAGTAAATGTATAAATATAGGAATACATGTAAATAATATACATCATGATAATTACATTTATAAACATATTATGAAATACTATATAACAATAAACTTACACTATGATGATGATGATGAAAAATAGATGTTGGCCGATTCTCATAGATACCGGATAAGCACAAAAAATTTCATCAAAATCGGTCAAGCCGTTTCGGAGGAGTATGGCAACGAAAACTGTGACACGAGAATTTTATATATTAGATGTAACCACGAAAAATACTTCGATGATGAGTTGCTATTGTAAGGTCAATGGAGGCAACTGTGAACCTTTTTGACAAAATAACCTCGAGTTTTTCTTTTAAAAGCTTCTTTGGAGTTACAATTATAGTTTCAGTACCTCTTTAAGTGACGAACTTTCGAACGTATTATCCATGGTGTTTTCGTCACATAGAGCATATTCCTAATTTAATCTCGAATAAACAAAACACAAACGCATCGACAGTCCCATAATAAGCTCAAAGACTAAGTACACGTCTTTGAACTCGTGGGTGCTGGCAGTATTTACATTACATATTACATACTTGGGAAGGAGAGTTGTGCTTCTGACGGTAATTGAACCCAGGACCCACGACGCAGAGGGCAGAGACTTGCCCACTGCACCAACTGGGTCATCGACAATTTTTAGTACAAATCTTAGAATACAACGAAATCGATCTTTGGTACAGATATTTCAGTCTAAAATTGTAGAAACTTTTCACTCAATCGTTTGAAAATGTTGGGGACGGCTCTTACCTAGACTAATATATATCTACCAATGATAAATCAGTATCAGTAAATCAATCAGGATCTGGGCTATGGAGCTATTGAGATAAAAACATCATTAAATGTAAATTTGAGAATTGGATCTATTGCGAAAAAATCTCTATTATAGTGAGAAAGGTCCATAATACACCGTAATCATTCTGATATATTTAATTCTGATTAATGCGAATAAATAAAAACTGTATTTCGACTGTTATTGGAACGAAAGTTCCTTATCGCGCGTTGCGAAAGGGGGCTAGACGAAAAAATTAAGACCAAAAGTTGTAACGACACTTTTTGCTATAGTTGTAAGCTATACCACGTTCTCGTCCGATCACCGAAGTTAAGCAACGTCGTCGGGTCAGTACTTGGATGGGTGACCGCCTGAGAACACCGCGTGTTATTGGTTTTTGCATGTTTCTTTTAATTTTGGAACGAAAGTTCCTTATCGGGCGTTGCAGAAAGGGGGCTAGACGGAAATTGAACTTCGTTCCATCCGGGTGTCCCTTTACACCTCTCAAGTTTTAGTTATTACAACGGATGTAAGATAATGTTTGTAATTATGAGTACCAAAACATATTTGCAGTACTATGCTAACACTCGGGGCATTATAATTTTATTCAACAAACCACCCTAAAAGCTGCCACTGCAGATACACGGCGTCAATCAGCGTCAGCCCATTGAAAATTGATTTAATCGCAGTTGTGGCATAGTTGAAAATAATTTATGGATGCGGTCGCGTCGGCACCCAGCACTTAGTCAAGTGTCAGTCGCAGTGGACGGCGCTATTCGGTAGTGTGGTAGTATTCAGTGCTGCGTCGCCTCCGCGCACACCCATCCATTGCCAGATTAGTCTCCTGCGTGGTAAATAGCCCTGGCCCAATGCGCCAGTTAGAATTATAAACAGCAGCTCGCGCCGCGCCGGACCGGAGGTTTAACGCGATAGGTGATCAGCTGGATTGATGATCTTTTTAGATCTGCGCGACGCATAGAGTAATTTGTTTATCAGCCTATGTTACCTATGTGACGTTCTAGAGACCAAACGCGTGGGCCGATTTGGATGATTCTTACGTCAATCGATTTGTCTTCATTTTGCGAGTATCATTAAAGAATAAGTAATCAAAATTCGATATGGCGATAACCAGACACCAAACATATTTTTTTGTGAAGTCGATGACCTGTGTTAAGTGTTATCATTGAATAGGTGTCTCAAAATCATCTCTTTGTTTACTCTACCATTTTTCATTTCAAAATGAAATGATTCTTTTTTATTGAAAATTAATTTAAAGTAAATAAAAGTTTTAATTGATACAGAAATCGAATGACCATTTAGGATCCATAATGATTTAAAGTCTGTTAGCCATTCTTGCTTAAATTTTCAATACTTGGATTTTTTTTTACAAAAAAGTGTAAAATAGAAAAAAAGTAGGTTCACCTTTTACGCGATTAGGTTTTTTTATTATTTTTTAGTATATTGTCTTGTTAGTTAGTTAGAAATCTTAATAGCATTATTTTATAAAGAGGGTATTTGTGCGGGCTAATGAGATGACTATAATTATTTAATTCTAACACGTTTGATGTAAAATACATTTCTGAACATAGAAATATATGAGGTAGCCCGAACAGTACTTATATTGATTGTACTGTACAGGTACGGGGAAGTACCAATTAAACAACCACCATTTGGTATCAGCACAATCATTTGGGCGAGAGTAAACTGAGCGTGGATGGAAACCCAGGAATGTCGCTTATTTTCCTAGAACACAAGCAAATACAAAATCACAAAATGCATTCCCTCAAGGATTAACAATTTACTTGTTACAGATGCTGAAGACGATGACGCTAACCAAACGAAAACGTCAGAACCTTATGAAGCAGAGGATATGGCTGGTAAGTTTTAATGGCATAAGCCTTACAAATTCAATATAATCTCTCCGAATGTATCTAGTTGTACCTACAAGCTTTTATCGCGATAATTCATCTCTGTCAAGAAAATAAGAATAATAAATTAAAATTCACGCTGAACTTTTTAATGTTGGAGTGTAAGGGTAGGTAATCTCAATACTTAAGACGGCTAAGAGCCCAGTACTGGTCTCGTTACGTCTTCATTGAAATTCATAAGGAGGCGAGTATAATAACGACAATAACGAGCCCCAGCTTCGCCCACGCGCGGCCGATGCGTTTTATACTGCGGTTTAACGCTCTTTTTACAACTTAGTCTAGTGGTGTGCTTGGAAGCCCGCAGCCCGCAGCCGCCCCTTGCTTTACGACCCTGTCCTCGCTTATCTCACGCCGTTCGCGATAAATCTCCACCGGGCTCCTTGGACTTCAAATATTTACATGCTAATTCGTAGCCAATTCTGCACCCGAGATTATAAATAAATTGTCCGCTCTGTCCCATCATCGACCGCCACCGCCACTTTATCTTTCATGACTTTGGAACTTTTTAAAACAGTGGCCCATCTCGCAGACTTGACGTTTTAATTTTATGCCACCCAGATAATTTGGATTTTATGTTACCTAGTCGTAACGAAATCTTTATGAGAATAACTGGGGGTTGTAAAATTTTGTGATTTAGTTGCCGCCTTACTACGTACCGCAGCTACGAGTTTTACTTCTTTTATCTTTGTAAATTACCCCGTTGTTCAGCAAGGAGTCCATTGTCAGGAGATAAAACAGGAAGCGTTCAGCTAAACAATCGAAGATAAAATAAGGTGTTCGATTCGTGAACTGTGTTCTAACACTTAAAGGTGCGAGACATCACACAGGAGCTTAGAAAATTGCGTATTGTTTACAATGAGTGTAAGGCCAATTTGAGCTCTTTATCGATACCAAGATATCTAACGCGAGGCGAGTTCTTTGTTCTTTTCAAAGAGTAATTGTAGTTTATAGCAAAATGAGTGTCTTTTTCCCAACGAGTGGTTGGAGTTGTCGCAGAGTCGTTGTGTCGGCCAACGCGAGTGTTGCGCAAATGTATTCTCTGGAGGGCGGGCGGCGCGCGGGGCGACGGCGGGGGCGCGCCGCTGAGCCCGAAGTTGGGCGCGCGGGCTGACTCCCGCGGGAACCAGCCGCAGGGACCGCACTCGACTCTACGTATTTTTAATTTTTTTTTAAATACCAAGCTTTACTCTGCGGTTTCACTCGTGCTCATTGAGATATAAAGTAATATGTATAACTATGTCGTTTATTCATAACTAGCCGTGTCCCGCGGCTTCGCCCGCTACTTTAAAGATAAATAGGCTATGTGTTAATCCTAGGTATAATCTGTATATATTCCAAATTTCACCCATATTCGTTCAGCCTATAAAGCGTAAAGAGGGAACAAAGATACACACAAACTTTCAGATTTATAATATTAGTAGGATAGTAGGATTTAAAATATATACTCGAACGTTTACATCAGCGCTGTATGGGAGGCGACTGCGCCTACGTCTCCGCACGCCATCCGTTCCTGTGTGGCTCGAATTATGGCAGGATTGCTAAGTCTTGCTCGAGTCTCCGTCACATCAATAATTGGGTAGATAAGTTAGATTTTTTTTGAAGTGGTACTTACTTTCCATGGAATGTCATGTAGTTATATTTTTCACTGAGCTGTGGAAAAACGAATTTGATAGGTGCCGACTAATGTCCTAATCACACAAAGCTGAAAGCGTGTAAATTCTTACCTAAAGAATCCGATTAATTAAGGCCGGCTAAACCACCGGCGACAAATATCTCAATAGGACAACGTGGAACATTTGTAAGTTATTCTGTCAAGTTAGACGGTCAACAATGCGAGCGATGTCGCATCGGTCGGGCGGAGGATCGCGACTCTTGCTGGCACGTGGGTAATTAAATGCCGGGAAGGGTAGTTGGGTAGGCGGGAGCTGATAGTCGGAAACGGGGAGTAAAACGGGCATCCGGTTGGCCGCTGCCGGGTGCCGGAATGCCGGTCGGCGCCGCGCCGCGTGCCTCGCGCGCGTCAACAATGCCGAATTGTTATACAACTTGGACCCAACAAGCGAGTTATACTACTTTGTATATGCGAACGGTTTGGTAACACGTTGTTCGAATATTTGGTGGTCGCCTTCGATATTATAATAAAGCCGATTGGGGATAAGGCACCTTGTTACTAACTTGGAAATGCTTTCATAGCAGATTTACGTAATAGTCTAAAAAGTGCGCAATTTTCTACATTGTGTTTATGAAGTCATAAATAACTAAAACGATTACAGCCTTGTACTCCGATGTAAATTTTAGTATTATAAAACATTTAAATACGCTTTTTGTTAATGGTGTGTAACAGCCATAAAACAATATTTTCATCAGTGGCAAATGATAATGTTATTGCTGTATTAAATTTAATTAATTAACTATAATGGTACGAAATAACTGTTCCCCACGGCTACAGTTGAGTTTCTGAAGACTGTGGATAAAATATATTTTATGTGTTTGGTCTCCGGGACATTTTCTATTTTGGTTGATGGACGTATATACACGTCTGGAAGATATCTACTTGACTATCTGAAAATTACTTTTAATTAGAAAGTAAGTACTTTTTGGACTAAATATTCCCTTTTCCCACTTCTTTTACCCAATTAAACTTCTCAAGGCATTAAAAAAAACCAACATTATATGCATTGTTAAAACAAGAGCAATCTAGAAAACTGAAGTCCGTCTCTGGGCAATCCCAGGTGGCGCGGCCGCAGCGTTTGGAATTATCACATAGTGGAGGAGCGGGGAGGCACAGCGGCGGCGGCGCGGCGGCGCCGCGGCACGGTGGCCCCAGGCCCGATACATTCGTCACGGGCCCAGCAGCCATTAGGCATTTAGATATTATCAACGGCCGCAAGGGACCGCGACCCGTTGTTTCAATGCAGCTTAATTACTAAAAGTGTTTGCCACTGCTCCGGGGATTGGATTTTAATCCAGCCAGATATCGTAAAGTTCCTCGCTGTCAGTAAAACGCGTCCATTCGGTTACGTTATACGTTACGTCTGTTACTTGTCTGATGTTGTGCCCTTCATCTCCCTCTCGCTAGTGATGTTACAGTGTACAGCCAGTTTACAAAAATCTAATAAATATTTGATAGTTGCAGCTGATTACAATTTGCAACAAAAATGCTCTATCAACTAGTGTGCCTCCAACCTTTGCATAGCCAATTCGTAGTCTAATTTATTAGAAAAAAAGGTAACTCTCCATTCGTACGTCCCGCGGGAATGCCTCACGCACACAATAATAGGTATCTGACGTTAAGATATGTTTTGAAATAATACACATTCAAATAATCGCGGCTAAAAGATACAGCTAGTCGGCAACACCAGTAAAGCCGCGGTCTCAGGAGGCTGGCGTCTCTCCGACCGCCCGCGCCCTTCCTTTCATCCCGCGGGAATACCCCACGCTCACACTCGCAGTGTATCCTACCTAGTAATGTTGCTGTAAAATAATGAAAATATTTATCACCAATTGTTTAAAATAAAATTATACGGAAAGTCAGCCTCTACCTCAGGTGTCATAGCATTCCCGTCCGTTCAGCACAGACGTTCTACGGATAAACCCACACTTTGTTTCTTTTGTTGTTCATGTGTATCTAAAACATATAAGGTTATATTTTACACTCACCTAAAGCCTAAAACGCAGCGTACAGCAGACATTCAGTAAATGTAACACGCATAATTAAATCGCTTTTTGGAAAAGGTTAGATTAGTAGGTAATGAGACTAAAATACGTAATTTATGGAAAGTTTTTTATTTATGAAGTTAAAGTAATGTAAATTGTATTTGAGTCGTAAAATTAAAAGTAATTTTATTTAAAAAGTCATTACAGTTAATAAGAAATAACTACTCTAACATTTTATTTAACTCTATTATAATCACACTAATATTATAGATCCGAAAGTTTATATGTAAATGTTAGTGTGTAAGTATATTTGTTTCTGTATCTTTACGCTGTAACGACTAAGCAGATTTGGCTGATATTTTCAATGAGCATAGCTTATACTCAGGATTGACACATAGGCTACTTTTTAACTTCATTAACGCGGGCGAAAACGTGGGACACGGCTAGTAAATACATATTAACGCCCAAATTCTGTTACATATTATCTTTGCAGAAATGCTAATAAAGAGTATAATTAAATTATTATCGCTGAACCGCTCGACCGATTTTGTGCAAACTTCACAAAAACCATCTACTAAATAGTCCGAACAAAGTCTTAACATTTGGTTTGGATAGGTGAGCCCGTTCTTGAGTTATAAAATAACAACGAAAAGTAGCACAATTTTTTATATATATAGATAATATAATATATATATATATATATATATATATATATATATATATAGAACTAGTTGACCCGGCGAACTTCATACCGCCAATTGTCTGTGGTCAAATATTCAGAAACATCTCCTGTTTGACAGGTACGAACAGTTTGTATGGGAAAATAAAATACTACTTTTTACTAATTTTATTGCAATTTCTTTATATTTCTCACCTTTTAAACCTTCCCTGAACTTCCACAAATATTTTAAGATCAAAATTAGCCAAATCGTTCCAGCCATTCTCGAGTTTTAGCGAGACTAACGAACAGCAATTCATTTTTATATATAAGAAGATGAAAGAAGATATAGAAGATATATAGATTTATTAGTATTTCTGCATTTACAAATTTAAAGAAAGCTACTAAATCGTACCAATATTGTTCGCTATAGCAACACTAGCTGGGGCCCCGTGGTCCCAGGTGGCGTCTCTCCGGCCACACTTACTTGGGTCCCGAGGGAATACCCCACGCACACACTCACAGGGTATCTTATACCCATCTGTACTACTCTTTACAGCTGTGTTGTAGCTGAATAAAATGTTTTATATTTGTTGCCCAACTTTTATTGTTCTTTTTCCTCAAACAAACATATTAGTAGGCACGTTTCGTAACTAGTAGTAGATAATCGAGTGTATCACATTACTCACACTCAATCACATAGACTTTATCTAGCTTTGTTTTTATAATTCTAAAAAAATATATTTATTTATATCAGACCTCGTGTTTTTCTACCGACTTCACAAAAAAGGAGGAAGTAATCAAGCTGACTGTATTTTTTTTATGTGTTTTACCTCATATCTTCGTTCCACATGAACCGATTTCGAATTTTTTTTAGTTTGTAAGAGCTTGCTTTCCATTTGATCCTATTTAAATTTGATCAAGAACTGATCAGTAGTTCTTGAGATATCATCAATAATGCGTGTTTAGTACATCTAATCTGATCAAAGTTCCGACGATAAAGCGGTGAAGTTGGTTATTTTAAAGCATTGCTTGCGTTTAATTGTTTTCCTAAGAGTTCTTATCTATATAACTTTATTAATAACTGATGAAATTCTTGAAAGATTGCGATAAAAAATTAACTGAAAAAAAATCAACCAACACAAAAAACACAAACATTCAAAAATTTAGTTAACTTGGACGATATACTTTTTACAGTTATTTGAATTTAAAACCAAGCTTCTGAAACGATTTTAATTAAATTGGGACCAATCTTAAGTATAGTTAGAGTTTTGAGATAGCAAACATAAAAAAATACAGAAACTCCTCTCTTTTTTAAGTCGCTTCATAAATACTGATAAACGAAATATTTCTCTGTTTATAATAATTAACATGGAAATATAGTATCAAATTTACCATTTTTATATTTTGATGCCTCGCTTTATTTTTAGTAATTAAATTAATACTTATAATTGCTAAATTGTTTAGTTTATATTCATAAATAGCTAATATTTGATTCGAAATTAATTTATGATTGACATAAAAGCCACAAAAAAATAGGTAAAATTTTATTGGGATCTAGAAAGAAATTCCGCTCTAGTCAGTTGAATGGTTGAACAGTCTAACATCATCGTACTTAGAGCGGACTGGGCTCGGATTTGGCTCTGAGCCAATTGTACCGTGGACCGTGACCATTTGCCACCTGTCGACCCTTCATGAAGTCTTTTTACTCAGCATCAATTCCGCTCAATTTGTTCCCGGGGTTCCGATTCGAAATAAAGTTTTTATTTCAACTAGATGTGCTCAAGTGTTGGGATAAAAACTTGTAACATAAGTAATATTTTCTGTAAAATATTTTCGTCATAGAAGTAGATAACTGGGTGATTTTTCTTTATGGAGTGGTGTTTTGAAGTTTAGAACCAAATGAGAAAAGACCGTATTACATGTATTTTAGTTGTACTTCTATTAGCGCGTTTGGGAAAAATTATGAAAGTAATTTTTTACGATGCGCGCGCACACCGATTCCTAAAAGCGACACCATGAAGTTGGTTAGAAATTAATTTAAAGTCTGTCCAGTTTTAACTGGTAACTCATATGAAAGGTAGTCATTTAATGTCTTCTTTTCACAAACAAAATGTACTGGGTCACGGGATAAACTTTTTAGTTATTTTTGTTTTGTTACGCTAAAGAGGTATAACTTCTTACGTGCTTACATAAGGAACCTACATACACACACACGTTTTCTTTGGGCAATGTAAGTAGTAACTTCGTATCTAACTGTTTAAAAGGCCACGTCGAGACGATAGTTTTGTGTCGAGATTTGGTATAATTACTACTTAAGAAGTCTTTTTTAATGACCGCGTTGATGTTTAACTTAAACATAACCCCAACAACGCTCATGTTGGGAGAAAGGCCAACTGATACCACTGAGCCGCTTACGTCTCATTTCGGAACGTAGCCTTAAGCCTGCGTTTATAAATCTATCATAATATACTATAATAATGATATAATATTCCTACCGTTCTTTTAACTATTTTCTATTTCAATATTTTGACTATTGCCTAGGACATCACAGTATCTAAGTTAATGTAATGGAAACGTAATGGAAATGTGTCGCAAACAGATAGCTTTTCAGTAACAGATCTAATTAGCAATTGTAGTGCTCAAAATATTTTGCAGTGCGACTAAAATGCGTAGTGGAGCCCCAGGGAGCCGGCGGCAATCAGGTCGCAGCCCCCAGAGCCGGTGTTAATCACGAGAGCCACAGACAACTCGACAGTACAGAATGGAAACCAGAATACGCTATAGTGGCGCCTGACGAGTAACTAGTATTTACCGACTTGTTTTTCACTAATTCAAACTTGTTTTTACCGTAATTTCTCCACTTGGACCTAGTAAAAAGATTTGGCAAAGAAAAGGCGCAGAGTAAGTAGACTAGTGTCAAAGTGGTTATTGTCTGGAAAGCAAGTCGTTTAATAAAGACGACGAAAGTAAAAACAATAAAAATTCGACTATATTGTACATAATATATATAACTAGTATATTATGTACTAAAAACAATTATATCCCACTAATATTACATATGCGTAAATTTTAGTATTTTTTTCAAAATTACTTACAGATATACAACAATAGCATAAAAAAAATATTTCCTGCTTTGATTGACTCACAAACTTCGCGCCAAACTGAGATCTCGCTCCTACATTTTGCTAGAGAATTTTTGATAGAGAAAAACTTTTGAGGTTCTTTGCTAAAATAAAAATTATATTGCTCCCCGCTTACGTGTATCGGTGCCCCCTTATTATTTTATTTTAATTGTCATATTTGCCTTTTGGCCATAGCTTTACATATTCTATGAGAATTTGAAGATATTAGTTTGTATGGTTTAGACGCTAGATGCCCAAGTCAACTTGGAGATCTCGCTTCACTCGATCAATAAATGATGAAACTAATTGTATTTCAGTGCAGGGCAGAAGAAATTGGTATCATCTCCGGCTATAGTATAATTAACACATAATTATTACCCGTGAAGTTGACATTGAAATTAATGTGAAACTGAAGCAAAAACTGTCTGTGGATCTAATTTGCGACACATCAATTCACTTGCGGGCAAAGCCGCGGAGAATATCTAGTGATTACACAAAAAAAGGTCTAATTTGAACTTTTATCCCATTAATATTGGATCTGGATAAAGTGTAGACTATCTCAAATGCAACAATAATTAGTACCTACCTTACAACACTTAAATTTTGCAATTGGTTTATTAGTTTGAGCGCGATTAGGGTATAGACGTGTATATATTTACATGTAGGTACATATACTGCTAAAATTATAACTCTACTTTTTACTTAATCGTAATCGGGAAGTTAAAACCGCTAATCTACGCTTGGGAGCATACACGGAATGTAAGTGTGAGTGTCCGTGCAACCGTGTCATATTTAGTAATTAGCGCTAGATTTGTCATGGGATCACAGATAAGCTCTACAAGTAATCACTAGAAGTTCGGATAATTAGAAGGTTACTCTTAGTATTATAAATGCGATAGATTTTCAGTATATAAGGGTGATACACATAAACGTGTGTCACACCTTCGCCGACCAACACATGGTGCCCTGCCGAAAACCGAATAAAGCTGTAGTGACCTAATATAAAGGAAATATAAGTATACAGTTTCTCGATGCGTCCAAGCGCTGATTCTAAGGCAGGCTACGTTTCAATATTAAAACGAAACTTAGGCATATCAATGTCCGATAATTTCACTACCAACCTTGCATTTCATTACTGGATTGTAGGTAGATTGCTTTACGCTAAAGCGTAAAGAAAGATCTACCTACAAATGCGAGAAATGCTTGTAAACAAGCATTTCTCGTTTACGAGATATTTCTGCGTGTTTGTAAGGGCAAAGTAGGCATTTACCCTCTAACAAACACGCATAATAATTGTGCTAATAAAATAAATAATTATACATATTATATGCGTTTAATTTCTTAAAAGCAGATCACTCATGACACCAACAACAACTCGCCTTATATAATACTCGTTGCTAACCGTGCGTTTCTGAAAATCGTATAAGTCAACTTTAAATTCAAATGACTTTGTTTTTATAGCTTTAGCTATGCTAGGCTGAACTATAGTGATTAATATAGAAAGGAAAAATTATCGCTTGAGGCAGTGTTTAAGCCCGTGGCCATAGGGCTATTATTGCTCTAACCGCTGAGCCTACCTGCCTAAAGCGACGAATCATCCTTTCTTTATTATTAACGTCTTACGGGGACGTGAAACTAAACTGATAAGAATTAAATTCAAAACTAAATCTTATGTAAAACATATCATATAAGTGAGGAGCTCAATAATTGACCTTGTCCGTTGTTAGTTAGGCATTTGTTAGGTATAATTCAGTATATTGTGATCCCATGAATGCCTGTGAACTCAACTTTTATGATATACGGCAAACAAATTAGTTTCTGTCAGCCTTTGCCGTTTTACACGTGTTTCCATTACAATTTTAAAAGTTTTATCGTTTGATTAGTTTGAGAACAAACTATAAAGCATTGTATTGTGCGATTTGTTTTGCAACCTATCATTACTTATAGGTAAGTAAACAGAAAAATAAAAATATAATATTTTTATATTTAAGTAGTTTACGTAAAAACGCGCTGAGCATACCCCCTCTATTGCCAAACCATTATTGTTTTTGTCTATGTTATTATTTTATATTTAACTGTATCTTATTTACCTGTACAATTTAATTGTTATTAACACTTCATATTGTACTGTAGACTTTAAGAATAAATGTTTCTGACAATATTTTTTTTTAAATAATATTAGGCAGAGAAAATGGTGACACCTCTCGAGCTTACGGTAATTATTATCTAAGATGTTATAATGTGAAAATACTGTACAAGCGCTAGTCTAACATGCGCACCGAGGGTTCCGTACAAACTAGTATATTGTACAAGTATGTTTGTTTTTATATTTCGTTAGTTGGTCTGTCAAGGCAATAGAGGGAGAATCCCAGTATTTTTCTTCAGGTAAAAAAAGTGTTTCAATTAATTGTTTTGATAATAAAATAAAGCAAAATTAATGTTTATCCTGACTTTACATAAAGTGAAATCTAAATAAAAATCAAAAACTTACTGCGTTAAAAATAATAACTAAATGTAAACTGAAAAGAAAAAAAAAACAGGTACAGTAGTCTAGGATTATGTTAAGTAATATTTAACAACTATACCATTGATCATGATAGATACAAACAAAACAATTAACAAATTGTAATGCGGAACAATGGCGGAACATTATTGGGAAGAGCCGGTCTAGATTTTTAAACCCTGGAGTTACACCAGAATAGAACTAACAAACATACATCCTTTGCGCCGCGCAATCGGGTACAAACAATAACCCGATCATATACAACAATAGAGCTATAAATTATACTCAACGAATTGCTGTTAGTTACTACGTGTTATTTTATCCGTTGAAAAAAAACCCTCCAGAGAGGTATATCGGCATCCGTCGGCTGCTGGAATAACACCTTCAGGCTGAAAGGTAGCGCGTCCCTCGGGAGCACTATGCTCAAGGCGGCAGAAAATTAACGTGCCCTCAGGGGAAATCTACGGCAGCCTTAGCGCCTCGGCCCGCCTCTGTAGGGATGTATTTAATATCTGTGAGCCGGTGACGACACACCTGCTCGGAATGTTGGACTGAAACATTGGAAGGAGTGGTGTGACTTGATCATTTGTTTGCTTAGCCATTACACTCAATTCTAAAGTTTCTAGAGTTGTATCTTTTCTACCGGCTTCACAAAAAAGGAGGGTACTGAGTCGACTGTATTTTTTTATGTGTATTACCTCATACCTTCTTTCCACGTGAACCGATTTTGTTATTTTTTTGTTTGAATGATGATGCTTTTCTATTGGTCCCATTTAAATTTGATCAAGATCTGATCAGTAGTTCTTGAAACATCGTCAATAATGCGCGTTTAGTACATTTAATCTGATCAAAGTTCCAAAGGTAAAGCGGAGATTTCGGGTTTTTTAAGCTTTGCTTGCGTTTAATTATTTATGCTTTGCTTGCGTTTAATTATTTTTATCTCGATTTGGATGCTTTCAATTATTTAACACCAAATAAAAACACAAGACCAGGAGACGACGCGTAATGCAAACAAAACATGTTTTTTATTTGGTATAATGGTGAATGCTTAGAAAAACTTTTTGTAGAAGAGGCGGCTTTATACTCGTAGGAACAAATCATTTGTGTCTGTCGTACATCAAATTGTTTAAAATCCCTCAAACAAACAGAGTAAGGCTATGCTCATGAAGTAACTAATTCAGCAGATTCAATCGTGTGAGCGACGCCTAAGGACATTAATGATGCAGTCACCCTTCACGTCCCGAATCGTTATTGACATAGATTACTTCTTGTTGGGAAATACTTATTGGCATCCGGAAAACCAAATAATTATGAGATCTTCCGTACTAAATAAGTAGTTCTAGTACCTCCAAGAGTAATTTTATTGTTTTTACATTTTATAAAATATTTGATCTATTGTTCTTGCTTTTAGGTTTATCAAACTCAATCTTTTCAGCACTTTGTCCATACGTCCATCCGTCCGTCTGTCAGAGGCATTTATCGTCTAAACCATACAAGCGAATGACTTCAAATTCTCATAGAATGTGAAAAACTATGGCCCAAAGCCAGAAATTGCAATTAAAATGATATAAAAGAAAACATTAAGGCGGCACTCATACTCATATTTATTTTTTTATCTACTCTTGTGGGGTATTTTTGCAAAGAACTTGGCACGTAGAGTACGAATCCGGTTTAAAAAATCCATGTTGGAAAATAACTCACTTACTCAGGTCTTTTTGCTGTATATAGTTTTAGTTTAATTTTAAGAAATATAGACAATTGGTCCGTAGTTTGAATATGGACATATACAATATCTATGGTTTTATACCCCGTTACTAACACAAACATTTATAGCGAGACAAAGTTATATTAGTAATGTTTATGTAATACCAAAATGCAACACAGAGTAGACACGTCTGTGGTTAAAGAGTGGTTTTACCCGACTGCCAAAGAAGTGTTATGTTTATCGCGTGTATCTTGTATGTATGTACGTTTGTAAATTTCTATATTACCTCGTATCTTTCAACCGGCTAGATGGACAGTTCAGGTATCGTTAGATTCGTCTCAAAAACCATATAAGTTTACATAAATAGGTGTTTCAAAAATAAAAACAAAATGGAGAATTTTTGGGCTAAATTGTAGGGGTTATTCTTTTTTTACTAAACTTATCGAGTAGGTTATCAAAATAAAGGAAATTAAGAGAAGATTAAAAAAATATATGTACCTATATGACAATCAATGCATTTAAATAGTTGTATTGAGTGCATTGCTTATAAGTTGATTATTATGCAGTCGGGCTTTTTGATTGTTTTATTTTGAAATGTTATTCACTTTCCTTGCTTATTATATTTGAGAAAAACATAGATATACAATAGATGTATAGAGTTATTTGAGTTTTCTGTAGTTGGCAAAATATAGATGGGTAAAATTGCATACGTCGGTTGTCGAGCGTGGGATAACGAAGTCCCATGGGACCCGGGTGCTCCAGGGGTAGGCTACTGTCCAAGCATGTTAGGTATATCATAACTCTACCTGTATCTACTCGTATATTGGCAAACTGTATCTAGTGTAGCGTAGTATGTTTTAGTTAAACTACTGACTCAGTCTTCTTCCATTAAGATAAACTTGTAGATAAAAACCGTTTAACGAATTGCACGTTGTCTTAGTTACGTGCGCGTCCGTCTTTCATCGGGGTATCGGGTTCGATTCCAAGTGGTAAAACAAGTTTTCTCCACAAGGGCAACATCTGGCTCTGGGCGTGATTGAAAATTTCATTCCAACAACATAAGTAGATGATA
This sequence comes from Lomographa bimaculata, assembly GCA_948107665.1. Classification (NCBI taxonomy): domain Eukaryota; kingdom Metazoa; phylum Arthropoda; class Insecta; order Lepidoptera; family Geometridae; genus Lomographa; species Lomographa bimaculata. The sequence continues at coordinate 11,849,346 of OX403586.1, read as the reverse complement.
GTTACAAAAAAACTATATATAATTAAGGCACGGTGTGATCGATAACAGAGCATTGAAAAATTTATTCAGATTATTCGGTACTAATTTGAACAGATACATTTAGTTGGTTTGATAACTGAATGTTTGTCTAAGTAGGTATTGACATACTACCAGAGGCCGCGGTCTCTGGGGATCCCTACGGTCACCAATCTGGCCCAAGGCTAATAATAAACATAAACGCTTTCACACTACCGGCCCCACACTAAGTGCGATGACTTGTATCGTGGGTGCCGGAAACATTCACATCTCACTCACAATCACAATTAGTACCAGAAACAGAAATATTCGTTGGGGAGAAAACTTGTATTCCCGCCGGGAATCAAACCCGATGCTTAGAAGCAAACAAGCATTTCAAAAACTCGTATGAGAGGTATAAAACAGCTCTTATGGCTATTGTGAATTCCAGAGGATCCTGGCTTCATAGGAACGGCCAATTTTTGGGGCTTGCACGCCTCCAATTGTGGTAGAATGTCATCAATACTTATTTTAATTTTACAGCCATATGTTCTTCAAACGGCTAATAGACCGTTAGGCTGGTTGTCGGCAATCCTACCTCATCGACAGATATTGGGGTAAACAAAATCATGCTAAAAATAACAGGGCCTGATCCTATTTTCGTTTAAACCTAAAAATATAATTTGATTTCATTTTGTTTATTAAACTCAAAGATGTGACACGACATAATTATTTTTTATGAAATAACGAACAGAAACTGCAAATATTACAATATTAACACGTAAAAAATGTCGACTTACTTTGTTGATGACTAGTTTCGGATGAATTAATCTTCCAAATAGTTCTAGTAAAGATTTTACCACTTTACTGGAGCATGACTTGATGTTTTTTTTTTTATTCTCTTAGGCAAGCAATGATGATTGCACCATGACTCTTTTACTTGACTTTGACTGTGTTTGGTGACAAGGACTAGTTATATGAAATATTTAATTTAAAAAATATTTATAACTTGATACGCCGTTGTCACCGCAAACTATGGCTCATTTATTATCATGCTTAGCAAGCCATTGTTCTTACACACTAGAAGACCTGTACGAAGCTAGGCCGAATGCTGTTTGTGTCGCCGAGTATTGGGCAAAAAAAGTGTAAGTGTTGCCATCGACACGCTAAGAAGAAGACTTGATACAGGCTAAATATACTCGTAGATTGCGGTGGAACTAAAACAAAAAAGTCTTGATTTTTTAATTTCTATTTAATTTAAATTATTACACCATCTAGGTATAATGGGTATGTATACATTTAAAATTAAAAAATTGGCCAGTGCATTATCAAAAAGTTGTGAATGTAATAAAAAGTTTTTATCAACGTACCTACCTTTATATATATATGCCTATAAGTGTATGTATCTATCTTGTGTAACGATAATACAATTTTGCAAGCCTATAAACGCAACTTAAAACCTGAAATGTATTTAGCCCTACCATTAAACTCTCCAAATTATTTAGATTACACGCTACACAGAAAATGTTTTACCCCGCCTAAATATTTGAAAGGAGTTCCGAACTACTAAATTAGACTAAAAGTTTAAACTGGATCACCTATTCGAATTTAAAACGGGTGGAAAAGTGTGGGGCGGACGGAGGCGCAGGGTTCGCAAGTGGATTAGAGTGTCCGACCGCAGACCTGGGCCTCGCCCCCGGCCATAGGGCTCCACAGACGGACAACTTGATGCGGTCCGACGCGAAGAAAAGGGTTCGGAAACTTTTGGATGCCTTTCAATATTTTGAGAGGGTGACGCCTGGTTTGACATTGATGGAATATTTCAGTGTATGATTTTTAAAAATAAGTTAACACAATAAATTTATCACTATCATTACTTCTGATTCGAATATGCGCTAAAGGTTTTAAGTACCAACATTTGCATACTAGAAGAAAATATCAATGCTTCTTATATTTATAAGTTTATTTTTTCCAGATATCGCAGATGTCGAATCAGAAAGCATGGACAGCTTCGAATCGGGTAAGTGGATAAAAATATTTCAACTCGACTTTAAAATTGTGCAGAACGCGAGACCTGCCATAAATATAATATTAAAGTTAAATGACAACGACGAAAAAGAACACTCTCGTTAATATTTGAATAGTGGAGAGTATAAAAAAGTGTTGTAAGTCGGAGGTGGTAGGGCCGGCCGCGGCGTTAACGGAGCCCTGGAGGGTCCTTGGCCAACTCCCGCTTCGCAATACAGCCGGAAAGATAAAATGAACATAAAGTTGAGGAGCAGATATTCAACTCGGAGGAATCGTAGTTTCCCTCTTGGCGACACTAAACCGGCGACGGCAGGCACGCAGTTTGCGGAACCGAACTCCGCGTGTTCTTGCTCTGGGAGGCACTTACGAATACTGACATTATATTTGATTTACAGAGAAATTGAATACAAGATACGTATTCAATAACTTTATGATAAAGCCACAACTATAGTTGTAGTAGTAGCTATTCAAAGATACATTACTGCTGTGATTTGTAAGGATAATGCTATCATGTGCTCCCTAACGTCCTTAATGCTAAAGTTGCATAACATGGCCACGTCTGGAAATAGGAATGCTAAAATTGCATTGCGAGCTCCAAAAATTCTAAACTTGCAATTAAAACGGACGCCTCAAATTGTTTACATCGTTCGTCACTTAGAAAGCTGTGGGGCGAGCCTTGCATCGGTCTGAATTATATGTTGCTCCCTACACGGTGGATGCTTCTCTTAATAATGCTTCTCTTAATAACGTAGGAATTAAAATGTCAGGGTTTCTGGTCTAGCAATAGATTTGTCTAATATCTATCGCGGCAAATACAAATGGACCAATGAATACAATAATCACTAGATTTTTGCACAAAATAATGAGAAGCATTCGTAGCGCGTAGCACGTAGCACTTAGCACTTGGGAATAGAACTCGTGGCGTGGTCCGCCTGGTCGATTAAGCCGCAGTAGCCGTGCTTTAGATGGCACGCGTTGTATATCGCAAGACTGTATTGTAAAAGGATGCTTTCATTTGGCCTGAAAAAATCTGATACCATTGTCCACTAGATCAAGATAAGTAGAAATTCGCAAACTAACCAAAACATAATAATACACCTAACTCAATATAACAAAAGGAGTATAATTTTATGGACTGTTAGTTCTTAAAATTATGCATACTTTTATAAACAACAAAGAACAAACGCATTCACACTCGCACTAAGTTCAAAGACTTGTAAAGTGGGTGCCGGAAACATTTACATCACACATACAATCACACCCAGAAACAGAAACATAAACTTCCCTTGGGGAAAATACTGGTGTTTTAAACGGGAATCGAACCCGAAACCCGATGCTTAGAAGACGGACGCGCACCCAACTAAGCCAACGGGATAGCTCTTACAATTAAATGTTCTAGTTAAACTTAGGACTTCAACATGTCAACTGAAGAACATACGTATTATAAATTCAAATCTACTAAACCACCCTTCTATAAAATGGTACACGTACCTACCGTACCTTTCACGGTCACTTGAATATTTAACATCATTCAATTGTATTATAATTATCAATCCGATTGACGGCCGAGCACCGAGGAATTATAACCGGTAGCTGTAAAAGCCGCTTGTCGGTTGAAATAAACCGACAGTGACTTTTAGCCGCGGATGGACACGACTCTGCAATCAGGGCCAGTTTAAAATGTGCATTTGCGATGTGGCTCAGTGCAATTCGCAGGGTGCGGACAGGAATGCATTTTCAATAATTGAGGGTCAGACAGGGTGGTGGGGGTTTAAAATGCTCACAGCCAAACTTTCCGATCGTCACTGGATCGCGACACGAGCCCGCTCGAGCTAAATCGAGAAACTAATGGACGATGAAACATGAAATGGAAATGGACTGCTATTTTCGTGGACGGAGAAAATTTCGAATCGCGCTTTATATCGTGGCGTCTCATTATGTCCGTATTAGTGGTGACACATGAGCTTTCATATGCATAATATGAATATTCATTGCTACGACAGTTTGCCCATGAATTGATTTCTGTAAATTAACTAAACTTTAGGGTTACTAGTATTGTCAGGCGTGAGATATACGTAAAGTAACAAATCCTCTACAGATCGCATTCTCAATCGATTCTCGTGAAATTTTGTAAATAGGTTCGATAACTATATGGAATTTTTTCGTCGATTCTATTTTTAAAACATACGGGGTTTGTAAACGTAAAAACACATATTTCAGCAATTTTAAAAAAATACGGTAATAAAAGGTCTTTAGTTCACTGAGCCACTAGTTAATAATTATATTTCTTGAAGTTAATTAAAAGTTATATATTTGTTATTAAAGTACGCATTGATTGATTTTGAAACCCTATTTCCATTAATTATTTATACATTACTGAAACAATCATAAATCACTAAAATATAGTTTAATATAGTTAAGCAGATTATTGTTTTAAACTATATATCCTTTATAAGGTGTAACAGCCAATTTATAAATCTTCAAGTAAATAAATAATTAAATGCAAGCAAAGCTTAAAGAAACCAACTTAACTGCTTTATCTTCGGAACTTTGATCAGATTATATGTACTAAACACGCTTTATTGACGATATTTTAAGAACTACTGATCAGATCTTGATCAAATTTAAATGGAACCAATTGGAAAGCAATATCTTTCAAACAAATTCAAACAAAAAAATAATTAAAATCGGCTCACTACAAAAGAAGCTATGAGGTAACACACATAAAAAAATACAGTCGAAATGAGAACCTCCTCCTTGTTTTTTAAGTCGGTTAAAAAATGTTAACAAATTACGAGCGAAAATCTACACTATCAAAGGAATAACAACACTCGCAAACATAGACGCGAGTTGCCGTCGCACTACTGGGCCGACCGCGTGGTGGCTAAGTTCCAATATATCTCATTTTGATCGCGCGCCGATTTATTAATAAAGACAACCCGGTGAAATTCGTAGCACGCCATCTATTGAAAGTAATCCAGCAATTCCCATACAAATTTACCGATTTAGATATTTTTCGATTATTATAAGCTTCCTTTGGGTTTTACATAATTTCCTTTTTCATAAACCACCTCTTTAACGAGGCGAACACAACATGATAAATGAGTAATTTAAATCGATCGAGCCATTTTCGAGTTTTTGGGAGACCCATGTACCATAATGTATATTATGTTTATTTATGTAGATAGCAATCTCTGCGTGATATATATAGAGACGTATATCCGATCTATCTTTACCAAATCGCTGAATGTGCAAATGTCTTTAAGTACAACTCTCCTACGTACAACGTATCACTAAAGTTTCAGCTGTAGATGTAGCAGCCGTGACACTTGATAGACGTGAGTTGGGACAAACAAGAAAATTAGTAATTAAGCCAAGCTTTCGTGTGTATTTGCCTATTTTAGATCTGCCGCTTACAGTTTAATTAACAATGGCAAAGTACATAGTTAGTGGATTAGGGCTAAGATGGCTTGCACCCATTATTGTTTATCTCAGGTGAAATAAGGTATTTATGAACTGAGAAGCGTATATAATTATAACTGTAACTGGTAAAGAAAGGTACAAGTTAAATGTTGTTCTAATTCTAAATATGAGTGCAATAAAAATGTATTAATTATTATTTATCATCTCGCTGTCAAAATGTATTAATTATTCATCTTCTGTTTGGACTTCATTTAATCTATGTATATCTATTCACATTAAGTATACCTAATACATTCTTCTCTTTATGTGCTAGATTTCCTTCCACATAATAATGCTCTTAATCACATAACATGCAATTGTTTTATGTTTGACATATAACTCCTCGTTTGCAATGAAATAGAGTCAAAAATTAATTATGTAATAGTTAATGAAAAAGCACAGTGATGAGTAGGATGATGCGCATGAAGAGAGACCCTCATAAAGTAGGTATATTCATGAAACAAGGTCTAAAAGTTCTATACGCAGTATATAAAAACGATACACTCTACGTTCACACGTCGCCTACTGATCATTCCAGTAAGTACTTCGCAAAAAATAAAACAGACAAACAAAAAGAAGTTGTCTCCAGTTATTTTCTCGGGGAGATCACGTAGGCGCGCACCTCATCTGCGGCGGTCCCCGTGCGGCGATAAAATTTAAAATTCAAGGCCGCGTTAACGAACCGGCCTCGCGAAGAAATAGATATTCAAATGTGAGAAGATCCCATATTAACATTTATGGCAAGTTTGCGGGGACGACAAAGCCCGGCCCCGCGGAGCGACCGTGACGCCGCCGCGGCCCCGCTCGCTCGCTACAATATGTGGATCTACAATATGCAGTGGCTTTCTAGGAGACACTTTCGCGAATGCCTTCTTGCAGGCTTCTAGTTCGAGGTTCACATTATCCGATTGTCGGCTCTCTACTTGACCCTATTTGCACAAATAAGAAAAGATGGCACCTAGCTGTGTTTCTATATAATTTAACTATTTAGGAACTAGCTGGCCCTGGTGGCTCGGCGTCTCCCGCTTTACTAATGTTTATGATGATGACGAATTGGGAATGTAAAGTACTTTATTTCTATCTCAATAATTAAAATTATCTATCTAACAAATTTAATCACGCTCGATCAAGTCTACAGCCGCTAACAAACAGACTGAGAGGCATGTATTTACGGATTAAGTGTGATGATATGGTCGAAGGCGAAGTGATGAGAGTCAGACGCGTTATGCATGACATGATAGAGTTTTAAATTTTTAAAATATAATTTACTATTGGGTGTTGTATTGCACTACTAGGTGATAAAATTTTCCACTTCAGTTCATACACTGGAACCAGAAAGTTTCCCGAAACGGGCTTTGTTCGATCGCCATTTGCGATAAATAAAGATAAACAAAAGTTTTCCAGAAAACAAATCAAAATCTCAATTCTGTGGGCTGCATTATTTATGCGATATTGCTTGGTGACTGTCGACGTCCCCCTTTTCTTTACTATGAACTTGCGGTCTTTGTAATCCACGCTTTCATAACTTTTGGTTCAATATGAAAAATGACGAAAGCGATCTGATTTGTTTATGTGACCGCTTATTTTGTTTATTTGCTAAGAATACTAGCGTGGTAAATAAAACAGGAAAATACTTTAGCATCTCACAAAAAAAAAAAATAACAAAAGTTACTTAGGTATAGGTCCCATATGACGTTGCATGCATTCTTACACCTGAGCCATTTGTTTTTTGAAAATGCAAACAAGGGAGGCATTTTCATTCGGCGCGGCTGTTAGCAGAGGCACACACGTTTCTTATTAATACCGGGCGCGGTCGGAATGGCCGAAGACGTCCCCAGCGCCCGCTCTCTCCCAAATAAAATTGCCGCTATCTAAACAAAGAGCCCTAATTATTCGGCCGTGGCGGGCGGGGTCGCTCTCTTATGGGTGTTCTGGGGCCCATTTCGCTTCTCGTATAGGGCCCCGGGGAGCAGCGGGCGCCGCCTAGCCAATCGCCGGATGGAGAAGCGAGCGATCCGCAACCTTTTTATATGCGATATCGGCGTCGGCGCCGGACCCTCGCCCCCCTTCACACCCCCGCACCTCCCCCCTCGGCTACTCGGGGAATTAAAAGTTGGAAGGCTCACATCTGATTACCCAAACACACACATTACACAGGATCGCCAATCTCGATAAGCCTACCACAATTTATTAGCGGCCGCTGACGAGTTGTTTTCGACTCTTATCTCATTAAGTATACGCATCGAATGAGCTAACGAATTGTTAGGGCGTAACAGAGAGACAGCTAATCCTGATTTTGCATTTTTCCACTGACATCGCGTTTAGAAAATAATCCATTTTAAAGATTTGTTCACAATGCCGATCTAGCATCCTATTAAAACAGTTTGAATACAGAGCGGTTAAAGCCTCGATCGACGGCGGCACCGGTCTCGAATGCCCCTAATACTTATTTTAATTTGCACCCGATTTTATTATGAGACAATAAATTGAATACTTATAAAGGGTTTCCGAACGTTTTTACCTCCGGGCGCATTGTCTTCACCCTACGCCTTTGCGTTGGCATTGTGTAGAAATTATGAAATGAAAAGGCGATATCGTATGTCAGAGGTGGTGAGGTGGTGAGGCGGAGGCGGCGTGGGCGACGTCCGACATACGACACCTAGCCGGGCTCGCCATTGTATACCATCATTCACCCCGCTACCACCGCCACATATTCGATTGCAATGTTTTAAAGCATTCGATTGCCCTCGCTAGAATTAAAGGGTTCCCAAGAAGTACGCACAATATAAAGTTGTTTTTTTCCCGTTCTGTACTCTTTCACCCGGGAGCGGCAAAGGGTACGCTTATTGTTTCTATGGTGAATTGCGAGTATGAATGGGTCCCGAGCATTCATGTGCTCAACACTTGGAGATCGTCGGAAGATAATACAGAATAGGCGGGTTCGGGCGGTCCAGGGACGTCTGACTTGGCAACAACAAACCTCCTACTCAACACAGTTAATTGCATTTTATATTGATGAAAAGACATGGATAGCTCTGTATTTTTGAACCAATAAGACTATTAATTCTACTGTGCCTCAACTATTTATGAAGACTGAACTTGTATTGTTGTTTTTGAAAATGTGAGTTGTCTATCTATCGCTATATATCAAAATCAACAGCCTTTGTATCACTGGTACCATTGATGGTACTACTGACACTACTTTAAACCTCACTAGTACCATCGGATAGCATACCTCTAGTCTCCCAGGTGTAGCGAACCAATCTAGGCGTGTGCGGGCGTCCCGACGCGCGAACAGCTCGCCATCTACATTCAATTAAACTTCTGCCTAGCCCGGCCTGGTCTGACGATCAAGAAACTTGGAGAATAATAAGCAAAACATCTTTGTTATGTGAGATTTTAATAAAATTGTCTAATATATATATATCAAGACAGAGAGTTATTGATGTTTATTAAGAATAAAAAAACGCATAACTGACTGTCTTCATAAAAAGCAATGGTTTCGAATGACCATAGATGACATTTAGAGACGATAACGTGTTTTTTTTTAGGTATTTATTTATAACTATATAAATAATAGTTAAATGTTCGAAGGCTCTAAGGATTAGCTGACTCAACCTTGTTTATTTTTGCAATACCGGAACCGCCTAGGCGAGTGGCCATGTTAATGGAAAAGTTCCATCTTACTTTTACATAAACATAAAAATCAAATACATAATACAAACTCATTCACATTTACAGCCCGAAACTACGTTTCAAGACTTGTAACGTGGGTGTCGCAGACATTTATATCACATATACGATCCCACCCAGAACTAGAAGCACAAAAATGTCCCTTGGAAAGAAAAATTGTGCTTCTGCAGAGCCGCGGCTTAGAAATCCTAGACTTGTTCACTGCGCAACTGAGTCATCGATAAAATATAAAGGCTAATAAAATATAAATATGGAGGCTAAGGCAATGAAGCATTTCAATAATTTCACGATCTCAGAGACACAGAGAGTTCTTTGAAGATGTAGGAGACAAACCGCTTTAATGAGGCATATATATGAGGCATCTTTAAAAAAAAAAAGTTAATTAATCACTATAAATTAGAATTCTTATATAGTTACTCGATAAGACGTAGCGTTTCCGTCACTGACCTCCAGTCTGCGTCTTATAGTCATTTATAGTAAGTATAGTGTTAATAAATGGCTATGCAACGAAAATGTTGATGACAAAGGGGTTAGTAGTTAGATGGAAGATTTCTGAACGTTAAAATTCACACGAGCGTTAAGCATCCATATGGTCTGAATGTTTAATACATTTATTAAACAAACTCCTGCATCCAAATTCCTGAGATGAAACACGTCAGACTCGGGAACGCGGTAATATCTCAAGACTCCGCGGACTCTTGGGAGTCAATCCTTACGCGCAGCAGCGTTTTTATCTATGCATGACGAGAGAGCCTTGTGGTCTGTATGAGACACGTATTATGAGAGTTCTTTGTCTGCTACAACAAGAAAGTTGTCATACGAGAATGTTTTAACGATTCATATAAGTTTCAGCAGACGACTGTACTTCTTTTCTAGAAAAATGGATTCGGCGCTGGTCAGTTTGGTATATACACAACAAATTAATAACATCAGGAAATCCTGATATAATTAATTTGGAACGTCCTGCGTAGACATGTCATTTTAAAGAACATATTATATAACTAATATATGAAACAGTGTAGTCAGCACTAAAGAGTTGTTTACTTACCTTTATATGAAAGCATACTTATAATATTATATAATCTGGTCTTTAAGTCTAGAGTGAATGGGTACATATCTTCTAGGTAAATATGGTACATCTTTGGCCGCATTCCCACTTTCTATCAGGTTAGATGGTGGTCAAATATTATGTATTTTTAATATTTTTTCAATAATTTTGTGCTTGTGTAATTTAATCAACTAAGTTAGAGTTTTTACAATCTGTAACAATTTTTAGTTCTAGTAATAATAATACCTTAGAATAAACATCGGACAAACTTTCAAAACCGCTAGTATACATTTGAGAGTAAAGAGTTTGTTCTGCATTTAAAAATATACAACTGTACATACATAGGCCACTGGAAGCAGCAACCATTTTCATATTCATACATGATTTGTAAGCGCCTAGCTATAGCTAATAACTTCGTACTTATTCTAGTGTCCATCCAAGAAGCTAATCCTACGTCTGACCCCAGGGAGATGCCGATATTGCGTCGACACTTGACACAGATGCACTTAACTATGCATGGACAGAGATCCGGTCTCCAAATACGGGAGCGTGCCAAAGTTTCAGATAGACAATTTTAAGTTAACGCTGATCCAAGTTTGACTTCAATTGGGTCGACTTCTTCATAATTGACTTGGATTGGAATTTGTTGAAAATGTATGAAATTAGTAACTCAGTGAGTTAAAGACCTCGCGTATTTTTCGAAATGGCTGAAATATTATTTATTACGTATCTCCGCCATTATGAACAAGAATCTAAAAACTGAATCGACAGAAAATATCCATATAATTATCAAACCTGCTCACAAATGTTCACACTTCACACAGACGAACACAGTAAAAACATCTAGGCATTATGAAAAATGTTTTATTTGGATTTCAATGAAAGCTACCACGACCTTTCCCAATTACCTATAGAAATTAAATTTATAATGAAACTATTTTCCAGAAGTAACTTGTTCGTAAAATAATAAAAGCACTACTTTAAGTAGAAATTTACGTCATCCATATAATATTCTAAACACGAAAGTTTATCTGTCCTTAAGTATTTGTTTACTACCTAAGTTTGTTTGTTTTCTTTCATGTCGTAACAGCTGGAGATTAATTTTATCTCTTAGCGTTTGACCACTATTAATTATGAATATTCTAATGTAGGTACATAGCGTATACCTAGGATTATAATAGGACTTATAAGACTCTTTAATTTGATTCCCAGAGAAGCCGCTGGTCACATCTACTACTTCTATGTTACTCGTAATGTCAATAAATATTTTTATGTACGTACGAAACTAATATGTTTTACTTTGTTTTTTCTAACTTATCACTAAATGGGTACAATAAGGCCAAATAACGTGTGAATGCACTGAACAAATAAAATTGATGTCAGTAAGGGTGATAGAAGACAATGCAACTTAGAACCAAGATTGATATACTGACACTTTTTAGCGTGAAATGACTAACCGATTATTTTTGTCAAAATTGATGATTTTAACTTTGATATCTTAATAAAACATTTTAGATGTTCTGCACTAAGCTATGAACGGTAGGTATACTTACGTAAAAGTTACTAACTTAAATCATAAATGTCTCTTATTCGATGAGTAAACAAAACCGTAGCGTCATGGCTATGATAATGACATCAATAGCGTGAAATCACGACAAGCATCGATTTTCACCTTGACTGGAGATTCGTTTGCGTACGGAGCATTGTTTGATCGCCACCGGAACATCGCAAGATTTCGATGATATTTTGCTTCACTGGTCACAGCCAGTAGTCGAAATCGTAATATCAACACAATAGCCTCGCAATGGGGTTGCTTGGTGAACTATTTGCCCTTGAAAATACAAGTGTTTCGTGGGAAATAGATTCCTGATAGCGTACTGGCCTTAATGTGATACTCGGGCGGCAAGTCTTGTTCTCAACAAATTAAAGGTAACTATTTTAAGATAGAGAGTAAACTAGGCATTCGCAGATGAAATGAAAGATGAGCATAGCGTTTTATCAGCGATAAGATGCAAGGCGCGTGGCGGCGGCAGCGACGACTCGCAAAGAGTCGGTGATGGTATCTTTTCCTTCATCTTGCCGCCGCCTACCGCCACACCACCGGCAAATCTCGCCCCTTTACTAGCTGAAGCCACTTGATCATAATCGCTTTAGTTAAATTGTATTGCTTTATCTTTATTGTCGGTTTATAGCAACACATTGCTGAACAGAATTTATAAACATCTAACACCAAAGTGAAGTGTGTAATATGAAAACATTTTATTTCGCCGCGCCGCGTATTGTATACACATTACACATAGCGCACTCTATCGACATGAGTGAACAACTGGAAACAGGGTAGGTTCTCGTTTGAGTGGAACTTTCTGAAACTTGGTCTTGTTGATACACTGACATCTAACGGAAAATTAAGGAATTAACTTGTCTGAATACAAGCTCGTAGATGCGTGTCGAGTTTTTCATTTCATATTAACGGTAGAGAAGGTCTTTTTGTATCGCTTGTAGATTGTGAATAGCAAACAAATATGGACCACTCGAGCTAGGAACTACATAATCAAAAGATTAAATTAATTGTCAACTCTAGAAAATATATTTATTCATTAAAAAGACATCAACGCGTTGTGATTTTATTTTAACGTAATATTAATATGAATACCTAATAACTACATACCATAGAAAAGACTTTGCAAACAATAGGAAACCATTTCTATTTTCTCTTTTATCCAATAAATAACTATATGGTAGAACGCAAAATCTTCGTTTTTAGATCTGCATTGTAGTGGGGTCAGTCAAAAAACTTTCGCGTTCGCCTTCAAAGCATCGGGTTCCATTCCCGATGGGAACACAAGTTTTCTCCCCACGGGAAATTTGTGTTTCTGGCTATTGTTTGATATGAATGTATTTTTTTTATATGCTCGATAGGCAAACGTTTGACCACAATCTCACGCGATGAATACACATTGAACTTAGTGTGGGGCTGTGAGTGTGAAAGCGTCTATGAGTATGTTTTTATGTTTTCACATGATTTGTGTAAGTTCGTCTATGTTTTGAACCGACTTACATAAAAAGGAGGATCTAAATTCGACTGTTTTTTTTTTGTTTAGCTGGTTCATAACTTATCTTTGATATGCTCGCAGGCGTAATTGGGTGCGTCTTAATATATAAGCGAGTTAGAATCTCGGTAGGAACAAAAGTTTTCTCTCCACGGGACATTTGTGTTTCAGGTGATGGGTGTGATATGAATAATGTGTGTGTGTGTGTGATGTTATTGTTTATGTCCCCACGACACAAATCATTGAACAAATCAGTTTATGTGTATGTTTTTACACCCGGGCTACGCTGGGCGGGACATTTTTAAACTTTGATTAGCCCGCTGGCATAGTTGGGTGCATGTTCGTCTTAAAAGCACCTGGTTCGATTCCCATTGCGCCGCGTCGCGCCCCTGATGGGAACACAAGTTTTCTCCTCACGGGAAGTTTGTATTTCTGGTTATGGTGTGATGTTAGTGGTGTGTCGTAAACACCAACGTGTTTACGGCCCCACGACACCCAGATTATACTGTTCGGGGAACAAAGACGCGGGCAATGAGCTCCATTCTTTCGCAGTATGGATGATAAACGTAGAAGTGAAACGTTTCGAGAGAACTGGAGGTTTGTCAACTATAAACCTATACATATTTGTTTGTTTGTCAGTTTGTCTTGTTGTTAGATGGTAAAATGGGCATATGGGAATTAACTCGTGTAATTCCTGCGCACACTCCGAAATGTAAACAATAGTGTTTGGTTAATTTGGTAGTGGTGGATCTCATTGTTCATCCATGACCTTGAAACTGTGTTGGTTTCCTTGAAGAATCGTAGCTGCACGCAAACCACATGGTTCTAAGGTCTTGAACAGATGAAAAAGCCGTCTACCACCAAAGAGTTTAATCACAGATCAAAATCAAAATCAAAATCGTTTATTCACATGGGCCCCAAAGAGGCACTCATGAAAGTTAATGATTCTAAATCCAGATTCGCAAAATTACAGCCCACAAAGTACAAAATTACAGAACTCAAGTATACAATATATTACAAATTATTAGTATTTATCATTATATTTAGATGTCAATACTGAGTCTATTTTTAGCACTGTAGTGTTTTGGATGACGAAATTTCCGTGGGGCGTGATCCAGGGCGGCGCGATGGGCGGGGCGACTCCGCCCTACGCACCCACGCGAGCACCCAGCACCCAAGAGGGCCCACCTATATGTTGGGTCTACAATGACAAAGTTTCCACACAAATTTTACATTGTACGATAGGTTAGATAACTATAATAACCATTGTACCTGCATCTATTTGCTGTCTAAGTATGTATGAAAAAAACACTCATACATTTTCTGTCATTACTATCTAAGTATGTATGAAAAAACCACTCATTCATTCACAAACCGAAATCGAAATCACAGCCATTTATCTTAAAATTTTAACAAACTAATAAAATTGGGGCGCACTTGTCGCCCAAGCCCACCTCCCCTGCACGTGATGACATGGTACCCCTGCTGATCAGAACTACACTACAAGCGAACTGTAAGTATGTCAACCATTAATGGACGTTTGACAGTTTTTCTTGTTGTTAAATGGTGATTTTTTTTTTTTTTTTTTTTTTTATTTGTGACGGGCTAGTGTTTGACCACTATCTCACCTGATGGCAAGTGACGATGTGATCGAAGCTGGTAAACACACTAGACCTGGAATACGCAGGCTCTCAAGGATAACTGCCGGAACACCGTATTTGGCTTGGCGGCAGACTTTCAACTTGATGGTGGTAAGCTACTTTGGTAGCAAGCCAGGCGAGCAACTCACAAAATGCTCTACCACCTCTCAAATGTCACCTGATTAGCACCACCCGGGGACCACGTGTAGGGAGTCAGACTTAAGGGGTATCCTCCTACGGACGTGGGTGACTCAGCCCCCAAAATATGGGCATGTGGGAATTAGTTCGTGTAATTTCTGTGCACATTCTCCAAAATCCAAACGATACAGATAGGCTTGCGACCTTACGTTCTGTCTACCGTACAATCGTAATTTACCTTCAACTTAAAGGTCGGGAGTTTCGTCGCGAAAGTGAAAAAAATGGCGTTGTTGATTTTGTATAATTTTCCAAAACCTGTGATTCTTTGAGTGTTAATGTATAATAATGATGGATTATTAACCGTTATTACTTAGATAACGTGCATAAGTGCAGGCAAATTATTGAAGTCGACGAAAACGTGATTTTCGCCTTCGCTCAAAAACTGTAATAAAGGTTCTAGGAAAGGTTCTATGACTCTTTTACTTGACTTTGTCTGTGACTTGTAACTAGGGCCTTTAATTTAAAATACACTTGAAATATATTATTAATAGACTCTGGCTAAATGCATGAGATTATGCGAAGCGAAAATTAAAAGACAAAAACACTTGAAGGTCTATTGCCATCCATCCCACGTTGGGTAAAACGGAGTGACAGTTATATATTCGATAGGTATATCGTTTCATGACGCGTCATTTCGGAGTGATTTCTAATTAGTTCACGTATCGTGCATTCTCCAAAAAATAAAGAAATCATAGCGAATCGACGCCAATCCTTATAAAACTGATAAATTTAGTTGATGTAAAATTTGTAATTTAATTCTATGACAACTATAACTATAATACGTTGTTACAAACTCGGAGAATGATATTTCCTACAAGGAAGAATGTTTGGAAATGCAATTTCATAGAGTTTATGTCAAACTATACATTTTAGATACGAGGTAAGTACGCACATACGTTAACTCAAAGATAATGTAATCACTAGGTTTCGACTTACGTTTCCAGTCAAGTCAAGTCTCCTCATCTGGTGCCTTCTTGGCGACCTGTTAAGTATCTTTTTTGCACACGGTTTCTTTTTGAGTTAAGCAAAAATTAACCTTATTTCTTAGGAGTTTTGTCAATTTAATATTGAAAACGTTCACAACAGAGATAGGCAATAGAAGGTCAGGCTATCAAGTGTAGGCCTCAATAAAACTTACGTCTACAAACTTTATTGGTAGGCTTATTATAAACCATATGACCTCTTAGACCATTTCTTGCTAGGCTGTATAATAAAAAACCCTATTATTATTAATTAATTGGCTTCCAGCAATTATCCGGTATTGACCGCGATTGTGTTTATTTACCGCTTTGTGCGGTAGCTGGCGGTCCGTAATCAGCTAAAACGCGTGAAATGAACGACCACCCTGGAGACTGTTCAATATTGTTCAATGTTCATCCGGTTTGGACATGATGTGGTCGTACGTGACTTTATAATAGGAGATAGAATCTTCATATTGGAGAACTAAATACGAGTTTTCAAGTTACATTAATGATATGCAATTAAAAAATAAATATGCGGGGCAGTATTTGGGGACTGCCGATAGAAGTGAAAACTATGTATAGTATGTATATACACAGTAAACATATAGCTCATGGGAAGCGTGCGGTGACGTAGACGCGAGTGTCACGCTTTTTGTTCACCCAAAAAGTGCTCAACAGTCCTAAAGAAGATTTCACTTAAAAAAAAATTACACATGTAGTAAAAACCAGTTCGACAAAAAAAAAGGTTTTGGCATCATAAAGCGTCCATCTGTATAAACAAGTGTTGATTTTCAAAGCCTTCAAACTAACGCGCTAATTAAATGTATGAAAAACAAAATGATTTTTAAATTGCAACAACAGCTACATCTCATTACGCAACAGTTTATTTGTATGTATACCGTCATTGGTAAGTAGTGCACAATCCTGCAGAGGGTGGTTTAGAATGGACAACTGAGCAGAATAAAAATAAATTTCAAAAGTATGTTTTTCAACTCACTACACCTACCTAGGTAGGTAAGTATCTAATATTCTCGTAAATCATGAACAACCTCTCGTGACAAGTAATAGAAAGTTCGAGATAAAAAAAAAAAAATGTTTTTTCTTTTCATTTGTTGATTCTAAACCACCCCTGCATGATTGTGCACTACTAACCAATGACAGTATACATACAAATAAACAGTTGCGTAATGATGCAGCTGTTTTGCAGTCCTGAATATTAAGATTTTTTAAGTCATTGCTAGCGACGCGTCTCAAGATGGCTTTCTTGCAACATTGGTAATTATTATTTATTAGTAGTTATAATTATATTAATCAGTACTAGGCAGTTGTTACGACTAGGTTAAAATCGGCAACTTCGTATAAAATTGTACCTAGAGTGAAGTTTGCAATTACGCCATAAGCAAATTACATGTATAAAACTTAAATGTTTTATACATGTGACTACTGCCTAATCTATCTAGTAATCTGTAAATTTTATGGGAACACATTATGGCATTTGGTCGTATTGCGGCGACACCAAACAGTCGAGTCACGCTTCCCTCGGCCGCTGGAAAATCAGCGCATTCACGTTATGATTGCTCATCAGCTATCCTCATTGTGGTAAAGATTACCTTCGCCATTACGTCCGAATGTTCTCACCCGGATTGAGTCATTACATCCAATCCGTAGTGCGTGTTAGTCAGACTTTATGTCGCCCAAATATTAATATTTTACGCTCTATTGCGGCCGTAATGAAGTTAAATTCTTGGAATAACAAACTGGTTCAAAATGATAATCTTTGATCACACGAGACGAAATGACCAGTGAGTCACTGGTGTTATGAGAATTTTCTCATTTATGTTGTTTTGTGCTACTGTAGGTACTTAGTCAACCACAACGCTTATTGTCTAGGACACTAGGATATTAAATCTAAGAAATATTGTAAGTTTAGCGTACCAACCTAAATAAAATCAATAAGCAATCAAAGACGTTTTTGCCGCAACCACAAAATTTGCGCCAGGTGCTATCGAAAAATTCGAGCAGGTGTTAGATATCGACGAGTGATGACGTCTTCATCGACTCGTGCGCAACTAATGTCCTTTCAACCCCTAAATTACAGCTCAAAAACAACGTCAAATAACTACCTCATCGACGCACGGCTAATATGGCTATTATACACTCTGTGTGGCAATCAAAGTGACTTCCGCAGTTTTTCGGACGATCAACTAGTTAAATGGATGGTGTTAAATTGAGTATTTTGAGACGGTGTTTTTTGAGCATTCGTATAATTGTTCCAATTTCACGAAGCGAAGCTGTTACAAATATCTCATTAGTTGGAAGGTTGTTTGTGTAATAACATACGCAATTAGTCGAGAAGGTATCTCTTGAGCTGTCGAGATGTCTGTTTACAAAACTAGTTCGTACGCAAGTCCTTTGTTGAATATTGCCATTGTGCGTGATAGTTTGGCCGGTTCGTCTTTGGTTGCCTTGGCATTTCCTGCCAATTCAGCCCTACATCCATTGTTATTGTTTGTCTATCCGTAAGTTTGCTCTACTCTGGATTAGTCAGAAGTATTTTAAACAATATGAGAAGATCAATCTATAAACATAAGGATTTAGTCGCGCGTTTATTCAATATTTTTAATCAATTCCATTCACGATCCTCAGCAGTGGGCAATAGCAAAGAGGAGATATTCTAATTTAACTTAAAGTAGGTACATAAAACCTCATATAATTAACACTTCAACAAGTCCACGCATACACTGACCTTGTGGAACGCAAATCTCGTGATTACCTAGTAACAGTCATTTTACACTCTTAGTTTTGCCATTACTAAGTGGCCTCACCCCATTATATTCAAATGTTTGTACCCTGCAACATTTGAACTAAGCGAGTAATTGTCGTTATAAATCACGCTTGTAGAGTGATAAATAAATGATAGTGTAGCTGGGATAAGGGAACAGTAAAGAAACGGAAGTCCATCTCGTGATTCTTGAGTAAGGAGAGGGCCGGACGTGCGGACCGCTGCCGGACAGTTTTAGAGGGCGAGCGTTCCGGCCGGCGTCAGGGGTTATTTAAAGTACCTACTTCTCATGCAAATATTCATCTTGGTAACTTTGGTTTTGTCTGAAAACCTTTCTCTCTACGTCACTTGCAGAGATACGGATACACCATCTCCCACTTTCAATATTTTTTAGAACTACGAGTATATGGAACTAGGTGAAGATGTTCAGAACTAAAATTGATGGAATGTTTGTTTAGTTTTAGTTTAAATGAACTCTTCTACAAATCTTAGGCTTATATTATTCATGAATAACTAGATGGTTAAGTAAGATTATCGAAATGTAACTATAGTTATGGTCAACTTTTAAATTCAGAGAGGCAATGCCGCCAGCATGATGGGAACGCTAACCACTGGTAGTGGGCTTAAGCAATTGAGTTACTTATAAGCTCGATGTCTTGTAGGTAACTTAGTTCTTTGCTGTACATAGTTTTAGTTTAGTTTAGGAAATATAGGCACTTGGCCCGTAGATAGCATTATAAAAAAAAAAACTTTAAAATATGTTTCAAATTTAGCGGCCACGTCACGTAAGTGTTACAAGTGAACGTGGAGTCAATGAAGATATTATATATAGCTTCTAACAATCAATAGACACCTGTTCACTATACCATTTCGAGTTGATAATCGAATCGTAATCGATTCCTAATCGATAGGTGTTAGCTATGACTGGAGCGCGTGAAGCGAAGCAGGTGCCGTCGGCGCCGTCGACCGCGACCGCAGCATCACCTGCGCCGGAACTACGTGCCGGTAGCTGGACGGCTGTCGGACGATTTTCTGCAGAAGATACCTTGCTTCAATTGTCTTTGTGGTATTTTCCCCATCGCAAGGTGGAAATTCTACCCTTACACTATTAATGCCAGTCAATCAATGTAATCTTATTATTTCTTATGTAAATTCTGTTCTAAAGTATGTTTAACACGTCAAGTAGTATATCTTAAGTTCTCGAGTTCTTAATGCCGACTTTAACATAGATAGGTATATCTGAGACCACGATATAAAATTTATACAGTTAAGCTATGTTGAATAACATAAGTAACTCCTTGCCCGATTCGGATATTTCTGTTAAGCAGAATATTATGGGCGTCTACAGCTCGCAAGTCTTCTAGGGTAGCGAGTTCCGTCGTTGACCGCATCGTCGCTTACTAGGTGAGGTAGCGGTGTCCTGCTAAGATTTTACGTTAAACAATCTAGATTTTATAAAAAAAGTGCCGCCATGAAAAGTTATCTACTAAATCAGTGGTGCTCCCATTCACGACTATCAATGACCAAGACACCAAGCGTGATAGTTCCAGGGTCATCTAATGCGGCATAGCTCACCAAGAGCTGGTAAAAAGTTGAGTAGCTGCGTGACGGTACTAAAATCGCAGGTCACGAGCGGCAACGGGCCCAATTGTGCTTGTCGCAGATATTCTTATTGTGACTATGATGATTAAAAATTATAAACAGAATTTACTTTCCCTCTATTTTTCGTTCTGATTTCATATACAATTCTTATATTGATTACCCCTGTATACGCAGTTATTGCAATTGAATGGGCAGTACAAATGTCATGTTAACCGTTTTTTATACGTTATTATTATTCGTCAATGTGAATCCGTCCGTACGGATATTCGTCCGTTCGTCCGTATGTCAAAGATATTTAGCGTCTAAGCCGTACCTACAAGGGAATTAAACATAAACGCTTTCACTCTTACGTATAACATCCGTATTATCCTATACTTGAACAATAATTACAAATATATTTTTTTTATTTGGGTAAATAAACAATGGCACAATACAGTACATTTTAAAATAATAGATATTCACAGACTTAATAAATGTGTCACCAACAACATTTACCACATTAAGAAAATAGCGTTTAGTCGCAGTATGTCCAATTCGTAAAATGTCCAATTCTTGGAATGTCCAATACGTGAATTGTCCAATCACCAATAAACCACAAGTTTTTTTGAACTAGGCAATTATGTTGGCGTTAGATCCAAGTAGATCTTACCTGCGCGTGGAGCCGATCAACAAACAAAACTCCGGTGACTCACAAGTACCATTCCTAAAAGAGGTTGACGTCAGGCAGGCGGCCGGTCATTTAACTAATGATTAAATTTTATTTAAAACATGGGTAAGTGAAGAATCTATTCTAGTCCTCCAATAAGAAAACATGTCGTGCCAACTGCGACCCCAGAATACTAAATTCTAGTCATTAGTAAATGTTGGTCACCGTAGTTCTAGTCTCGGTCAGCCGAGCCCGGTGTTAGGCGCTGGCGCTGGCGCGGAAGTGTCACCAAGCCGGGCATGGCTGCCGCTTCGTTCCGCTAAGAGCACGCTTATACCACGCCACTCTTGTTGCACTATTTCCCACGAACCAAACACCACAAAAAAACCTTTAAGCGACGCCTACTTAACGATCAATATTGGCAAAACTTCGACTAAATGGAAAGCAATAAATATTTAGACAGATAGCCTCCTTTGTGGATCTTTAAATCTGTTGTTTCCGTTTGAGAGCAATTTGGGATTCACGCCCTGCTTTATTCAGTCAACGGTTAACAACACTGATCTGCTAATGGACCATGGAACCCATTGAATTCAATGGTTTACTGAATTTGACATGAGGGGAGTTTGTTCGCTTGGAAATTAGCCCATTTTCAGACAAAGCGGCAGCTTCGATGTCGAGATAGAGTTTATGTCGTGACACTAGTGAGCATTAGAGATAGTAACGCACCGAGAGGCGTGAAACGTAGCACCGTGGTATCTAACGTGGCATCGGGCGTTACGGTCACGTAAGGCCCCACTCCCACGTCTTAATTGACCCATTTCGTGTGAGATGTCGCGCTCAAGCGAACCGCGTCAGGGATACCATCGCCGCGATACGTGATGTCGCGTATCTTACTCCCGACACGCTTGATTTGACACTCGCAGCCTGTCTAGCACGCCTCTACCAAACAATGCTCCATTACCCCTAACTGGATTGTTTCCGACTCAATTTCCCACGAAACTATTTTCGCCGCAATAACATTTTCTCGGTCCGAGTAAAACGATTATATTTGCTGAGGGTGAAACAACGCAAAGTGGCCCATAATCGTTTAACTAAATATGAGTTTACACGGGTAGGTTGATGCTATCTTAAAAGCGGTCGCATTTCGTGTAGTGGAGTGTTTATTGCGTAGATTTACGCGGCCGTGTCGGAATCCCGTCGCTTGTGGTTACGAGTATGTCTTGTGTCAGCATTAGCTACAAACCGTGTAATGAAGTTATGACTTTATAAATCTTCGTTCTTGTGCTTAAGCTTGATGTGGAAGTACTTTAAGCGTCGGCTGTCTGATCAATCATAACCGATTGACAGACAACGTTTGGTACGGCCAGTACTTTATAGTTTTGAGCTGAATGTTTCCAGTTAAGCTCCTAAGGTTACCATTGTAATTCCAAAATCAATTAAACCTATGTCGAAATAAGATACTGGACTACATCATATGACGAGCATCACGCGAGCATACTAACTACACTTGACTGTTTAAATCGAAAAGCATTTAGACTTACTCTACCAGCCTTCTTCATTCTTATTCAAACAATTTAATATCTTCTAGTCCGCATTTGCGTGTAAAGTACATGCACTCCTAGAGTCGTCAAATAATAGAGTTTTTACATAAGCCTTTTGCCTAATTCCCCAATGATTGTCCAAAATACTTATGACAACATATTACATTACAACCAACGTTTCGTATACAATTCATTTTTAAAACATGTTATTTCAAAATTAATTAATTTTACAAACAACGTTTCGAACACAGCTCGTTTCAAAAACCTCATATTTTATAAATTGTTTCACAAATAATCACATTACAAGCATCTATTTCACAAACGCTTTTCTTGAAAATGTACGGAGTTATATTTTGTTTTTTGAATTCTAACCTAACCTAGGGTTGGATAACTCATTACTTAGTTTTCAGCTTTTCGCCGGCCGCTACCGCGGAACGCTCGCTTCGTTCGCTCGGCTCCCGCTTGTTTCGTCGCAGTTCATACCTAACCTAGAATTGGAGCCACATTAATTAATTACCTTATTTTTAATAAGAGTCATTCCACAATAATTTACATGCATAGTGTATCTTCATGTGAATTAGTGACGTTATTATTTTTTAATAAAACGTTTATTCAATAATGTAAACATAAAATGATACGTTTGTCAATTTGTACCGATCAACAATCAACCGACTTCACGCTTTATCTTCGGAACCTTGATCAGATTTAATGTATAAACACGCATTATTGACTTTCAGTGGGACCTTGATCAAATTTCAATGGGACCACACGAAAAGCACCAGCTTTCAAATAAATAAAGAATCATCAAAATCGGTTCACAACGAAAGAAGTTATGAGGTAACTTTTGAAGTCGGGTAAACGAGAACATCGTCAAAGTACGCATTATTCGTCACAAAATAGGCATTATTGATGATATTTGAAGAACTACTGATCAGATCTTGATCAAATTTAAATGGGACCAATTAGAAAGCAACATCATTCAAACTAAAAAAAATTTCGAAATCGGCTCACGTGGAGAGAAGTTATGAGGTAACACACATAAAAAAAAAAATATATAGTCGACTTGAGTACCTCCTCCTTTTTTGGGAACTCGGTAAAAATTGGTCCTCAATCAATTTTGTTTCGGGATCCCTGTGAGCTAATTCTCAATCTAGGGCTGTCGTGTTTACGACCATTGACGACACTGTCACTTACTAACAAGTGAGATAGTATTAAAATACTAGCCTGATACAAAAAATATCTTGTGCAGCGTGACTAAAGGGTGTGGGTGAAATCACGGACCACCCTGCACCGCTATCTATGATGCGATCGTATAAAAACGTCACCCTCATCGATTTGTTTGTCTTGTGTGGCCTTCATTTTACGCTTTTAGGACTGTGAATGTGGGGAAAGGTCAGAATTATCTCATTTTACGGTAAGATGATATTG
This sequence comes from Lomographa bimaculata, assembly GCA_948107665.1. NCBI lineage: Eukaryota > Metazoa > Arthropoda > Insecta > Lepidoptera > Geometridae > Lomographa > Lomographa bimaculata. The sequence continues at coordinate 11,825,272 of OX403586.1, read as the reverse complement.
TAAGAAATTTCTTACATAATAACAATTTTCTTTAACTTACATTGTTGAGTAATAGTTCAACATTTTGAAAATCTTTGGATAAACTGTTAAGAATACATTTTCGATCAGTGAATGGAATTATGGTAGCATAATAATAATATGTATAGGCTATATTAGTTCGAGTTATTTCCAACTCGTCCCGATCATCCTCAAAAAGTATGTTTTCTATACGGATATTTTTGTATAGAAAACATACTTTCATAGTATTTTCACAAATACATGTATTGATTTTGTTTTCTTCAACTTGTTGGTAGTTTTTTAAGAACTTTATTTTTTAAAGCGTAACCGTAAAACCTTTCACACTCTCAGACCCACACTAAGTTCGATGATTTGCGTCGTGGATGCCGGAAACATTCACACCACACACTTTCTTTGTCTTTGAACTTAGTTTGGAGCTCTGAGTGTGAATGCATTTGTTTTGTTGTTTGTTATGTGTAAACAGTCGTGCGAGTGTTTTTAATCGAAGTTATAACTGTTTTATGGTTTCGATATATTTGTATAGTCGTATAGATTCTAAAACAGGACATAAGCTACTATATGCCCCGAGTTATGCATTTTGTAATACCTAAGGGCCTACGACTGGACATCGAAGGGGATCACGGTCACCTTTAGAATTAGTGCAAAATTTTATTCGAATTAATCTAATTTACAATCGTCCAAAATATAAATGTGAAATAAAATGCTACAATGGCACATGAGCGATGCTCTTAATGTTTAAAAGATTTTTTAAATATTGTTTATTAATACCTGCATATACAAAAAAATTGTAAGACGCTAGTCTATCAAAGATAAAAAATAATATTCTCGAGTAGGATTTGATGATTTCGGACAATTGTTTTTCAACTTGTTAGTTGTGACTATTGTACTGTGCTGCTGACATTTTTTTATCTGTGATAGGCTACCGTTTGACCACTCCCTCACCACTCCCTCACCACCCCCTGTAGTGATGATGAGGCTAAGGATGGTAAACACGCTTAGCATATAATTACTGACAGAACAAGGAATTACACAGAAATACTGTTTGTTTTTATCGTGAAGCATAGAATTATTTATTTATTTAAGAAACACCAACATTATATATACATATTATTAAATACAATGAATTAATTCAACAGTTAGTCAACTACCCGACTAACTGTTGAAAAAGTGTTTAAATTCACATGAGCCCCATTATCCCCGTTGAAGAACTGATGAAAATTAACAATTCTAATTGCCATGTAAGTCGCCAAGCACCAAATGGTGTCCAGCGTCTAACTTTAGGAACTTATCTTGTTCTACATCCAGGGGGATTGGGATAGGGCGGTCAAACGCCATATCTAATAGATAAAAAAATGAACTGAGTTATAAACTAAGTAGACATCTAATTAATTGCTAACTGTGAACCCACAGTTGCTTATTCACTGGTAAGACTCGTGCTAACCAAATCAAACTAATCCTCAACAAATGAACAGAGAATATGAAAAACAGAATGTTTAACAATGCGGAGAATGTGAAATGAGACACAAACGTTAAAAGCTTTATAAAGACGTACATACTAATCCGTCTGAATAAGCCATAACGTCTGTCTGGTTGATTTATTAGGACGCGAACAGACGTGTGCCCTGTCGTGTCCCGTCCCCTCGGGAACGCAGGTAGGGACAAAAAACTCTGGGTGTTTGTTGACAACGCAACTTCGTCAAAGTCGGAAATAAATGTTTGTTTTATACGTGTAAAAACCTTTTTTTGAGCAACTTTGAAGAGATTATATTGTAGGTTTTGAGGGTGCAGAAGTGGATACTAATTTTTGTTTTTTTTTGTATTTATTTAGTTGATAAATTGTGGATATCTATCTATAACTGTAGGCATCTACTTTTTTTACCGACTTTCCAAAAAAAGAGGAGGTACTCAAGTCTACTGTACTTTTTTTTTAGCCGATTTCGAAATTTTTTTTAGTTTGAAAGATGTTGCTTTCTAATTCGTCCCATTTGATCAAGATCTGATCAGTAGTTCTTGAAATGTCGTCAATAATGTCTATTTTGTGACGGATAATGCGTACTTTGACGATGTTCTGGTTTACCCGACTCCAAAAGTTGCCTCACAACTTCAAACATTCTCAAACACTCAAACATTTATTGTCAGAATGTAGGTAATACAGAAGGTGTAGTGGAAGATTCAGTGATCCTTACAAACTACCCTGTTTAAGGGTGTACAAATATTAATTACCGTCCATGTATACATTATTTTAATTAGCGTCATCGTTAGTAATAAAGTGAATGTCAATAAATAAATAATTATTAAAATGAGTTAATTAAATAATTGTCAGATTTGGTAAAATTATAACTGGTAAGTAAATATAAATGTCCATTCTTTCGTTGTGAGCCGATTTTGATGATTCTTTTTTTATTTGAAAGCTGGTGGATCAAGGTTCCGATGATAAAGCGGTGAAGTCGGTTTTTTTAAGCTTTGCTTGCGTTTAATTATTATGAATACATTGAAGATCGTAGCAATATTGTTAAATATACTTGGTAAAAAACAACTCCTTACATATTTGTTTTACCACCTTTGGAGCTGTATCTATAAACTAAAAATTTGTTTCAGAAATGTTTGAGTACATAAACTAAAGTAAAAAATGGCAAGTGACAAACTATCGTGAAATACTTACCAGTTATTACCATAATAATTATTACCAGGGTATTTAAATACCAGCTCTGAAACCCTGATTCCTGATCTCATTTAGTTTTACGACTTTCTTTTGAATGTTATATTTTTCGTAATAATTAAGATGATGTGTCCTATACAATCTATAAGTTATAGTTGTTTAAACTACACTGTCCCGCAAAGAACGGCATCGACACGCCGCGCCACGTAATATGCCCCCTAACGCCATTTAACATTACTTAAACTTAAGATAAATCATATATTTTAAAACGTATTAGAAAAATCATAAAACAGAATTTGCAATAGCCGTACCGCGAGAGACGTTGGCCTCAATCGGAATAACGTCTCGAGAAGTTTTTAATATTTAACAATTTACTATATTAAAGCTACTAAATTATAGCTACTATGGTACACCAGTTTATAGTAAAGTTTCCTGTAAGGCAGATCTCGTAAAGTATTAATACTTAACATTAGCATCTTGGCTTTGGTATCGTGTTATTAAACATTTATAATATTAGTAGGATTCAAGACGTTGCGTCGCGTCGCCAATATAGGTTCCTTCTAGGCAACCATGTTCAATCTTCGGCTGCATCGTCACTTTCCATCAGGTGAGATAGCGGTCAAATGCTTGCCTATCTAGCAAAAAAAAAAAAAAAAACCCCGCTGCCGCGTCGGTAAGGAACCTGCATAATGTTAATAGTTTTAGACTTAAACTACTAACCTTTATAATTGCACATCAAAAACAAGAAGAAACACTAAAACATTATACGATTACTGTGTTATTTAGAAATTGGTACCTATATGTTATATTTATATTATTTGTAAAATTTGTTTAGTTATTTATTGTTATGTGTTTGCGTATTGTGTGTATGCCAATGCCGTGATTTCACCGAACGGCTCCAAAGAAAGATCAGCGCTGGTCATCTGCCAGTATTATGCTGAGTTGGGGCCGATTTGTGACTTTCACTTATATGTATATTTTAGTATGTATATTTAGTATTTTTATTTTTCTTGTATCTATTTTGCTGAGTCACAAATAAATTATTTTCTGTTTTTATTTTTTTTAAACCTAGAGTGAGTGCCTCTCAAGGATTTGCCGTGTTGTTGCAATTGTTTCACGGTTTTAAGTTACTACTAGGGTTTGTTATAGTCTATTTTCGCCTTCAAACACCCACTTACAATAATGTTACTTTCTTTCAGGATCATAATAATAAGAATTAATCCAAAAACATAAGAAGAACCTCATTAAACCATTGATTTATTCTGGGCTAAGTTTGTTTACCAAACTCGACGATAACTTCACATGCCAATAAGTGAGATAACCCTTCTCGTCTTTTAAATGTTTTTAGGAGACAAGCACATATCTGTTCTTAATTTTTTTCTCAATTAATACAGGGACTAAATAATTAATTAACCTCTGTATTCATTAATTAAGATTTTATAATCTACTTAGACTAGGTGTTGACCTATTTTTGAAAAAAGAAACCTTCATCATTGGTGTTGAATGTAAGTCAGTCAGTTAATAGGGAGGTTTAATTAAATGAAAATTTATGTTTTCAAACATTTAAAATACAATGAAAATATTTTTTTAAACCAAAAATCAATATCGGCAATATTTCCAAAACCCTTTAATTGACTATGATTAGCTCTCACATAGATATATTATTATGCTGTATCACGAAATAGAAAAGTCACAGAGAAGCAAAATACGCGATTTCATTTACTTGGATGACATTTCCAGTTATTTTGATTTTAAAACTAAACCACTAAGCCGGTTTTAATGAAATTTCTATTGGCTTAGTTGCCCATTGGCTTAGTTAGGTGAGTGTTCGCCTTCTATGCAGGGGTATCAGGTTCGATTCCCGGCGGGAACACAAGTTTTCTCCCCAAGGAAAATGTGTGGTTCAGATTGTGATTGTGTGTGTGCTGTGAATGTTTCCGGCACCCACAATACAAGTCATCAAACTTAGTGTGGGGCTGAGAGTGTGAAAGCGTTTGTTTATTTATTTATTTATGAAATTTCTAGTCATTGGACCAATCTGGAAGAATAACCTTTCGATTTTTTTTTTCAATTCTAAAATGACGGAATTTTGTAGTAACTAACAAAAAATACATACTGAATTAAGAACCTCCTTCTTTCTTTGAAGACGGTAAATAAATCAGAATTGCAAAAGTTTCAATGCGATCTGTTTAGAAATAAAATAAATAAATAAAAAAACATGAACATCTTAAACTTACAACAAAGAAAATCTTAAAAATTTGGTAGTATTGATTATTATCGTATTATATTTAGTCTGAGGTAGGAAACCATTCTGAATATCTATATCAGTACTATACGGTAAACTACATAATCAATTGCTATCCTTGAATTTTTGGGTTCCTGATTTCGGTACCAGGTTGGAAATTTTTCGTAAAATTTGCACTTCATAACATAATCCAAATCATGACACGACGATGACACTTCGGAGGCAGTTTTTGCTTTGTTTTAAATAGAAACCACTCCGACCCTCATCACGGTGGACATAGCTGTATCGGAGATAAGAAGCACTTTTTCGTAATACTTTATTCAGGGCTTCGCTGGTCCCAGTGACAGTCTAATCGGCCCGTCACTGAGGTGCCTCCCTATTTTACGTATTAATGTTAACCCTTTTGTATTGAAACTGCGCCCGACTCGCTGTCAATCCCATGCGAATGGTGATGAATGTTTAATGTTCATTAATTTGTCAAGTTGGTGCGCTGCACGGTGCCCGACCTGTGCTACGAACTGAGAGTGTGTAACAATTTGCCTAATAGACTTGTCTTCTGTGCTGTCTCAAATGCTTGAAGGTGGGATTGGAATTCTTACATTATTGATTCATACCAGTTCAATTTGTAATCATGATTGACATAGGTACCACTTGTTCAACCTAGGGAATATTTTAGGCTTTTCTTTATTGCAATACGATTTATTACAAAGAGTCGATAAGAAGAAATGTGTAACTATCTGCCATTAGAATTGCAGAGCTGAGTCGATTTTTCTGTTCTTATTCAAATTCGGCGAAGATAATCTCAAAGGAACGCCTAAATGCAGATATTTCGGAGTTTATCCTCTGAATTACAACCAGTGTCGTTGGTGTAATCCGCTAATATATTCACAACTAAAAGGAACGCCCGAGCCCGCGCCACTATGGGCCCCCGAGGAGCCATCGCTGGACATCGGGTGACCGCACTTATACTGTTAAATCATATTCATAATCTGCCTAAATCTCTTTAAAAACCACAGTACAACGCTAATGAACTCTACTAAAAAAATAGAGTCGTCACTTGGGTCGCCTCAGTAACTGAAAACAAAAAACCATTGCGACACTATATTGAACCACTTGCACTGGACCGTACAGAATTATGACAACGTTAACTAGGCGTTATTGATAAATTGGAAAAAGAACAAATGGATCAAAGGTGTCCAGTGTTGCATTGTATAGAGTTTAGTGAAGCGCAGCGGGAAGCGGCGGGGGCACCGGCGGCGCCCATTGGCCGCGCCCACGCCTGTGGGTGGAACGAGGAAATCTGTTTCACAGGGCTTTTCACGATGATTTTGACAAGCTTTTAGCATTATTCGCCTGTCGTTCAATTAATTCCTCTCCGATATATTCGCATATGTCAAATTCACAGCTGACATACGAATGAGGCGCGCCGTAATTGACGACTGAAAACGCGGGGGATTTCGTAGATCCTCGCAAAACGGTGTTTTCACGTCTCTACCATTAATATCGAGAAAAAACGTAGAATGTTTTCCTAAAAATGATGGATTTTGTGAAAGGTATTTCTGAGTAAAAGATATAAGTAAATATTGAGTACTGTAAAGATATGTAGGACTAGGTACTTAGGTACCAACCCTGATTTTTAATGTTAAATAGGTAGAGCATCTATTCTACTCTACTAAAATGTTTTTGGATGAATAGATTTTTGTTGCTTTTTTATTTGCTTTATTACCATTTATCTGCGTGTAATGGCCATCACAAATAAAATTTGGCAAATATGTAAAGGAATATTACAAAACAGCTCTAGAAACCGCGGCTTCGTAAGATATTTAAGCTTCTAAAGTTAGCCGGGCTCCGAACTATCGTAATTCAATATGGGTGTGCTAGTAGAAACAAAAGTAGTTGGTGGCTCGAGTTGGTGGAGTAGCGAGTGGGAGTGGGTGCAGATGGGAGGAGGCGAGTGGGCGGGGCCGCGCAGGGTGCCGCGGGTGCTGCGGCTGGCGCTCGGCTCGCCCACCGGAGCCTCGCAGTCGCGCCGAACTCGCCGCTCCCGGCGCACCGCTGCACCGACCGCTCCGACCACGCAATTAAGCCTCCACCTGTAACCGGGAAATAAAGGTGCGCGGACGATTGACGATAATTAACCAGATCGGCAGCAGGCACCCAAATAACCACCGTGAAGTCCACGCACGAAGCGCAGCCCGCGACGGGCGCCCCTTCAATTAGTGGCACCTGTCGGACACGCGTCGCGCATTAATTCGCACTCGCTGTAAATGTACCCGCAAAAAATACCGAAATAAACTGGAACCGATGCACCTGCGGCGATCGAGGCCCGCCGCCGTAGTGTCAAAGTGCGGAAGTCGTTCGAGGCGAGAGCATCGCGGGGCTAGTCCAGGTCCTCGAAAATCTCAGGTACAAAAACCTGTGGAATTTTGAAGACTTAGGTGACTTGAGGCTCGAACATCGCCCAAGTACCACACCGTAGGTCCTTTGAGACCCGCGGACATGATCATGCTATTCAAGGGAAACAGCAGCAGGCTGGAACATCTCATTGAGAAGATACAAGCTAACAAAGAGAACCACGACGTTTCCTCTGAAGATATAAAAGGTAAGTCTGTTTTAAAATTGTCAACAGTTAAATTAAAGTAAACTAATAAAAAGACCATTTTAAAAATTATTAGTTATTGAAATTGAAATAAATTCATCAGTTTCATCGTAAACTGATTATTATGTTTGCAAACCTAGGCGGAATTATTTTTACCCTGCTGAATTAAAACTCTACCGTTATAGAGCTCCCTAAGGGACGAAATCTTACGAAATGCCGGAAGTGACCCTAACTTTTGCAAATCGTGCTTAAATACTACTTACTGTATAGTGACTGAGTACTCAAATACTACTTGCTGTATAGTAACTGAGTGCCACTTTGGGGCCCATGTGAATAAAAGATTTTGATTTGATTTGAATACAGCAATTCAAGTAAATGATACTCAAGAATATAAGTGACGATGACCCAAAACATGAATAACTTGATTTGGCTTGAAGATAAACAATGCCTAACACACTAACGTCTCTTCTCGTCCCTAAAATAAACAATAACTCAAATTTATATTCCTTATATTTCCTATACATAGTCCTATATTTAGTCCAGTTGGCGCAGTGGGTAGATCCCTGCTCTCTGCTTTGTGAGTCCTGGGTTCGATTCTGGGCAGGAGCATAACATGTATGGACATTTGTGCTTCTGGTTCTTGGTGTGATAGTGATGTAAATGTTCGCGACACTCACGATACAAGTTTTGAACTTAGTGTGGGGCTGTGAGTAAGGAACGTGTTTAAATAAAAAAATGTATTCTGGTATGTTATAAATTCACCTTAATGTTTTATAAACATTAAGAAATCATGTAATTATTGGTTCTTTTTTTTTAAAGCTAATAAAATAATAGTTTATTTTGGTACTATATTCGAATTAGCGATTGTCGTAAGCCATGTTGTAGCGCACGCTGATATAGACGTTAGAGTAAAGGAAATTTATTCGATATTTCTACCGGTCCGCATTAAGATACGTAACTCGCAGAATTTCAGAAATGCCTAATCTTAAGTGACATTATTGACATAGTAGAAATATATTACTACTATGTTATTGATTTGTGTGTTTGTTTTGCGATTATCCGTAAAATTGCAATGCCATCGAAACCAGTTGATAGCACCTGACCCTTTGACACCCATTTTTAAAAGTAATTGATCCGCAAAAATTCTATATGTCGTGGATGTCCTGGTAATAAAAATATGGCGCCCTAAGAATATTATTATTACGCTCAAAATGTTTGACTACATTTTTTTCTTCGATCAAAATATTTACTTTTAAAATGGTCACAATATGTCCAAATCATAGCATGGTTTCTCGATTAAGTGTAGTGCATCCTTCACTGTTATTATTTCTTTAGTTGGAATTCATGTTAGAAAAAAAGAAAAAAGAGAATAATAAAACGAAACAAAAAACAAACGAACGCATTCACACTCACAGCTCCACACTAAGTTCAAATTGTATCGTGAGTGCCGGAAACATTCACACCACACTCACATTACACCCTGAGCCAGAAGCACAAATATCCCTTGGGAAGGAATTTGTGCTCCTGCTGGGAATCGAACCCAGGACCCACGGCGCAAAGGGCAGACACCTGTCCACGCCAACTGGGTCGTCATAATGATCAAAATGTTTATATTTGTAGTAATTGCGACTTTGTGATCGGTATAATCAGATTATTTACCTTGTGCTTGTATCTATAAAGTTTCAGTGATAGGTATGTGATGAAATATTAGACGTTGTTTTATGAGCCTTAGTTACTCGAAATAAACGAAACTTATTATTACTATTATTTATCAAAACTTGTCTTGTACTTGGTAAGCGATAATGAGGTCGATGGAAATAAGCATGCTTATCAGATAATGGCAACTGGTCTCAATAGTTGCTGAAATATAGTCCTTGTAGATGATGTTTAATTACCCTCTTTAAACATCATCTACAAGGACTATATTTCAGCAACTATTGAGACCAGTTGCCATTATCTGACTTTGAACAGATCATTCCAAGTGATGGTCAAGGTATGTCAATATGAGTATCTCTTTTAACTACAGTCTTATACTATAGTTAAAAGCACATTAATTATTTTAAAAAGAAAAATTCATGTGATCGTGTGAATGATAATAATGTATAGAGGCAATTGCACAAGCGCTATCTGGCGACTGTAAAATATACATAACTAGTTTTTTCACGCGGCTTCTCCCCGCATTAGTTTTCGAAATATCATCAAATACCCAATTTCCGTTACAAAATGTAAAAGAAAGTAATTTTTTTTTGTTAAAAATTCCGATATTTTAATAGTTATTCTGCTATTCGAGGCGTAGATAAATCCAACAAATCAAAGACCATAAAAATTGGACCACCCATTCTCAAGTTATAAGTGTTGTAACAAGCCTGACTTTGTTTTTATATATATACTAGCGATCCGCCCCGGCTTCGCCCGGGTATGATAAATGAAGAACCGCTCGACCGATTTTGTGCAAACTTCACATAAACCATCTACTAAATAGTCCGAACAAAGTTTAAACATTTGGTTTGGATAGGTGAGCCCGTTCTTGAGATATAAAATTACAATGAAAAGTGGCATTGATTTATATATATATATATATATATATAGATTATAATTATTTTGCCTATGTTAAAATAATTAATGTAAGTTAGTACTAGTTCAAATAAGTATGAGTGATGAAAGATTGTTAAAAAAAATATTAGAAAAAATGCGCCGCCGAGTTTCTAGCCGTGGTTCTACTCATTAACTTTCATGGCTGCCTCTTTGAGCCCATATGTCAATAATAATGAATTTATAATATCAAAAATATTATATATTCCTCATTAAACCACCATGGGAACCATTAAAAATCCAGACCGGCTAAAATCTTTCATATAGTGAGTCCCGAGTTTTAAAGTTACTATGCTCTGCACTAGATTTTACCAAAGACTAAAGATTTTATTAATACTATAAAAAACAGTTTTTTCCAGTCGCGTTTTTTGTTTTTTTTATTTTACTCCTTTAAGCTAATACGACTTATTTTCCGAAACACACTTGGCTGAATTTAACGCTATCAAAAGCTATACTCAATAGCAACCATTTGAATGCATTAGATTGTAATCTTCTTTGAATATCCTTCATTTTAACACCCTACTCTATATTAGGTTTAGTAAAAAAATAAAATCCACCATTTTGTTTTTTTAAACACCTTCCTAAGGAAACTTGGGGTTTCGAGGGACAGTACACTACAGTACAGATGATTTAGCATACATAATATAGGTATTGTGAATCTTATATGTGGGCCCCAAACTAGGCAAAGCCTGTTTCTTGGGCGCCCGTTATCTAGCATTAACTTATTAAGATAATCGCGCCACCATCCCTACTTCCACTTTTTGTTTATATTTCCATCCAAAGGTTGTCTGGAAGAGATCGCTCTTAGCGATAAGACCGCCCATTGTACTTATATTTTATAAGTTTCTCTGTAAGTTGTATTTATCTTTTGTTGTCAATAAAGAGTTATTGCATTGTATTGTATTGTAAGATTGACCATTCGCTACTTAACATCTGTACGTGATCAGCATGATATCTTATATTAAATGACTTTATTATTTATATTATTATTGGTAAGGAATTAGTAAACATTTAAGAAAATATGTTGCATATAACATATTTTCTTAAATGTTTACTAATTCCTTCTAAAAATTTATTGACAATAATAATGATAATTGATAATAACAATAAAAATAATGCGTCTAGATAGTTATAAAAATAAATTTAAATATTATAATTAGTGAGTAAACTTATTTTACGAAGTCTGGTTATATGGGTGAATCTAACGAAACCTTAACTGTCGGAATCCACCAGCAGCCGTTTGGAAGATACGAGCTAGTATAGAAATTTGCAAACATACCAACCTAAAAGATACGCGCCAAAAACAAAACCCTTCCTTGGTAGTCGGGTAAAATAAATTTCACTACGTCTTAATGTTTTTTTACTTCATAAGTTTCCTTTTTTTTTTAGATTGATCTGAACTTTAAGAATTATTTATATTTCTGGCAAACTTTATGAAGTATGTATTTCTAAATTGTATTGAGTATATTCCAAGCTCACAAAGCACAGCTTATTGAGACTCATCTCACTAACTTATTGACACATGCAATAATAGTTATTCGTTCTCGTGATTATTTTTGATATTGCAATATATTATTATACTTTATTAATTTACTAAATAAGTGAAGGTTTTGGTTTAAATGAGTATTCGATAAATTGGAAAATTTAATTAAAAAAATACATTAAACTATAACATTCAACAAAAACTATGAAATTAAATAATATATCATTAAATCACCAAATTTCTGTAGGTATTTAGTCTATGTCTTAGATTGTAGTAGGTATCTTTGCAACAATACCAGATAGTAGTAGTACTCCACAGGTTATCACTTTTTGCTTTCGGTTTGCTGCAGCAGGGGGACATATCGACCTTACAGCTACCTAGTTGAAGCCATGAAGATGGCGCCTTCTAAACGGTGGTCGCGGTTTCTAATCATACAACGGGATTGAGCTTTTTTTGTGCTCGAAAGGCAAGCTTTTGACCACTATTTCATCTGATAGAAAGCGATGATGCGGTCGAAGATGTAGCATGCTTGCCTAGAAGATACCTTTGAGCTTCCTGTTAAGGTATCATGGTGATAAAATCCATGGCGATTGGCATTTTTCGTGCTCGCCTTGCTAGTCTGTACCGAATCACAATTGTGTTCATAACACTCAAGTAGAAAAATGTCACTAAAAAGATGTCCCGAAAGCTAGCCTTTTAAGAGTCGGACATTAGTGTGACGTGTTTACCATCCGACGCTGGATGCATAAGACGCTGGATGCAGGCCGCTAACAACCGTTCTTTTTGGAGATCTTTGGGGGAGGCCTATATCCAGCAGTGGACTTCTTGCGGCTGATATGATAATGATGATGTTTACCATCCCCGACCAGATCGTCACTTACCTCTTACCATCACGTCAGACAACGATCAATTTATCAGAGATAAAAACAAAAGTGAAAATTAGCCAAATGTTTTACATTTTTCATAGACTTTGCTAATTTATATCTTTGCATCGATTTGCGGCAGCAAAGAGCGCAGAAGCTCGTGTTAATGAGGAATCGCTTTATTCTGACAGATGATCATTGAGTTTTGATCGGCTAACTAGTTTAGTTTAGTCTGCTTTAGTAGATAGTTAACCGAGGCCATCGACCTAGAAATAAATACAGATACGTACTTACAACACAGGGAAGATGGGAGTGAACCAAAAATGCGAAATCCTCTCTAGTCCTTTCCTTTTATTTTTTATTTTTTTATGCTTACCTAACTGCCATAAAAAAAAAAAAATTCCTCTAATCCTTTCCTTTACCCGGCGACCCTCTGGACGCAATCAGCAATTCTACATTCCACGCCGCGGGTTGTGTTCGATACCCGACATGAGCGCACTTTCCTCCTCAAGGGAAATTTGTACTTCTTATTCTTGGTGTAAATGTGTGTAATTTGTCTGCCATCCATCATACCTTTATTGTGCCCATAAGATCAAATTCTTTTATTTAAACTTAGTGAAGGGCTGTGAGTGTGATTTATGTTACGGCCTGTTACTTTTTATGAAGCTTTTAACCGACTTCCCAAAAAAGGAGGAGGTACTCAAGTCGACTGTATTTTTATTTTTTTATATGTGTTACCTCATAACTTCTTTCCACGTGAGCCGATTTCAAAATTTTTTTTTAGTTTGATTGATGTTGCTTTCTAATTGGTCCCATTCAAATTTAATCAAGATCTGATCAGTAGTTCTTGAAATATCGTCAATAATGCCTATTTTGTAACGAATAATGCGTACGTTGACGATGTTCTCGTTTACCCGACTTCAAAAGTTACCTCATAACTTCTTTCGTTGTGAGCCGATTTTGATGATTCTTTTTTTATTTGAAAGCTGGTGCTTTTTATGTAGTTCCATTGAAATTTGATCAAGGTCTGATCTCTAGTTTTTGAGTTATAGTCAATAATGCGTGTTTATACACATACATTAAATCTGATCAAGGTTCCGATGATGAAGCGGTGAAGTCGGTTTTTTTAAGCTTTGCTTGCGTTTAATTATTAACAATGACGGATGGTAAGCAAAACCATTAATTACATTAGTGAAGGAATGGGCTATTAGTGGATTAGTATTCAAGTTCTAGGCTTCACTCCCACGTGCGTTGTATCTGTATTTTTACTAGATCGATGACTCATGTTTTCAAATAATCGATTACACTTGAGATAGCTCATTTGTGGACCTATATAGGACGTTTATATTGTTGTAGCAATATGTTGGCAAATCATTACAAAAATAAACCACACTTTATTATTATAAATGCGAAAGTTTATGTGTAAGCGTGTAAACTAAGTATGTTTGTTGTCACGCTGTAACGGCTAAACGGCTTACATAATTATAAAAATTTTCTTGGGGTGTAGACCAACCCGCCCAGATAATTAAACATTCAGGCTTCGTGCTCAATGTTGCAAATCGCACTTATAAATATTATTTGTAGTATGGCAACATTAAAAAAATAGAATTGGCCAGGTTTTTTGCCGCGAAAGTAAAAATAAAAATGGTTTTTCAACAGACTTCAAAAAAGAAAACAAAAGTGTTCTCAATACGACTGTTTTTTTTTGTATGTATGTAACGTGATAGCTCCGCTAGTTATGAATCGATTTTAAAGATTATAGAAGTGGTCCCCTATAAATTTTATCGAAATCGATCAAACCAAAACTAAAATAATTATAATCGGTGATGTCGGTTTTTTTAAGCTTTGTTTACGTTTAAATTATTACAGTAACAGTCAAAGGCTTGCTCGCTAGTATGCCTAAATATCTGTCTTGTATTAGATTGTTAACGCGGAATTTTTTTTACACTCACAGCCCCACATTAAGTTCGATGATTCGTGTCCTGCGTGCCAGAAACATTCACATCACATATACCCAGAACCAGAAACACACATTTCTCTTGTGATCCCACCGGGAATCGAACCCGATACCTGCTGCATTGTAGGCGGTCACGCAGACAAACTTGAACATTAACGTTGTAAACAGCAGAGGAGCAGGCTTACATTTTCGCCGCGCGGTAGAAAGAGAGGGGATATTACTTCCTCTCCTCCCCCCTTCTTATGAATTTTCGATCAGGTCACGGGTCCTGACGCGACCTTAACATTTTTTACCCATCCCAAAAAAGTGCACAACGCTGCTAAAGAAGTTTACACTTCAAAATACATACAGTCGAAGATAGTACCTCCTCCTTTTTTGAAGTCGGTAATAATAAAAACGGACGAATTAATAATGCTCAATATGTTAATAAATTAGTAAAATATGCTTTTAGATAAGACCATAAGATCTACAGAAGCAAGAAGTGCGGAAGATGGTGCTAATGAGGCAATAATTTTGCTCTGATAGATTATCATTGCCTACCAGGTTAATGGTAACTAATGCTGATGTTAGTGTACGTGTCATGTGTGTGTGCGTGTGTGTGCTACACATTGAATTGGTGACCAAATAGATATAATTATTATCTGTATCGTTAATTAGTGACAGATTTAGACGTTTAATAGTTCCTGCATTTGTTTGGCTTGTTCCTAACTCGGACGACTTTTACTCGACTGCGCGACGCAAAGGAGGGTATTGTATTTATCAGTATATATATGTGTATGTATATGTATGTCCCTTAGTGGCGCTCTAGAGACCAAACACATGAGCCGATGTAGATGATTCTTACGTCAATCGATTTGTTTTCTTACCTACTGCACAAGAAAGGAGGAGTCAATTAGATTTTATTTTTCAAACGACTTCAAAAAAGGAGGTTCTCAATTCGGCTGTATGTTTTTTTTTGTATGTGTGCTACGCGATGTCTCCGCCAATTATGAATCGATTTTGATGTTTTTTTTTTGTGTGGTAGCTATACTTCAGAGGTTATCCCATATAAATTTTATCGAAATCGATCCAGCCAAAACTAAAATGTAAGCGTTGAGGTCGGTTTTTTTAAGCTTTACTTGCGTTTAATTATATTTTATTGTGGTACCTCTTAACTTCTTTCCATGTGACCCGATTTTGTTTTTTTTTTTGTTCTAAATCTGGTGCTTTCCCATTGGTCCCATTTAAAATTGATGAAGATCTAATGAGCATTTTTGAGTTATCGTCAATAATGCGTGTTTAATACATCTAATCTGATCAAGGTTCCGAAGATAAAGCGGTGAAGTCGTTTTTTTTTTAAGCTTTGCTTGCGTTTCACTATTTTAATAAGGCGACGACCAAACGCCATATTGTGAAAAATTAAATAAAGCCGATGAACTGCGTCGAATAGGGTATCATTGAATATGTATTTAAAAAATATCTTTAGGTTTCTTTTAGTTACCTAAATATGATAGGTACTTCTTTTTTAATAAGTCGGGGTGACAAGCGTAGTGCTTTGCTTCGCGGGATTTTGACCTACATAAGTTCAAAACTTTGGGTGGCAATGAACTGTTATTGATAAGCGTGACGGTTACCATCAAACGAGCAGCTTACTCGTCTCTTCTCTCAATTACTTAAAAAAAACATTTCTAATTACTATTTATGATCAAGTAGCCATACCCTGCGGCTCGATATTATCAAGTTAAAAAGTAGCCTATGTGTTAATCCTAGGTATAAGCTACGTGTACAGTCAAAGTCAAAGTACAAATTTCATCTGAATTCGTTCAGTCGTTAAAGCGTGAAGAGGCAACAAATATACTTACCCACAAACTTTCGGATTTATAATATTAGTAGGATAATGATTTTAATTTGGTTAGCAAACATTTCCACTTGAATTTTTGATTTCTTATAATAGAGCTGTGATAAAGTTCTTGTATAGTTGCATAAGAGGTCTTAGCGAAAAAGCGTAAAATAAAAAAGTAAGTTTACTTTTTATGTATTATTATCAGATGCAATCTGAGTATAAGAGCGCGGAGTAGTGATGCCTCGTTTGCCTTCTATATAAGCAGCTGGTATTGGGTTCAAATCTCGGTGGAAACACAAGATTTTGGGCAATGTGTGAGTCTAATTCTGGGTGTCATTGTGTGTATGACGAGGTATTCCGTTCTTCACCCGCAGTTTTAACCTACAAGTATTTTTTCCGTTTTCGACCTAACATGTATGCCATTTCTACCCATCGAAAAATAATTTAATACATATTCCGTTTTTAACCTACGAAAGTTTCCGTTTTCGACCTACAACGTATAACATGTAGTAATTATCTTATCTGTGCTATTGCGATTGCCTTTGGTACGATCAGAAAAAAAAACAACTTGTAGTGTTTTAATTTCCGTAATAATTCTAAATAATAATATAAACATTTTCATTATTAGAAATGGGTTAGTTTTTGTGTTGTAGTTGAATTTCAACACAGTGTAATTTGGGTCACGTGAGTATGGCTAAGTGCACGAATGTTTGGGTCACCCACGATACAAGTCTTCGAAATTAGTGTGAGGCTGTGTGTGAAAGCGTTTAGTAATCGTTGTGAAGTGTCGGTTTTCCATGTAGATAGCGATTGGCGTTGATTGTCGAGGCGCCGGTTGAGGTGTCTCGGAGACTCGCAATTAGGAAGTGAGCTTCCGCCGCCCACCGCCGGCGGCGCCACCGGCCTCACCCGACGAATTGGCTGCAATCGGTGCTAATTACGGCTATCCTACACTACAGTGCATCTACGGACTACGGAGCCGAACTCTTCACTGGATATTACTTTAACCGTTTGTGGTGCGGAGGATGGGCTTATAGTGCAGAGGATGGGAGAACGCTTCTTGTGCTCAATTTTACACATTGTACGCCTAACAGGCATGGTGCAGCGATTTGCCTATAATTTGTTAACATCATATAATTGTACCTGTAGTAATGACAATAAATTATTATGTACATTTAGCCTTTCAAATTAATTATTTTAGAAACGCAGTCATAGTCACCAATCACAGTCAAAGTCAAGTTAGAAAGTCATAGTACAGTCACAATCATGCCTAAGTGGTAAAAACTTCACTAAGTATAGAACTTCTATTGGAGTTTTGGAGTGCAAACGAAAATCACGTTTTTAATCTTTGTGTGATTTGCTTACCAATGCACCTTCACGAACCATAAACAGTTAATAATCCACATTAAACACGAACACTCGAACAATCACAAGTTTTGGAAAATAATACAAAATCGACATCGAAATTTTTTTTTACTTTCGCGCCAAATCTTCGTTTAGTAAGATATATTTTGATTATTTTGTATTCAAACCATAGATAAATAAGCAATATAAATACCTATTTAAACTTAATTTTAGCTATAAATTAATAGGGTTTTTGATGTTCTCTAAAAACGACTCTAAATCATCTAATTGTTGCATTATATTTATCAAGGCTTGATTTTCTTCACGACTGACGTTATTTCTGCCATTAGTTAAGGTCGTTACCCACGTCCGGGCGAGGAGGGAGCCAGATTGATATAAATAGTTCTTATTAAATTCCCGCAAGGGAATGGAATAAGCGAAGTAAATGGATACAATTTCATAATAAAATGGCAGAAACTCTACAGCTTTGAAGCCGGTGTAAGCTAAGTATTTTTTCAGAGCTAGACTCCTTAAACCAATGCTATAGCTACAAGTAGGTACTTATCTAATAATAGCAGTCCAAGCTGGCTTCGCTCGGATGCAATTTCAGTGGTTAAAAAAGAATCGGCCAAATCAGTCGACAAATTTTCGTGTTTTTGCAAAGCAATTGATTTTTATAAACATAGATTATAATTTCGAGGTTACAAAAAATAAAGGAGCGCATTTAGATATACCCTAGACTAGCAGAGCCCACGGGCGAAGCCCGCGTTATTAAAATTGAAAATTAGTCTATAATCCTAGGTATAAACTATGCAGATTCCAAATTTCATCCAAATCCTTTCAGCCGCGGCGCGGCGCGGTGCGAAGAGAAAACAAACATATCTACTTACACACAATATCTTTTGTATTTTCATTTATGTGTTATTAAGATAAGATATTTCGTATTTGTGGCTGTTTAGTTGCAATTTCTTGTATAGTGTGATTTACAAACAATATAATCTCTTTGAAAAGAGATGCGGTGCAGTGATTTACGCTCTTGGCACAGACAACCGAGTCGCTAATTTGTTAGAATATTTGGGTAATATGGGACTACCGTAGCTGTAGGCTACGAAACCGTATGTGAGCAACGCGACTGTTGGCCACGCATAAAAATGAAAAAATAGAAATGAAAAAGTTTATCAATACCTTTTTTTTAATGCCGAATAGGCAAGCATTTGACCACTATCTCACCTGATGGAAAGTGAAAACGCGGCCGAAGATGTGACATGCTTGCCTAGAAGATACCTATTCACTCGAGACTTGAAGACTCCCAGATAGTGTCGATATATACCGTACATCCTAATTGCGGTCCTATAATATTTCCCACTTATCGAAATAGTATGTAGGCAATACTAAAAAAACCGGATGTTTATTGAACTGCCCGTGGGCTTCAGTTGGGAGCGCATTCACCTTCTAAGTAGCGGGTATCAGATTCGATTCCTGGTGGGAACACAAGTTTTATCCCCAAGGGAAATTTGTATTTCTGGTTCTGGGTATTATTGTTTGTGTGACGTGAATGTTTCCGGCTCCTACGACTCAAGTCATCGAACTTAGTGTGGTGTGGTGTGGTGAAAGCGTATATTTAAAAAAATTAATGAATGTGGGGAATAAGTTATATGAGAAACAACAAAAACTCTATAGTTTAATAAATCAACCTAATACGTTATATAAAAAGGAATAACTGACTCTAAAGTAGCAATAATAATGTTTATTCAATGAAACACCAAGACTCTACCGTAATTTGAAATTATAGGAGAATATTTTTGAGCCGCAACAAAATATCCATCCTTCAGGAGGCGGCGCGGGCGGCTCTGACATTAGTCATCATTTGCGTTGATGTGCTTGTCATGCGGCCCATTCAATTTGTTTATATTTCACGCCACTCGGAGGTGCTACAAGAGAAATATGGCCTCTAACGCCGAAATATGGGGCTTTACCGATATTTATGATGGCTTTATCCAGGCATTCTCAGAGCCAGCTCCGTCTGCCGTCTCTAATGTACTGTAGAATGAGTGTAAAGCCTTACAATTGTCATTTATTGCGCCAACTGTTTGACAGGGCTACGATTTTATGATAACAAACTATTACGAGTATGTTTGGCTATTATGCTGGTTTTATTTATCTTCGTGGCCGTCATGTTAACTGAGTTGCACAACTGGTTCACAACATTGAAATAACTTTCTTCGTGTGTATAACGTAACCAATCCTTAAAAAAACTTAAGGCTCAAATGTCAAACCCATTAGTTTGATGAATAATTTACCACAAAATAATAAATACAATAAAAACTTCTTCAAAAAATACTTTTCTGTTGTATTTAATAGTACAATTCATTAAAAAAATGCATTAAATTATGTAGAAGTGCAAACAATATTTTTAACAAGTTGGTAGTTGAACGGCGACTGATTTATCGAGATTTTAGGAGCGATCTCTTCCAGACCACGATTTCTTCTATTCAACAATGATTGATGACAATAACTTTTTGAGGTCAACGTTAAGGTAACTCCTCGGGAATGCTCGTCGAGTCGCCGAGTTGAGTCGAGTCACCGGAGGCTCGTTTGCTGTTAACTCATTCGGAGTGGTAGAGTATAGGTGGTATAAATACTTATACTGCCTTTACTCTACCACCATGGAAAACGTATTTTATCTCTAATAAGCTAGCGTTTGACCATTATTTCTCCAGATAGTAAGCGATGGTGTGGTCGAGGGATGGAGCACGTTTGCCTATAAGATGCCTATTCATTCGCAACTTGAATATTACGTGTTTATTAAACACGATAGGTAGGCCAAGAATAACTGGCTGTCAATGATAGGCTGAAACATAATTTTTAGTGATTATGACAAAAGATGTTTTGATGAACTACGACTGTATTTTGGTGCAGGGTAGCGAGCCAGGCAAGCAAAAGAACGGCAATAGAGGGAATGAAATACCATGACAGCTGTCGTCAATCCCAAAAAAGTTTTTTTTTTGCTAGATAGGCAAGCATTAGACCGCTATCTCACCTGATGGAAAGTGACGATGCGGCCGAAGATGAAACATGCTTGCCTAGAAGGTACCTATTCGCTCTAGACTTGAAGACACCCAGATTGTAACGTTCAGATGCAGGCAATGAGTTCCACTCCTTCGCTGTACGGATGATGAACGTAGAAGCAAAACGCTTTGAGCAAACTAGAGGTATGTCAACCATAAATCGATGACGGTTGACAGTTTCTCTTGTTGTTAAAATAAAATATATCTTTTCCTCCTTTCTATAGAACGTTACCTCTATTTTGCAGAGGCGCTGGGCAGCGTGGGCAGCGCGGCGGGCAGCTCCTGGCCGTCGTCGACGCCGGAGCCGTCCCCGTCGCCGGGCTCCACGCCCTCGGTGGAGGCCGCCGACGGCGACGCCGAGCCGCCCTTCACGCTCGGAGCCACCGAGCACACGCCCTACCAGTGCCAGTTCTGCGACAAGGCCTTCCCGAGGCTCTCATACCTTAAGAAACATGAGCAGGTATTTGTTTCTTATAAACTACGTAGATTATAATACTCCCTTTGGGTAATCGCACTGAAAACGTTTACTATATATCTCGCCTTTTTGATACTATGGCTAATAAACATGGTCAAAACAAATGGCAAAATCAAAATTTTGATAATATTCCTGCTCTCTCTGAAAAAAAGCTCGTCTGCACCGATTTTGCTGCAAACATAGTTAAGAACCACTTAAATCACCTTTTATACAAAAAAAAACAAATCATAATCGGTCAGACCGTTTGGGGAGCTACGATGCTAGACAGATATACACTACAAACTGATAACACTCCTCATTTTCGTCGTTCAAATAGTTTTCAGCCCAAATCACATTTTGCCTATTTGCAGCTGAGTTTTGTATTGCCTCTACATATTTCATATTTATTATGCGTCCTTTATGGGAACTTTAAATTAGTTTATTCATTCATTTAACGATCGTGTGTATTGCTACGTCTTACATTATTAGGTTCGCAAAATTTTAATTAGTTATGTAAAATATAGTTAAGTACCTACTTACCATAAACGTTATTCGTAGCACGATCCTAAAAATATAGGTAAGAAAATAAATAATCACATTTCTAGGTGATTGCTTATGTTTATATCATAAAATTTGGCATAGTTGTAACATTATAAGGTGGTGTTATGATGATAAGGCAACGATATTTCTGCATAAATGCTGCAATTCTCTCCAACCCACAACAAACAATAAGATAAACATCATCCCATCACAGACATCAAGAACCTTACATAAGTATAAGTTAAACCAGCAGTCGTCCAGAATAATAGGTCCACTGTCTACTCATTTCCATAAAGCAACTTGGGTAACTGCATAAACAATACGACTGTTATGGTCGTCATATCTGTGAATTCACAGTCCAGTTTCGCCGTGCAGCCCGGACGCTTCATTAGCAAGTAGATACCCAAAACGGCCCATTTACAGAGCCGGTGCGTAGATATGCATCGCTCGCCTGCACCGTGAGGGCTGTGACGTGCTGGGCCATTACGGCGGCCGTACATCTCGCCTCCTTTGTGTCGCGCCGATCTCGCCGCATTACGATTACGACACACACCGCGACAGATCTAGCCGAGATACAACAAATAGAAACGTCACTTTGCATGCTGCCGCTATACGATACCCGCACACCTACCAGGATATAGATCATCACGTACGCACAAAGTGACAAAAATGTCACTCTCAAACCCAAATTTAGGATGGATTTAACCGATTTCAAATTCTCAGAGATGCCTTGGCGTCGTTAAAGTAATTCAGAAGATCATCGATAGTTACGTTGGCAATTGCAGACCCCGTTGAGCGTGCAGATATGGATCGACGCACGCGCATCGCGCAGGCTGTTGCGGATTGCGGGTGTGCGCCGACAAATGTATCTGGCGATGATCGCGTCGAGCGCGTCTCACTCGCAAGCGCGACGAAGCGGTGACGGCCGGAAATAGGCTCGCGATAACAACTCCCTAGCCTAGCCCGACACACCTTTATCATTTCGCCGCCGCCGCCGCTCGCACTCCGTTTGAGAAATGCGATCATTATAGGAATAAATCAATTACGGAATCCTTGCAACCTCGCACATAACAGCTATGCGTTCTGAACCAGTTGCGCCAAGAGATGTAGAGGAATCGTAAAACTAAAAATAAGTACGATTCACAGATATATATCTAGAACGCATTTATAAAGCATTGGTTTTAAAATTCAATTGATATCTTGTAGTAACAGTTAATTAAGTCGTTGTTTGATAAGTACAACTGGAACGGTTGGCCTGGGTAGAAGGGGGCGCAATCTTAGTCGTAAAACTGTCTTAACATCACCTACAATCTCTCTTGTGTTTCATAGACTTGCAATTCAGGAATGTTTCCAATTAATTTACTATTTTAAAATTTTGTTTTGTATGGGAGTTCTGTGAGTAAGAAACTGCTATCAAGAACACGTTTGACATACAAACCTGATAAAATTCAAAATAATTCTTTGATAGATGCTGCAACCTACGTCTAAAATAGTTGTTTTGGGTCATTCCGAGCAATAAGATCCCATCTTTATTACGTATCAGTACTTACGAGCACCAACAATATGGGCTACTGTTTCGAGGAACTCGTCTCCACAGGGATATTAAGATTATTCATCATGTTTTATCAAGGAGACAACCTTTTTGCATAACGACCCTCCGCACCAAGTTGGAATGTCCGCAAGCCTAAATAATACGAGCTTTTATTGCCGCTACCTAAGCGGCTATCTCGACACGGACTCGCGGTATGAATTCGTAATAATCGGTACAATTACACGTGAGTCAGTAGGAATACAGGTACCTATAGTGGACAGTGGTCGGCTGTAGTTGACCCCGAGGCCTTCCGCCGTCCCCCGGCTGTGTGAACACTGCACCTGGGAAAGTCACGGTAGTCGCCCGCTGCCCATTCCCAAGATTTTATTGGCTATCACGTTCACCTTAAACTAGTTTTGGAACGTTTCTTGGTGTGTTCTACGTGGAAACGACCATTAGGACCATTACGGCCGCCGCTCTCACGGTTTCCGTTGTTTCTAATATAATAGAGGTGGATGAGATTCGCGTGTCCTCTCACCATAAGCAGCTTGCAGTGTCGTGGCGGGAGCAGCACGGGGCGGTCAGCAGGGCTCCACGGCCGCGTGCACCCAGGGGCCGAGCCCCCGCGGCGCCGCCGCGCCTTGCTTATTGAATTCTCGCACGAAGTGTTGCGATGACAAGAATCAATATTTTGCAAAATATGCACACCCGTTACGATAAGGAGATCGTTAATCAGCATTATCTATTTGCATTCTCAGTGGGATTTTGAATAAATATAAACGGTGGTCGTACATAAAATTATGAAGATTGTATGGACCACGTATGGGACTGCAAAATATTGCTAAGTAACAATTTTTTTGTGTAATCTTATTTCTGTGGTACATATTAATCGAGTTGTATACGTTCGTTAAGACGACTTTATCGAAGTTGAAGTTAGGCGCTGTTTCGTCTGGAATTGAGACAGAATTTATTGCATGCAGAGGATCAAATTTATTAATTCTGTCGAGGGCCGATTGCTCCAATTAAGCGCGTGGAGTAAACATGCCGCGCCGCTATATTTATGTGTATCTCGATCAGCCGTGGGCTCTTGGTGTTAGCTCTCCTTCGTCACCGAACGTAACGAAACTGTTCATTTATGAGCCGTTCAACTGAAACTTGATTTTTATCATCTCATTTAATTAAAGTTTATATGGACATGTTAATTTATTTCACACTTAAGATAAGTGTCATGAAAATTCCTTTATAATAAGAGCAATGCAATCTCAATATTCCCGACAATTGTCAAATTAGTATATGAGGTAAAAACTTCCTTCGATAGCAGTGTAGAAGAGACATGTTAAAAGATAGAATAACTATCTAGTAACTATAACTCGTATTATTAGGACCCTTCCCATGATCACAATGATTTGTTTCTTGAGCACACCCCTTCACTCTGCAGCGCTAACAAATTGAGATGTCTCGCTAATGGGCCACGGTTCACTCCCGCTGGTAGTAATTGAAAACTCACGACACCGCGAAACCCTCACGGAACTCACAAATAAAATCCTTCTAATAAATAAATCAATAGCCTATTCAAAAATACTTACCGACTACGCTTAAAAATCTTTTGTCATGAAAAAACGATTAACATATTGCTTAAAGAGTTTAGAAGCGAAGTCAATCATTCGTAACGTTTGTTTAGTGGCGTAATGAATGAATGTCGTCGAGGTGGTCAATTAGTAAAAGCGTGAAGTGCTGTCATTTTGGGAGTCTATTATGCAGGGGAGCAGCGTCAGTCAGCGCTGACGCTGGTGCGAAGGCCGGCTCTCATTATCCACCGGTAACTATTCATAAGCAGTAACATTAGCATCCTCATTATGCTCATGCTCATGAATAATTCTCTCAACTTACTGAATAGATTTTTGAGTCGCCATAATAAGCGCAGTAACAATACTTTTCAAGATAGGTAATGTGAGGAGATAAAATTGTTTGCATGTTAATTGTTTCATCTAAACACTGAAAATACAAAACCTAATTTGGTTACCGCGCTAACTTATTAGGTATACGAGTTCTTTACTATAGTAAAGGACATCTACGCCTAGACTCGTGGCATTGTTCTTATCACACCATTATTATAAAGGCAAATACTTAGCAGCGTTTCTTTTCTTCTTTTCCCCCAGGAAATAAAATTACGTGAAATACACGTCATATAAAGCCATTTGTTTCAATTTAATAAAAAACTTAAACTGAATTTCTTAATACTATATATATAACGGTTTGTGACATAAACTGTTTAGTCACTGCCTATTGTGTGTTTTTTTATGTTTGTCATAAATAAATCTTTATTCTATGCTAATCAAACAATTCTACTCTATGCTATAAATAACAATCGTGTACAAACAGATCATAACTAAGTATTATAATAAAAAACTAGTAGTTGTAAATTAGTGTGTAAGAATGTACCAACGCAAACATTTTGGTTGAATTTTACTATACCTACTATAAAAATGCATTAAAACTTTATTTTAAAAATGTATTAAAAATAGTATTTGCCACAAGACAAGACCTCTGATGGAGCTGCCGAGCACAGGCAGTAAAGCATAAATAGAACAACCGTTATGAAAAAGCATTGCCCAAAACAAGTTAGTCTCGTAAGTCCAGTGAACATTACCGATCAGATGGAGGGCGATCGTGATAAGCCGGGGAGCTCCTCGAGAATGTTATCGCGCATCGATTCGTTACGCCAATGCTTAACAATAACAAGCTATCGATCGTCGATCAGCTCTCGATCCGACTGGAATTGAATCATTACTCGTTCCATAATTGCATTATGGAGATTGTTAACTTTGAAATTACTGTCATGGTATTTTGGAGATGATTTATAGATTTGTCTGGACATTTAATTTATCGGAACCAATCGATCGCGGGTTTGGGACCCACGGTAGATATGGCTCGATAGAGCTGTTCGGAGTCACGACGGACTCCCTTGATACTTTTAACTTTTTACTGTCTATTGACAATCGGTTGTGAGGTGAGCTCACGCCGCGCGGTGCTCTGCTGTATTCGAAGATAGTTCTCACGACGTTTTTATGAGCTATGCACCCGGAGTTATTACCACTTGGATATTTTAATCGTCATGCAATTGATTGAATTTCTACGTGAGTACAGTGGGATGATGTGATTACATTGGAGAGGAAATATTGTTTAGTTATACTCATTATTATAAATAATATTTAGTATCACAATAGCTACGCGAGAACATTAAAGTTAAAAAATAACCAAGTTTTTAATGGTTACTTTGGCTACCTACTTTTAAAATTATAACACAACATAGAAGGTAGAGATCGTCTATTCTAAATCTAAACAACAATTCACTTAAGTCAAGGGATTGAGTATCAAATACCTAAATTAAAAGCAAGCTGTGCCTTGCGTTTTCACCAATATTGAATTTGGTGGAAAGCACTAAGATAAAAATTGCTGTGCAAAGATCATCCAAACTGAAGAATTCGAAAGAATGCTGTAGAGCATTTCTTTTAAATGTTGTATTTTTTTTCTATATTCTTATTGTAATTCTCCAGACACATTCGGACCAGATGCCCTTCCGCTGCGAGTTCTGCTCGCGGCTCTTCAAGCACAAGAGGTCTCGAGACCGACATGTCAAGCTGCACACTGGAGACCGCAAGTACCGCTGTGCACACTGCGAATCCGCTTTCTCCAGGAGGTAAAATTAATTTATCAACAAATGTTTACTTACCAAGGTTAATAGACGGTACACCCGGATTTTGCATGATTAGATAAGGATAAATTAATCGCAGTGGGATCTAGATGAAAGGCCCATACTTATTCGCTGACTATAATTTTGAAACAGAATTAAACTTTTTTAATAGAGTATTAAATTTAAAGAAAAGATATCGGTTGGAGTGAGACTCGTGGCAGTAGGACGTGTTATACTGCTTTAACCTCTTTCATACTATTCCGGTATTTGTTGTCACATGTCCTCATATGGCTAAATATAATAATAGTAGCCATAGATAAGCATCCGATATGGCCATGGGTTCGAGAACCGATCTTAGCGATATTTTTTTAGTTCTACCTAGCATAGTTAATGTTATAGAAACAAAAATGCAATAGATTTATCCCTACCAAATGCTTCTAAACGTTATTGTATCCAACTAAGACATTCTGAGTCGTATCCACTTACGGTACCAAAGTTGTAACATAATGGGTATGCTAATGCGCCTAATCCGAAGCCATTAAAGACGTGTGAGCGAGTGTGTACTTTATGGATGCTGAAGAGGTGCGCGCAGGACAATGGCCTTGCTGCAAGATTGATCACCGCAAGGCACGGGACAAAAGCTCGCCTCGACCGAGGCGACGCGTCACCTTTTTCGTCACCTCAGCGCGTCCACTTGACTAATTCCACGCAATTTGTCGGTCGAACGAAACGCCCGAGTGAAAAGAGATGATGCGCTGACAAATGGCGTCGAGGGTCTCACAAAAATAAAATAATGGCCCGTACCTAAACCGGCGCGGCGAGTGTGGCCATTAGCGGAGGTGTTTGGGCGAACACCTCTATTCTGTAGTTCGTCTCAAAAGCCCCTTTGTTAGTTCTGTTTGGTCGGGTCTTTATGTGGGTACTTATGTCCCATATGACAAATCATCGCCTCTGGCCACGAACACTATTTATCTCAATTTTAAATTCTTAGTGGTTTCTTATAAGAAAACGTTACCTCGTAAGCTTACTCAGATTGAGATGTTAATCCTATTTAGGCGAATATCTTTATGTTTATTTTTGTATACAACTGAATTTTCCTTTATGACTTAAGAAATAACTAGCTGCGTTACGCGGTTTTACCCGCGTAAGTCCCAGACCTGCGGAAATTCCGGTATAAAACCTATGTGTTAATCCAGGGTGTCAGCTACCTCCATAACAAATTTCATCAAAATTGGTCCAGCCGATCGAGCGTGAAGAAGTAATAAACACACAAACTTTCGCCTTTATAATATTAGTGTGATTATTGTCTGATTTGTCCATACTTTACTTAGTGACCACCTGAAGATCCACATGAAGACTCACGATAACCAGAAGCCTTTCCAATGTACGGTGTGCAACCGCGGATACAATACGGCCGCCGCTCTGACATCACACATGCAGGGTCACAAGCGAGAGAGGGAAGGCCGAGAACCTGATAGGAGAAGAGCTTTACGGTGCTTGAGGTGTGGGGAAGCTTTTCGAAGACCTGATCTGCTGCAGGTAAGATAATTACAATAGTAGATTCACGAAACTATAAATAATTATTAATATTGCAAATAATTTAAATGATAAGAAAGGAGCTGAGATGGTACAACACTCAGGCAAAACTGCAGGTCACAGCTAGTAATACAAAGATATGACGATAGCGTATGTTCTTTTCGTTAGGTAATTCAGTATTTTGAGCATTGGGTATTTAATTTATTGCTGAGCGATGATGGGAAGGTCGTTATCGAAGGATCAAAAACATGCATCACAAACGTATGATCATTTGAATTGACTACTTACAAAATTTTTGATAGCTACCATAATAAAGCTTGAATTTGTGATAAGGATTTTACTCTAATCAGATGTTAGAATAGAAAAGCGTATAACTTACAAAATTTTTGATAGCTACCATAATAAAGCTTGAATTTGTGATAAGGATTTTACTCTAATCAGATGTTAGAATAGAAAAGCGTATAGTAAGAGTATGCACGTGGTTTGGTATTGCAGGCGCACATGGCGACCGCTCACGGCGCGGAGGGCGCGGCGCTGACTCCGCCGCGGCGCGTGGCGTCCCAGCCTCCGCCGCTGCTCGCCTGCATGTACTGTACACGCGACACATTCACCACCATGGAACAACTGCAGCTGCACGTACGAGCCGCTCACTCGGCTCTCCTCAACGGAGATATCCCACCGCCGGGCGTCGACCAACCGGCCCCGACGGATCTCAGCCGAAGAGCTTCCGACGATGTACCACCTCCGGTGAAACGCCCGCGATCCGGGTCTGGAACGCCGCAGATTACGTTGTCTCCCAATACGTTGCTTTGTAATCAATGCGACGCCGCTCTGCCCGATTTTGAAGCGTTTCGGGCACATTTAAAAGGACATTTAGAAGAGGGTGGGGAGATGACGCGGACAAGTCCAGCTCCTTGCGTGCATTGCGGTGCTACGTTTGCGGATGCGGCGGCTTCAGAGCGTCACCTCACGGCGCACTACTTGGCTGTTTCCTGCGAGTACACGTGCCACAGCTGCGCGCGTAGCTTCCCCGCCCCGGACGACCTGCAGAAGCATCTGTTGGAGCTGCACGCGCACCATTTGTACCGCTGCTCCTTATGCAAGGAGATCTTCGACTCCAAAGTTGCGATTCAGGTCAGTTCTAACAACCTGAAAATTGTAATGCTGTCAATTCTCATTGAAATATTTCGACCTTATGCTAATGGTACGATTACTTTTCCAGGTTCATTTCGCGGTGGCTCACAGCGGCGAGAACAAAGTGTGGATGTGTCGCGGTTGCGGAAGCGGCGGCGGTTCTCTGCGTTCGGAAGCGGAAGGTGTGGCGCATGTACGCGCGCAGCACGGCGGGGCGCGGTGCTCGTGCGGAGCCCTGCTCGGGGGCCCGCGGCTTCGACCCCGCGCCTACCGCTGCCCCGTCCCTTCTTGCACCGATGCTTTCGCCGTGCAGTACCTGCTTGAAAGACACATGCAAGTCCATCATGCCGTCCCTCACCAGGTTTGTAGATTTTATTTACATCGGTAATTTAATCTAAATCATCTGATATAGATTTTTACTGATTTAGATGACGACACATGTCATCTTATTCCATTTCACATTGTTTCATGCCTTCAATTTTATTTATTGCCCTGGAATTGCTATTGCTTTTCATAGTGTACATAAAAAGTTAATGAATTTTTTATCGTCTCCAGGTTCTAAACGGAGAGTTATCACGTTCAAAGCGCGTCGAGAACAACAACGGCACGGAAGCCGACGGAGCTTGTTCGCCCTGCACCACCGGTGGGGAAAGCACCGGTCCTGAGGAGAGGCGGCGGAAGAACGGTGCCGTCGCCTTACAATGCGCATACTGCGGGGAACGGGCCAGGAGTCGGGCCGAGCTGGAGGCGCACACGCGGGCGCACTCGGGGGCGGCCACCGCGAGACACAAGTGTCTCATCTGTGACGAGGTGCTGCCGTCCGCCGCCGTGCTGGCCGAGCATAAGCTCACGCATTGCAAGGTCAGTGAAACAACGGCCTTATTGTATAATTAATTTTCCCCGATTGCCACAGCACATACGTCCCTGAAAGTTGAAGCTTCTCCTTTCCCCTTTGCTAAAACAATTTGTGTTCTACCTGAAAGGAGATGAAGAATGGATTACTTTACATTAGTAAACCTATTTCAATATAACCCCTATTGATTGTTATGAGTGTCCGGAACCACGTCAGAGTCATGCCCGTGCATCGCGTAGCATGGGCTAGGTGTTATAGCCCACTGATCCAAACCTTTGATCTTTGTTACCTCGTGCATACAATCAGATTGTCCTTCTCAAACTGGTTCAGGACACTTTTGGCGAAGAATATATACGCACCTACTGTAGCGTGAGCTCCTAGTAATAAATTTTATTTGATATTTGTAACAATATGACATGCTCAGTGTAATAATCTCCGTTGTGCCTCTGGTTCTGGGTGTGATTGTGTGTGTATTATGTAAATGTTTCCGGCACCCACGGTACATGTCTTTGAACTTAGTGTGGGGCTGTGAGTGTGAATGCGTTTGGTTTTTTTTGTATAGTATTGTAACGGTGTTTGTGTGTTATGTGGAGGCGGGCAACAAGTGCTCGCAGTGCCGTGCGCGGCTGTTCTCGTAGAAGTCGTTCTATTGTAACGGTGTGTGTGTGTGTGTGTGTGCAGGTGGTGGCGGGCGACACGTGCTCGCGGTGCCGCGCGCGGCTGGTGTCGGAGGAGTCGTTCCTGGCGCACATGGCGCGGCACCAGCCCGCGCTGCCGGCGCCGTGCGTCGTGTGCCGCCAGACCATCGCATCCGAGCCCGAAGCGCGCCTACACGCGCGCTTCCACCTGCGCCCCTCCGAGGACGAGCAGAGGTGATTATCTCATGTACATACTACTACTTATACAGAACGTATTTCGCTCGAACAATTTAACATGCGGGGACGCGGGCACGGGAGGCGACCGCACCGGTGTCCCCGCAAGGAATCTGTTGAAAACAGGTGCGTCCTGTGGCCTTCCGGCTGAACTTAAAAGAGTGATACTAGAATTTCTCCTAAAACGCGCGTTTTTGTAACCGTTTTACTCGGTAATCATAACAAATTCTTATAAAAAAATATATTCGTCGTAATCTATACGATCATGCTCGAAACCTAGGTCGACAAAAATTGATCAAATGACGGGAGTGATAGCCGTATTTTAAAAATATTATAATGTCTAATTCTCACGAAAACTTCAATAGTAAGATATGTAGAGAGTTAATAGAGTTCTGTAATGACAGGTGCGCGATCTGCCTGCGCGCGCTGGCGGAGGGCGAGGGCGGGTCGGGCGCGCGCGCGTGCGCCGCGTGCTACGCGCGACACGCGGCGCCGCGCGCGCCCGCGCCGCCCGACCACGACTGCCGCCTGTGCCGCCGCGCGCTGCCCTCGCCTACCAGCCTACAGGTAAACAAACATTACACAAACATAACGCGCGCGCGTGCGCCGCGTGCTACGCGCGACACGCGGCGCCGCGCGCGCCCGCGCCGCCCGACCACGACTGCCGCCTGTGCCGCCGCGCGCTGCCCTCGCCTACCAGCCTACAGGTAAACAAACATTACACAAACATTAACGCTTTCACACTCACAGCCCCACACTTAGTTCGATTACTTGTGTCGTGGATGCCGAAAAAATCCACATCACACACAATCACAACCAGAAACGCATATTTTCCTTGGGGAGAAAACTTGAGTTCCCGCCGGGAATCGAACCTGATAGACGGCGAACGCTCAACCAACTAAGCCAATGGGCAGTTCAAAACAAAATACACACACAACATTACACTACAATAATATATACGAGTTTCAAAAACTAATAACCGATTTCAATCGCAAATATCTCCGAAACTCTTCATCAAATCTTGATCAAATTGTAATAGGACCATTTAGATCGCATACATTTTTGAATAAAATAATAATTTTCCAAATTGGCGGAGTTATGAGGTAACATTCAATGAAAAAAAGATTTCGACGAATTGAGAACCTTATCACCCTAGCATATTGACAATATTGTAGTCTTAAAAGAGCTCTCAAAAGCGATCAGTATAATCTTATGACTCTCAATAAACCTTCATAAATCCTAACCGACTCCACCTCTACAGGCGCATCTAATCGAGCACACATTCGCCGGCATCGGAGCGTTTACGTGCTACCTGTGCTCCGCGGTGTTCACGAGCGCCGCCGGTCTCCAGCGGCACCTCCCCGAACACTCCACCGCTCCCAGACCCTACGACTGCGCTCGCTGCGGGCTCAAATTCTTCTTCAGAGCGGAGTTAGATAATCACGCGTTCGTACATTTGGAGGAAGCCGAGATAGCGCAGCGAGCGTTCTACGAAGCCTACGCTAGAGGAGCGGCGTCTGCTTGGGCGGCTCTCGCGCCGCCCGAACCTCGCCCGTCACCCACCATCACCGAGATTAAAATAGAAACGGAGATTAAAGAGGAACGTAACGACGAGTACATTGAGGTGTCGTCGCCGCCTCCGCAACCGCCCGCGTCGGAATCTCCGCCGGTCGTGAAGCAGGAGAAACCTGATGAAGAATAAACGGTCGGACATGGGGACTCGCTAGGAAATAACGAAAGCAAGATTTGCGTTAACTCAATTTACATAGATAGATAACATTTTATTCAACACCAAATTACAAAAGACACACAAGAAGGAAACTTATACTATGTGTACAAAGGGCGGTCCTATCGCTCAAAGCGATTTCTTCCAGGCAACCCAAAGTACGTAGTAAATTAAGTGAGGCGATTAATTTTTTGTTTGTTTTAATCTCCTTGTAAAATATAATTTGCACTGCGCGTGCAGTTTTGATTAGAACAGTGGAGTTGGATAAATATTGCCTGAGGCGGGCGGGTAATTTTTATCCGACTACTGGTGCAATATCTCAATTTACAAGCCATTTTATATTATCATAGATTAAAATATTTGGTGTGTCTTCACAATATTACAGTCAGTTTTTAAGTACTACAGGTGTTATTGCATATTTAGGAAAAATATTTGTACTTCGCATCTGTCTTGAAATAGAATGTAATCAATGGCAATGTAAAGAAAAGTTTCCATGTATAACAAAATTTTATAAAAATTCCAGTGAAATTCTGTACTTAGGTATAATAAGAAAAATATACATGATTTGATAAACACTCATGCACATTTAAAATTAAAACGGGAATTAGCGTGATTTACGCGTTGTCGATGTCGACAGATACAACAGTTATAACTTATGAAACTTTTCTAATATCTCAGAAAGTTATCTAATATCTTCTTCAGATTCTAATTCAGAATAATATTTAGCAAAATATCCGTGTACAAAAAGATGGTAATAATAACAATATTGATCCCTATGGTAAATAATAAGTCCACGAAAAATAAGTTTAAAATAAGCACTCTACGGATGTCTCTTCGAGTATTTTTCTTCGGGTCCCTTAGTCTGAAGATCCCTTGAACGGTGTCGTCCCATGCGGTTATCCGCTGCAATATTAGATTACGTCCGAACACGCTAAGTATATAATGATATCGTAGTTAGGTACCTTATCTAGTTAGTTATAAGGCCTATAGTCGGGATTCACGATTGTAAATCCAGAAATCACAAGTTTCTACATTTACCTGCATTTCTTATTTGTGTCTTGAATAAGTATTTATTATATTATTATGATTTTATATTATGTACTACTGCAGGTTACTGTTTTGATTGTAATGTTTTCATAAACGTTCTTGAAATTGGGAATATACGTGAGATTTGAATACAGGTCAAGTATGCATGTTATGATTGTTTCTCATTTATTGAGCATCTTTTTTCTTCTATAACTTTATATAAAAATATATTTTTAATAACATGCTCTTTAATTTGGAATTTTATGGATTCGTAACGTCAATTTCCGCGTTTTTGATATTAATTACCGCCAACATTTCTTCGCGGAAGTCATTGGGTTGTGGTATCTGACGTCACATAAAGAGCCCTAAACTGGCTGTGTTTACAATTGGCCGAACCTAAACCCTAATTACTGTTTTAAATATTTATTGTTGTATTTAGTGTTTTTATCGGCAATGTAGCCACGTTAACAATCGAATAAAAGCATAAATAAATATACAATTTCCTAGTTTATAGAGCTTATACGTAATGTCAGCCAGCAGCGGATTCAGGGGAGGAGGACGAAAGGGCTCAACTCTCCTCCCCCATAAAATCATCTGAGTTCTATCGTGACAAATCTCGTCTCGTGATAATTATTCCTGCAGCGGCAGCGAAATCTACTCTCAGCTGGGTCAAGCCAAAACGACAATCTTGAATCCAACACTGATGTCAGTACTCACCAATACACAAACAGTTCTGTTTACGAAAAGAAGTATATTAATTTTAGGAATAACATAATATATTTTTATTATATTACCAGTAATTAACTGTAGTAGATACATAAATTGTTATAAAAAAATTACTGACAATGGGCCTGTAATGTTAAAGTTAATCGTTGATGTTTGCGTTTAGAACGCTGTATTTCCTGTAAGTAGTTCTAACTGTCGTTTACTTTGTTAGTATCGTATGTTTTATAATGTTTACATGGCTATTTGTATAAACTGTTACATTAATAAATTATTGTGTTAAGCTTCATTTGAGTTTTCCTTAAATAAACCAATTAAAACAATGGTAGATAAGTAACTGTCTAATTTATTGATCACTTTATCTGTAGCTATTGCCCGCGTAGAAGATGTAGTACCTAATTTTTCCTATCCCACGTTAAAAAAAAAAAGTAGTGGCACTCCCATGACAAAAGTTTGAGTCAAATTGAATCGTTTCTGAGATATCATATATTTTATAACAAATTACATTATTTAAAAAACAAATTAAATAAAAGAAAATGTTTCCAGAAGGTAACTTAAGCAAGGTTTACTTATATAGATAAAGTAGAGAATTTGCTGTAGGTACAACTACTTATTCCGTTAGAAAGCTAACCAGTCAAAGCGGATGACAAGGAGATTTCCGCATTTCCTGGACCTTAAATCACATTCACACATGATTATAGTTATCCGTATCCTTCTAAGCAGCAGCAACTTGTGTCTGTATCCATGGAAGCAGTCCCGCGACGTTGACATAAGCGGCAGGGACGTTGGCACTCGCGCAGCCCAGACCCCAGGCTACGAGGCCCACTACCACCCAGGACCCGTTCACTGGGCACACGAGCCCTGAACCGCCGTCACCCTAGAAATATAGGTGAATTATATATTTGATTACTTTGGATACACATAATTTAAAAACAAGCAAATCTTAAAAAACCGACCGTATCTTCGGAAGTCTTGATCAGATTAAATGAATTAAATACGCATTATTGAAAATAATTCTCAAAGTACTGGTCAGATTTTGGTCAAATTTAAATGGAAAGCACCAGCTATCATATACAAAAGAATCATCAAAATCAGTTCACCTAGATAAAAGTTCTAATGTAACACACATAAAAAAACAATCGAGTTGAGTACCTCCTCCTTTTTTGAAGTCGGTTAAAAAGAAGAAATAATAGCAGTTAGGTCATGCAATAAAGTACGAAACTTAGTAGTGGATTTTCATTACTAATTATTTTCATTCCGAGAATATACCTACCACTATTTGAAATTTGTTAAAAATAGGTAAATAAAGGTATAAAGCCTCGATCGGAACCAGTTCCGTACAACTATATTAAAAGCCTCGTACGGAACCAGTTCCGAAACTTCGGTTCTATAAACGGCCGAAGTATTTAAGTGCTAGTCAAAGACATCCTGTGCGCCTGAACTGAAAAAAATCTCGGCTATTTTAATTTAATATATATTTGTATATATTAAATATACATTCTAATATCTTCCTTAACTTGATCTTACCGTACAAGCGTCTTTATTAGCTTCACCGCCAGCACATACGAAGGAGGTCGTGTCGAGTACATAGCTGGAACCCAGGCGAGCAGTCTGCAGCTGCGTCTGGCAAGTCGCGGGAGCTACTATAGGCACCTCTACTTTCTTGAGTATTTGCTGGTACTGCCCTGTGACACCGAAGTTATTCTTGCCCCAGCCGGCTACCATACATCTAAAACATTGTAGGAAGGTTTGATACAAATGTTTGGAAGATACAAATATTTGTATGAAGCTAGGAGTTCTGTGCCAAAGATTATTAATTAGAGGTTTTCGTAATGAAAAAAAGCGCTCATTATTCTTAACGCGATTATGATTACGAAAAAGCATCCTGGTGTTCTGTCCGGGTCCTGGTGTAGATACATTTCTCCTTTAGTACTCGACAAAACGATTACTACGAAAAGTACCCGCATATCTCGCTTAAATATGCCTTTATAAGACATCTAAAAAAAAAACTTATTTTACTCTTACTTTTGCCCATCATAAACAGTAGTTGCAGAGGATGGTAGACATGCTCTGTTTATGGTAGTTGCGGCCCCAGCTGCAGGAGTGAAAGGCACTGCTGACGCCAGGCGCAGCACAGTGATGTCATACTGAAGCGTGTTAGGGTTGTATGAAGGATGGGTGAACACCTTCTGAACGGTGTACTCTTGGAATGGAACAGGCTCGTATGTCCCTGCTGCGTCCCACTCGCCAAGTCGGACTTTCACGTTTGGAGCGGTACCTGAAACCCTAAATGTAAAACAGTTCAGATCTAGAAGTAAACATTCATTAAGTACCTAACTATAACTCGAGTATTTATTGCCTCAACTTAACCATGCCGGAACTGTATTTGTTATTAATTTTTCCGTAACAAATGCTATGTCATTTCAATGAAGTGCTACATCATATTTTAAAAGACCGTCTAATACATTAGTCATCTAATATACTTACACGTAGGAGACAAGTCTGTGAGTGACGGTCAACACATTCAAAGAGTCTATCAAGACACCGCCTGCTAGATAGTCGTTTTGTTTTGTGAGTATTATAGCCTGAAAGAAGCACGACAATATATTAATATAATACAGGTATTCTGCTTAATCTAAGACAAAAATTTACGCTTTCCCAGTAAATTAAAATTTGTGTAACGATTGAGTGTGATATATATGAAAATTTCTTGGTGAGCATAATTTATAAGGCGGGTGATTTCTAAGTTGTGTCGAGCTAAGGAATGTAAATATATGATTTAATACCTGCCAGGGAAACTCTCCAAAATTAGCTTGTCCAGCTCCAGGAGTGACTCCAGTAGATGGGACTGTCTGAAGCTTGCCACACGCAACCGGTGAAGTAGTAGTGTCAACGCAACAATATTCTTGGCCAGTGGGGCATTGACTTACCTATAATAATGAAAACGAAAAGATCGGTTTTGATTTTAATTGTTGAACTGGTAGAGAGAAGCTGTGGCCTTACCGGTGTTACGATTCTGATGTCAATCATACCCGCACCAGAATTGGTATTTGTCTTGCAAGTTCCTGTTGGCACACACGAGCAAGTAGCCCTTTTTCGAATTATGTGTTCTTGTTGCACCCGCTGTGTGATAAAATCTTTAATATTAATCGCATTTAATGCGACACTTCTTTTTTGTCTTGGAAACCTCACGGCGGTGTCATACGACGGGGCTTGGGCACTGTAGCCAGTTATAGGAACTTGATACGCTGCTGCTGTAGCTGGGGTCGTGCCGAGACGTGGATCAATCGGAAGGGAGCCTGTTCGGAGGGTTTCATCAGGGTTAATTATACATACTACATCAGGGTCGTTACAAAGAACCAATGATAGCAACGCTCCACCTGTAATTGCAGGCGCCGCGGTCGTCGGGGCAGGCGTTGGCCGTGCAGTGGTCGTCGTCGTGGTGGTGGTCGTGGTGCTAGTCGGCGGTATCGTGGTAGCAGGTGGCATAGTCATGTTTGCAGGCGGCATAGTCATATTTCCAGGTGGCATGGTCATATTCCCAGGTGGCATAGTCATGTTCCCAGGTGGCATAGTCATATTTCCAGGCATAGTCATATTCGTGGGAGCCGGTGGTTTGGTCGTCGTAGCTGCTGTTGTGGTTGTAGGCGCTGCGGTCGGTTGTAAAATCGGTGCCGGCACTGCGGGCACATAAATGACCGGCGCCTGATTCGAGGGCAATAGCCCGAAGCACGCTGTCAAAAGCCACAGACACATTATAACCACGTTGTCTCTCTGAAGAACACTAACACCACACTGAGCTAATGAGCCACGGATTTAGATCGAAGTGATGATGACCCAAGTATTAAATATGTCCTTTGCATTATGGTATTCCCCTAACCACCAGCCTTCATGGTGTAATGCGCATGATCATCTATGGCGACAAATTGTTGCAATCATCGAAACGCCGCTTACTAATCCGTTGTTGTATGGTAAATGTTGTAATTTTGCCGTCATTTGAATGAGTAATAACAATTTCATCTCGCCATGGCCTGTTATTTGCAGTCTGTTTGGAGGCAAAGCATTTTTTGTATGCCATTTTAACAATAGGTTTAGGTACTTATCATATGCATTTTATATGTTTATGTGGGAATGTGTTCAGATATTAAACAATAATAGGTACATATCATCTACGTGACGTAGTAGCTAGTACACAGCTAGTAAGATAGATAAATAAATATTATGTGCCAAGCTTACTTACTAAATTACACTTAAAATTGCACATATTTACAAGTATTTGTTACAGGCATTTATAATTGTAAATTAAGTTATTCATTAAAAATAATATATTAACGCGAATCTAAAAGCGTACCAAATATATTCGTTTATCTATTTGTTATCGGCTGAACCGCTTGCTGCCTAAAACAATGTTGATCAAATAGTTTTCGATAATGGAAAAGGACATTTGCAATGAAATGAAATGGTGTTTACTATTGCAGAAGTATTATTACTTTATAGGTACATATACCAGCTTAAAACGAAAATAATAAGGTATAGTTAGTAATATGTACATAATACACGTCAAGCAATCTTCCAAATATGAGTACCTACCTACATATTCGTCAGTTTCCTCTCTAGGCAAAGCCTGAATCGAGGAATCCTGAATCTTTTAAGTTTTACATTGAATTGTTCCTCTGTCGGTAGAAAGACTATAGGATAATAATAATATAAAAGTTAAAGATAATGTAAGATGGTTTTGTGGAAGTGTAAATACATGGTTTTCTTGTGTTTAAGGTGAGAAGGTTTCCTCTCCTTTGACAACTTTTTCCGATTCATCATCATTTTTATCACATAGTAGATTTCAATTAAAACATTGCGGTTTTATAACAAACCTATCCCCACAGAATACTCAATAATACTACTCTATCAAATTAATCTTTGTGCCATCTGACACAATTTATCTACACTAACATGATGATGTGTTCATGCTCTGCCATAGTACCGACAACGTAATAGTTTCAAATCATGCTGTAGATGGCGTTAGGCGTTATTTAGTTCTGATTTTCCCCGCAGTAGCGGCACCATCGATGAGAGTTAATGCGCAAGCCGAACCTACGTCAATACAAACAAGGAGGTAGGTACGATCGTTCTCGTCCTACCTACTCGTATGTATAGTATAGCAGATGATAGCGGCGGCCAGTATAGTAGTGCTCCGTTCGGTTTGCGCACACTGCTTGTGGAATTCGAGGCCGACTGTGAATGCAGTTCGTAATAAATCTGCAGACCCATTGCCGCGGACTTGATCATGATACATTTGTGTTACTTAATTTCGGTTGTTTATGGTGTTTTGCCCGCGGTACTGTGAAATAATATTACGTATTGGATGTGCCTAACAAAACCATC
Source organism: Lomographa bimaculata (assembly GCA_948107665.1). Lineage (NCBI taxonomy): Eukaryota > Metazoa > Arthropoda > Insecta > Lepidoptera > Geometridae > Lomographa > Lomographa bimaculata. The sequence goes on along the minus strand of OX403586.1, from coordinate 11,785,151 downwards.
GATTAAATGTAAAAAGTTCAAACAGATGCCTTCGATCGTTGATAGAGTATCACCAAGTTACTGATAAAAATGTGCAGTTTGTTCGCTACGTTCTATTTTGTTTTGGAGTACGCCAGGATCGAAGGGCATTCTTGCCCAACCATAACATAAATACAGCTACTGCTAATGCTGCCTAACTGTGTAGATGAGTTTCTTCAGCTGTAAAATTTTCAGGATGCCGTCGTGTAGCCAGGATATTAACGTAGATCTGAACGCGAATGAAAATAACGGTTCCAATTTGGAACAGAGAACGAGTAACGAGAATGCTTACGTAGAAACTAACCGGGTGAACGATGCTCCAGCCGAGGTTTTGAACAATGACCAAAGACTAGCTTACGCTCTACGAGATTTTCTGGGTACCTCCGGGGAAGGTGAGCCTGAGTCTTTGGGGGTAAAGCTGCCGTTCATCGACGAGCATGTCGAGCCGGAGGCCGTCGCGCAGTCTGACGAGGAAGCGACGCGGCGCGATACTGACGACGTGCTGAACAATGCGGCGTGCCGGCTGCGGCGGTGGCGAGCTGCTTCGAGGAAGCTGCGCCGGCCGCGTATCATTGATAATCTGAGCGGCGGCGATGACAAGGACACCAACGTGACCAGGAGCCGGCACGGCGGGCACACAGACCTGGCCGACCGGCTTCGAAGCCTGGCTGCTGTGGGCAGCATGTCGGCCTCGGCCGGCGAGCTGTTGTCCCTGGCGCCGCCACTGCCCGCCGCCACCGCACCGCCCTCGCCCGGCTGTCTCCTGTCGCCTTCACTCGCTGATCAGAGCTCAGTTGATTACTTTGTAAGTAGATAATTATTGTCATTTTAAGTTATCATATACGGTAGGTACTCGATCACCATTTTGTTCTGCTGGGAGGCAATTGCCTAAATGCATATTTGGTCGAGGCTCGTGCCTTTTGAATGAGAACTGGGTGGATGCTGCTGTAATACAGTTTTAGCATCAATTCCAAGTAATTCAGGGTATTGAATTATAAATTGTATTTTGGAAAAGTTATATAGCTAATATAAAAATAAAAACTCTCACTATGTAGATAAACCTAATACAAATGCCTACCTACAAATAATTACTTCATATCCTTCCTACCTACAGACAATGAAAGGTATGTAAGTATATATACAAGACATGAAACGTATTTTAAGTTATGAACATGCAAGTAATTTCCGCGCACAAATTTTAACGATAGAACAAGATAAGCTGCCGACTATACGATAAAATTAGCCTAAAGTAAAAAGAAAGAAATAATTTTATTCGATAATTATATTACAACTTTACATTTTACTTTACATTTACATTTTTACAATCCCTATAGTATGAGTTATGGGTATTACGCCGCATACCACCTTACCTTAGTTCATATTAAATAAATAGCAATATTATTTCCTTTGGTATTGGGATTGATATCACCCATTGCTAACATTTCGTTAGATTAAGTGCATACTAAAGAACTGTACAAAATTCGATGCATAAAACCTCAAGCATCGCTCACTCAGTAGTTTCGAGTTAGACTGGAAAACGTTATCGCTAAGAATTTACTTTAACGTAACCGAGACTGATTTGCTTATTTACACGAAGCTATAAAGCCGTATTTGCTTACAAAAGACGCACGCTTTGTGTTTATATAAACACATTGAGTCTTTTTTACCCAGACGAAAACGACACGAAATTTTAGGGACATGCAAACCAATTGAATTATTCCACTCGTAAAAAATACAGTTAACAAATGTCAATTTCTAATGAGACAAGTCTAACTCTGACATGAGATAAACTTATAAACACAATACATATTGATATTATATTATATTGGGGCTGTGAGTGTGAATGCATCTGTATTTTCTTTTGTTTAATTGATAAGCTGTCTTTTCTTGACAAGAAAATCCTGAACATTTTGCACCTTGATACCATAAAAAAGCGGAAGGTCATCAGCTAGATGTTTACCTGCATATCTAATCAGTGAATAAACAGTTTTATTTATACGTTAACTTAATGTTAGTATAGAAGAAAAGTTGAGCCGTTGCCGAGTCCAGTAGTCTTAATAAAAAGAGATATATCGCTACTATCAGGTATACCGCAATACAGTTCAATTTACGTGGTTTTTACAACACCTACCACATTGATAAGGTTACATACCGCAACCAAGGGTTCAATTTATAATCATGTAATATTTACACTTCCGCCCAGTAATGTTAAATATAATGTTTGCTGTAAAAGAGTTCTTTAAACTTACATTTGGTTTAAAAGTCCCGGGTACTGCTCTGCTCTCCTCCTTCTACACCGTAATAAACCAGACACACGCACTGTGAATTCTTGGAATACTAAAAATAAGAAGTTCCTATTATTTACATACATCTATACACCTACCTACATAGTCAAATAATATATTAAATAATCATTAATACGCTCGAAGCGTTTTACTTCTACATTTATCATCCGTACAGCGAAGGAGTGGAACTCGCTGCCCGCGTCTTTGTTCCCTGAACAGTATAATCTGCAAGTCTAAAGTGAATAGGTATCTTTTAGGTAAGCATGCTTCATCTTCGGCCGCATCATCACTTTCCATCAGCCGAGGTAGCGGACAAATGCTTACCTATCTAGCATTAAAAAAATACAGTAATCATAAAAATAGTATCCTACGCGCCATGAAGGCTCGCCAGCATCAAATTAAATTATCTCCCCCCTTACAGCTCTTAATGGCTATCTAATAAGAATTTAGGAGCAATAAAGGATTTTAATGGTGAAATGATTTTTTGTCGCCAATATCGCTATTGCGAAATATCGTTTGAACAAACCAAGTTTATTGACGTCACTGATGCGTCGACAGCCGTTAGATCTGGATATCAAACCACATAATAATAGTTCTATATCAAATGGCGATGGATTTGTGTATTCGCGAGCTATTTGAAACGCTATCCTCAATGCTTCAAACTTGGAAAAGAGATTGCCGGGTATACGAAAATTACGTGTAAATTAATTAAACTTATTTGCGATATTATAAATTCAATAGTAAAAACTATGGTAATGTTGCGTAACTAATCATACACCGACTGTAATACAATCGTTAAAAACGGTATACCATTTTTACACTCATCCTAGTGTGAGATTCAGAGCTCACCAGAAATAACGTTATGTGTTATGTACCTAATTTTATTTATGTTTTAAATAATATTTAAGTGTCAATTAAATATATTAATTATTAATTGGCAGTCGTACACTTCTATTTATGGCTTATGTATTCCTTTAAATACTTAATATGAAATTTAATTTATAATCCGCCAGCATAACGGGCACGTTACCCATTAGTAGTGGGCTTGAGCACTTAATTTATCTGTAAGCTCCGTGGCCTGGTTTGAGCTCTTTTGATGTATAGATGTGTAATGTGTATGATTTATTTTAAGAAAATATATTTCATTAGCACGAAGTCTTTTAAAATTCTTAATTTAGAATTCTTAAATAAAATGTAGGTCCGCATTTCACTTTCCATCACATGAGATAGTGGGTAAATGCTTGCCTATCTAGCATATTTTTTTAAAAGTAGCATTTCAGAGTACATGATATTATTATTATTCAGTACTTATATGAAGTTGCAATGTAATAGTTACTAACCAAAATAAAACTTACACGGTGATTCCTTCATACACACAGGCAATGATTGATTTTGATAAGATACAAAAAATGAAAGTATTATAGAGAATAATTCTGTAAATAATCGATAACTGCATAAAACTGGATGAAAGACCAGATCGACAACCTTCATATGCCCCGGGGCAAGACCCTGGTACCAGCTCTGACGCACATACAGCCGATAACATCTGCTCTGATGAGGTCCATTGACAACACGCGGCAACATCGTGCGCTGCAAACCACTCGCGTCTACATTATCTAACATTGACCAAACTTTAACAGTTTATTTAAACTGCAATCTGCAGAGCCTCTCCACCTCATTCCAATGCACACTGCAGCAATATCTATGCACTACTGCAACAATATGCTTCCACATTAATTATGCGAATCGCAGAGGAATGGAACTCCTTACCTAAATCTGTATGTCCTGATAAATACTATATGGGTGTCTTTAATAATATTTAATAAAAAATAATATTTAAGCATATATAACATGATGATGGTCATGGAAGACCTTTGAAGACGTCAACCTTTACACTATGTCTCGGGGCAAACCCTAAAAAACGCAAAAACGTTCGTACATAGAGCCGATGACATATGTACTGACAGCTGGCGTCCAAGTCAAAAGCATAATACGCGTTGAGCTGCTTGAATCTTGACCACTTACCGCCTCTACCAATATTGGACCACCTACGTACTGTCACTATATGATAAGGACCATTAACCACGCTAATGGTATGTAAATTGATTCAATTGACGGAATCATTTGTCGAAGTTAGATGTTGCCATGTTTAGTTTCTTTCAATAGCTCGGAGGTGAAACTTTTAATTCTATTTCAAAGGTTTCAGAATTTCTAGATGCAGAACTTAAGTACTTTATACCTATGTTATCTAGTGAGATGTAGATATTTGAAGAAGTCTATATATTTTTAACTAATTTAGCTGGACAATGGACATATTTTTTCATTATGAAAACTATCGCGATTGCTATTCAATATGTACTAACCTGCTATTAATCGCGTTATATTGTGTCGAAATACTCCAATCAGTTTCGAGCGTATACGACGCTCTTCGTCTTCTCTCCATATTTTTCATTGAAGCTTGACTTTCTTCATCTAAGTAGGCTTTATATGCAAATATTATAAGACCTGGTTAATGTATACGGGTAATTTTTCTTTTGCTTTTAACACTAGATCAATCTTCTGTGGCAACAGGCCGAGCAATTCGTTGCTTAATAAATTAATAATACTAGGGTATTTAAATGATGTGACAGAAATTAATAGTCTAGTTATTTAGTGTGACGTGAATATCTCAAAAAGTAATTATATTTGGAATAGGCTATTGTGAAAATACACAAGCCTATCTGCAACGCGTGGAGTGAGATGGCCATTGTTACTGATGTAACTATATTCATCAATCATCTCCTCCGATGACCCCAATTTCAGATGAAAGCCTCCGTTCTCAGTCGCTAAGCGATGATGTTGGAGATTTTACTTTTTGTTTATGAATACATTGCGCATGCATTGATTGTGCAATGATTTTTAAATGTGCCTGATTTCACGATTACTCATAATAATGAATGAACGCGGAGTGGATACACTTATTTTTGCTTTCTAACATTTATGCTTTAGATAGTTTATAGTTTTTAATAGTGTAATAATGTTGTAATTAAACTACCGAATAATGCTACAAGATAACAAAAAACACCGTAGAGAGTCAAGGACGTTTATTATTAGCTATAGAAATAAACAGGACTTTTAAGAGCCCGTGTCCAAAAGGCAGATTGCCTAAGCTTGATTATGAATAATAATTAAACCTTTTCCTATTAATTAGAGGCGTGACCAACTTCTTCAAAAAATTAAGTAATTTTATGTACTTCTTAATAAATTATATCATCAATTTTTTTGTAATGCAGTCACTCAACAGTTAATAGCTTATACTAGTACTACAACGTCATTAGCAAAATTAAAAATACCCATGAGCTTTAGAACAGGTTTTTAATAGGAAAATCATAATATTATAATATTCCGAAGAGTTAAGGCGATATACTAACACTGAACTGCTCAAGCCGAGATCAACTACACCGGTAACTGTGAGCCACCGGTGACTGTGAGATTCATTCACACGCATTCCTAAGGCGGGAGGATGCCAGGCAAACGGCCGGTCATATGAAATCATTAAATATACCAAATGCTAATCACGACCTGGTTTTACATTTAAATTATATATACATTCATCACTCTTATTTCCGGGACTACAATTTGCCCAGGAATTGTAGTCCCATCACCATTTTGTGTCAACCACTTAGAGGGTAACATCAATACTTTTTTTGGAAACTGGCCAGTTTGTTGTCATGTTGTCATTACCAACATTAGTATTACCAATAAGTAGGTACTCTTTGGTAACCTTATTATATGTATAGATAGAAGGTACATATAATATTGAATTAAAAATGAACTGGGGCACAGCTATCGTTGTGGTCTACCTATATAGTCAATAACAAGTTATAATAGTCTGCGATGTCGTTTCATGGTAAAACCACCTTAATCTACTGTATACGCTTACTGGTTCAATGATTATAAACGAATAGAAAGTAATTGAGCAATCACTATAATATAGTATTTATAGCAATATGCTTGAAAAGAAGGATTGCCATAAGTGGCGATAGCGTCACTGCATGCTGTGCGGCGCATGATAGACGCTAATAAGAGAATTACCTATGATTAGGGCAAACAAAGGTAAAAAAAATGATTCCATAGGCGTCAATAAGCCTAGTAGTTAGATCAATCTGTCCTTGCCACAAATGAATACCCGTACTGAATGCATACTCATTATTTGACCAAGGATCAAACATGTCAAATCAAGGTGCCGCGAAATGGTAGCAAACATCAACGAGGTCACTAACATGCTGCTTATAATATAGTTTCGAGTAGGTTACGGGTGTAGAAAAGGATATATTATATACTTTTACGAAATCGAAAACAAGAGACAACCTCTACAGAGGGTTTCCTTGGAAGTGTTTGCGAACAAGACTAAATAAAGGAGAGAGTCACGGAGTTAATCCAAGGAATATAAATGGTTGCTTTATCGTCTGCATGATTCCAAATAGAGTTGTACTGATATGTAAATATAATAGTGACAGCAAATTGGCTTAACAATTGCTTGCCATTTGTTTTGAAAAAGAAAATTTCTTCTTCACCGTGATAACATTGAATTTTGTTTAACCCAGTCAGAAAGACATCAAAATATTTGAGTGCAGGTCTAGAGATAATATTATGATAATGTATTATAATTAATATAGATAAACAGTGCTGATGTGGTACTTTTCGTCGCTTATTTATTTGTAACAAGATGCAAAACTAAAACCTAACTACAATTACCTACCCACTAAATGGTTCCTATAATTAAAACCATAAACGGCATTGTCTTTTTTTATATAAACTAATATAATATATAGCTTATGAAAAGAGAATCATCATGAATAATGATAACTGTTTTAAGAAGTCGGTCCCTTACATTTGATCCTTAACCAAAGGAAAACGGGACGATTGACGATTAGCTTACTCACTGCACATTTTTTGCGAAATCTGTGAATACAGATCGTAATAAAACCAAAAGTTAAGTCTAAAGGTTAAATAATATGGTCTCGTAAGCCAGTTTTCCAGCAGCATGCCTCATGTCAAATTTCCTAAAATTTGACGCAGCTATTGTTTAAAAATCCTAAAAGAATTCAGAGAAGCGGGAAATTGTTTGTGAAGCTAACACGTCACTATGTATGGTACTGCAATTTAAGTAAATGATATTCAAGGAATTACGTGATTATTTATAATAAGCGAATAAATTATGAGTTTTAGGATTTTTACTATTTTTCCTACTATACGGACTCAATGATTTTCGAAACAGCAATATTGCTTCACGCGCTGTTATGGGCTCTATAATAAAGGGAATTTATTCGATATCTGCACGGACGAGGGGAGGTGTGGTATCATTATGCACTTTTACCATCGGGCAAAACCATTGATTCTGACTCATGTTGAAACTATAAGATAATCTGGGCCCACAGCCAGCAACTGGTAAGTTAAAACAAGAAATTAGGGATTTTTTTGTTTTTACGGTCATTACCCAAATAGAGGAATCTCACCATTGTCAGCCCTCACATGCTTAAAAGGGTGTATTTATTCGCATAATCTCGTCACCCCTAACTTTCGATTACCCTAATTTTTAATCCCCGTCGAAAATAGGTGTGTTATAAGTTTCGTTTGTAGTGAGCGTATCTATCTGAGGCATCGTCGCACCCAAACAGATTGTGATTTTTATTTATTTGATTTAGAATGGTCTTAGCTTTGTTTGTTGAAAATTAGTGCAGCCGTTTTCCAGATAGAGAATCAGGGCATTTATTTTTCACTTATTGTTTCTAAAGCATTAGCCATGATAGCTGTACTAAAGTATTAAGTTTTAAAAGGATTTATTATTTAAATACTATTATGATAATTATGAATAAAATAAATAAGAAGAATCTTTATTTTAAAATTTTAGCCCTAATTTGTACTTACCATAACGATACTAACTTATTGGAACGAAAGTTCCGTATCGCGCGTTGCGGAAGGGGGCTAGACGGAAAAAATTAAGACCACAAGTTGTAACGACATTTTTTGCTATAGTTGTAAGCCATACCACGTTCTCGTCGTTAAGCAACGTCAGGCGCGGCCAGTACTTGGATGGGTGACCGCCTGGAAACACCGCGTGATGTTGGTTTTGGCATGTTTCATTTAATTTTGGAACGAAAGTTCCTTATCGCGCGTTGCGAAAGGGGGCTAGACGGAAATTGAACTTCGTTCCATCCGGGTGTCGCTTGACACCTCTCAAGTTTTTTTTATTTATTCTTTTGCAATATTTAGCTGTATATACCTACACGGTGGACACACAGTTAGGTAGTAAGTAGGATAGTAATTCAAGTAGGATTACTGTCCTACTAATTTTATATCTTTATGGCATGTAAAATTATGCGAATTAACGGGTCATTCCTTCTTCGTAGAATGCTGTGTAGAAGCGAATTTGACGACAACTTACTCGAATCGTCGCTTACGTGATTTTGTCAACGTTACTAATATTTATTACTAAATGATGCATTCAAAGTACGCATCTCATACAGGAATGTGACTAATTATGTAATAATTATTCACACTCCTGATCCAAAATTATCCTTAAATTTCAATTGAAGTCACTAAAATCACTGCTATAGGTGTTTATTTGTATTTAACTAAATGCGCCGCGCGATATGACACAATGTTAAACAAATTACGAGAAAAAATAATGTTTTGGCTAGGCGAATGCTATTAGAATCAATTTCCACTAATTCATTTATTGTATTCTATGTTGCAACGAAGGCCTTTTTTACCCACAACGGAAAGAAGGAGGTATATATTATATGCGTTTAGGGTGAGAGGTTGTTTGTGTACAAAACGAATGTTTCGTAATGTTCCCATTTGTTTCTAAAATAGCTTGACCGATTTAGACACGATTTCTTTTTATTGATTGAGAGTGTATGAGGTAAAAACCTTTCTACTTTTTTGTGAAGTCGGTATAAAATCGGTTGAAATGTCGCAGTTCTAATTTTGAAAAACTAGTAGGTACAGAGTCGTTTTTAGGTAAATAGCTATACTGAAGCCATAACATATACTATATCCAAAACTAACAAATGGTTAAATGCAAATAAAGGACAGGTATCGTTTTGCCAACGCGCAACGGCTGAACCTGGCATAACGGGACGTGACGTCATGAACAACAAATACAGTGTTCTCATCTGCGGTTTTGTATAGTTTTGTTTAGATGTGTTTTGACAGATAGGTAATAAACAAGGATTCTGCATTAGATTTGTTTCCTATCTCGATGGTAATCTCGAATAAAAGACGACGGTTCCCAAATCCCATGCAGAAAACATATTGTACGCATCGAGATAGGAAACAAACCTACGGTTTGTAAATAACTTTAGCTACAAAATCCTTGGTTGTACGCAATACATAATATTATGCATACCTCCTTGTTGTACGCTATATTTTAACATAGAGAGCGATCTCAGTAACGTGACCAAATGCTAAAAATGCTTTAAAATATTAAATAGAATGTCTTAATGTTAAATAAAATAATGCAAATTTTCAGTGCTTTACCACAATTTATCGATAAAAATGAATGCACTACAGGTTTCTTGTTGCCCTATAATAAGTAATTACTATGTACATTTAAGTAAGGACTACGTAAACAAAATATATAATTTGAGTATCTGCCACAGATACCTTTTCGTATTATAGTTATTATGTTACATTTCGTGAGGCCGTTTTGTCGGTAGAATTATCAATTATAAAAACAATTATCATAATTGCCTATATATAGCTGTACAATACAGGTTTGTTCACACTTACTATATGTCAATCTTAAAGCTAAGCCAGGCATACATTTTAACTTTGAAAAAGAATAAATTATTTTATATTTGCTAAAGGGAATTGTAATAAATTGTTTAAGCAACTGCAACTTACAAATTGAGACCTATTTATTTGCGTTTTCAAACTTTTTTACCGAGGCAGTAACAGACACTCCGTCTAACGTCATTAAAATTTATGATTAACAAATCTGCGGTCCGCTCAAACCGTTTCTCTTTTACTTTCATACTGTAACTGAGGCGAAGGAGTGAAATTTATTGTCGACTGTTTGTTTCCTGAAAGATATAACTTTGGTGCCTTCAACTATCTTCAAAAGTAAATAGGTATATTGCAGGCAAACATGCCAAATAGTAAAATTTCTACCTCTTAACTAGTGCAGTGGTTTCACTTGTCTCCTCAAGTCCCGTCCTTACAGACCTGACCATTATTTTCTTACATGACTTTGACTGTGAATGTGACTAGGAGCGATTTTATCTATCCACTTGACAAAACAAGTGGAGGTACTGAATTCGGGTGTATTTTTTTTGTGTGTTAGTTACCTCATGACTTCTTTCCTCGTGAAATGACTATCAATTTTTTTTTGTTTGTAAGATGTTGCTTTCCTTTTGGTCCCATTTATATTTTATCAAAATCTAATCAGTAGTTTTTGAATTATCGTCAATAATGCGTATTTAGGACATCTAATCTGATCAAAGTTCCGAAGATAAAGCGGTGAAGTCGGTTTTTATTAAGCTTTGCTTGTGTTTGATTATGAAATATATAACTAACCTGAAAATATTTATTGAAGTAAAACTTTTTATGGGAGGGCTTTGAAATTCTGATCAGCAACCTTTTTGTCTGACGAAAAGTTGTGTGGGGTACTGTAATACAAAAGTTTCATTTCTATCGTGTGTTTTTACGACACTCCCTGTTTTACACTTGACATTGGCCCAATGCACATAGTTTGCGGAGCTCAAATAAAAAAAAGACCAATCAAAATGCACAACGTAAGTGTAGTATGTACAAAAAGGTTACGCGTTCTTGGGGGCTCGTCCGGAATAGGAAACGTGCTCCCCGGACTCCTTGAGCGGATGACGTGGAGCCCGATCCCTGACCCAAATGCTTGGTATGACGTCACGGAACTCCGCCTCTATGTAGGTCAGGTCGTGAAGACGCTCAGCAGTCGAAACCGACTCGCTCTACTTATATCTACTGCATTTGAACCGATAAGATTACAATGAAACTAGAATAGCGGACGTCCGTTTTTACAATTTATCAGGTCTTAGTGAATATCTACGTATCGCGTGTGTTAAATATTTTGTTTCTTTTTGCTTTCAAGCATGTCGTCCGCCTTACGGTGAGCGCTAAGCCTGAATACAACTGCACTCATTTTCAACCGACTTCAAAAAAGGAGGTTCTCAATTTGACTGTATTTTTTTTTGTATGTGTGTTACGCGATATCTCCGCCAATTATGAATCGATTTTCATGACTTTTTTTGTTAGGTAGATTATACTTCAGAGGTGATCTCATATAAATTTTTATCGAAATCGGTCAAGCCAAAACCGAAATATAAGCGATGAAATCTTTTTTTTTTAGCTTTGCTTGCGTTTCAATTATTTTATAACAAACCTATACGTGATACTTGCACAGTGCTGCTGTTGGACTGGTCGGCAACAACTAAATACACTAACAAATCAAAAAAGTGTAATTACTTTTTATTTAACACTTTTACGTTGTAAGACCTATTATGCGATTGTATAAGAACGTTTGAAAACGTGTTGAAAATTTTAAGTAACTAAAAATGGTTGCTAACCAACTTTAAATCGTTATAGATCCTAAATATAATTCGAAATTAAAAATGGTGTAAACCGTAACATTAAGTACCATACGTAGGAAATTTAACTAATAATTTGAATTTGAGTTGTTATTACGCATTCTTTCCAATAATGACAATAATATAAATAGTTCTATAATACATATTTAATATATTTATATTTTTTAATGTATAAATTCTCAAAATAAAGTGCATCAAACAATACTGAAAGAGACTGATCCCACGACACAGGACTTATCCTAGTGTGGGATACAGTATTACGTAAACTATATTTTTTTATCTTTTACAATATGGCGTCTGGCGGTCGACATATTGAATTTTGATTATTGACATGTCTTTATTGACACTTGCAAGATGAAAACAGATCGATTGCCATAAGAATAAATAAAATCGGCCCATGCGATTGGTCTCTGAGAGCCACAAAGAAAGAAACATATACAGGCTGATATTAAAAAAAACGAATTAACACTCACAGCCCCTCACTAAGTTCAAAGAATTGTATCGTGGGTGCCGGAAGCATTTACATCAGACTCATTACGCATTACATTTATAAAAGAATGATTACTATTATTATTTGCCATTTCTGATGGCTTAAGGCGGCCTGAAAAATCCTGACTCTAGGACTGTCCACTAGTCTATACGACAAGCAAGCAAGCAAGCATTATTATAACCTCGTTTGCGTTTGCAGTCGGTCAAAAATTAGACTCGCAAGAAGTTGTCAGTAATAAACAAGATTAGGTAAGCTGGGTCTTTGTTGATACTATTACCTATTGACCTACGCCAAAGTCAAAAGGTAAATTCTTCTTGGTGAAAAGGTAAACGTTCTTGACGTCATCATCACCAATTAATATATACCTCTTTTTAATAATAAACAGGTAAACCAAGTTCAATTACCTATGTACCACAGAATGTTGGTAAGCTTGACGCAGGTTTGTTGACACCTATTTATTTTACCTGTAATAAGTAGTTCGCCCCTAACGGATACCTCGCTGCACCTTATTGGCTAGTAAACATTTTTCCATGAATAACGGTTATTTTGCCATGAATAACGGTAACAGTATCATTTACAAATAATCACAGGAAAGTTTACACTAACTTTGGAATATTCTACTAGATTAGGCGAAATTGTATATTCTGTTATTAGTATTATAGTGATTAATCACAATAAAACTTCCTTAAGGAACGCATGCCAAATTTTAATAACATCATGAGTTCACGAATAAGTACCTAAATCATCCATTCTTCATATACTCTTCTTCCAGAAAGAGTAATACACGTGCCGATCCCCAGCCCCGGATATAGGGAAGGGGGCAAACCGGGGCACCCGCGGTCTGCAATATCAGAAGGCGCCAAAATCATAATGTAATATACAAACTTGCTCCACAAAGCGCTTGGCATACAAAAGCCTAGACGCAAGATGCCGAATTGAGATATGCCATGGCAACAATTGACGTCTTTTTACTGTAATCGTCGACTATTAGCTATTAAAAAAATAATTTCCAAACGCTGGAGGGAGGGGCGCCTATATCAAGTTTATGCCCCAATTCGAATAAATTGTTGACCCGGCCCTGTCGATCCTACTTGGGGAATAAAGAAGGGACAGGATGACTTAGTTTTCGAAATAATAGTTGACACAGTTCTGTACGCATTACAATTTAATATTACTTTCCCTGTAGCTATTGAGGTAACTAGGAAGGTAAATTAAATAATACCATACGTTTATCTATTTATTAGAAACTTCATGCATAAATACTGTGTACCTACATAGAATGACTAAATGCTACAGCAATTTCAACCAATCGCCCTGATATTTCAGGAGATATGTATCGGAGTGCAATAAATGTAGCTATTAAAAGGGAGATTAGGAACCCTAAAATATATAAAACAAAACTTAATAGAAAGAAGGAAAATACAAAAATTTGACACACCAATGAATAACTATAAAAACTTATAAATAAAAGCAATAATTTATCGAGTGAAGCTCTCTAAGCTAACTCGTGTTCAGCATTTTGTACGTCCGTCCTTCTGTCAGATGCATCTAGCGTCTAAGCCATACAAGCGAATAACTTCAAATTCTCAGAGAATATATAAAGATATGGCCCATAGTCAAATCATCGAACTTAGTGCGGGGCTGTGAGTGTGAAAGCGATTATTATTATTATTATTATAACTAAGTGCGTGGTCTAAACAGTTTTAAATATTATGGCAATAAAAGCATCACATTATCTTGGCATTATCTTACATTAAATGTATGCTAAATATATAATAAATATATTGGCCTTAATTAGTTTAACAAAAAACTCGTCCACATCATATAGGTACTTAAATATAACAACATATTTTAACCACAATAACGGCTTTTAAAATATAAAAGGGTTAAACTTCAGTTTATTTGTACACCCGGGTGAAGCCAAGGCAGGTAAGCTAGTACATAATTACACTAATATTATAAATGCGAAATTTTTTGTGTAAGTATGTTTGTTCCCTATTCACGCTCTAACGGCTGAACGGATTTGAATGAAATTCGGAATATACTTTGCTTATATCTAAGATTAACACACAGGCTACTTTTTAACTTGATAATAGCAGGCGAAGCCGCGGGGCCCGGCTGGTATTTAAATATATCAACACTCGACTTCTGCGGAAATTCCAGATTTAGATTTCCCGTCTATAGCTGGGATTTCCAAATAGATGCGAATTAATTCATCGAAGCGTATTCGATTTTCAAAATGTTACTGTGTGAAATGTTTATTTTTGAACTGCCCGTTAGTTGGGAGAGCGTTCGCTTTCCAAGCAGGGGGGGTATCGGGTTCGGTTCCCGGCGGAAGCACAAGTTTTTTCCCCAAGGATAATTTGTTTCAGGTGGTGATTGTGTTTGTGATGTGAATGTTTCCGGCACCCACGACACAAATCATTGAACTTGTGTGGGGTTGTTGGCTGTGAGTGTGCAAGCGTTTACTATTTATTTTTATATCATCTTCGTAATAAATCAGGATTTCACGATACCGAAAATAATTGTTTTCATCTCTTGCTTTCGTTATGCACCTACTCGACAATTAGTAGCGTCGTCGCTTCAAAAAAAAAATCGAGTAATACTGGCATTTCACTTCAAAAATGTCCTGTTCTATGAGAATACTCACCGTAAAATATATTTTTGTCGATATAAAGCTCATTAATGGGGAAACAATTACATTATAATACCACCCCCTAAGTATAACGTATATATTTACGAGCGGTTTCTATTTGAACTAAGCAAAAATAACCTTATTTCTAGGGAGTATTGTGAATTTAGAATTGAAAACGTTCGTAACAGAGGGAGGGGTATAAGGGTTGAGGTTAGTATAACTTGTTTTAATGTCAACACATTATATTCTAGACTTAGCGTGTTACCACTCTCGACCACATCACATGCCGACAGGTGAGATAGTGCCCCAACGCTAACCTATCCAAGTTTTTTTTTTATGCTAAATAAAAGAAATTATGTAAACATAGAGAACATTATATAAATCATTAAATAATTAATGCATATATATTTTAGAGTCTGCATCGTTAATTTAGGAAGCAACCGTTATCTAATGAAACTATTTACATTCTGTATGCTAAACTTGAGCTCAGTACGTACCACAAGGACGGCAATGACGTCAATAAGACATTTCGTAAATTATACCTGTACGGGGCACAATCCTCAAATAACCGCGTTTGATTTCATTGGGCTTGCAAATTGTTTAGGTTATAAAAACGTAGGTAAACGTACAGTTGCTCTGCAAGGTTACTACAATGTACTACAATTTGTATTAAAATGTCGCAACTTAGCTACAGCACTTACTGTACTTACAGTCGCAGCGACCAACAATTCGATGAAGAAGAAGATTGTACCAACTTCGAAAAGTAAATGTATCATTTTAATCGATACAAGTACAGATAGAACATAGTGCAAACTTCGTTCCACCATTACTCAATTTATTTTCCTTGAGAGTTACATCCAGTAGCTTGCATACCGCAGGTGAAAAAACAAAATAATGTAGCATGAAGCGTTTGTATATTGGTATGAGATTATCCGGAAACGTGAATCATAATATGTGGAGCTACAAGTTGCCGAAGCCTAATTTTAACTGAAAACGGGTAAAAACATCCTTAAAAATAAAGACCCATGTTTCAAAATATGCCAGATCTATGGATACCGTTTAGATTTTATCTACGTCACCTTAGCGGAGGAACAGAAATCAAGTTTATTTTGTCGTCAACCGATCTCACTTAGTTTTTTAAGCGTGTCTTTTTAAGGGATTGGGGCTCCATCGCTTAGGTCTCCGTAGATTTGGGAGCTAGGTGTTAACTGTCTTCTTTATATCAGACAGCCCTTAAATCTATGGTTGTAAGTATTATATTCTACATTTCAGGCATATACCAAATAACTCGATGGGCCAATTGTCTAAATCTCCTAAATCTAAATACATTTATACAGCAAACATATAAGTCAATATATGTATTGTATATGTTTATCTTTCAAACTAAAAGAGCACCCATCTATATACGTCCCTCATACAAATTCTTCATATACTTGACAGTCAATCGAAAGAAAATTTTAAGGACGAGTTATGCGCTTTTTTACCGACTTCATAAAAAAGGAGGAGGTACACATGCCGTCTGCATTTTTTTTTATGTGTGTTACCTCATAGCTTCTTTCCACGTGAACCGATTTCGAAAATTTGATAGATGTTTTTTAGTTTGATAGATGTTGCTTTTCAATTGGTCCCATTTAAATTTAATTTTGATCAAGATCGGATCAGTCTTATCATCGTTATATCGTCAATAATGCGTATTCTGTGAACTACATTGACGATGTTCTCGTAAACCCGACTTCAAAAGCTACCTCATAACTTTATTCTTTGTGCGCCGATTTTGATGACTATTTTTTTATATGAAAGCTGGTGCTTTCCATGTGGTCCCATTTAAATTTGGTAAAGATCTGATCACTAGATTTTGAGTTATTGTCAATAATGCGTGTTTAATACGTTGAATCCGATTAATGTTCCGAAGATAAAGCGATGAAGTCGGTTTTTTTAAGCTTTGCTTGCGTTTAATTATTGTTTGGCATATCTCTACCTACAAAACCTATTTAAGACAGATTTTATTTGAATGTTCGTGAAAGCACTCTTTGTCATTCGGGACTCTTGGGCTGAAATCATTGTGTGCCAGTAAGGTTTACTTTCCGATATATTTACAAACAGTTTCAACGTTTCAAATAAAGAAGTGGGCTATATACGTATGTTATCATATTTATAAATTTTCATGGATATTCTTTACCTTGGCTTCCGCAATCGCTAGACGCACGTATGATTGCTGTTTTCGTAAAATATCACACACGCATACAAACACAACACTATAACTTTTATTACATTTTTTACAACTGCAGGAGTCCTCTTTTATTTATAGGTAAACCTCGACGTAAACAGCTCGAATGATGGTGCTAAAACTTTTGTGTCATGATAGTTACATAAACTCTTTGGATTTCTCTGGAAACTAAATAAAATGTTCGTCATTGTTGTTATATTATTTCATGCCGCCTGCTGGCAGGCTTTATATACTGCATTTTTTAGGATTATGTAACTATTCAGTGCAAACTGCACGCTCGAGCATGTTGCTAATCTTTACAAAGCTCTTATTTTACCATCAGCACTTACTATCGATAGTTTTCAAACGCTAGCATAACCGAGATAAAAAACAACCATAACTGGCTGAATTTTTCACAGAATATGTGTTATCGTAGCAGATATTCTGAAAAGTAAATATGAAAGGGATATAAAAAGAAAACATTATTTTTTGTTTTTCGGTCTTAATACGAAGAATTTGACAGTTGGATCGAATGAAGTCTAAAAGTATAAGAAATATTAAACGGCTAAATGTAAAAAACGCTCATTGTGTGCCTGCCAAAATACATGATAACTTGCATTATTAACCTGAGTCGCTCACATAATCATATGATTTTTCAGAACTCTATCTTTTCATCAGGACTTTTAGAATTGAACGATTTTCATTCTATACTAAATTTTTGTTTATAATGGTTGCATTTTCAGTCCATTTTACATATTTCTTTGAATTTTCTTGTGTCGTAAAGAAAAATACTAACGGTACCTATAAACAAAAAAATATATATTTTGAGACAAATTCACGGAAAAACTTTATGAAATCAAGTAGAAAACTTTCTGGTAGACAGTTGTTACAACCTTCGCATCAAAGTGCAACCATGTCTTAACCTTCTAAAAATATTATCTATTTATATATACAGTACCTGGATGACCGACGCATAAAACACGTTTTCTAAAAATGAGTCCTGGCATCTAGCTATTATTCGCCCCCGAAACCCCCTGCATAGGTACTCAATTTCATGAAAATCGTTGGAGCCGTTTCCGAGATTCAGATTATATATATATATATATACAAGAATAGTATATATGATAAGCAAGCAACCAAAACAAAATGTTCATGGTAAATATTTAATATCGAACAGTATAGTTTTAGGAAATATAGTTAATTGGCCCGTAGTTGTTTGTAGAAATCCACATGATCTTATTATAAATAATATCATACGTAAATACTACAATATACAGTGTTGTCTCATGAATAAATTGAATAAAGAAACATACACAGACGTAGTTTTTATGAGTACTTATACTTTGCAATAGTATGCGGCAAGTACGTCTCTATGTTTACTTATACAATTCGAAAGATTAGATAAAACTAAGTGTAGATATAGTATCGCATTTCCGCAGTAAATATTTTATGCCAGCTGCAATGCTATATTGTTAATAAACTGATTTTAATTGGCGTAGAAGTTGTAATTAATAAGAAAAATGTCTTCTCAGGGTTCAAGTCCGGAATGCTGCGCGGACACGGCTAGTGAATCCAGTTCAGTTGGAACTCCTATGCCCCCACCGGGTCCTCGGTACAAGCTGGCGACAGAAGGCGCCCTGAGGGTTTGCTGCTTCCAGCACACGAGAACTGTCGTCGATAAGATTCTGGCTGCCAAGTTCCTGAGACGATGGGAGAATCATGTACTCTGTCTTCAGGAATACCACATAGTGTCTAAAACGGTAAGTTCAACAAGTTTAAAAGTTAAGGTAATTCTTGTCATATTCAGTTCAGGGCAGTTTAAGTATTTATTTTGATATTCCTGTAGGTACTTCTTATTTTAGCATAGAAAAAATATAAGGTATCATCAATTCACCAAACATCTTCGTTATGTTAGCCCTATTTTTAGCCTCTAAGTGCTTTGCGATTGTACGAGGATATGTGTAATTTGATATTGATGCTAGAGACGACCTATACTAAATAAGGTTAATTGCCAATTCATATAGTCTGTAATAGCAGTCGCGGTGGAGCTGCTGCATAACATTGTTATAAAAATAATGTTAAATACATATCTATCTACAGATTTGGTTCACTCGTGTACTAGTAATAACATTTGTTATGGAAATAAACGCGAGTGTTATCTTTGTTCCTCGAACATTATAATCTGAGACTCTTCAAGTCAAGCGTGAATAAGTATCTTCTAGGCAAGTATGCTACATGTTCGGCCACATCATCACTCTCCATTAGGTGAGATTGTGGTCAATTGCTTGCCTATCGGGCATAAAGAAAAAGTACAAAGAGAGAGTTTCTAGGATCCATACGAATATATCAAAATGCTGCATGATTAATAATAACTGCTTTATTTTTGAACTGCATGTGGGCTTAGTTGCGTGAGCGTTCTCCTTCTAAGCAGAGATAACAAGTTTTCTCCCCAAGGAAAATTTGTGTTTGTTGTTCTGTTTGTAATTGCGTTTAATGTAAATGTCTCCGACACCCACGGCACAAGTAATCGAACTTAGTGTAGGGCTATGAGTGTGAAAGTGTATTAAAGTGTTTTATTTTAATTTTTTATTGCTCACACACGAAGTACCTACAAGTTCTACAACACGCAAACTCAGTACTTAACTAAAATTCTTGAAACTACATCCCAAAATATCATCTTATAACAAGTCCTACAACAAAGAAGGTATACAAAATATGTTAAATGCAATATTATATACTATATACGAATATTACGATCTATTATGTCCATGTTCTACGTAAAATACATGTTGAAATTTCATGATTAGGCATTTGCGTTTCAGACTACGAAATACCGTGAATGTCTTTGCATGACCCTTATACCATGATACCTACACCCCGCCGAACATTTTAATTATTTAATTTGTTATCGAATAGGGCTTTCTGCGAATCAAAATCAAAATTGTTAATTCACATGGGCTCCAAAGAGGCACTCATGAAAATTAATTACTCTACTACCAGATTCGCAAAATTACAACCATCTAGAGAAGAACCTGGCAAGAAACTCGGCGGTGCATTTCTTAATTTTTTTTAAACATTCTTAAATTACTAATACAGGATTTATATTAACTTAGGTATATCTGTATTATATACTCGCCAGAAAGCTCTGAGTGTGTGTATATCTGTATATGTGATATAGATATACCTATAGGAGGCAAACTGCACCAGTGCTTGCTTGTGCAGTTTGCCTCCAAACCATCATTGTCATTAATATAGTCATTCGTTTTATCATAAGTTTTTTTAATTATTAGATATAAAGAATAGATAGAATAGATAGAATAAAGAATTAGATGACGACAACTCCAGGCTCCCAGGAAGATACAACAATATTCTTTGCACTGGCAGCACTTATCAAGGATAGTAGGTTTTCAATCATGTAAACAACTCGAGTATGCGGTTTTAAGTCCGGTAAACGTCGCATAGAAATATGACTGAAAATTAAATATATGTTGTTTACATCGTGAGTGATCGGGATTTATAAACACGCATTTATTATTCGTCAAACGTTTACGCGAATTTCCTGCCACTTTCCAGCGTTTATGTAATTACCAATTCTTTAGTATTCTATAGAAATTACTATAACTTAGGTATATGGTTGTGACGTGATGATGCGTCATTATCTGGGTGGTCTTATTCTAAGTAATAGTGATTAAAGCTAATGAGTTGTCATCTCACCACTTGTTTACTATATGAAGGGGCGTGTGTTACAAGTGTGTGGTACGATTATGGTGTAATATAATGTACTTGTGTCTAAACAGATGTGATAAACGTTAATGATCCATCCGCTCTCGTTAAACGCTGATAAGTTCTACACGTATAGACCCAAAAAAAAATATTTTTCTTTCTCGGACCCAGTTTAAGGCGGTAATATACGTAGAGCTCAACTTGTTTCAAATAATTGTCGACGGCATATCTATAAATCGCCTGAAACGATTTTAATCGAATCATAGCTGATGTTTTTAAATGTGTTAACTTTTTTAAATGTATTTGAATTATCATCTATGGAAAACATACTGCAACAATATATTAAAAATAAACTTACATTTTATGTAAAATATTTTTGGTTGCGGTCCAAAATAAGCGTAAGGGTAGGTATGTGATTACATGATCAGGACTAAAAACTAATTTTTGCTCATCCAATCACGGATCATACATGTCACAAAAGTACTTTTTTTATCTTAGTAATGTAACTGAAGCAAAATCCGTTTAGAACAAAAGTAAAAAAAAAAATTATAACCATGTACAGAGTAGTCTTAGGTATTATAAAACATAGTAATGTTTAGACGGCTGGACACTTGCATAATTATTTAGACAATCGCGTATGAACATGCCTAAATATTTATAGGTTTATACGCAAGTTTTCCTGTGCTGCTGAGCCAGTTATTGCTTGATTCATCTCTTTCTCCGTTCGCCGTACCGAGAACTGTTTATAACGCCCTACTTTTCTTTTTACCTTTATGATCTAACGTCATGAGTCTGCGACTGTATTGCGTCACAACATGTTAATACGTCCAGCTGTTCTGACATTATAGTAGGGCTTTGACCCCAAACAAGGAACAAGGACCTCTTGCCTTGGACAGACCGCTTCTGATTTATATAACTATCATGTGATTATGTATATGTAATATGGATTTGAAGGGTCTTTATGACACAAAAACTGGAATATTTGATTCAATAGCTAGATGTAGTTTAGTTACATTGTTTGTATTTTTATATAGAAATAGAAATCATTTTATTGCTAAATATTTAAAACAATCACAATTATGTTACACAAAACAAAATACGTGCAAGAAATATTTGGCAATTGGAATATGTTCAGCGCTAAGACTGCACAAACTAAGGATTTGTTCAGGGCTGGTTTTCAGCATATCCTATTCATCGATCTCAGGTGTTACTCAAAAATAAAGTCATGGTAGACCTTTAACAATATTGTAGTTAATTGCCTATATTAACATACAGAAGTAGAATTTATAGTATTTTTTATGTAATATATATACCTAATGCTATATTTATATGGACACGTTCAAGTCGGTTAGCGACTTTTTGTATCGTAGGCAAAGCGAATGTCTTATTCATATTGGGCAACATTAGAGACCAAAAGCACAAAAATACTATTGATTACAAATAAACTATACATTCGTGCTACATATATGTATATTTTATTCGTTGATTCTCTTTTAAGATTTTTCACTTGTTTTGTCTGATTCTTTAGATGCCTAGGTGACAGATAATAATGTCTATCTATATGATAATACAAGTGCTTAAAAAGCACCCATGTATAATCTAGTAAAAGCCGAAAAGTATTACGGTCGAATTTATTTTTAAAAACTTCTCAATGTTAGATAGATCACAAAAGAGAAAGAATCCTTTCGATAAAAAAATAACTTTATCTGCACGTACATGTTAATAAGGGTGTGTCCCAGACAATAAGATATTAAGCATACACGTCACGTTACGTTATAGATTCGTAATGACAGGTTTGTCTTATGACGTTTAAGCAAAAAAATTTATATCTCAACAAAATGTATATTTATCACAGCTAAGTCCCTGAAAGATCTTCATCCGGATTTCAAATGTAACGTGGTGCAAAGAACTCTTTTTACGATATTTTCGCCATAATCGAACACATGTAAATACTACTTACGTGAGTAAAATAAGCTCGTAATCTACATGACAACTGAACAAATATTCGAAATACGTCAAAACTATGTATTACTCATCCGTATGACTAATGAAATAGAAATTTTATTCCAGTTTTTATGACGTGAACTGTTTTCAATATATATTCGCAATAATTATTTTAATACTTAAAATTGATCTAAAGCTTTTCAAGCTTTTAGGTGCATTGTTTACTCAAAAATTGCCGACCATTTTTTTCAGTATTTTTTAAATTTGTAAATAACCATCGCGAAAGTCACACAAATTCATTAATATAAACTGCTCGTTGGCTTAGTTGGGTGGCGTTCGTCTTCTAAGCGGTGCATCGGGTTCGATTCCTGGCAGGAACGCAAGTTTTCTCCCAAAGCAAAATTTGTGTTTCTGGTTCTAGTTGTGATTATGTGTGTGATATGTATGTTTCCGGCACCTACGACCCAAGTCATCAAACTTAGTGTGGGCTATGAGTGTGAAAGCGTTAAATACAAGATGTTTTTTTTTGTTTGCTGAAATAATATGTTCTATTTGTGTCAATTCTATTTCAATGACTTGATCTCAGTATGAAACGATAACATGTGACAAATCATAATGAAATTACTCGTAGCTACTTATAGTTACTCCCAAATAAGCCGACTGCATGTCTCGTCCGTGTGTTGGTGTCAAACCGGCAACACTAATAACGTTCATAGAACAGGGACATATTGCCTTTTAGTCGGCTCAATGTAATTTGTGCTCTTTCTATAGAAACATGATTACCTGTTCTCTTGCCATATGGGGTGCGACTAAATTGACTCCTGACAATAATAATTGTCAGATATTTGTAGCGCTACGAATAGCTGAGAACAATTTAATATCTGTTTCGATTTAAGATATTTTCATCACTGATATATATAGAGCATTTTGTTATGTTCTAAAAGCAAAATGGTAGAAAATAATACTATCAAAACAAGTCAACAATAAGAGGAAATGATACGAATATAGACTTTAATATAAGTTATAGGAAGAACACTTCCTACATTATTGCTAATAAATGTTGTTATTGTTTCACATCTATACGTACTTATTGTATTTAATATGATCTGTACTGTGTGTTAATTAATAATCTCTTTCCTCCTAAGCATGTTAGCGACTGGAAAATTATTGTTAAGTCCATCTTATAAATACAACAAATGCATAAGGTTTTTTTTATGTTCACATTCCTAATAAACAAGCCGTCATCAAATTGGACAGTATGATAGATTATATTATGTAGAAGCATAATTAATTTACTTTTAAAAATAATAAAACGCGTAGGGATAATAAAATCGTCGAGTCTTACAATAACAGTTATAAAAAACATATTAAAGTCATAAAATCTAATTATTTAGCGTAATGGAATTATATCTAAATCTATAAAAATAATAAGTCTCACCTGTCACGTTATTTCATAAGTACATAAATGATGACATAATTATCCGGTATTTTCCTGTTTTCTGTGTTATTTGTCTATACGTGCGTACAGACATAATAAAGATTTGACAAAATCTGGAAACAAATTTAGTTTTTTTTTCTATTACCTACATCAAACCTTTCTACAAATAATAACAAAAGACGAAACTAGGTATTTGATATTTAAATAGTATAGGTTAAGAAAACCGATAATATTGTAGTATTGCCATTCAACGTGGAAACAGAGAACATTCTGGGAAATTTTAAAGCGGTCTATAAAATTAATTGTTATTTGTTTTATTTCTGTTTTCTTTTGTATACACATAGTTTTATAATTAGTTGTTTTAAGCATATTTTAAAATATACGACTTCTTAGTGTAACATATTTAATGTCTGATATATGTATTCGAGATCAATTTAAATTTTTTTCTGTAAAATTCTTTACTATTTTTTATTCTATTATGTTTTTGTACTGTCAAACTTCCTCGTCATCCTATATACTGGTGGCGCAGCCCTATATAGTATATAGGCAACTACAAGGGATGTTCCTGTCGTTTTTTAAATATCAATTTTATGTTATCCAGCCCTAGAATCACGTAGACAAGTAACAAACAACAGCAAGATTGCTCCGTCGATCGTCACCATCAGGTGAGATAGTGTTATATCGTTTGCCACCTTAAATAACAAAAACCACTTTCATACTTTCGATCAGCCCAGCACAAAGTTCAAGACTCGCGATACAGCGATTGTTGGCATCATTCACATACACAGCTACGACCAGAAAAACAAAATTTTCTTGAAGATAAAATTTGTGTTCTCACTGGGAATCGAACCCGGCACTTGCAGTGAAATGTAACCAACTACACCAGCGAAGTTCAAAAAAGAAGCAAGATGCGTGGCCGTTTCTTCCTTCAAAACTGTCAGTGCAAAAGTGCGAAGTGAACTGTTTTCTATTCTCCATTAGACATATCAACTAAGCAATGGTTTTACATATGATTATACAAGTAAACAATCCTATAGATATTACCGATACTTTTAGTTTTCAATCAAAACATCGGGAACTCAAATATAAAGAAAAATACGACTATTTAAAAATAGCTCACCTATAAAACGCTCGCGCCTCCATAAAACCCATTACAGTGCCTGTTTATTCGATGTAAGTGTTTTCAATGTCTAGAGCCATATATAATCACGTATACATAATGAAGATCAAAAATAAGTGGATTGATTATATTATTGAATAACTATTCAAAAAAAATTAGGGAAAGTGCGCAGAGAACGAAATCCTAGTATTTGATTTTCCGCAGCAAGCAACCGAAAAAAAATTATACGGACCGGAATCGCTCGGCTATAGTTTAAAAAGAAATTCTATAATTAGAGGCAGTATTTTCACATTTTTTACCTCACATTTTTGAATTTATATATATGTATATTTGAATTACATACGTTTCCAGGAATGTAATTTAAATATATATTATATATGGGCGAGTCGCTAGTATCTATAGTAAAGAGCAACGTTCTTCCTTAGCTTCTTATTCATTCTAATTTAGCTTCAATTGGATTATTGAATTAAACATTCACGGTTCCACTTCCCGTTAGATAATATAATTAAAAGATATTAAAAAATATATATATGCTTCAACGCATCACGTGTTTGAATACACTATATGTATAACGCGTATCGACAACTGTATACAAATCTCAATTTTAATTTTGTCATTGTTCGCCGACAATTGAGTCTGCTTAATGGACGGACAACCTACATCTACAACGTATTTGAAGACGACATTGATGAGCTATTGTTTTATATCTATCTAACACACTGATTTATTTACTTCTTTGATTCTATCTAGAAATGTAAATTATATTTTGATAGAAGTAGAAATTCGTCAACCGAAAATATCAATTAGGTGGCGCGAAATGACGTAATATATAATTTTCTAAGAAGAAACAACATCGTATAAAAGCCCCGAAAACTGTACTGAATTGAAGTCGCGGGTGTGTCCTTACTCTTAATATTTGGTGTAAAGGTAATGAAGTTCAATTACATTAACGGATATACATATTGAACTGCCCGTTGGCTTAGTCGGGTGCGCGTCCGCTTTCTACGCAGCGGGTATCACGTTCGATTCCAGATGGGAACACAAGTTTTCTCCCCAAGGAAAATTTGTGGGTGTGTGAGATGTGGATATTTCCGGCACTCACGTCACAAGTCATCGAACTTTTTGTGGATCGGCTTTGGTTCGACCAAATTAATCGGAATAAATGGAAAATATATATAAATATACATAAAAATATACATGAATATATTATCTTTGTCGAAATTACGCATATTTGCGTCTTATTTCCGATTTAACATCTGTCATAATGTATCGGTGTGAGTTGCGGATATCCGAATGGAAACAAAACATACACTAAACAACTAGGTATGACATATTGACGCTTATCATTCCATAACAAAACACAAAACACTGTTAAAATTTAGTGGAAATATTTTTAAGGTAGGTACATATAACCAAAGCTGCATGAAACCCAGTAAGTACCTACTTACGCAGTAGGTACATTTTACTTCCATGCTTACAGGTTATATATATATCACAATACAAACAAACCAAAGGATTATAAGGACATGTATACTGTGCGGCTATTTAAAAAAAATGGATAGAATCACAAGATAAAAAGAAATAAATAAGTAAGTACTTGTGACACCCTCTCTGACAGTCGGATAAAAAGCTCCTAATATTTAATCAACGTTAACAAGCAATCAATTAATTTAAATATACGTTTAGATATAATTATGTGTTTATCTCGAAGCGCTTAATGAGGTCAATCAACGTGCGTCATCAAATAATTTGGTACCTATAAAAAATAATGAACGTTACATAACATTTTTCTCCAACTTTACCACCAACTCAATAGCTAAAGCAATATTGTCTGAGTGAAAGAAAACATAAATGTTTACACTGACCGGAGCTTGGTGTACGAAACAGTTTGGCTTTGACGTCAGGAACGGTTGGAAAACATTCGTTTTTGGCAGCTGAATACGAAAGTTATCGCAAGCCTTTTAGGTATTAAACAGACTGGCGGTATTACTGTTCTATCTCTATTTTATTATGTTCCTTATATTACTCTCAGTTCTCACAAACCGACGTCATTTATAGGAATATTTTACGACAGATAACAAAGTATTGACAATTTATTCATAAAAAAATATGCTCATGGCATTTAAATAACTTTACCTTTTTACCATCAAACAACAAGACAAACTGTCAAACGTCATCCATTTGTGATTGACATACCTCCAGTTTGTGAGCGATGTCAAACGTATAAGCGAAACGCTTCGAGATGCGTTTCGTTTATACGTTTATCATCCGTACAGCGAAGGAGTGGATCTCATTGCCTGCGTCTTTGTTCCCTGAACGGACAATACAATCTACAACATCATTACAATCTGGGTGTCTTCAAGTCAAGAGTGATTAAGGCAAGTGAAAAAGTTCGTATCTGCATAGAGCTTTATCGATAGAGCTGTAAGACTAGACGCCACCGCGATGTTATAATGTCAGGGGTCGTCTCATCGTCTGCACTACGATTAAACATTAATACTTTGACGCGATAATATCTTGATTTGCTATTTTCTATTATCCAGAACGTTGTTACCCTATTTTACATCTTTGATTAAAACACTTTGGTTATGAAGTCTATACAGTAATTGAAGATTTGAACTGTAAGGCAACATTATTGTATACGCATTACTTACATTTAAGATGCAAGACCACGTTTACGATCACATTGTGCGTAGGTTATCCAAAAGAAGAGACGGTGGGCATCCCAGAAAATTGGTCCTGTATGTTATATAAAAAGATAATTATACCTTTATTTACGAGTACCTACTTCATTTTGATTAGTCATAAAATTTGTCTTTTAATCGTAGTGTCGTATTGAAACATGATGTACGAAGTGTTAATAACATCGATATGTTTTATAAGGTTCTTCTTGATTACTTTTAATTTTGATACACTCATGGACACCTTAGTCACTTACATACTATATAAACTCTTTGATGTTCTCGACATAAAGGTTATTTGCATTAATCCGAGGCCCAAAAATTAGTAAATATATGATATAAAAGACGTAAAGTTTTTACAAACAGATGAATTATAAAATTATACTAAACTTTTATATTACGGTAGAATACGTTATTAATTTGTGTATAAGACATAATTTGATCCTAAACAGATTAATATTAGTTGAAATGATGATCAAAGCATATAAAATAATATACTTTTATCGAAGTGTTTGTACCTAACGTCATGTCCATGACCTGGAATTCTCAAATATTTGGAAGCTATAGTTATATATATTATGTATACATTCGAACACAAAGAATATACGTAACATGACATATAAGTCAAGTGGGTGATTTGTTTGACTATATGTGACCACTTAAAAGCTCAGTTGTTTAAAAAATGAAAATATAATTTAGTTTTTTTTTCAGAATTATTCGATATATACAGACATAGATTAATAATAAATTGAATTTTTATATTAATAGATCGATTACTCGATGCTTACCTGTAGTCCTGCGTATCCAGAATGATAATGTATTTGAATGTTGATGTGACTGCCTCATTTATGCAATGACGTAGAAGTGTTAGTTATACTTCTAGAATATTTTGTGATTCGGAGATACTCGCATAAGCAGATAACTTAAAAGCAATTTTAGATCGAAACGGCCGGCCGAAAACAGCATATACCTATAGAACGGAGAAATAAGTGAATAGCGTAGGTACCACATGATTAAAAAAATAAAATATTAACAATAATTTCGCATATTCGCAGATATAAGGTAAAAATAATAATATGCATGTTAAAAACACTGCAATAATTTTAGACAACTGACATCTGAACTAGGAGTGATTCTGTATCTCATATACAATATGTACAATAGACTAATTAATTCGTTAATCCTGGAA
The DNA here is from genome assembly GCA_948107665.1 of Lomographa bimaculata. Classification (NCBI taxonomy): domain Eukaryota; kingdom Metazoa; phylum Arthropoda; class Insecta; order Lepidoptera; family Geometridae; genus Lomographa; species Lomographa bimaculata. The sequence continues at coordinate 11,755,814 of OX403586.1, read as the reverse complement.
CATTTGTGGCTCCTTGGGAATCAACTGGTGCAAGCATGTTTGCCGCACGCCGCATAATAATCAAAAATATCTATAATTAATTTGTATATTATGATGTTATTTTATGTACTCGTAAGTCTTATAATTGGTTCAGTAGCGCCAGTGCTTATATTCCTAATAGTGAATAAGAGTAAATAAAGGTCTTCTAGGCAAGCTTGCTCCATTGTCGCTTACCATCAGATGAAATTGTGAACAGAAGTTTGCCTATTTGAATAAAAATAAAAGATTAAGCCATTGTGGGTTGCTTGAGTATGTAGTTGATAGATAGATTAGTGATTTTATTTAAGAATCGCACGAGCATTGATTAATTCACACGGTAATTAGTGTTATTGTCGACCACATAATGTTAGATATTTGGTTTGTGACATCATTACGTCACACATTTGTATGCGACTCGCCCAATCATAAATATTATGCAAATTTATGACGTAGAGGTAGTACGTGTACATAAATAATGTTATTGTGTAATCCTAAATGATTATTGACATTCTAAGACACACGTGCTCATAGGAACGTAAGCAGAAGGTTGCCTTACTCGAGTTCTTTATCTATACATAAGCATTTGATTCATGAGTTTTCCCTTGTAATGGGACGCGAACGTGTAAATGGACACGAAAATATTCAACTTTCAGTTAGGTGATGTTCGATAGGTACAATTAGTTTAAATAAGGAAACAGCCACTATAATGCTCATATTAATACACTTACCTCTTTACCGTTTCATTATAAATTCTCTATATACATCTACATGAAGAATAACATATGTATGTACCTACAACCCGAGTCTAAATAAAGGTGTGCAGCATTTTATATACATAAGTCCAAAGTCTCAGTGAAGTATAGATATAGTTCACAGTTTTTATCTTATTTTCTCTGATAGAATTAGAGCGTTTATAAAACAATGCAGTCAAACAGTCCCTATTTAATGTCTATAAAAATATACAAAGAAGTACTTAACTCCCTAAAAAAATAAACTAATGACAAACTATTAATAAAACACCTAAAACGGCCATTAACATCCAAATGTAATTATTCTAATGAAGAATACTTACAACTTAACATGTTTTATTTATCTTTCTCTCTGTTACATCCTTCTATAACTTCTACCTCATGTGGCACGTGCCCGACAGGGTCCATAATGGAAGCAATAAAAAATCAAGTGCTGAGTTTGACCACAACCTCATTTGATGGCATCTAAGTGATGATGAGGACGAGTGATGAGGACGAGGATGGTAAATACGGCAGGACTAGAATAACAGGCTCTCAAGGACAGCTGATAATCACTAAAAATGCTGTACCGGCGTACACCACTGTTATTGAAATAAAATGAAATGCATTCATTTGCTTCTAGTGTAAAAGTGTTTGGTTTAGTGTATCAATATAGTTCACACACTTGCTCATAATAGTGACATGCAAATATTGGTTTGAGGGCTAGGTAGTTAGATATCTTGGTAGCGTCATAATTTTAAGCGTCATTTGGTGATTATTACAGATTTTTCTTTTTGATTGTGCTAAACTACAACTGTATTCCGGTACAGGGGTAGCTAAGTTTAGGATTGTCGTGTTTACTAACCTCAACTACAACATCACTTACTAACAGGTGGGTCAAACGCTACCACAGCAGAGACAAAAAAAATAACGGCAATTTAGCAGTATCAGTACGCGGGCCATCTGCTTTGATATACTGACAAACAAGATATTGTTTGACATCTCCTGATGTTAACCAGGCAGGTAATTTAAGTGTAAGCCAATTATTCACTGCTTGCATAAAACAAAGAACGATTTGCATATTTTATTTTAGTATTTAATTTAAAAAACGCCACAATGAAAGATAACCTGCTTCCTCGTGTGTCACCATTACTCGTACCAGGAACATAAAAAGGCTAACATTGACGTAAACCACACATTTATGTTTTTACTGTAGACACGTTCATTTACCCAAGGTACGTTTTTTCACTTTGTATATACAAGTTATACTGAAGGGAAAGAAATAAATATAAACAGACACAGTATACCTATAAGTTATCGTGAATGTAACTTAGTAACCTACAACTGATGATGATTTCACTATGGATACAATCTTATTTTATTTATTACAATATTTATATACTTATCTATGTAGGTACTGCTCGTTGGCTTAGTTGGGTGGCTTCGCCTTCTGAGCAGGGGTATCGGGTTCGATTCCCGGCGGGAACACAAGTATTCTCCCAAAGCAAAATTTGTGTTTCTGGTTCTGGTTGTGATTGTGTGTGTGATGTGAATGTTTCCGGCACCCACGACACAAATCATCGAAATTAGTGTGAGGCCGTGAGTGTGAAAGCGTTTATGTTTATGTTATGTAGGTACCTTTATATTTTTTTATAAGTGTGTATTTTTTTTGTGTATGCCGAATATATGAAAATATCTTGAGAACGCCTTGTTCGATTTGGCCGTTTTTTTTTGTTATGTGCGTATTTGTCAGGACAAAGCTTGTGTGAAAGATTTTTTTTAATCAAGACTTCTTACTTTGGTTGTTCAATATACTAGTGATGTACTCTGTTTAACTCGATGTATAGGTAATTAAAATACATATGTGCACAATTATTTAACGGAAAACAATTCCGTCACGTACACATAAGTAAATAAGGATGTTAACACTAATTATTATTTCTAAATTAAACTGTTCTGAACTGATTCAAATGCACTAACTAAACTATAAAATCAACGTTAAATAATTGATAAAGAAATATACTACCGGTCCTTTTGTAATTAATTATAATTAATTTAACAACAACGATAATAAACTAACAACAGTTTGACGTCAATGCAACATATTTAAATGCTGCTGTTTTCAGTAATTAACACGATCCGTTTGTCATTGAGTCTAAATTTAGTAGGCAATATATGTAATGTACCTACTTTAATTAGAATTACACCAGTTTACCAGTTTATTTCAATAAAACAGTACAAGTCCTATTTCAATAGTACTTGGATGGTTTTCCCTCGCATCAAAGCATTCGATAGTACAATAGCAGTAACAATGAGTTCTGTGATTTCCAGTAGCTATAAAAGAAAATATTATGCTTCAAAGGAATTGGTAAATCTATTGTTTTAGTTAAGGCTTTACCTTTTACGCGCCAATACTTATGATACGTCCCAGGGTTTTTTTTTGTTAAATAGGCAAGCATTTGACCACTATCTCACCTGATGGAAAGTGATGATGCGGCCGAAGATGTGTCATGCTTGCCTAGAAGATATCTATTCACTCTTCATTTGAAGACTCCCAGATACCCCTCACAGAACAATGACGCAGGCAATGAGTTCCACTCCTTCGCTGTACGGATGATGAATGTAGAAGCAAAACGCTTCGAGCGAACTGGAGGTATGTCAACCATAAATGGATGACGTTTGACAGTTTGTGTGGTTGTTAGATGGAAAAAGGGGCATGGTGGAATTAACACACTCTAATGCTGTTAGAATACGACTTTTATACACACATAATACTTTATTGACCAAGCGGCAGCTCGAGCGAGGCGTCTTCGTTTCAGCTTGGATAAAAAAGATTTCGTATGTCCGTATGTCCGGCTGTCCTCTTCTACATGTCGCATTTCTCAACCGATCCACGTGATATTTTGTGATAGTTTTGTGATAGATTTAAATTCGATAATAATATGGATTTTTTACCGACTTCCCAAAAAAGGAGGAGGTACTCAAGTCGACTGTATTTTTTTATTTTTTTTATGTGTGTTACCTCATAACTTCTCTTCACGTGAGCCGATTTCGAATTTTTTTTTTAGTTTGAGAGATGTTGCTTTTGCTAATTGGTCTTATTTAAATTTGATCAAGATCTGAACAGTAGTTCTTGAAATATCGTCAATAATGTCTATTTTGTGACGAATAATGCGTACTTTGACGATGTTCTGGTTTGATGGATCTAGGTTCCGATGATGAAACGGTGAAGTCGGTTTTTTTAAGCTTTGCTTGCGTTTAATTATTTTCATCGATTCAGTTGTTGGGATTTTTTTCTAAATGGCGGAGATACGGAGATCAAAAAATTCTCGAGTTATTCAGCTCAACGAGCTTCTAGTTGTTTGTTTCTACGTGTTGCAAGTACAGAAGTTTATATCCACATTTACCTTTAAATAATTAGCGACTTTTTCGACGACGCAATACACTACAATGCAGCTTGCACTGGGCTGGCTGCTTATAATTTATATGCACTTCTCTTTTTATCGTGTACTTTTGGCTTGATGTTACTTATATTTGTATATTAAGCATGTTGTGAGCTTCTAAAGTGATCAATAAAGCACACAGTTTTTTAATTTCCTAAAATTTTGATTACAATATGTTAATTAAAGATAATTTTACATCAAACATCTTTGTCATTATTAAAAACTGTGTTACTAAAACATATGTATTTACCACTTAGGATGTATATACGAATGATTATGTCAGTAAACCCTTACTTCGTTCCGACTGAGCTCATATTTTTTTTTGTCTATCAGGAATTAATAATAGGGTAGTCCCTATTATTAATTCAAAATTAATTAAAAAATTGTGTCCATGATAGTTCATGGACACAATTTTTTTACGACTACATTATTTAACGCTCTATACCTAAATGGGCATTCTGGGTTTGTACCTAACTTGACTCTCTGGTATTGTACCTAAATCCGCCATCTGTTTTTCCAAGTTTGACGCGGCACATCTATCATTTAGCATATTATTATATGGTGAACAATTCATCCTTACAAACACGGTAAACCCCAAACAAAAAACCAGGAATTTGAGCGTAACAAATCCAAAATTCTCGATAGTGTAAGCCTAACAGGTATATGAGTAATTGGGTAAAGCACGTAGGATATGCTGCATTGCGTCGACAAAATAAATCAGACATCAGTACAGATGTTGCAAATTGCAATCGATATAAGATTCACGACAAGGCAGTATGCAACTCGGAAGAGAAAGCCGGGTCAAGTGGTGCGAGCAGGGCAGGGCAGGATGAGTGCTGACGTCACACGAGCGACGGACGGCGCGGCGGCGGCGGCGGCGCTCGTAGCACGGGTCACGCCAAGCCTGCACAGGCCATTGCACTGTGACCCGCCATCACTAGTCTCGCTACGTCATACAAAATCGTATACTCCTTACTCCACCAAACCCACCCGCCTCCATCACTGACCTAATTTCTACAATCTAAATAGTAATTAACGCTATTGCGCCGCCGTTTAAATCCCGGCCGATTCGACCTTACCGCATACTATTTATAGACCAGAGCGTATTCATAAGTGCACAGGTTAATTTTAGGTCACGTATTATTGCTGCAGTTCAAACGAGCTAATTATAGCGGTGGCGGTGGTTAAACTTGGCTGTAATTATTACTGTACTGGTTGTTTTGTTTAGGTTCCATTAGAACAATTTTGAAATATCACACTTGAACACACAACATGACACTTATGAGGTGATGAGAGGAGTAATTTACTCTACAGCTATTTACGCAGCGCCGTAGTGTGCTAACGAACCCTAAAATGATGGGGACACACCCATATTTATCAACTTTACGAGTGCTCCTATTCGGGTTGATAGGCAATCGATATTTAGTTATTGTTCTCACCGCCGCGCCGGCCTGCGTTCATACTCATACTATGAACAGTTTAAATGCGATATCACATTGTATGACGGCTGATATGAAGCACACATGACTCGCGTAACATAGTTAGATAGTGCATTGTTTATTGATGCATAGATTTCAGCGCCCTACATTACTTTATTCGTTTGCGATGAACCGTGTTATTAGATTTTATCTTTTGTTTTATAACACTGACCCGAAACCTAAAAAAAAGTTTCATTATTTTCGCTCGGATACTATATTTTTTTCCGTCTGACGAGTATGTAGCACTATTTAATATACTCTTACTCATTTATTGATAACATAAATAGTTATATGTATGTTGAAAATGGTAGGTATCCAAATTATTAATTATAAATAATTTATAATAATAAAAAAAGATATAATCAAAATAATGCAATGAGAATTAAATGTCGGAATAATAAATATAAGAATGTCAAACAAATAAACATACAAATAAACAAGATTAGGCAGTATTATCACTACACTTGTATTCAATTGAAAATCACTAATTATCTTATTGGTACAAAGACATTCACACTATAGATCGGTATACTTATTACTATAGCTTTTCTACGTTAGTAACATTTTTTTTAATTTTTACATTTAACATGTGTTGCATGATATGTTATTTTTGTTTCTTTGCAGCCGTCCGGGTTGTTGGAGAATCCCCTGTCTTACAGTTGCATGCAAGAGGTGTACTGTATATCGCGATGGGACCCCGCTAGAAAGTATTGCCTTCGCATTGTGATGCCACATGGTTCTCTCCTACTTCAGGTAACAAAACACAAGTTCTAGTCATCAAATCGATATTTGTATGTCACTATTATGACCATTGTGTGAACTATTGATACACTAAAACTACATGTATTTTTAAATAAGTACCCACATTTGAAGCAAATAAATGCATTTCATTTCAAAATCAAGAGCTAAGTAGATGTAGTAATGCATCTCTTTACTTTGTATCGAAAACTGATTGACGCTGAATAATGTTTATCAGATTCTCAAAACATATTTTTTAAAATGTATTACAATTTAAAATTATACTTTCTACTATGCCTACATTTCATTGTTACATTAAATTTTGTGTGTTTGAGACCGACGAGGTAGGAATATATCACACTTATGTAATAAATGTAAGTAGGTATGTTTGGTTTCTCTTCACGAAATAATGGCTAAACGGATTAAAATTGGAATAGTGCATAGTACGCAGCATTAACACTATTTTTAACTTAGGGGCACAGCTAGGGTGATTATATAAAATAATCCTTTTGAAGTATTCATGTCATTTTACAATGGATATGTGGATAGTTTATAAAGCAAATTTTTCAGTGACATTATTATTAAATAGTACGCTTATGTTTTGCTTACAGGCTAACGATGCTTACACAAGAGACCAGTGGTATCATTCCATTATTTGGAAAGTGAGTACGAAGTTATTGAATTAATTAAGCAATTTAAACTTGATGTTTCTTTTAAATATGGTATCGTTTTGTGTAAATCAAGTATTCAATTTCACTGTATGCACTTACCTTTATGACAGCTGCTATAACTCATGCTTCCTTCTTTATTTCAGAGAAACATCATTAGATACCGTAACTTTATGACGAAGACTGTGAGGAAGGAAGTTGTCTTGAAGGAACTTAAGGTAAATGCTTATAATAAAATAGATAATGATGTTCTTATGAAGATTAAAAAAATTGGTAGGAATAAATTAGGTTTCCTGTTGTTTTCACAGAACATGGTGGATTTCGTGATGACCACACCCTTGCAAGACGAAAGCGTAACGCGGACGCCAATGCAGATCATAACTGATTTGTTGGCAGAGGTGTGTAATGTGTTTTGATTACGTTTATATTCAATTACCAATCGTTCGCCCGATCTGAGATCTCGAGCCAACATTTTCCTTCACGGAAAAAAACTTTTGAGGTTAATTGCTTATAACTTTTTTCTTAAAAATAATTGTTTGTTTTTTACTTTGGGCCATAGCATTATATTATAATAGCCATGCCACGCGGCTTCGCTATTATCAAGTTAAAAAGTAGCCTGTGTTAATCCTAGGTATAAACTATGTACATTCCAAATTTCATCCAAATCCGTTCAACTGCAACGGCTAAGACGCTAAATACCTCTGACAGACGGACGGACAAACAAAGTGCTAAACCACCATCCATCAACTAAATACGGGCTACATTTAAGCAAGCAAAGCCGCGGCGCTCAGTTATATCGTTTTAACAACCACTTTAATTGTGTCAGAAAATATTCGTTTAATTATATTCAGATCAAAGAAAAATCGCCTGATGTAGACACAAGCTCTCCGATAAAAAAGGGTCCAGCGCAACACAATATTTGCTTTTCTGAGTGACGGCGAAAAATTTCCACTTTCAAAGAGGACATTATAACTATCTTAATCAGATCGTGATGTACTCATTTATATGTTGACTGACGTAGATAATTTAGCCCGTGTTCAATACCGCAGCAAGCTGTCTCTACGACGACGCGACGGTTTCTCAGCAATAATACTAATCTAGTCTGCAATGACACTAGTCAACAAACAGAAGAACATTTGGTAAGAAACCTCGTGTAACTTCCACTAAAGACAGTACCTATTTAAGTGGTTGGCCCCTACCTGAGATATTTATTGATTATATATAGATAACGGAACTGCATTATAGGGCAGATCTGGACTCAGGATTTTTGGAAGCCAATCGGTTGAAGTTGTCTTATGGTGCATATTAACAATTTGGGTCAATGGCTAGTGACGTAGCATTAGTAGAAATAGTATTTGAAAATGTCAGTGGGCGGTCAACCATTCAGGTATCGATCTTAGTAGATGTTGTATAAGGTTTCTTATTCTTACCATATGTTACCGTTTGTTACTATTTCGTCGCTACATCTTCGTCCGCAAAAAAAATATTATAAAAAAAAAATTCTTTGTCCGCATCGTCGCTTTCCGTCAGCTGAGATATCGATAGTCTCCACACTTGCATCTTATTTACTTACGTGATTTTTGAAACAAGCTATCCATAGTTTCTTTGGCTTTTCTAACTTCTATTTTCATTCGCATTAAATAAAAATGCATTTTATTACAAACTACTTAGTTGCGCCCGCGGCTTCGCCCACGTTGTTTAAGTTAAATAGAAACAATCACATAAAATAAAATAACCAATCGGTCCAGCCGTTCTCAAGTGATGATAATATATTTTATATCATATATATATACATCATGATTTCATACATGCGGCAATTGTTTTTTTTATTTATATATACATATATAGAAGATAGATTAGAAATACTCATATAACAGAGTTTTATAGAAATAGTCATAATGTTCAGTCTATTGAGATCGACGGAATCCTAAATACGCTTGTCGACTCATGCTCTTTATTTATCTGCTTTATTTTCTGACGTACCTACCTAATCGCGCATTTATTGTTTTATTCTCTGTGATAACTGGGAATAACATTTTCCGAGTAGGTTCCAAGTTTTATTCCATAATAAACTGTTTTAAGAAAGCCACATTTTCAAATATGCTGGTTAGAAGTGGTTCCCAGCTTTTTCTACCGACTTCACAAAAAGGAGGAGGTACTCAAGTAAAATGTTTTTTTTATGTGTGTTACCTCATATCTTCATTCCACTTGAACCGATTTCGATTTTTTTTTTCCATTTATATTTGATCAAGATCTGATCAGTAGTTCTTGAGATACCGTCAATAATGCGTGTTTAGTACATCTAATCTGATCAAAGTTCCGAAGATAAAGCGGAGAAGTCGGTTTTTTAAGCTTTGCTTGCGTTTAATTATTGGCGTTTCGAAGTGAACAGTCAGTTTAGAAATAACTATTGTCGAAGAGCCCACTATTCCCATATTATAACAAACGTTTATGTACCCAAACAGTGGTTATAGAAAGTTTACAATTCAATTCAATAAAACATTCGTATAAGCGTTATGAGCTCTTATCGCGAGCATTCTCCCCACACGTGCTGTTTATGTTTGAATTATATTTGTTAAAGCGTAGAGCTAGTAAATTAATTTGCGAAATCAGACTCACTGACGTCAATCGAGTTAGTTTGTTCCACCCTTTTGTATTGTATTGGAATAATTTAATGTAAATAGGTTTTCCGTTTCATTGTTGTACCTACTGTACCTAGTTAGCAGACACATTAGTATTTTAAAGTTTACTTTTTTGATAACGAATAAGTAAGGTATTTTGAATACCTACTCTGTACTAACAGAGTAACTAAGTATTTAATGTAACCATTTACTTTGAATAGGTACTTTCTAGGCAAGGATGTTCCATCTTTGGCCGCATCGTCACTTTCCATCAGGTGAGATAGCGGTCAAATGCTTGCCTATCTAATATAAAAAAAACTAAGTTAACCTTGTGTAAGTAAACCTTGCGTTGAGTTTATGTTTAAAACTACACCATGATTTTATAGTGTATTCTATTTATTTAATATTATAAATCTAATATTATGTTTGAAATGAGTTTTTTTATATATGTGGTGTTATGATTATGTGTTCGAGGATGGTAAACACTGATGACTAGCTCTCAAGGACAGCATCTTTTTCTGATTTTGAAGGAGTTTTTAACTTGATGGTGACGAACTAGATACGACTGTATTTCGGTAAAGAGTAGCACGACAGGCGTGGATGAGAAAATGTCTTACCATCATGGAATTCATCACGATGTTACCTTACCTCTTCACTAGATATTTTATGTGTAGCTTAGGTAATATCACGGGACTTAATCACACTAAAAACTATTTTAACTTACTCCGACGTTTTGGTCAAGTTGCATTGGCCATGGTCCCGAGAAGACTTGTCTTCTTAAAAGATACACTCTATGTAAGTTCTGAATTTTGTGTCTGTGTGAAAGTGCCATAATAATCATCAAGATTTTAGGTAATGCTAATGTGAGACATATTTTTTTCAGAACAAAGACTGTCCAGACTGGGAAGACTGGGCAGAAAATACGACAAGCGTAGCGGCTCCATTGTTAGCGGAGAGATGCGCAACAGATGAGCTGTGTGCACTGCTTGCGCGCATGTGCAGACGCAGGCCGCGTGCCGCCCCGCTGCCCGCTCTCGCTCCGCCTGTGCGCCGAGTCCTTACCCGAAACGTAGACTTTGCGAAAGCACCAAATGGAAGGCGTCTAGTTAGAGATTATATAAGGTAACATACTATTTGCATTTTTGTTTCTGCAGCGCTATTAATATTGATCAATATATGGTTGTCATACCTCCAGTTCGCTCGAAGCGTTTTGCTTCTATGTTTATCATCCCTACAAATAAGAAGTGCCAGCGTCTTTGATGTATGTATGGAAGTCTTCAAGTCCAGAGAGAATAGATGTCTTCTAGAAAAGCATGTTGTATCTCCAACCACATCATCACTTTCCGTCATGTGAGATAGTGGTCAAACGCTTAAGTAGTACTTAAATTTAGAACCACTGAGCCATTCAATTGGATTCAATTACCCAACTACCCAGCTATGTTACTTACTCTCACTGGTTATTATACATATAGTTGTAGAACAGTAAGGCATGACACCCTATATAACACGTGGGTTCAAGTCCCGCTCCAAATTATATTTTTCCTTTCTAAATATACTATATAAGTGATTCATCAAGACATTATACTCTATTTTAAAACAAACTACTCAGACTAGCTCCACAGTCAAATTATACTAAATTAGAACACGTGTGACCGTAAATAGACATCCATACTTAAAAGGATCTTGACCTGTAACATTAATTGCCATGCTAATGGCGTGTTTGTCGTTTAATTAATTTCAACATAAGTTTATTAAGACAAATCTGTGTGAAGGACGGTTAGTTTAGTTTCCGCTGCCGATGCCTAAATTATGCCATATACGGGCATGTAAACCTTCGTAGACTAGGTTTACCCAATAGACAGGTAATGACGTATACCAAGCGCCACCAGATGTTTTCCTTGAGTTACCCTACACAGGTTGGCTCTAGTAGCTTTAAAAAATTGTGAAGCGTTAGGGATGTGAGTCTTTACGAAATACCGGTAGGTATTTTTGTTTGTTGTTTAGTAAGAAGACAAGAAAGTCGCTCGGCTGATGGTAAGCATCACGCTTGCCTATTATAGCCACCCAGAGATTTGAACATAAACAGTTAAAAATCCAGCGGGACAAGGCACTACATTCTGCGATATTAGATGTTAAATCACTGTATGCTATGATTTTACTGGAAACATTGCCTTAAATCTGAAATACAGTAATGTTTACACTTTTGCCAGTGGTTAATATTCTGGCAATTGTTCGGTACTGCTCAGGCGGTTAAGAGAGCTTAAGAGAGCAAAAAAGTCTTACCACTATATCAAGTAGGTAACACTTTAGATATAGCCAGAAGGACATTTTAAGGCAAAAGGCTACTAAAATCTATAAAAGTATGAAGACATTCATGAGCCCACTAAGGCATATATCGATGTGATGCAGTCTGGGGAGTCTTTAATATAAGTTACGTTTCAGGCACGGGTTCTCCTACGTCGATAGTATTGACACTGTGTGAGATTGTGGTCAATCTTTTGCCTATTGTGGATTTAATAAAAAAGGCTGCTATTAGAAAGGTCTGCGTTATAGTTTCTCAGATCTGACCCAATGATACATTTACAGTGAAATAAGTGTTCCGAGCATATGTTGTAATACGAGCCAAACGTAATCCATTTATGGTTGACAAACCTCCTCTCCACTCGAAGCGTTTCGCTTCTATACGTTTATCATCCGTACGGTGAAGAAGTGTGACTGTTGTCCGCGTCTTTATTCCCTGAAAGGTATATTGCAGTCATAGGATTGCAATACACTCATATAGATTAGTGTTTTGAACTCTATAGTGAATATACAGTGAAATTAAAGGACTTAAAGGGATTTAACATGTATTATCTCGACGACCTAGTTGAGCCGTGGGTCCTGGTTTCGATTCCCGGCAGGAGCACAAATTCCTTCCCAAGGGGGATGTGAATGTTTCCGGCACCCACGATACAAGAATTATATATGTTCAAAACTCTGGGTGGCACTGAACTGTAATGGGCAAGCGTGTTGTTCACCATCAGGCGAGCGACTTGCTCATCTCTTCTCTCAATGACATAAAAAAATATATCTTCTAGGCTAGAATGCTAAATCTTCGGCCGCATCATCGCTTTCCATCGGGTGATGATAGTTGTCAAATACTTGCTTTTCAAGCATAAAGAAGGCCAGTAGGTCGTTTTATCCAGTAGTATACTGTCATGTAGCTCCTTTAATAACTGGATATGGATAATTATTATGGATGAGTCCTAATTGAGCGTGTCAAGCGTGTGACATTACCTTTTGTAGAGTTCATTCATCAATTCACTTAAATATTTTTTTACAAAAACGTTACCAGAGTACGAATTATATTGTTATCATATCATAAATCTACATTCAAAATAACAAGCAAATTGTTTTGGTACTTTTGCATATATAACACTTAAAGTACACTGTGTTCAGTGAACCCATGTCAATCAGCACACTTCTGTTACATTGACGTCATTATGTACTACTCAGAGTAAACACAGTACAAAGTGCACAATAAGCATGTACTTTAATTTTAATAATGCTATTTTATAGATGTTTCTACGGTATGGTAATATTAACATTCAAAGGGCTTTTTACCTGACTGCCAAGGAAGAGTTATGTTTACCGCGCGTATCTTGTATGTATGTATATTCAAAAATATATATTACCTCGTATCTTTCAAACGGCTTGATTGATTTTGACAGTTAAGATATCGTTATATTCGTCTTAAAATTCAAGTATATTTAAGATAGGTGATTGAAAAAAAAAATATTTTGATCGAGGTAATATTTCGTTTTGTTAAGCATTGGTTTTCTGTTTCAGTGCTTTGAGCGCACATAACTCCGGGGCAGGCCTAGTCAGGCGGTTTGTGGAGGTGACGCATGGAAACAGGGCCAAGTGCCCCCACCCTCGTGCGGCTCCTAACTTAGCCGCTGTAGCCCTCGCAGCCCTCGACGACTTCTACCGGGACTCGGCCACGCCACACGTTTGCAGCGACAGCGAGGATGAAGCGTTGTGCTTTGCTGATATTCTGGATCATATGTAAGTCTAAATAGTATTATGATTCAACTACGTATATAAATTTAAGGAATCTAAAGCAGACTTCCTACATTATTTTCTGTACTGCTTAATTCAGATTTCATTCATTGACATTAAGTCAAGGAATCTATCTACTCTCCACCGAGGCAGAAATTCTACAATAGTAAAGATACTAATATTTCTAATTTAATTTTAAAGTAGACATCCATTTTCCAAGCTCTTTTAAACTATGCTTTCTAACACATGCGTCAGGTTTCCAGTTTAACATGGTAACAATAAAATACAAAATGAGTAGGTATATTATATTACATATAACAAAAATGTTTACACAAACATAGGCGCGTTGAAATCTTTCGTTTGGAGATTGTCATCTCTCTCTTGTAAAAGACTTAAACGCGCGCCTCTGAATTTTCCCAAATTGTCTTTATTTTTTTTATCTATAAGATAGGTACTACATTGTTTTTGTACAGTTATATACGTAGATGAGTGCACGTCCGTTTCTGCGCGATTGAGATAAGCCTAATGTTCTTTAGGAACTCATAAAATACGCAAACTTCCACATGCCGACACCAAGTAACGGATACAGTACTCAAAGCATACCGTGCTTATCATTCGCGATTACATCGTTTTTCCGATTTCCAGTTTCATAAATTTTACCGACTGATGAATTCGATTTTACCTGAGAGTTACATACATTTTACCGATGTCCAAAATTGGAGGTACTCAATTTAGCTGAATTATGTTTTTTTATTCGAATGTTGCCTAATAATATCTCTGGTTTACTTGAATACATTTGGATGATCCTTTTTTGTATAGTGTCTCGTTAGTTTCATACACGTTTGATCAAGAAATCAGTGAAATAATGTCACGTATGATTGTAATGCTGGTGTTCAAGCGGCTTTACTCTAAGAACCAAGTCCAATCACACCCAGAATCAAAAACACAAATTTCCCCCGAAGGTTTATTTATTTATTTCATGGTTCGCCAACAGATTGTTACAACAATATAATCGTAGATACAGGTACACACATTAGATTTTAAAAATAAATGTAACAATCCAATTATAGGCAAACACAGCGTGCGCAATAAAAACAAGATTTACTTCAGATTAATTAACTTACATTAACTAAAAATATAGCTAAACCATACTAGAGGCAATATGAGAGGCAATCAAGCCTGTGAGAGGGCTTTGTGGGCCTCAATCTTAAATCGTGACATATACCCGACAATATTTGGAAAAATAAAACTAAAACATGTATGTGTTATACAGGTGCGAATATGAGGACTGGGTAGTGACAGTGGGCGCGGTGATGCAGCCGGTGCCGGTGTGCGCGGGCGCGCTGGGCTGCCCGCGCGTGGCGGGGCGGCTGGCGCGCGTGCTGGCGGCGCTGGCGCAGGACGCGCGGTGCGCAGCGCACGCGTGCGTGGCGCCCGCGCGCGCCGCCCGCCTCTACCCGCCCTCGTGGCTGCGCGCCGCCGCGCCTTCCGACCCCATGCTGGCGCTGCCGCACCAACAACTGTGCGACCTTTGGGGCTCTATGGTAATTTCTTTTTTATCTTGGATAGCCAAACATTGACCACTATCTCTCCATCCACAAGTCATTGAACTGAGAAGGAGAGCCGTGAGTATGAAATCGTTTTTATTGTATCTCACGTGATATAAAGTGACGATGGGGACCTATTCACTCACGACAATTTCATTTTTATTATCTATTGACAATAATGGATTTTCAAAGAAAATTGCTGGTGGCTTATTCTCCAGCAACGAAATTCCATACAACTTTGCTGGCGCCTATTCGGGTAGCGCGGAAAGGTAGACTTCGCTTAAAGGTGACTGACTACCTTTAAGAATTTTTAGTCATTATTTCGTCTGAAATAACGACTAAATATACTGCTAATGTGCAGTATTTTTGAGTAAAATATTAAAACGGTAGCATTAATCTAGCTACTGGCACATTAAACACTGATGACAGTTTATAGGTATCCTGAACTTGAGGAAACCTTTCAAATGAAACTATATTCACGCAATTTTAGATAATGGTGATTATAAGTTGAGGTCATCATTAAACATACCTACTACAACAAAAAAAATTGTATCGCTCGCATTGACTCATCGGTTTCGCACGTTTATAAAATAATAGGTACCTACTTACTTATTCAATAACACACACAACAATAAAACCAGAGGGATAATATTTTATCCCTATGGATTTTCGTCCCGTTATTAATTGATAAAAGATGATTTTCGTATTTATTTTTCCGTAGTACCTACACATCAAATATAAACATGACCGTTCTTTAGGTCAAACACAGGAAATAATAAAATAATACAACGTGGGACTTTCCAAAGACGTCAATACCGAATAGGTAACTAAACTATTTGTGCTATTATTTATTCTGTGGTAATATAATAGAAGAATGCAACATAGTTCCATCCTTTGTATGGTATTGTAAACATTTTGATGAATAAAACTTATGATTACGATTATTGTATCTTTATTTATCTTTAGACATAACATATATATGCACTTAGACACGTCATAAAATAATAATATATCTATTTCAGTTGTTCAATTTAAAATTAACAATAAACACATTAAATTAAGTAGAACATTATGAGTATTAATAAAAAGTCCAAATTATTATTTGCAAAAGCATCGTCGGTAACAAAATTCATTTTATACTAGATGTATATATATTTGCATAGAAAGTTAAAGGTTGTATTAGATTCTAGTCTCTCAAAATATTTAAGTATATTATAAATCTTATTTTTTGTTACAGCTCGAGAGTCTACTCAAATGTTGCTGTAAAAGAAAAAGCTTCTTACAAAGTATGAGTAAACAGCTGCTGGACTTTGTTCTCGTCGCATTAACTGAAAACGTAAGTTTAACAGACATGAGACAAATATATGACAACGAGTTACATATCAGTGTTTAAATTGGTATTAAAAGAGGTATAATGTCGATATTTTTTGTCAATAAGATCATAGTTAAGATAACTTAAACTTGGGTTAAGTTTAAGTTACCTTAATTATGTTCAGCACTTGATTCCCTTGATTGTACGTTTAAAATTATCACATCGTAGGTAGGTATGTTTTTGGCATAAAGCCACTTAAGTGGCTAATATTTTTTTCATTGAAAAAACAAAAACAGAAAACCCTCACTTTTAATTTCAGTCATAAACAGAAATAAATCTTACATACTTATATAAAAAATAGAAAATAACAAATAGAAGTAATATTTATCCAGGCGGCTGCCATAGAAGCGCTATGTCTGATGCTGGAGTGGGAGATCGCAGACCGGGAACAAACCCAATTGGAGATCATCTCTGCTCTAGAGAGCACCGAGCTCGGACAGAAGAGTTACAGGGATCTATGTGAACGACAGAAGACTTTAGAGATACTGGTAAGTGTTAGTACCAATCGCCCTACATGTTAGATATGTTAGGCAAACATTTGACCACTATCTTACCTAATGAAAAGTGATGATGCGGCCGAAGATACGCTGGCCTATAAGATACCCATTCGATCGTGACTTGAAGACTCTCAGATTATATCGTTCAGGGAACAAAGACGCGGGCAGTGAGCTCCACTCCTTCGCTGTACGGATAATAAATGTACTTGTAAATCGAAACGCAAGGCGAACAGAAGATATGTCAACTTAAAATGGACGACGTTTGCCAGTTTGTATTTAGATAGTAAAAGTTGTCTTTTCACTTGTTGGAATTCACCAATGTAAACGAAAAGCAATGCTGGTAGTTAGCCGATTCACGATAAAGATTCAAGGGGCAGTATTCTGGTGAAAACCGAAATTTATCGAACTCTATTGTAATAACGCAATTCATACGACCAGCTGATATCCCTTTCATCAGGAAGAGAATAAATAAATGTCTTAATAAATATATAAATAATATATTTTTTTTCACAGCAATCTGAAGGCGGGCCGAAACGGCTGGCGTTACCCGTGAGGGCCACTGACGACGACGTCGCAGCTCTGCTCGAAGCGGGAGCTCTCGGCAACCTTGAGTGCCTGTCACTCGCCTTTACCAGCGTCACCAGCGAGTGTGCACACCACCTTATAAAGGTAGAGTTTTTTCTCTAATATGCTAGCCACTATTGTTTGAGTTTTAGAATTTATGGAAGCTTTGAGGACTAAAAGGAACGCACATGCCAGTTAAGAGAAACCAACTTAAACGTTTACTTTTTAATGTCGTCAAATATTTTAAAACTAATTGAACTGAGTTTGTCCGATGATGCAAGGAGCTCTATAAACTGTTCGAACTTGATAAAGAAATTTAGAGGCATATTAGACTTATTATAAACTACAGTTCGAGCTAGTAAAAGTCAGAAAGTTAGAACCAAATTGTACCCGCAATTAATGGTTTTGAGTGCCAGCACCTGAAATTCGAGAACTTACGAGTTCTTCCGATGTCATGTCAGTTCTCTATAACTTTGGGTCAAGATTTGCACTATACAACTTTGAAGAAGCTCTTCCGTGTTGTATCCACCAAGATAGCTTGACACAACATAGCCCTCTGGTGGAGAAGCTTTGGCTAATCTTTCCCCCATCAAACAGAGCCCTCTGGCGGAGTTATCTAGGGAAATATGTGTTTCTGGTTCTGGGTGTGATGTAATTGTTTCCGGCACAAGTCATCGAACTTAGTGTGGGGCTGTGAGAGTAAAATAGTTTATTATTTACTTTAAACAATCAAAAATATAGTTTGTCTATACTTCTTCTTTATTTCAGCTGCCATCTCTCCGCTACCTGAACCTGTGGGCCACCAAGTTCGGCGACAGCGGCGTGCAGCTTATCGCGGAACATCTACCGCGGCTTCAGGTCCTGAACCTCTGTGAGACACCCGTCTCGGATAAAGGAATTGAGGCACTGTCAGGTAATACTGTTAACTTGACGGTTTGACTTGTTACTTTAAAGGTTTGACTTTATACAAACTCTTTGTATAATAGGCCTGTGTGAGAATTTTATTAGTCTGTATATTTCATGTAGAGTTTAGTGAATTCATTTAACTAAAAAAAGACAAAGAGCTCTTTGATTTCAGAAGAATACGCGAATAGGAAATATACTGAAACATATATTTTTAAATTAAGTTTATTTCATTAACCTACGCATACGTAACGATTTTTAAATTTTAGGCTTGCTACAAGAAACTTAAAATCCCTAGCAAGTTTTGAAAAAATCCCATAAGTGATTATAATCGACAAATAATAGAATTTCTCAAAATCAAAACAGAAAATCCCACATATTATGTATTATTTATTATATGTGTTCTATACTCATTCAATATTCCAGCTTTTGGTTATATTAAACGCCGTGTTTTTTGTGGTCAAATGTTAACATATATCAGACATAAAAACACTATAAGACATTATTAGATTTTGGCAATTAAAACAAATGTCTCTTTACAGGCCTCTCTAATCTTCGACGGTTGAACCTAAACAGCACGAAGCTATCGGCGGAGGCTTTCCAATTGTTGCGTCAGAGGCTGCCTCTGCTCAAGGAGTACGACATCCGGTACACGGAGGCCTGGTGACGTCACGTGCCCATCGCGACCTTTACTTGCATGTTACATGAGATCTCAAGCACAACCGCGCAGTATTACCGCAAAAGATGAATTCTAACTACACTTTACATGTACTACTAAATTAAGGCCTTAGGACCTAACGAACGATGCAAGTATCGAAGTCCTTTGTAGTAGCAGTATTACCCTAATACTAATCATTTATCGCATAAATGTACCGCGTTTAGACAGGCCTTACATTATACACGTTATTTAATTAATTTACATATAATTGCCTTCAAAACGAACACGACGCATCGTTTTAGACTGTGCATAGTGGACCTTCTTGGGAAACTGGAACAATTCTTTTGTAGCAGATGTTCCCCAGCTAGATATTTGAACGACCCTAATAAATTTCAGAGTAGAAGATAGCTGTCTATTCTACAGACAGAGTTGATTAGATCATTAGTATTACCTATATGTGCTGTTTCGACTATGTCGTCAACGCTCTCACCATCGACTGAAAATCGGTGAATATACATGCCTATAATAGCAGCAGTCCAGGTCTGCATATTTTCACACCTATGTATAAAATACATTAGCCGCTAGAGGCGCACACACACACACACGCATATTTGAGCTCGTCAAAAAATTTACATTTTTAAAACCTCACATGTAGAGTGTTTCATTAAGTGTTGCATTTTATAACCTAGTCGATCTTACTCATCACTAAACACATCACACAATACTCTTAGTTAACTCGAAGAGCCGGCTGCGGCTTTCACTTTCCGATCCTATGATAGTAGTGACCACGCGTCACGTGACACGATTATTGAGTAATAAATAGTTTTACGAAATGATAACTTTACATATTTATAATTGTATTTATGGATGAAATGTTTAGTTGACGGCGTTGTTATATTCCTTGGCACATTTCATCATTTAGGTAGATCTAAGATGTCGAAGTGTGCTATTTTATAATGTTAATCATATAGTAGTTACCAATATTTATTAATTTTAAATGTCTCATAAATAATTTGAGGTGATATTTTTAAAGCCATGAGTAGTTACTTAAGAATTATAAATGATATCAGAATTCAATTTTAGTTAAAATCATATCATATCAAATAGTAACAATATGTATAGATTTTATTTTATAGAAGCAAACCTGATTATTTTACATCTTCAGAAATGATTGATATGCGCATATGAAGGCTCAACAACCCTCAGTCGTCATTTAGTCCATTGTCACATTTCGACAAGTCATGATCTTTCTAGAAACACTGTTTCCTTAGTTAATTTTATTTATTGATACCTATAATTATTTTGTCATTTTAATGGTTATGCTACGAGTAGAAGAAACTGGATTTTTTTCTCGTAATAAAAAATATGTTTAAAATAATGTTGAGATTTCGTCGACTTATTGGTATATTTTAAGTGTATTTATCCCTTATTTTAGAAAGTAAGGTTCGTACGTGTCTACCATTGCAAGAGATCAGAAAATGGAATTAGCCAAGTATAAATAAATATTGTAATAACTTATATATAATTTTAATACAGGTTTAGTTTAAAATATTGTAAATACTATAGATAATTTAATGTATGTATTGTAGTTTTATATAAATACGCTTATTTATAAGTATTATGCGTTAAAGTAAGTATATAAACAGCGAGTCAAATATCCTATCCTAGTAAACATTGAGAATAACTGTGTCAAAATAGCAGAGACGTTGCTCGTGTGACCGTCACATATTAGTGGACTAGCAAAATCGATGTCACAGATTATTTAATAGTTTAAATAAATGTGCAAAATGTGATCTAGTTCACTAGAAAGTACGTGAACTATTTGGATTGTTTTGGACGATGGAGGTCACGCATACTTTGCACACATGTATAGCATTATAGCTATTTTGATACGGCCCCTCTTACTTTTTACTGTTTGGATATTTACTGACTCTAGTATAAGTAAGCATATAATATTAGCACTGGGCTGTGAGATTAAGATGCCGGATATTTGGTTTATCTATGTGGATTGATTCCATAAGGTCTGGTTACTGGAAGTCCAACTTTAATATAAGTTTCCTTAAACAGTCCCACATGATTGCTTAAAATTGCCGATGGTGGTTTGAGTAACAGAATGTATCACGTTGTTATTGAAACTTTTTCACCGTATTTGGCACAGTCCTAATGATAAGTGCACGGGCACCTCTTCGACACAAATGGACAACTACAAGATACAGTTTGCACGCTGCAGTTACAAATATAGCTTTTAAAAGTTTTTACAGATTCTTGCAAGGATAATTTCTGAAAACTGATCCTGACGCAAACTTAATATTTACTCTGAGTGGTACAATGATAATCGTAGTAGTAATTTCTATTAAAATATTTATTAATCAGTATACAAGAAAATTTAATGAATCACGTTGAGTTATCTCAATCGCCTGTAAATAATGTCTACCTAACCCTTTAAATAATTTGTATATATAAATTTATCAGGCAAAAAGTGCTAATATTAATCAAATTTAATCAACACCAAAACACGTGTTCAATCTCTATAAATGTATATTGTATTGTATTATTATTTCAGTAATAAATTCATTCTTTTATCAATTTCACAGTTTTAATGTTACGAAAAGTCATAGGTGTCTAAAGGCTAATTTCAAAAGACTAAAACAAGTACCTATGATTGAAGGATTCGTAAGTATTACGAATATTTAGGGTTTCACAATTTCACTCACGGTTGTGTTCTCGCATTGTTGCAAGACTAGTTTCGGAACAATCGGTGCTCCTTCATCAGTTGAGTACGCGCGTAGACCGCCCGGTATCTCTGCGTGTACTGGACTGCGACTTCCAAAGGCGAGAAAACAACCGTCAGAGAAATCGTTAAATCCTAAATAACTAAAACTAGTATTTCGTCAAGATACCTAGACATAATAACTTTAAAATTTAAATAGATATGCCTTTGCATATTATCTGAAGTATACAGCTATATTAAGACATTATGTATGGAAGTTACAGAAATTGTCGTAAACTGAACGAGTATACACATTATAAGTTCAAAGTTAGTCTAAAATTAGCTGTATATAACTCGATTCCACAGCCATATGTTTAAAACTAAAAAGTTAAAGCGGAAATGGGTAAGATGAGAGAAATGCTTTATTAACATCCTATAACATCTTATTGTGTTCTTCTATAAAACCTATTTATTACACATATGAACGGACAGTTTTTTTTATATAAAATTTTTCGCTCTTCGATCGAGAAGTATTCAGTGTATTACATTTTATACCCAACAATAGTTTCCAACGTTACATTAATTTTACTAAGTTAAATTACTTTTACTAAGTAACTAAATTATTAATTCGAATATTACACTTTATAACTAAGCTTATTAATAATTGTTTTTATCGGGTCTACTCACGAGTCTAAATACACTATTGAAAATTTAAATACCTATTGTAATCCAAATTTAAATCATTAAAGTGTGAGCACTGTTTTTTTAAGTGCATATTTATCCACTGTCGAGTGAATGCATTTACACTGTCATTAAGTCCGTAGATGTAATGTAATTATTGCGACTTGTCAACTACAGACATGGTATAAGTTTAAATCGTTGCGAAAACTTGATTTGGGCGTTGTTCAATTTGTAGAAATAATGGTTTAATGCGAAAAAAAATAATGAAATCCATTAAACGTGAACGATTTAATCGGGTACTATTGAGTCTGAATTGTAAACGGTAATGTTGTAGGAGTGGTCATGTAAATGAAGAGATATAAGACTTACCTATCCACGTGTGAAATGTGAGAAAGTTTCTAATAAAATTATATGAAATGTAATGTATGGTTTTTCTTTTTGATATTTTTCTTATTACACTAACGCCTAATATAGCAGAAGATAGGACATTAATATTAATTAATATAACATGAATATAGAAAAACTTTAAATTAACGCTTTCACACTTACAACCGCACAAAAAGTTTGATGAGTTGTGTCGTAAATGCCAGAAACATTAAAATTACACACAATTAGAAACACAAATTTTCACTTGGGAGAAACCTTGGGATTCTCGCCTGGAATCGAACCCGATACCCCCCCCGCTTAGAAGGCATACGCGCACTCATCTAAGCCAATAGGCAGCGAACAATACACACATCTTTATAAGCTAAACGCCGCCCAAATGTGTTTAAGAACAAACAGATGGAAATAACATGCTTTTTGAAGCATTAAGTAGTTATGACTGGTCATTCTAGAACTGTCACTATCAACTGCCACATCAGCCAATCACAACAACGATTCGGGCAAGCACAAGCATACATTTACCTCGCCCTTCTCCGCCGAATTTTGTTAAGAAAAACAATTAGCCTCATCCGCTATCAACTAGTTTTATAATCTTTGGTACACACTAATTGATCGTCTTTTGTGTTGTAACGGAACCAAAGTTCGTTATGTTCACAAATATAGGAATTATTATGCAATGATACAAAATACTAAATAAAGGAATGATAAACTGATAATAACAATAAATGTAAAGTAGTTTGGACTTAGGAATCTTTTGCTCAAGGTAGTCAGATAATATAGGAAGTTATAGTTATTAAAGTTATTGATCTTCATTTTGTTAAACAGAGGTTATAAATCACAACATTTATAAATACACCCGAAGACATTTCAGAATCAACTAAGGTACAGTTAGAACCACAAATAAACCTTAAATGCACCCGAAGACATTGCTAAATCAAGTAAGGTACAGTAAGAACCACAAATAAATCATAAATGCACCCGAAGACATTGCTAAATCAAGTAAGGTACAGTTAGAACAACAAATAAAACCACAAATGGACCCGACGACATTGCTAAATCAAGTAAGGTACAGTTAGAACCACAAAGAAAACCATAAAGATGCACCCGACGTCAATGTAGAGACGATTTAAGTTATAGATAAAACCACAAATGCACCCGACGACACACGGAGGCTATAAAAGACCACGAGAGGGGAAGAGAGGGGACAGTCTGGATCGAGAGCTCGACGAAGCACCACGTAACACTCCGGTAGTGAGGTTAGGTACTTGCTGGGAGGGAAATTCTTAATTATTAGTGACTTTGCTTTGCTACTTCGAGACGATTGATATTTAATTCATTTCTAGTGTGTTAAAATATTAAACTGAGTGATCTTGCGAATCCATTAGTAACAGTGTTGCAATTTATTAAACGGGAATTGAGAAAAGATTTAGGAAGAGCATTCCTTAGTTGACCTTGGTTCCCACGCGGTTTTTATTAACCTCAAAATTTATTAGTGAAGGTCTCGAGTTAGTAATGTAGAAGTTGGGGTTTGTTTAATTCAAAATCTACCGTGGTTTTACTGGTCTAACAAATCTGAATTAGATTTGGGGAGGTTATGCGAGTTTTGGAATACAAACTACATTACTTCCTTTTCGCTCTCTTATGTCAGGACTTTGAGGTGGTCCTGAGAGTTGTATCCTTGCTCGGCAAGCAACTTTTCCAACCTCCCTGCTTATTCGACTTCTTTGTTTGTGATCTGGAGGGATTCCTTAGGGTCTGCCCGCGCTGTGGATCGGCACCAGATGACTTCATTGTTAAGGCGGATTCGTACGGTCCCCAATTATCTATATATTTATATACTCCTACAATGTTAGGTATTCAGCGTTTGGACTAGGGGGAGATGTCCAAGTCCCAATTATATCACCCCCGAATCCCTTAGGGACTTACACACCGGGTCTAGTGTTAGTAGAAGGGTTCACCCAACCCGACTCACCTTCTCATAGGGAAACCAGCTTAGCGGGGTTGCTGGGGACCAGCAACTCCTTGTAGGGTCAATATTCTCTTTGCTAGGAGATGAGACAAACCATCCAACACGTTTAAAAGTAAATGAGATACGGATCTCTAGCTTGAAGTCCCTTAGTTCGAAAATTGTTAGGAGAACATAGGCATGGTAGTCGCTCAATAGGCATTTATGTTAGGGAGGTAAGACCCTTTTAGGAAACGATGCAATAGGTATCAGCAAAATAAATCATTAGTTGTTAGGAAATCGTGTCGGCCATTGTGGTTAGGTATCGTTAATGACTTCATTATAGCGCCATCTGACTACCACAAGAGTCAACGTTTAGGCTTTCATCAATACGAGCAAAAGGTTCTAATTATCAGAGTTTCAATAATTATACCATAGATGGCGTTTTACGCAACTATTTATCATTCGTGGATGTTTAATTAAATTCAGCAATGTGGAAATATTTATTCGTAAACCAATATGTTAACAATCTTCTTTGAATACTAAATCATAATAGAAATGGATAATGTAATACACATTTATCTTGAAGGGTTATACAAAGTAAACTAGATACACAAAAGTATTTTCTAAATTTGGAAAGCAAGTCCAATATTAAAGATTTATGCGTCTAAAATAGACTCTTCAATAAAACTACATTCAACATATATTGGTTAGAGAAGAGACCATAATCACTGATAAATATCTCACATTATTATAATTCTACGAAGTAAATTATGCTAGCAATATTTTGGCTAGCCTATGCTTAATGTATGTCTAAAAACAAAAGATTCAGGTCCAAGAGGACTCATCAACAAAATCAACTCAATGACGAAGTTGCGTTGTATTTATAAATACTAAATTAAAGTATCAGGAATGCTGAATCATTCAATAAATCTAATATCTTACATCATAACTAAAGTATGAGTTGGTTGAGATAATTTCTGACTACGTATAATTTACTAATTGTATTCTTGAAAGTAAAGATGCAATTTTAATGTGACAAACTCTATCATACTTGGGTGAAAAATAGACCCTGGTTCTCAATCTCGAGGCTAAAAAGATAAAGCTAAGAAGAGACCACAGTCACTGATGGATTTCTCATATTATATTTACACAAAATAAATAATGTGGATTATTTCTTCGCCAACCTATGCTGAATTTATGATTAAATAAAGTACTAAAATAGTTTCCTATTATACAGCGTATTGAGCTCGAAAGAGCTGGTATAAATATTAATGAATGACTAAGCTAAGTGAATTGCAATAATAAGTATTAGTACTATAAAAGGATGAGAATTATTTTAGGACGACTATAATAATATTAATAGGCAGGAAGATCCGAAAGGAATTTTACTGTTCCTAAAATAAAGAGGTACAGTTTAATCCCGCAATAAACAGGTGTGATGAATGCACTATTTAAGGTGAGATACAGCTTTTAGAGCTTACCTTAAAAGTGAGATGATTGTTTTAGAACTTTAAAGTAATTGCCCTTGAGTGAAAGTTGATGTATGTGACTGACATACTTACTGAAACTATTTGATAAAAAATAATGTCCTCTTGTCTCTTACATTTTAAACTAGTTACTGACACTGACCTTACAAACTTAAATTATATTATGAAGTAAATCATAATTCCCTTGGTAAATTGTCGTTGAAAGAACGATAGAGAATATCCAGTAAGGTTTAGTCGAAGTTCATAGTGTGGCTCGGGGAGGGGAGTCGCACCAATCTACCAAGGGTAGTATTTACTTCCCCTAATAATATATTCACTCCAGACTTGAGAAATCTCAATTCTACTATAACTGCTTGTATAACATAAAGTAAATACCCAATTTTCAGTTGATAACATTAATACATTAATATCTATAATCAATAAAAGGTTGACAGATGTTTATTTGCCCGATCAACTATTCATGAAAACTATCCCAAGTATTGCTAACTTTCATTTAACTTTCCTTGATATTCCCTTTACAAAAAAGGTACCATTACCCAAGTATCTTATAGTATTATTATAATTACATTATCATTTTAGTGATTTTTAAAGACTATAACTATGCTTAGGATAAACTATTTAGGTTTTATAATTCCCATCTATACTGAAAAGACTAGGTTACAACACGCGGTTCATAATGTTAGGTCCCTTTTCTACTAGACGATCATTTGGCCAATTCTCAGTTATTTTCCGATTCATATCATCCAATATGTCCCTATATCATCCGTCATCAATAAATTAAATTTAGTTAGGTAGTAAGGGGGTAAAAGAAACATTTTGTAGGGTTACAATAAAGTTGCCGTGACCGAGGATCAATAGTATAGATAGTTTTACTCATAAGAATAGAATAATAACTGAGAACTGTAATGCAAAGCAATTTGCACAATTTGCTGTTCGTGAAAACGGATAAGTATAGAGGGAGGTATAAAGCCAAATAGCAATATAATTTGTAGGTCTTCTCAGTAGATTTCATCAGTCGTCAAATGGTGTTTCAGGCCGGGCAGTCTTGTAGCATATACTGAAATGTTAAAAAGAATCATGTTAATTTCAGAAGTTAGTCTAGGTTAGTTATCTTAAATAAACAATCAGATTTATCAGAATCAGAATGTCGTTTATTGTCAGACTTGTTTGACCAAAACAATCTACAATATAATATTGACAGTTTCGTTAGCTTGCCCATTTTTTGTGTATTATGATAAAATTTAATATATGTACTATCATATAGTCATCAGTTATAAAAACACGTTTGTAACTTTAACAATTACGAGCAAGTAGGCTAAAAATAAAAAATGTACAAGATTAACAAGTATTTAAATACCCCGTAAGGCTATAGTAATTTTAGAAATAAACTGCAGATTGCTAAACCACAGATCTTGAATAGTTGCAGAGATAAGATGAACTCTCACATTTAACCAAAATATATATTTAAGCAATATTTTAATTGCTGTGTATAGTGTAAAACGAATTCACCATGAGCCCGACAATTGTTTAATTATAATGTGTCATGTACCATATTGAAGCAAATCATTAAATTAGTGGCAGTACAAATCTAGATTTAAATGCATTAGTCACTAATAGAGAGAGAGGCATGTCTCTCTTTTAATAAAAGATGTCTTATTATAATATGTACAATAGAAGAACAATTAATATCTAAATTTCATCAAAATAGTAACAGTTCAAAACTAATAAACAGACAGGGATATTAGCTTACTGTCAGACGAAAACTTGTTTGTCCCTTTTAATTAAAGATAAATTATCAAATGTAAGGATTACATATAAATAATTATGTAAGTTAATTAAATAATTTGCTAGAATTTGCAATTCATTATCAATAAAATATTATTAATGACAATGCTACAACTTCGGCCACATTATCACTTTTCATCGGGTGAGACGGTGTCTAAAAGCTATCTAATAAAAATAATAATCGGCAATTTATGATTTTTTAGTTTGTTATCATAGTAGTGAGATGGACAGAATAGATTAAGTGATTAAATCTTAGGGTTACAAAATATATCAAATAATTTACCAGCGAATAATATAGGAATTTTGTGTCAGTCTTTTTACATAATAATAGTTCATATCTATGATTGTTGGATTTCTTATCATTGGTTGTGTATAAATATAAAGAATATTATGAAACGGAAATGAAAAACTGCTTATGTGGCAAATTTAAACCATAATAATTGTATAGCTTTAATTTACCTTTAAATAAATCTGGGCTGGTATATAACAGCAGTTATATGTATCTTTGTATAAAACATGAGTTCCGATGCCACTTCTAGTTGTTTTTGTTCTAGGGTTTTGCTGAAACATACAAATAAAAATTAGGAATTTCATAATTATTACTTAGTTTAGTTGGTTGACATGCAATATATTTTAGTAGATACTGCGTATACATAACAGGCTTGTTTAACTGATTTACTTATGGCAGTAGGTATAAAAACAAAGAGTTAAAATAGTATAGTAAGGCCAATAGCTAGTACAAAAGTAGAGACTAAAGGGTTACACAAGTCATTGAACTTTGGTGTGGGGTTGTGAGCGTGAAGGTGTTTGTTCATGTGTATATTTTTCTAACCGGGCGACGCCGGGCGGATCAGCTAGTTCATTTAATATTCACGGTTTAGTTAGAGGTTAGAAGGTTAGCTACCAAGTGAATATATCATACTTATTATATTTGAAATAGATTATTTTAGAGATAGATATCTGGTCGTACCTAGTAGTAAACATTACTTGCTGTTATGTTCATAGAAACTTACCGTAAAACTTTCGATTAGTTGACTCGTTTGGCACTTTTCTCGCATTTGTCTCCAACACTGTGTCACGTAGGCTGTAATTGCTCTTTATTAGGTGAGTTAGCAACTTGTTTTAAATATTAACTTCATTAGAATTCAATTTATCTTCATTTTATGGCTTTATTTATTCATTGTTGTTGTTTTGATACAATTCATAATAACGGAAAAGAAATTCAATTTTTGACATTTGACTTTTGACAAAATGTATGAATAGAACGATTGAAAGCGTTCCACTAACTAATCTGCGTGTTCACGGAAACAACGAAATGGTTACTTTCGAAAGGCATAAAATAGTATAAGATTATGAAAAGTGTACAATCATAATACTACAACTTAATTTGGTTTTGTGATTTATTGATCATTATGGTGTTTTACCACAACAAATGATTTTATATACAATAGGAAGTAACTTAAAATACTTTAGTAAGATGTACTAGAATCGAGATTGAAATTAGGCAAAATGTAGATATGTGCATATTATAAAGGTAATAGATATTGTTATGTTGAGTTTAATCGGAAGGGATATTTTCAAGCCAGGGTTTATCAGTATGTGCTCTATCTATAAATCATAATATAGAAACTCGATATCATGTTCTGACATTCGACATTAATGACATCTGTCAGCACAATTTAAGACAGTTTTGGGTGTGAACTGTATTATTGAAAGATATATGTAATTTTACGATAATTCTTACTGTATATTTTGAAGTCGTCAGGCGGAATTGCTATGCGAACAACAACGGACAACGCGGTCCTTTGTGGATAGTAGCCGTTGCAAAACAGAACATAGACGTGTCCCAGTAGATGGCGTTAGAGTCCTTATAATTTGAAATTCTTACGTTCTTATGGTTTATAACTAGATGGCGTTAGGAACCCTTAAAACTCGCAATTATTTCGTTTCTTTCGAGTTTGTTTTGAAATGTAGATTTTATTGAGATTCTCCGGAATTATCTAAATTATGTGCTTATTATATATTGTTTCGGTAGATTACACTACATACTAATGTTAGGATTGCCAATAGGAAAATAACTCTGAAATTTTTGACATTATTATGTTCGTAAGTTTATGAAAATGGGTTTCATTATTTAGTATTATTATGGTATCCAGTAAGTAGCAAATACTAGAAATAAAGATAGTAAGTAAGTTGGGGTTGCGTGTTAGTTAGGGGGGTGTTTCCTTTGAGATATTACTGTAATATGTAAGTCAATATGTCAATAAGACGAGACCGTAAATGGAGTTTTGGAATTAGTAAATTACTTAATAAAAACCATTTTATTATTATATACATTTATTTTAGTACGTTATATGCCATATTATGTTATTGTTAGGTACAATAAAACTTAGTAAATTCTAGATTGGGGTCGAGATACATTAGCCATATAATGTAAATTTTTAGGACTAATAAATTAATAGGAGGTTATGGTATTCAGAGGAGTTTCATGGGTATAAATTTATTAAATACAGTATTGTGTTATTGGTCAAAGTTGTTAGTAGGTACCTACTTTATTTTATAGAAGTCGAGTTAAACAGAACATTACGTTTTTATTTTAATTAAAAGGTTGGGATCGAAAAATGAAAAAAAAAGTTTTGTACATCTAGGTAAAGTTTGTTAAGGCGTTGGTTATTTTAAAAATATAGAGGTTCTCCAGGGACAGGGACTTACTGTGGTAGGAGGAGTGTACGACTTATTGAGCTATTAGTTGAGAGTTTAGGGTAGGTAGACTTATCAGGAAAATGTATAGAATGGGGTCGGAACTTTGGTAATTTTACCATTTCGACAGATTCCTATATAATATAAAAAATATATATTTTTGATAGGTATGTTTATTTATGTCGTGTAATGTTTAAGTAATAAATGAAAAAAAAGAAGGTAAAGGGACGAAGTTTTATTTCCTTTAGGTTAAGAGGTAAGGTTTTGAAAATGGTAAAATTTATATTTTAAAATAAAAGAAAATCAAAGGTAACGGGTGTTGCTTATATTTCCCTATTCCTCTATAATTATAGTAGTTTAAGTTTTGGGAAGCAAATAGGATGAATTGATCAGCTTACAGGTTCAGGAAGTGTTGGTTTCGGAAACATTTTCCCTAACGAGATAATTGTTTCCCTTAAGTTAGCCGAATGTTTCTGTAAGTGAAGTCACTGGATCCTAAGTGATTTCCAACCACATTAGTAAGATTATTGAAATAAAATATAGTTTGACATAACATACAGTGCTAAGATAATTGATAGCTTCTTGTCTATAAAAGGGTTGCTGTACTGTTGAGTGGCGAGAAAGACCATGGTGTTGAGGTACTGAATGATTTTGAAATAAAGGATGAAGGGCTTAGTGGTTCAGCAATACTTAGATTCGAAGCGGTCTGTTTATGTTTGAATTCAGACATTAACTACACTTACAAGAACCTTATAATGAAGGAGGATTTGGTGTTAGGATAGGTCGAATGACATAACTCATCAGCTAATTGATTTCATTAAAGGTTCATACTCTACAATCACGGCAAATACTGATCCGATACACTTCACATTCTCCGGCTAGTAAACCATAGCTGTTATTATAGGCTTAGTTTTGGAGGTGGTGTTTCGATTACTGGAAAAATATGTTTGAAAAGCTAGTAACGTCTCACTGTTCCAGTATAAGGCTTTAAGGATTGACCATAATTAAACGAAAAATAGGTTTAGTGTGGAACGTCCTCATTGAGTTGCTAGAACTGATCAGCCTCACAACCTGGTTTCTTGTCTGGAATGGAGAAACCTTGTGTAAGGACATATTTGGTCATGCTTGAAACATTAAATCTTCAAAATCTGACTTATGGTATAGCAGTTTATGAACTGGTTTAAATGACACATCTCACGCAAAGATGACATGAACATTCGAATTGTTTGGATTCAGACATCAATAGATTAAAGTGCACTATAACTGTAATAGTAGTAGTAAAATTGTTTACTTTCTTTTCGTCAAACTATATTTGTAGATTGTTGAGAATTGTGATAAATTCACTCCGGCTAATAATTAAGACCTTCGGAATTTCTCAGGGGTCGACTGTAACGGAACCAAGGTTCGTTAACATAACGATACGTACATTCGGTTAGGTACAATTTTAGGAGTTTTGTTTTTGTATGCGTTGCTGCTTGATTTATATTAATCTATAGATTTTCATTAATTCATTTCATTCGTATTCTCAGAGATGTTAAACGAAGGCATGGTAGTCATGCTTGGAGTTCATGTAATAGTCAAATGAATTTACTTTCTTTTGTTCACACTATATTTGTGAATTGTTAGGGATTGTGATAAATTCACTCCGGCTAGTAATTAAGACCTGCGGAATTTCTCAGGGGTCGACTGTAACGGAACCAAGGTTCGTTAACATAACGATACGTACATTCGGTTAGGTACAATTTTAGGAGTTTTGTTTTTGTATGCGTTGCTGCTTGATTTATATTAATCTATATATTTTCACTAATTCATTTCATTCGTATTCTCAGAGATGTTAAACGAAGGCATGGTTAGTCATGTTTGAAATTTATGTAATAGTCAAATTAATTTACTTTCTTTTGTTCAAACTGTATTTGTGAATTGTTAGGGATTGTGATAAATTCACTCCGGCTAGTAATTAAGACCTGCGGAATTTCTCAGGGGTCGACTGTAACGGAACCAAAGTTCGTTATGTTCACAAATATAGGAATTATTATGCAATGATACAAAATACTAAATAAAGGAATGATAAACTGATAATAACAATAAATGTAAAGTAGTTTGGACTTAGGAATCTTTTGCTCAAGGTAGTCAGATAATATAGGAAGTTATAGTTATTAAAGTTATTGATCTTCATTTTGTTAAACAGAGGTTATAAATCACAACATTTATAAATACACCCGAAGACATTTCAGAATCAACTAAGGTACAGTTAGAACCACAAATAAACCTTAAATGCACCCGAAGACATTGCTAAATCAAGTAAGGTACAGTAAGAACCACAAATAAATCATAAATGCACCCGAAGACATTGCTAAATCAAGTAAGGTACAGTTAGAACAACAAATAAAACCACAAATGGACCCGACGACATTGCTAAATCAAGTAAGGTACAGTTAGAACCACAAAGAAAACCATAAAGATGCACCCGACGTCAATGTAGAGACGATTTAAGTTATAGATAAAACCACAAATGCACCCGACGACACACGGAGGCTATAAAAGACCACGAGAGGGGAAGAGAGGGGACAGTCTGGATCGAGAGCTCGACGAAGCACCACGTAACACTCCGGTAGTGAGGTTAGGTACTTGCTGGGAGGGAAATTCTTAATTATTAGTGACTTTGCTTTGCTACTTCGAGACGATTGATATTTAATTCATTTCTAGTGTGTTAAAATATTAAACTGAGTGATCTTGCGAATCCATTAGTAACAGTGTTGCAATTTATTAAACGGGAATTGAGAAAAGATTTAGGAAGAGCATTCCTTAGTTGACCTTGGTTCCCACGCGGTTTTTATTAACCTCAAAATTTATTAGTGAAGGTCTCGAGTTAGTAATGTAGAAGTTGGGGTTTGTTTAATTCAAAATCTACCGTGGTTTTACTGGTCTAACAAATCTGAATTAGATTTGGGGAGGTTATGCGAGTTTTGGAATACAAACTACATTACTTCCTTTTCGCTCTCTTATGTCAGGACTTTGAGGTGGTCCTGAGAGTTGTATCCTTGCTCGGCAAGCAACTTTTCCAACCTCCCTGCTTATTCGACTTCTTTGTTTGTGATCTGGAGGGATTCCTTAGGGTCTGCCCGCGCTGTGGATCGGCACCAGATGACTTCATTGTTAAGGCGGATTCGTACGGTCCCCAATTATCTATATATTTATATACTCCTACAATGTTAGGTATTCAGCGTTTGGACTAGGGGGAGATGTCCAAGTCCCAATTATATCACCCCCGAATCCCTTAGGGACTTACACACCGGGTCTAGTGTTAGTAGAAGGGTTCACCCAACCCGACTCACCTTCTCATAGGGAAACCAGCTTAGCGGGGTTGCTGGGGACCAGCAACTCCTTGTAGGGTCAATATTCTCTTTGCTAGGAGATGAGACAAACCATCCAACACGTTTAAAAGTAAATATGAGATACGGATCTCTAGCTTGAAGTCCCTTAGTTCGAAAATTGTTAGGAGAACATAGGCATGGTAGTCGCTCAATAGGCATTTATGTTAGGGAGGTAAGAAGACCCTTTTAGGAAACGATGCAATAGGTATCAGCAAAATAAATCATTAGTTGTTAGGAAATCGTGTCGGCCATTGTGGTTAGGTATCGTTAATGACTTCATTATAGCGCCATCTGACTACCACAAGAGTCAACGTTTAGGCTTTCATCAATACGAGCAAAAGGTTCTAATTATCAGAGTTTCAATAATTATACCATAGATGGCGTTTTACGCAACTATTTATCATTCGTGGATGTTTAATTAAATTCAGCAATGTGGAAATATTTATTCGTAAACCAATATGTTAACAATCTTCTTTGAATACTAAATCATAATAGAAATGGATAATGTAATACACATTTATCTTGAAGGGTTATACAAAGTAAACTAGATACACAAAAGTATTTTCTAAATTTGGAAAGCAAGTCCAATATTAAAGATTTATGCGTCTAAAATAGACTCTTCAATAAAACTACATTCAACATATATTGGTTAGAGAAGAGACCATAATCACTGATAAATATCTCACATTATTATAATTCTACGAAGTAAATTATGCTAGCAATATTTTGGCTAGCCTATGCTTAATGTATGTCTAAAAACAAAAGATTCAGGTCCAAGAGGACTCATCAACAAAATCAACTCAATGACGAAGTTGCGTTGTATTTATAAATACTAAATTAAAGTATCAGGAATGCTGAATCATTCAATAAATCTAATATCTTACATCATAACTAAAGTATGAGTTGGTTGAGATAATTTCTGACTACGTATAATTTACTAATTGTATTCTTGAAAGTAAAGATGCAATTTTAATGTGACAAACTCTATCATACTTGGGTGAAAAATAGACCCTGGTTCTCAATCTCGAGGCTAAAAAGATAAAGCTAAGAAGAGACCACAGTCACTGATGGATTTCTCATATTATATTTACACAAAATAAATAATGTGGATTATTTCTTCGCCAACCTATGCTGAATTTATGATTAAATAAAGTACTAAAATAGTTTCCTATTATACAGCGTATTGAGCTCGAAAGAGCTGGTATAAATATTAATGAATGACTAAGCTAAGTGAATTGCAATAATAAGTATTAGTACTATAAAAGGATGAGAATTATTTTAGGACGACTATAATAATATTAATAGGCAGGAAGATCCGAAAGGAATTTTACTGTTCCTAAAATAAAGAGGTACAGTTTAATCCCGCAATAAACAGGTGTGATGAATGCACTATTTAAGGTGAGATACAGCTTTTAGAGCTTACCTTAAAAGTGAGATGATTGTTTTAGAACTTTAAAGTAATTGCCCTTGAGTGAAAGTTGATGTATGTGACTGACATACTTACTGAAACTATTTGATAAAAAATAATGTCCTCTTGTCTCTTACATTTTAAACTAGTTACTGACACTGACCTTACAAACTTAAATTATATTATGAAGTAAATCATAATTCCCTTGGTAAATTGTCGTTGAAAGAACGATAGAGAATATCCAGTAAGGTTTAGTCGAAGTTCATAGTGTGGCTCGGGGAGGGGAGTCGCACCAATCTACCAAGGGTAGTATTTACTTCCCCTAATAATATATTCACTCCAGACTTGAGAAATCTCAATTCTACTATAACTGCTTGTATAACATAAAGTAAATACCCAATTTTCAGTTGATAACATTAATACATTAATATCTATAATCAATAAAAGGTTGACAGATGTTTATTTGCCCGATCAACTATTCATGAAAACTATCCCAAGTATTGCTAACTTTCATTTAACTTTCCTTGATATTCCCTTTACAAAAAAGGTACCATTACCCAAGTATCTTATAGTATTATTATAATTACATTATCATTTTAGTGATTTTTAAAGACTATAACTATGCTTAGGATAAACTATTTAGGTTTTATAATTCCCATCTATACTGAAAAGACTAGGTTACAACACGCGGTTCATAATGTTAGGTCCCTTTTCTACTAGACGATCATTTGGCCAATTCTCAGTTATTTTCCGATTCATATCATCCAATATGTCCCTATATCATCCGTCATCAATAAATTAAATTTAGTTAGGTAGTAAGGGGGTAAAAGAAACATTTTGTAGGGTTACAGTGTACACACTAATTGGTGTCACATGGCGAACTAAGTGAAAGCCAACTTGTGCTTACTACCCATCTCTTCTTTACATGATAACATAAACACATTTTTATTTTAAGGTAATTTATTCTTAGGCATTCTGCTTCCTTGAATCACCGACCAGACCCCTGCCTTAACCACTAGACCAACCCAAGCATCCAGGACAAAATGTATCTTATCTTTCCCATATTATGGGTTACTGTTGCATACATATAATGCCTACCCTCATATTCATTCCATGAACCCGAGAGACCAAGAAAAAAAACGCATATAATTATAATGGATATATTTGAGTAAATTCAATACTAGGTATATCGTGTATGATACATAAAATTACCTTGATTTTATACAATTTACCCAACAATCAATATTTTCCATTGAATTTGGTGATCTTCAATTCCAGGTATTTACAATCCAAATATGACCATTTATGTACAAAATAAATCCAATCAATATATTTTAATTTATTATTTTCCATAGGTACGGTAAAACAACACACCTTTAGTACAAAGCCATTAACTATAGCGTGGTTAACTCTTGTAAAAATAGCATGTACTCAATGATGAAAGAAATATAAGTTATTCATTGCAATGATTTAAAATTGTAGCGACATCTAGTATATTTTTCAGATACCTTCCACTAAATGAAGCCTAGCTGGACTACAGTTGTGACCCTGGACTATCTTTGTGTGATTTTACGGTACTGATTTTATTATAATTGGAAACCCAAAGTAGTTACACTAATATTTTAAACTAAATATAGTAGTTAATTAATAATAGGTATGTTTTACTATACTAAATTGTATAAAAATACTTCAGATACATATAACTATTCATCAGTTTCGTTTATTAACGGACATATGAGAAGTAATAGACAAGCTAGAGACGCACACGCGTAGATAATTCGATAAAACGTATGTAAATTCAAAATAAAACAATAAATAAAATTACTCTGATAGCTAAACGAGGAGTAAGTCTCATGGAGTGTGCTAAATGGCGTTATTATTAATGAAATACATTTTTTTATAAACGATTCAAATCCTTTTATTTTCTCGGCTCTTCTAGGCACTCATCAAGATATTTTAGATTCCTGATTTCAAAGTAAAACACGATCACTTCAATGTTTAGTCATTCCAATTTCTTGAAATAATTCATAATCAAAAACATTATTGCGAATACGGAAATACTATGTAATTACCGTGAACCAGATACCAATCTTATCATTAGGCAGTGATATTATTATGAGACATACTCACTATCAATTATGGCAATGATTCATAAACATAACATACTTTGTCATATTTGGGGCTCCTTATAAAGTGCAGAGTCCAGCAGATACCAATATAGTACTCGTCGTCTCTTTCTTTTTAATAATAACAATAACGTAATTATATTAAATTTTTAAAACATTTCTGGAACGTATAAAAACATGAAATATGTGTCGCAAGTAAATTCTCAAAGCCGTGATATTAAAATTTCACGGGTATTATAATATACCAGTTAATCTGTCAAACGTCCGACTCAATTTTTCTTCTCGTTGGCAACTCCGTTTTGGTATGGAAATTTAGTTCTTATCTCCTTATAGTCGCCTTTTTACTAGACTATAAAAATCAAATTCAAAATTGTTTATTCACATGGGCCCAAAGAGGCACTCATAATAGTTAAAGACTCTACTGCCAGATTCGCAAAATAACAACCAATTAGCTAGCACAAGAGTAATTTCAATTCCGGTAATCGCCGGCCGCGACTACGATATTCTCGCTCGGTTCACGCGTTGTGTTGAAAGTAATATGCTCGTATATAAAGACTATATAGTACTAACGACTAAAATCGCTTGCCAACTAGATTACGATTTAAGTAAAATCATAATTTAACTAAAATTACACAGCGACACTGATTAGGAAATATGCGTGAGACTAATTTTTATTTTTATATCTATAGAAAAGAAACCTATGACGATACTATCTTACTAAACTGTCTATTCTGGTCGTCAAAATACGATTGTTCGAATTGATGTGACATCGATATGTCAGTCGATTGGTTGAAATTTCAGTTGATTCGATGTTCATAACAAAAGAAAATCGTTCGATTTCGACGTCGATGTGACGCCCGGAATAGACCCCCTGATTCGCGACGTCGCGTCGGTTCACAAGTTTCTGACGTAATTGATTGGTCAACTTTCCTTTAGTGCAGCCATGACTGGATTGTGGATGTCACAAATATAACGTAATATGCCACATTTATAGTTTCTCGAACCTGCTCGCATTTCCAATTTTTTTTTAATATTAAATGTAATGTTTCTATTATGTATACAACATACAAATATATATATATTAAAAGCATTTAATAATTATGCATAGTTCCTATTGAATATTACCGGTAATTTTATAACACTAGTGAAATTAAGATATCGCGTCTTTGACAATTAACCTGTAACAATAACGAAGATCATAAACTAAAAAACATATAAATTAAATGCTACGAAGATTATTACTACAATCATTAACTAAAATTTAAATTTAGCTATAAATATGGGCTTTCGAAAATATAGTATTACTAATACAGACAAGCCATTGACAATTTACAGAGCAAGAATAAGTATAATAGAGCTACCGATACCACTAAAAATATGTAAGCTTGTACAACTGTGCCTACAGGAAGGTACCATGTAGAATGTATAGAATTTTGTAAGGGATTACAAAAAATATTTGACGAGTCTATATGAAGGTCTTATAACATGAACTTATTCTAAAATCAAGTTGCCATCAACGATACACTAGTAAATAATAAGTGGGCTAAACAAGAGCAAAGGCGCAGTGATAAACAGAATAAAAAAGAAAATCAAAACCGCATAAATCGATTCCAGATTTGATTAATCGAGTTTACAGACTGTGTTTTGTTTTTTAACAATTTATTGAGACTGTACTCATTTCGACGACACGACTAGCTACCGCTAAGTTGAGGCGGGAACTAAGCTAGAAGCGTGGACCGCTCTATAGAAATAATTATTATACAGATCTTTGAGCATGGATAACTAAACTCACCCAATTCTTTTATTTACGAGTGTAAAAGTATCAAGTTTATAAATCTTTTTTTTTAATTAATTCGTAATTGTAAAGGCAAAGTAAAACATATGGGTAACTATTAAGAGTAGGAACCAAATGTTTTACAAAATCTTGCGCCAACAAACTATTGACTGTGTCATCATTGGTGTCATCTTTGCAAACATAATGGTGACAACCAATTTCGTTGCGTACGCAAAGATTTCCTTTCTAGATAATTTTGTATGAAATCTTGAAACTTATTTCACCATATTCTATTATCTTATATATTTGATAGTATTTTTTATTTAATAATAATGGCAATGGACAAGTACATACAATAAAATTGCACAGACGAATAACTATCAATTATTTATTTCATAAATAAACTCAATAGTATGCACCATGTTTTTAAATAAATACACAATTAGACAACATTTACATGTTGTACAAGCTTACAAATGAACTTTTAACCTCGGACACACAAAAGTATGTTTGTGCCGTCATTTATTATATTTATCCATAGTTTTAAATCTACGTACAGTTAACATTAAAATCAATGATACTTAGACGATTTAACGCGACTAAATAATATTAAATTACACACAGAACTTAATTAAAATGTATTGGCAATCCCAGAAAAACGTGATTATTTAATAACATTGAAACAAACCAAATGATAATACTGAAGATATATATATCAACACTGTATGGGTATGACATTATCATGCTTTTGTACAAGTTTCATTAATTATCGAGATTGCTTCGCGATATATAGTTCGTTAATTACATCGAATTTATTTAACACATTTTTGTCGATTTCACTTGAAAACTATATTATTATAAGGTTGTTAATTATGAATTTAAAATTACAGTGTTGGTATCTGATACATTTTGGCCGATTACCCAACATGAAAAAAAACAAAAGAGTAATATAAGCCGCAGTGACCAGATGTCGTGTGGTCGTTGTCAGATAGTCAGCAGGGGTAGAAGTAGTAAATATTATCGTAATCATGTATATAAATTTGTAAAAACATTCGACTAAAATGCTCTCGACTCTTTTGACACTATTATCGGTATGGAAAGTACGTATTACCATAGTAGAAATATATAAGTAAGATGACTCGAGGCCCGTAGGAGATTCAAATGCCTACTCTAGCCGAATACGCAGGGTTGTCACTATCTCCGACTTTTAAAGGTACCTATAGTTAAAATGTTTATTTTAACAAACCAACAAGTTAGGTACAATAAAATAGTATAAAATGTGGTGCTAAAATAGATACGATTTCATTTGCATATTAGCCGCCGACAGAGTAAAAAAAAATCTTGAAAAAAATATTGTTTTGCATATGTGAAAAGAAATCACGGTAGTAGTACATATGACGAAGTTAAAAGGAAAACTAATATAGCTAAGTAGGCTTCAATAAATCAATAATATTGGCTGTCGGTGACGATGACGAGTTCCATGATTTTTGTTCACCCAAAAAGTGCTCAACGCGCCTATAGAAGTTTTCACTTTAAAAACCTACATAAATTGAATAAACACGTAAAGTAGGTTACACTATAAGTAGGTATATGAACTTTACCTATCTGTTTACAAAATACAACGCGCGCACGCAACTCAGCATGCGGCACGCGACATCCGTCTGCGCGGAAAGGCCCGTGGCGAATGGCTCGAATACGGAGAAATGTCGTCGACGAGCGCGGGGGCGAACCCGGCTCGTGTCGTCTTCGCCGTTCTTTTTGTTTGTCATAGTGTGCGTGCTGAGGCACGTGCGTACGGCCGTGCACACATACAAGCCGCGTTTGGTACCACTCTATGAAGACAACTTACTTACATATTTCTACTATGGTATTACATAAATATTATTTACTCATTATGTAATTTGTATACTTTTAGTTCTCATAGTTCCATTTAGTATACTACTGATTTTTAGTGTCAAATTACATACCATTATGATTTCAGTTATCTAGCACGACCACTCCGCGTATGTAGGATTTCGCAGAATCTGTGTAGGTATATAAGTACAAGAATTATCTAAATGATATATGGTAGCATAAAGATTATGCAAAACGAATTACTTGCTCGTGTAATCGTTATTCTTACGCACCCAACGCACGTGCCACGCTTCTCCACATAACACTTTCTAGCACAATCGATCTATATCTAGCATAATCGATCACTATCGCGCATTAACTTCACGATTCGTCACCCCGCTCCCGGGTAATATAGGTAGGCTACATAATTATATTTTTATTACTCCCAAATAAAAAAAAAAGGTTTTCGGCCAGCGATGTTCAGACACCGACTCTTTGTAAACATTTTTAACTCGATAGTAAACATCCTCGTATAACATTTTATATATTATACTAAATTCATCAGATGAGAGTTTATGAACTTCGAAGAGGGTAGTATTGAAATCCAATTACCGTTTGACAGTCCAGAGCGCGGGTAGGTGCGAGTGCGAGTGCTATTTGGTGAAGGCTGCGAAGACGGCCCACATGAGATCGCAGGCGTCGGGCCGCATGGCCTCGGCCTCGAAGTCGAGGTCGAGAAGAGAGCGCACGCGGCGCGTGGCCAACTCGTAGTCCTCGTCCGAAAGTGGCGCGAACGCGTTCTCGAGTACGTCAGCCGAGTGCGCCAGCATTAGCAACGCCAGCGACCGCTTGTCCGCGTGCGCCACGTCTGTGATCGAACGCCGCAGTGCCGCCTCCTGCACCTACACACACATCATCATTGTCAGACCATTACATTCCCACTACTGACTAGAGAGAGGCTTCCTATCAAAGGGAGAGTCAATCCACCACTCCGCCCAGCGCAGGTTTGTGGTAGACATGAAGATCGGTCCAGCTGTTTAACCATCGAGAAGTAACAAACAGACAATTTGAGTTATTTTCGGATTCATGTTAACCTGCTGTGATTATTGAGTATTTTTTACCTCTGATAAGCTTACGGTTAGACCACTATTTCAACTGTTGGTAAGTGATGATGAACGCAGATGGAAGAATTAATTTAAACCTGCTAATAAGTTCTGGGATATTGGTACAAGTAAGAGTTTTTTGTGGGTACTGAGGGGAGCTGCTTTGTCTCTTTCCCTGAAAGCTCAAGTTTTTGAATATTTTTACAACCATACAAAATATCTATTTTAGTACAAACAAATAAACTATATAGACATAGCCTTCTAAAATTATAACCCAATTGGCGTTACCAGTCGGATAATTTGTAGTTCCTCTTTGCTACTTCGCCTGAGAACTATAATGAATTACTTCAACAAGGTTCCATCCCATTCTGAAAGCGCATCTAATATGACATACCAAAAGGCGACGTTATATTTTGGCATATTGTACTCGCTGTCTAGCACGAAATTAAAACTTTCTTGTACTGAACAGATTGTACTTGTGTAATCGGCTGTATTTATAGTCGTATTTTTATGACGCCATAAAAATAATCAGAGAATTTGCCCTATGATATAGAATTTAATCTCGCCAATAACTGTTTTAATTAACCTTCTCGTTTTGGACAAGTTGATTCGGCGTCCCGACTTCCCGATCTAAGGCCAATCATCTTTGGTTGTCTGGAAGAAATCGCTTTGAGCGATAAAACCGCCATTCATACTGCTCCTATGTTGAATTTAAGATTTCTTTGTAAGTGTTCTTTTTTGGTGTGCAAATAAAGAATTTATTTATCTATCTTGAGCTAAATGCTATGTAGGCTCATAGCTAATACAGTTTTAGCGCGACAAAGGCTACACTGTTAATTTACTGCCATCATTCTGAACGGCTAAATGATACTTAGCTACATTGTTTATAACAACATTCAATGAAGGGCCTTTGATGAAATGTAGGAATGAATGGGTTTAAAGTAGTAAAAGAAAAGGCTGGGATTGAATCCGCGGCTATAGAGGTTGATTAGCTCAACGGTTAGAGCAACAGGGCATGAAAGTCTATGGCATGGCTCAATGCCCGCCTCAAGCAATATTTTTCTTTTCTAAAATTACTACTTTAGTTCTGCATTGCTAATGCTATAAAAAAAAAATTTGGATTACATTATTTACTAGCACCAATGTCATATATATTATTTCACTTTCTTTGCGGGTTTTCATTCAACTGTTTCCAAAGGGTTAGCTTTCTATTCCTTAACCCGCCAATTTGCCACCTTTACAAT
Source organism: Lomographa bimaculata (assembly GCA_948107665.1). Lineage (NCBI taxonomy): Eukaryota > Metazoa > Arthropoda > Insecta > Lepidoptera > Geometridae > Lomographa > Lomographa bimaculata. The sequence continues at coordinate 11,711,981 of OX403586.1, read as the reverse complement.
ATCATTGTTCTATCTGGCCTGCCTGGCAATATCCTTGGTCACAACACTGTTAATGCTTTGATCTATGAGTAAATATTTATTGGCTTAAACAATCAGCCACTGTATTTAAAGGCATCTATATTGCAATTGGCTACATTCATATTTGTATGGTTTATGCTAACCGTACAAAACACACATTCCGCAGGTCAGCAGTTAACGTGGATCCAAGCCAATGCTCATCGCGACACCGCGCGAATAACTATTGCAAGTAATAAAACAACGATTGGACTACCTAACAACACTGATTGTTGTTGATGAGTACGGTACGCACCTCACAATATTCATAACTCTATTATAGACAGTTCATTATCATTGATAAATATTCAAGTACAACTTGAAAGGTATGCAAGTTGTTTATGTTTTGCAAGGTGATTTACACAAGTGTAAAACAATATTATTGTTTCAAAACAATCACTTCCACTAATGTCAACTTTGTTGAAGTAAACATTTCCAATAGATGCTAGAAGTTAGAATTGGATGTGGCTTATTAATTCAGGCAGGCCTGCCGGTAGTCTCCTGCGAAGCGGTGACGGCGTAGAAGGAGGCCGCGGAGCGAGCCAGAACGGTCGATCCCCAATCTGACCCACTCCGGCGCAGACGTGCAGGGAGGAGGAGGCAGTTCGCGCGTCTCCTCTCTCCTTCTCTTTAGTGGGGTCACCAGTAGAGAGCCAGGGAGCTCTCCATCTGCTTGCACCCTTAGTAACCTTAGTCACCATGACCACCTGGGGGTTGTCTTGGTGACTAAGGTTACCTGTCTATGGGCACAGTAGCCCGGTTTACATCCAGGCCAACTGCCGGAGCAAGATAGTGACTGCTAGCGCGACCCTATCTTGCCCCACATCGGCGAGGTACTGCTCTCGGGGGGTTTTTAGTGGGTTCGATTCCCACACACCACTAGAAAGGAAAGGAAGTGCTAGGCATTTTCCCAACAGAAAAAAAGGCAGGCATGGCTCACTCCACACTTTATGTACTTCCTTCCTATTGCCCTTTTGTGTGCGAGTTTAAATGTGCGATTGAAAGTAGCTGAAAGTAAGTTTAGGCATGCCACTGTAAAAGATGAATTGCAACTTTACTGCGTCATGACAAGAGCCACTATTTATTTAGATGTCTTTGTGGTGAAAACATGTTGTACAAGTACTATCAAGTATTCTGTGGTGCTTCAACAATTACTATGACATGTTGTTGGATAATTAACTATAGTGGTCACTAAATTCAGGCTGTGTAAACAAAACTTGTTTAGTGAAATGAGCAGAGACGTTCATAATAAGTATAGCTTTCCTTTGAAATTAATGTATATACAGAAAAAACAGTAAGTTGTCCACAGGCAAGCCAGCCTGTGGCAAGCATGGCATCTCTCATAAGAATTATTCTATGATAGTTTTATATACTTAATTATTGAATTAAGATATCTATATATACAGCACTATAATAGCAGTATGCAAAGTCAAAGAATATTTATTTAACAATTTAAGTGCAAAAAATTTACTTTTTATAATAAAATATTACGTATTCAGATTAAAGTAACTTAGTATGGATTGAAACTTAATTATTAAGGACTGATCTAACCACACTAATAATATAAATCCAAGTTTGTGTTTATAAAAGTACACTGTAAGAATGTTTGTTGTCTCTTCCAGCAGCAATGGCTTGGCAGATTTGGTTGATATTTGAAATATATATTGTTTTTATCCTTGATTAACACATAGACAATTTTCAACTTGATTAACACAGGCAAAGCCATAGAACACAGTTAGCAGTTATAAAAGATGTCAACATTTCTTCCAGAAGACTTCAAGTTACATCCACCAGAAAAGAGAGCACCCTACACCAAGAAACAAAAGAGTACCAATTCAAGAAAATTAATCATGCAATTGTTAAAACATACCTTTTTAACTAGTCTGCATTTGATGACGTTGTCTGTTAGTGGATGTGTAGTCATATCAAACAATAGGAAATTTTGTTTTTCAGTAGTGAGCACTCCTTTTTCTACTAGATTTTTAGCCAGTCTTTCACGTACATTTTTCAATTGATATTTCAGCTTCATAGGGTTCCAAGTTTCACCTGTAAACATGGATATGAAACACTCTATAACAATATAAACATTATATTACAATAACTGAACTGGTATTGTATACACACCAATTACACTGTTAAACAAACGGCAAACATATGAGTTAAGGAAATAAAATAAGCGAAAGATTTTCCTAAAAAAAAAACACAACAAATCTCTTTAATATTGAAGTTCTTTGTATCCTGAAGAACTTTCTATCCAGTTGTCATTCTGCCTGGTTTTAGAGCATCATAAGTACACAAGTAACACCTCGAAGTTATCTCAAACTGTGTTCTAAGTTCTTAGGACATATAATTTATCTCAGAAGGGTCTTGACTAATTGTTTAGTTTCTTCCAAGAGCCTTATTTTCTGTTCTGTTGTTAATATAGATATAATCTATACATTAATCACATAAATGTAGTCATAAATACAAAAAATCAGATAAAATTTAATTGAAGGAGTAAATTTAGAAAGGAAAAAATATGACTTGAGATGGGGATTGAGCCCTCATCCTTTAGTTCAGCTTAGCATGGTTAATGCTATAAAAACAAAATTTAATTGATCAGGTGAATAATCAAACAAAATAAATAAACACTGAGTTTTTCTTTGGATTACAAAGGCATCAAGCTTAGCTTTTACTAATGAAGAGATATTTTCAAAAAGAGAACAAGCTGTTTTCTGTTTTCATGTCTGATAGGCAAGTACTTGATCACTATCTTGTGCTCTTGTAAGTACACTAGCTGTAGTTAAATGATAATGTGGATAGTAGGCATGCCAAGCCTAAAATGTGAACACTGCTATTGGAATATCAGTTTGATATTTGTATTACAGAATATGTTACTTGAAAATGATCTTCTTTGAATTTGATCGCAAATGTTACTGCTATTGAACAGTCAAACTCACAAGTTACTGAGGAAATATAATTGAGTATGCTCAGTCGTAAGCTGTTGTTAAGTGAGTAAAGCCATTACAGTTGGTTATTTACATCAATGTGAGTGAGATGCTCATTGTACGAGTTAGACTTGACCAAGCTCACATTGCCTTTCCTAAGCACCATCAGCACAGTAAGTAGTATTTGCTGGTATAGCAGATTCTCATTTTGTTTAAAGTTGCTTTTAAGCAAATCATAATTTATAGCATGCTTGTAAGTTATAAAGCACAATGGACCTTAAAATGTGATTCAAAAAGCAACCTAGATGGACTGTGCAAATCCTCTTGACCAAGGCATTTGAACTGCTTTGGATAGCACGAAATCACATTGAAATAACACTCCAGATTTAATATGCACAAAATCACATTGAAATAACACTCCGGAATTAATAATAACATAAACACTTTCACACTCACAGCCCCACACTAAGTTCGAAGACTTGTGTCGTGGGTACCGGAAACATTCACGTCACACACACAATCACAACCAGAACCAGAAACACAAATTTTCCTTGGGGAGAAAATTTGTATTCCCGCCGAGAATCGAACCCAATACCCCTGCTTAGAAGGCGAACGCTCACCCAACTGAGCCAACGGTAATAATATGTATCTAACAGGTATAACTTTTACCATTTAAATTTTGTAGTTTATATGAGGTCGTAATTATAAATATTTGGACACATACCACTTAAGTATTCTATCCAGCTCTGAACTGTTTCTGGAGGATCTGTATCTTTCATGTGTTTTAAAGCCTCATCTAGTAAAACGTCACCTGTTGGTGTATCTGTAAAGCACAACACAAATATATCAACAACAATTAAGTCATCATCAATGACACAGGCCTAAAATACCAAAACAAAAGTACAATACTGTATGAATTAAATTATCATGTTACAAGAGAAAGTACATACTTTTATCCAACAGTACAAGTCAAAGTAATTAGCTATTCAGTACTAATACATTTTACAGTAAATTTTATAATAATTAACAAGTCATATATGTATCTAATACTTTAATTGTTTTGTTAAAACTATCATATAACAAGTACTTAAGTTAGTGATGGTTATCAGTAAACTATTTATATTGGTAGATACATACAAATTATTATTGTAACAAAAAGCAACATACCTGATTTTAAAACAACCTTTCTCGATAGCAGTCCCTTCCTTCGCATGCCAGCTCGCTCCAGCTCTACGCGGCCTCTCAGCCCCAGCTCGATTAGAATACATCCTCGTAATCCGCTAGATATACAATCATTCCAAAACGATGTGTAACCCTGAAACAACAATGTAAGATGAACAAACGTGATGTATAATTTCGCAACACCACGCATATGCTAGGTACGACTTATTAGTACCTCTTTGTCCTTTAGCCCAAGAAGTAACACTTCTTCCATAAGAGTCAATCTGGTTTCCTTGGAATCCCCGTCGTCGTAGCTTTTATCATTTTTCTTATCATCGCTGTCGTGATTTTCCTTCACACCATCCGTGGCGTTCTCTTTTAGTACGTTTTTTCGTTGTACCAAGCCCTCACTACGATTCATTTTAACATTTAGTACTAGACAAGTAGTTACAACCGAACTATGTGCAAATTAAAGATATATATTTATTATTTTTGGAAAATGTAATTATTTTTGACTGACGTTTACTTATTCGACGTGACGTGATGTTGTTGTGGAAAACATGGCCGCTCTTCGTGTGACAGTGTGATAGAGTGACAGTCAGATGTACATAGAGTAATTTTGACAGTTTGAGGTAATTTTCTGTTGGCAACATTTCAGTCGGATATCCTAAGATTAATTATCGACTCAGATCTATTTGAATGAAGCTAAATAGATTTTAGCTCAAAGATTTTACAAACCGTAGGTTTGTTTCCTATCTCGATGGCTTACAACATCCTTGGTTTTAGCTTAATTCAAATAGATTCGAGTGTTTTTCTTTCCTTTCATTTTGGCTTCGCAATCTTGTGCATTCAGCCAGTGTCAAGTAAAAATATATTTCAAGTGTATTTTAAGTCCTAGTCACAAGTCACAGTCATACTCTAGGTCCAGTCATAGTCATGTCATGATGCCCTAGTAAAGTAGTAAAACCTTTACTGGAACTTTTATTGGAGTTTTGGAACAAAGGCCAAAATCACGATTTTCAACTTTGTATGATTTGCCTTATACACATTTACTAAGTATTAACGGTTAATAATCCACAATTATTACACATTAACACTCGAAGAATAACAGGTTTTTGAAAATTATACAAAATCAACAACGCCATTGTTACACCTTCACGGCAAAACTTCGATCCGAGTGTTATTTCTTAGAAGTTTTTGTCGATTTCTAATTATTGTTATTTCTCTATTGTAACCGATCGCAATAGGTCTGAGATACTGGGCGCGAATCTATACGCCTCTGTAAAATTTATTAAGGTGGCGATACCAGTATTTCATCTAAAACACGTGTTTTTGTAACCGTTTAAATCAGCACTCATTATAAAACCAGATAAATAAAATTATTTGTCATAATTTGTGTAATTTGATAAATGATGCCTTCTTCTTAGAATATTCATAACGTTAATAGATATAAAGGAAAACAATATCAAATCTTATGCAAATAACATATACGTATTTTTGTAAAAACGAAATCGTTCTGCCATTTTAAGTATATCAAAACTCTGTAAAAATTATTTCATATACGCATATTTACTAGACCAATGATGTCTTCAGCTTATTTTTTTTTATGTGAGGCGCGTTTTCACGAAATCTGAATAAAACCATAAAAAATCAAAGAATGGCACGCGTGACCTCGAATAACCGCCACGATGTTATTCACGCAATATACACCTTTACGTGCAAAAAAGGAAGGGGGATAATTGGATGTGGTTAAAAATTGTGCTCGCATTGACATATACCAGCCCCTTAAAATGGAACTATTAAGGTGAACCAAAAGCTAAGGCATTTTGCACACGAGGCGGAGCGTCAAGCATCAATCGTCAAGCAGTCTGGCTGGAACATTTCTCGAGGTAAAATAGCTTAACCAGGCGGAAAAAATATTTCTCTGTGTTTTCTGAAACTTATAATTCAAGAGTGTTTAAGTCACGAGTGAACAAGTGTCTTCTAGATTAACGTGCTCCATCTTTGACCGCATATTCACTTAACATCAGGTAAGCTAGTGTTCAAACGATTGCCAATTCTGAATAATAAAAACGCACGTTATCCATTCGAGCGCGATACGTCCTGTTTGGCGAAACCTCAGATGTGTACGTCATCAGTCTAAATGTAGTTCAAGCATAATCGTTGGTTGTGTTGTGTAATATATTAAAAAAACGTCTCTTAGTAGTTCATTTATGTTTAGTACCTATCAGGGGCGGATTTCCCTATAGGCCGAATAATCCCGGACATATGTCATAGATAAATAAGATATATACATTAGGTCCTCAAAATTTAGGGGGCGTCAAAATTTGTTGTGGTCTTATTTATTTAGTAATCGTGCCATACATGAACCTACACGTGCTTAAAGTACTTATGTAAATTTACTTTCATAACATTTTTATTATTAATACTTTGGATTATTGAATTGACAATGTTATATAACCTTGTAAGTTAAGCCATAGAAATAAAAAACACAACGCGATACAAGTTAATAACTAAATACTTACTAACACTGAGCTTTGACGATACCTAGATATTGATAGCTACATTTGAGTAAAGTACTAACTCTATACTTCTATACTAATATTATAAAGCTGAAGAATTTGTTTGTTTGTTTGAACGCGCTAATCTCAGGAACCGCTGGTCCGATTTGAAAAAATCTTTCAGTGTTGGATAGTATATTTATTGAGGAAGGCTATATGCTATATTATATTTTCAAAAAAGATAGGGATCCTTACTAAAAGTCCAATTATCACGCGGACGAAGTCGCGGGCACTGCTAGTACTATATAAAACTAGATGCGACATACTTCTTTCACTATTTTACACAACAATCATAATCAAAATAACTGGGACTCAATACACAGACTCACAAAATCAAAAAATCAAAATCAAAATCGTTTATTCACATGGGCCCCAAAGAGGCACTCATGAAAGTTAATGATTCTACTGCCAGATTCGCAAAATTACAGCCATCTCGAGAAGAACCTAAACAAAACAAAAACAAACAAACACATTCACACTCACAGCCCCACACTAAGTTCAAAGACTTGTATCGTGGGTGCCGGCAACATACACATTACACCCAGAACCAGTAGCACAAATATCCCTTGGGAAGGAATTAGTGCTCCTGCCGGGAATCGAACCCAGGACCCACGGCGCAGAGGGCGGACACCTGTCCACTGCGCCAACTGGGAAACTCAAAAACTGACAAGAAACTCCGCGGCACATTATTTTCATTAATTTTGTTTAAATCATTTCTTAACTCTAATATAGTATTAACCTAGGTATATCTATATTATCTAGTAGCGCTTGTGCAGTTTGCTTCCATGCATCCTTGTCATTAATATAGTCGATCGTTTTATAGTAAGCTTTCTTAATGAATGCCCGTTTTATTACAGATTTGAACTTTCCCAATAGTAATTCAGTTACGATTTAAAAAATTCTGTTGTAAAATCTAACCCTATTTGCTATAAAAGATTTATTCGTTTTGCTTAATCTAATTGCGCGCACTGTAATTTTATGCTTATATCTAGTATTAAGATTGTGTGCGTCGCTTCTTAATTTATATTTATCAATATTTTTGCGAACATGCATAATATTTTCAAAGATGTAAAGCGAAGGCATGGTGAGTTGTTTCTTTAAAGAATTCCCTTAAAGATTCGCGCGGACACATATCATAGATTGCACGAACCGCTCTCTTTTGTAGTATAAAAATAGTTTAAACTTCGGCAGCAGATCCCCATAGCAAGATTCCGTAACTCATCAAACTATGCAAAGTAAACCAGCCGTCGCTACATCATTCAGTTGTCTAATTTTACGGATCGCAAAAGCAGCGGAACTCAAGCGACTTGCAAGCACATCAATATGAGGACCCCACTGCAGTTTTGAGTCCATAGTCAGACCTAAGAAAACAGTTTTCTTTACAAGATCTAATTTGTTGTTTTCAAGTGTAACATTTGCATCTACCAAAGGAACATTAGGGAGGGAAAACTTGATACATTTGGTTTTGCTAGTATTTAACAATAAGTTATGAGCAGTAAACCATTTCGAGACTAGTTCTAATTCATAATTTACTTCATACCATTCTACGTCTAAATAAAGAATAAAGACAGGTAATATATATACCTCTAGGTACATAATACCTTATGGGTTATCTTTTTGGTAAGTATCTAAATATTTTTGTCACTAGTTCCTAGTAGGTACATGCCTATATTTCCTAAAAATAAATACAGCAAAAGACCTAAGTTTCCTACAAGACATCGAGCTTATAGGTAACTCAAGTGCTCAAGCCCACTACCAGTGGGTTGCGTTATCAACATGCTGGCGGCATTGCCTCTCTGAATTGCAATGCTTATACGTTGAGCCAAATAAGTAACACCATTTTGATAACGCGTCGCTTCAACCAGGCGCTCTGATAGATTTTAAAAAATAGAATGAGCTCCCGGTCCTCACGGGCCCAGTGTTTCAACACCAAACGGCTCAAATATGTAACCACTTCCGAGGATTCCATATTTTCGCCGTTTGCGGTGCTCTGCCGTAGTTGGCGGTTGGTTCAGGAAGATGTGACGGAGCTAAAGTGTCGACACAAATTGCATCCCACACTAAAGGCCGTCTCATCTTCCATGGAATTAAAGTAATGTCGTCGGGTCTTTTACCATCGTCACGTAGCAGACCATTCGGTTCGAGAAAATAAATAAATAAATTAAAAAATAACGTCACCCATTATCACACACACTCTTTTAACAGTAAGAACGGAGATACCTAAACTATACGCTTGCTTGATAATAAGCGACAGGCGCCGCTATAAACACGTCTGCTATGACACCTGTAAAACTTATTAACATTTAGCGTAAGACTGCAATGCGCTCCTCTCCCTGAGTTTCACTCCATTTGCTCAGTAATTACACTGGCAGCTCGCTCTTTCAGCCGGAACTAGCGTTTTAGCGCAGTCTCTAAATTCGGCTGTTTGTTAAAGGGGCAGTACTGCCCAGGCAGATGGAGTTTCACCTGTAGGTAATGTCTTGTGGTCCACGGGAGGTATTTTTTTTCTCTCTGATTGGGGACTTAACACCCAGCAAGAATTCCTCCCTTATCGAGTTAACGAGGACGTGGTTTGTAACGAATCACGCCATTCCAAAACAAAATTACACTACGCTATTTGCGACTGTTTATGAGCGTCTGTGTGAAAGAATGTATTTTTGTAACGCCTGGACTAATTTCAATGTAATTTGGTAAAAAGATTGTTTAGTAGACCCGAGCGTAGGTGGCGCATGATAAACACGGACGAAACACGATGCACAATCAGTAAATCACATTATTATGTCTGAACTGTAATTACACTTCTGCTTCAAATATCTGTCGAATGCTTATTCTTACTTGGTCTTTATAAATATGAACCTATAGCTTATATTAATGTTTCTCATAATAGCATTTGGTCAGATAATATTTCAATACGAAAAAGTTTGTAGACAAATTATTATTTTATAGTAAAAAACGGTCGTTGTAATGCCGCTTAAATATAGCTAGATACTTTTCCTCTTATATTGCTTTGTTTACCTAAGTATGTATTAAGCGTTTTAAATACATCGTAATATACATTGTGATAATATTGTTTTGGCTTTATATGGTACAGTCCTTACAACATTATTGTACTTTGCGCTGCCTGAATTGGGAATAGTTATAAATAATTCCGTAGAGACCTTCTGAACTGAAAACTGAACGGTGAAGGGGTTCACCTAATTCTATACATTTTTATCACTCAACATCGTCTCAGATCTACTGAAAAGTACAAATTCTAATAGCAATACGGAACATAAATAGAAGTGTAGTCTAAAAAGAGAATACAATTCTACTAATAACCCATTCTATGGCTACTATGATTCTATATTTAAATGTGACGAATGGTTAGTAAAACCCTTAATTATACTAATCTATAATCGATCATCACTATATCACATCACTATAATCGAATATGCTATTAGTGATTAGTGACGATATATTGGGTTTCACTTTTTGGGCTTTTCTCCCATGTTGCGTGCATACCTACTAACTGTATTTTTAATAGATCGATGTTAAACATACCTATCATTGTCATAAAGGAGAAGTAGTGTTCAGTTTTGGAAAAGACGATCTTTACCGGTAAATATAGGGAAGAATTGATACGCCATATTAAAGGTAATCCCTAATTTGGGTATCAATGTCGAAGATGACTATATATGATTTAAAAAATGGTGGTTTAAACTACCTACTTATTTTTTTTATGTTTTATGATAAGTACGTCATGTTTGTTAACTCACAATCACTCATTCATTCAATAGGTATTAAATTGGCGACTTTTGTGTAATACAAGGCGAATTTCGATAAATCATACTTATTTTTTTGTACACAATCACCAAGCAGACTCATACCCGGACCCACCCAAATTATAGATAAAACGACAAACGGATCCTCAAACTCTATATGTAGATTTCTATATGTATATAGCTTTCCACTGATAAGAAATGGCTTTGCGTATTTATTGTAAGAAAGGGAATTAAAACCAGCAATACGCCAATCGGGCTTGATAAGACGCCTGTGTTTATCTGAGCGCGCTGAAATACAGTGAGAGCGGGTAAACGCGAGTTCAGTTGGCCGCGCGTCATCGTCCACTCCACGTGCCCGTTGACTCAGTGACTGTGCTATGGAGGAACCTAGACACGCCACGGTACGTGACTCTACTTTCTACAACCTTATTACGCCTTCATTGCCGTCCAATGCGTCGACCGTTAGACGAAGCCATCAGGCCTCGTTCGTCGGCCTCTAACTCATGCCAAAGCTCGAACACGTTTCTTGTTTACAAAAATTGGTTATTAGTTGAACTTTAAACTTCAGACGTAGGTATCACGCCACAGGGCATATCGCCAGTTGGCTGCAACACTCGCGACGTCGCGGTCGTGTATTTTCCTCTACGACCTTACCCGGGTCGAACATCGCAATGGTTTAGATTTTAATCAAATGCAAGTACAATCTAACAGTAAATAACAAGTGTCCTAATTTTCATTCAAAGTGTGTTACTCTACCATTTTTTAAATATTGATAAGCATACCAAGTGAATGTGTTCATTTTTTTAGGTAAGTTGAACAAATACAGCTAAGTTAAATAATGTGGTAATTATTAATTTTAATACCTACAAAGTAGATATACTCAGAGCTAAATCGTAAACTGGTCTTGAGTATTAAATGATAAGGTTTAATTTTGGTTGTTTTTGCTTGTCATGTGATAACACAGCGTACCTACCTTATATATACTGTAGGTACTTATTGTCTATTAAGTATACAGTCACAAGTAAGGCTAATTATATCATTTTATTTCCATTTTTAACATTGCTATATAATCATACCTAGGTAAGAACTAAGCTCAATTATGAGCTAGAAATTTGTATTCTACTTAGATATGTATTCTCGAGTACTTACCTATTTGTACTTGAGTTGCTTTCCAAGAGGCAGGCTCCGGGTTCGATTTCACATTAGAGCTAAACTTTTCCCTCCAACGTATTTTTGGTTGTGTAATTGTGTGTGCGATGAGAAAGTTTCCGGCATTCGCGATAGTGCGATATCCGTACTAGTGCGGTGCTGTGCGTGTGAAAGCGTTTATATTAAGTTAAGTATCTTTCTTTATACCCACTACAACATAAATACGTGAAGAAGCTACGTATAAATGTTTGTTCCCCGAACGGTATAACCTGGGAGGGAGTCTTACAGTCAAGAGTGAATAGGTACCTTCTAGACAAGCATGTTACATCTTCGGCCGCATCATCACTTTCCATCAGGTGAGATTGTGGTCAAATGCTTGCCAATCGGGCATAAAAAAAAATCTTTAGAAATCGAAGCAGAGTAGAAGAAGAGCCAAATAGTGTATTACGTAGGTATAAACAACAAACAAAATGAAAACTTATTAATCTTACGTTCTATGTTATAATCTCCACGCGATCCTGAGAAAAACAGAACTAAATTACTTCGGTGGGTACCATAAAGAATGTAGATACAATAAATTTGAATATTACTCACAACAGGTTTTGCTCTATCTAAAATGGAGCTTGCGTTACCAGAGACTATTTCTCGTTATCTGATAATCTTAGGCAAAAGTGTTTAGTACCTAACATATTCTTAAGCGAGTACCCGTCCTCGTTGACCGCATCGTTCGCTAGGTGAGATATAGGTATCTAAGGTCGATGGTGCTAAACACACCAGCGCGAATTCTATATAAGCCTCAAATGAGCCTGCGGTATCGGGGATTTCTTACAGACAACAAGTCATAGATCATTTACTGAACAGAGTAGAGTATTATAATGGGTACTTTATAATTATATTTTCGTCAGTGAATAAAACGAGATTTAAAAAATAAAAGCCAACATCTGTAAAAGTTCACGGATCTCTATTTTAAAACAAAAAAGATTTACGTTTCATCTTACCACATCTATTCTATATTTTTAAAATTGTGTTTTTGGGTATTAAACATTTGTTTACACGTCATATGTAAGGTCTAAAATGAGAATCTTAATTTAAAATACAATGATAAAATGAAAAATTACGAAATAAAAATTAAAAAATATAATAATTCCCATAAAGAACATGTCAATATAATTTATATGTCAATGTATAAAATTATTTAATTTTCATAGTCATCTGTGCTATAGAACGTTTGCTCGATAAGCCATCGTTTCAATTTATTTAATTGATACCGTACTCGATGGTACTTGTTAACTTAATTTTTTTCTTTATATAAATAAACACCTTACCTTATGTATTTTTTTGATAAAGCCTAACCTGAAGAATTGAGACGACTTCAATAATGGAGTCAACTTGCAATCGGTTAGTTTAGTCACTGAGAAGGACCAAACGAACATGCATACAAATTCATACATGTTCAAAAACACAACCGTCCTTTCGTCTGCGCCGTACTCGGGTATAAATATCCATCATTCACAGACAATGCGTCAGATTGCAAAATATGCTATTTTTATCTTGCGAACTCCTTAATCACTTGTTAACACAAGCTAATATACAATACCTATAGTCAATTAGTAACAACAGATTTATTATATCTCTGATTAAGACTTTTTCGTCCACACCTACATACTTACTCTATAATTGAATTAATTAAATGTAAATAATCTAAAAGTAAATAATATCCGTTGTCCTTAATTAATATAACTTACCCCTATTGTATGTCTCCATTTACAATGCGGCGGAGTGGTACAAGCCACGTTTATATGACTTTACACTTTATTCACCTTACTTATGTTATTTATTTGATATGTACAAATATTATTTATTATCATAAAACATTTCTATTCATATATTACATTAAACTAAAAACTAAATTAAAATTAACCAACACTATAATACACTTCTATGTAGCGTGTGGCCATACATTTTAGTGGCTTAAGTGCTCCGTGGATTCTAGTTCACCTTACTTGCTAGATGGAGGTTGCTGACAATCCCTGATAAGACTTGCTGAAAAATTATTATTTATGTATAATTTAAAATTGTACATACCTACCGATATAATGTGAACATCCACCCCCACTACTACGTGATCATGGCGCTTGCAACAGTGCCGAAACATCAGAAACTTAAATCAAACTAAAAATACATGGTGAATATGCCATTACTTATACAAACATTCATAATGATATCTTGGATTTTAATAACAATCGCAAACACTTATAAAATCATTACTTTACATTGTATTCCCCATAAACAAACAAAAAGTAGTTAAAATTAGATAACAACAAAATAAAAGTTCATGGCATAAATAAATTAAGTTATTCGTATAACTTAAATTAGGATTTTCATATCAATATTTTTACCTAAATTAAAATAAAACTCAAGTTACAGTCGATCATTCTATTTGTATTAAGTTAAATATTTTCAACGACAAAACAAAAAAAAAAGATTTGTAGAATTAAATAAAATTTCACAGTTACTCATTTAATAAATACCACAAAATGTTATGATCAATTTTTGGAAGTATAATTATGTACAAGTAATGGTAGGTAGTTCGAAAGTAACTCAGTAATATTACAGAATCATATCCTAGCGGTTTCGCATAATCGAGATAAGTTCCTATGGTTCCAGAACCATTGACGTCAGCAAACCGCTCCTGCACCGCTCCACCATGCTTCACTACCAAACACACGCCTCCCGTACCGCTCCACCATGCTTCACTACCAAACACACGCCTCCCGTACCGCTCCACCATGCTTCACTCACTACCAAACACACGCCACCCGCACCGTTCCACTACCGCAGGAACCTACTTTTTTATGCGCTACCCCGTAGTACTCGTAATATTATATAGATCACCCTACTTCAGCTTATATTATGTTGATGTTTTTGGAAGTAAATACCTACTCGTAATTTTCCAGCAAATGAAAACAGCAAAAAAAGTTCATACCCTAGTCAATTGGTTACGCTCGTCCAATTCGACCAGACTGACCGCGCTAAAGTTACTCTAACTCGAAAATAAATAGCTCGACCGATTTGAACTTCATTTGTTTTTATTTAACTCAATACTGGGCCTCAATAAAGATAATTTGGATTAATCCCGAACTATCAAAATCAAAAATATTTTAATGTAAAAACTGAGTGAGAAATGATGTTACAAAATAGTCATTGAGTAGCAAGTTGCCCATTGCGAAAATACAATAAAAAGTATTATTTTTATATATACGCTAAAACATAGGAATCAGAACCCGTAGAAATACAATTTTATATATTATAGACAATAAGAATTATATATTATTTAGACATAATTAGGTGGTAAGAAGTTCACCGGGCCATATAGACTAGAATAAAAAAAAGACTGTGGCTTTGTATTACGCCAAAGTAGAGTTGTTATCGGTTGTCGTCATATATATTCGTCATACATTGAGTCTCGTAAAACCGAACTGTCCTAGTACCGTCATCGCCACTGTGTGCATTCCATATCAGAAGTGGTGTGATGTGTGATGTGAACGATAAGCATTGTTGATATAGATATTCAAAATATGTATTTTCCTAACTGTATGTTTATAGGCTTCCAAAAATAGAAAGCATTGAACTGTCGGTTCTGGTTGGCGTAATTGGTACCATGTGCGTCTTCTATTCTGCGATTCCCGACAATAACACAAATTTTCTTCCCATAGGAAATTTGTACTTCTGGCTGTGTATGTGGGTGTGATATTAATATTTCTGGCACCCGCAATATCAGTCTTCGACCTTAGGGCGGGACTGTGAGTGTGAAATTATTTGTTTATCTTATCTTATACATATCTATCACGGCATCAGCCGACCTGATAAAGTTCGAGAGTGGAGGTGAATCCGCGATCGCATAATTAGTTAGGCGGGCCAAACCGAACTTCTGCAATAAACGATATTACATAATCGTTGTCTGCATCAATTATTTTGGTAGCAGAGACTTTAGTAGGTCGGTACCATTTTATATGAGATTAGGGTTGTTGTCGTAGGTTCAGGGAGACACGTAAGACACAACTTTGTTAGGCATTATTAGGTAACCAATATAATCTGTGTACTATCCTTTTCTACCTATACTATTTCAATTTCTGTTTTGATCTGCATTCTGTATATAGGTATGTAAAAAAGCGATTAGTTTAACTGCATCCAAACGAATGAATAACTAAAACACACATATAATTTAATCTTGCTAGGACAAAAGAAAAAGTCGGGTTTATCTGCTTCTGGTGCAGATAGGCCTGACTCTTTCGATTGTCATCAGAAATGTACACAACATTCTGAAAGTTTCTGGATTCTCATCATACATATCACACTACGTTTATAAATACGAAAGTTCACTTGTAAGAGTGTAAGCAAGTTTGTTTTGTCCGTGAAGACAGCCGTTCCGTTTGCCAAATCCGTTTAGCCATTGTAGCGTGATGAAATTTGGAACGGACATAGGTACCAAGGATTAACACACACTACTTTTTAACTTGGTTAACGCTGGCGAAGCCGCGGGGATCTACTAGTTATGTATATGATGTAGTAATTGTTTTTACCGTAGTCATGATCATTATCTATAGTCATGATTTTGCGGAATGTATGGACGAGTTGTCGTGTTGAATGAAGACTTTGTTGAAAGGGCGCTTTTTATTCAAAAAAATTCAATATCTCTATGCATGCACGTATTTTAAAACCAATCAGTTCAACAGTCACTGTCCTTTTAATGTCCTGATTCGCCAAAAGAATTCCTAACATTGTCCAAATCAGAAAGCACGAGAGTTAGGGAAAAATCGCGAAAGGAGTGGTGCCCTCGATTTATGAAAAAAAATGTATGAAAAAAAAGACTCCCTGTATTATTGAACCAATGGATTTTGTTACTGATAAGGATCAATCTTTGCAAAAAAAATGTAGTACTAAAAATTAAATGAAATAGCAAATGCAGTTACCAGTGCAGCAACCTGTAAGTAGGTATATAGAGCTAATGATTGTTCTCCGTTATATTTTTTTATCATTTTACGGCACCACTTCACACGCAGCAGTTCTGGTCATCCGTTAAATCATGCATCGAGTGCAAAGCTTCCAAACCTTTTGCATTTGGCTTATACCAATACCTAATAAATATGCACGTAATATATTTAATCAGTTGTCATAATTATTATGGTAACAAAATTACTTAACAGCAGTCGCAGGCCGTCCTTCACGTAAATTACGTCATTGATCACGTCCATGTCTGATTCAAGATATATTTTCTTAGTTCCATTGAAATCTATTGATGTCGCTGAAAAAACAAATGACAAACACAAACTAAAATGTAACATAACAGAGACACCTCATTTCAAATATACTCACACAATCAAACACAAACTTTATGATCATTTATTAGATGTGATGTTACATTAGATAATACTTTATTGATCCACTTTATAAGATGAGATAAAACAAAGGTAACAAACAAGCTTATATGTAAAGTATCACAACAGGCGGCCTTATCACTAATATCGATATCTACCAGGCTATTAATTGCTATCTTAAAAAAAACATATACGTAACTTAAACTTAGTAGAGTAATTTTTCATCGGCGTCAAGGTCAAAGTGAGGTAAAGATAAAAAACCTACCTACATACTACATAACCTTGCATAGATACAATTTAGAATATTATGTGTTAAGGTTTTTATAAGAATAGTATTTACCTGAATATCAATGTCATAGTCAATAAGCAGAGTCCATTGGCCAGATCCATCAAGAGATAATAAATAGCTTATTGTTTTATCAATATGTACTTACAAACAAACAAGCAAATGCTTTTACGGTCACAGCCTCACACTGAGTTCAAAGACTTCGAAGAAAATACTGAAAATATTTACCATCATCATTTACCATCATGTGAGATAGTGGTCTAGAGCTGGCTATGACAGATTAAAAAAAAAATAAGCTATATAATTCCAAAGCACCGTAATTGCAAATAATAATAAAGCCATTTTATTTCTTTAAAAAGTGATTACAAAATAAAATTTAAATATATGTATCAGAAAACACTTTTTAAGGGCCTCTCAACGAGTATAGGCCTCGTCCTTTTTCTCCACGTATCTTCTTTCTTCTCGCCCTCCATCCAATCCTCTCCAGCTATTTTTAAAACTTCGTAGAGCCATTGTTCAGCTGGTCTGCCTCTACTTCTGACCAGCTGGACCGTTCCACATTGTAACCTTCTTTGTACATTTGTCGTCATTCAAACGCGCAATGCGGCAATTGCAAATAATTTGAAGTAATTGCAAATAGTAACGGTTATGTAATAAACAACTAAGATAAAGCTACAAAATTTATGTAATGTTACTTTAAGAGCACCGATAATATTTATATGATTATAATTATCTTTATTGTCATAATTATTTATTAACATTTTATGGCGGTTATCTTTTATATATATGAATTTAAATTACATTCAAATATGTATAATCTATTATAATAAAAAAAATATGTCAAACTATCTCTATTTAGTTATAAACACTATCGCGCTAATATACATAATAGTAACAGCTAACGTAATTTTATGAAATTTACTATTTTTTAGAGTTCCGTACCCAAAGGGTAAAACGGGACCCTATTACTAAGACTCCGCTGTCCGTCCGCCTGTCACCAGGCTATATCTCATGAACCGTGATAGTAAGACAGTTGACATTTTCACAGAAGATGTATTCCGTTGCCGCTATAACAACAAATACTAAAAAACAGAATAAAATAAATATTTGAGGGGGCTCCCATACAAAAAAGCTCATTATTGCTCGTTATTGAAAACAGCAACAGGTAGACGCTTAAAATATTCACAGAATATTAAGTTATAAATCTACTATATAAAAATAAGTCGGGTTTTCCTTCCTGACGCTATAACTCCAGAACGCACGAACCGATTTCCACGGTTTTGCATTCGTTGGAAAGGACTCGGGCTCCGTGAGGTTTATAGTGGCGAAACGGAGTTCGCCGGGTTTTCTAGTTCACTTTAAAAATAAATAATTAAATTCAAATAAAACAAATATTGAACGGGGGCTCCCATATAACAAACGCGATTTCTTTTGTTCTTTTTTATAGGTAATGGTACGGAATCTATCGTGCTAGAATCCGACTCGCACTTGACCGGTTTTTTTTATATTATTTATGACTTAAGCAACTTTTTATCTCGATTAACGCGGGCACAGCTAGTTAAACATATATAGGGTCCAATAATTATATCGGATTCCATACCATATAAGGAGAACAGAAGCCCATACGGGATCAATTCTTTGGCTGTATCTATCAAAAGCATTTTTCGTAAGAACGCGTGGAAGTACCAAGTTGAAATAATAATGAAAATCAAAAACTAGAGTCTACGAATTAATATAATTTAAAATTAATACGCACTAAGTGAAATAGTAGGTACTATAAATATGTAAACACCCAATAAAATATGAATAAATCCACAGTTTTGATAAAAAGGATTAAGAGGATAAACCGCGGGTGGTAAAGTATACTATCTTTACTTTTATAAGTATACTATCTCACTTTATAAAGAATTTCAAGTAATCCTTATTAATCAACCTATTTTTTACCCACGACGGATTGGAGAGGTATATATATTTACGAGTGCTTGTTTGTGTGCATTTATCTCCAAAACTGTTTGACCAATTTAATACGGTTATTATTTTCAATTGAAATGTTACTTATCTAGACTTCTAGAATGTTCTTAGCTGAAATATTTGGTGAAAATCTGTGCAGCCGTTCTCCAAACAGGTCGTCGTGGGTATTTTTATTTTGGCCTGTTGTTGGGGTTCAACTATGCCCTAGGTCCTAGTCTATAGTTGAACTCCAACAACAGGCCCTAGTCACTAGGACGTGACTAATTAAGTTGTTTTTTAATTTATTTTGGATTCGCAAACTATGAGCATTTTGCCAGTGTCAAGTAATAAATATAGAAAGTTAGTTATGTATTTCAAAAAGCTAGTACCTACTAGTCAAAGTCAAGTAAGAGAGATCATCACAGTCAAGTCATGCCCTAGTGAAGTGGTAGAAACTTTGGAGTTTTGGAATGAAATAAAAAAAACACGTTTTTAACTTTGTATGATTTGCCACGTTCAAGAACTATCAACGGTTAATAATCCACCATTATTACACAATAACACTCAAATAATAACAAGATTTGGAAAATATAACACGATTGTAAACGTCATTTATTGACTTTCGCGCCACAATTTCCGTATCTATGTTATTTTAATCAACACTCTATATCTATAATCCTAGACTACCCAGTTATATAGATAGTTTAATTCATTTACTTAGTTATTAAATGTTATGAATAGCTAAGATGGCAACACATAATTGTAATCATGTCTTTCTTTGAGGAACTAGGCATTTTATCTGATTACGTACTTAATCGATTATGTAAGGAATTATAAATAAACGTAGCGACTGCAAGGTTTAGTAGGATTATGAAATTATATCAGCTTTAAGTGCAAATTATGATAATCCTGCCTTATATTCTAGAAGAAATACACATAGCGACAGATATACAAACAGTTTTACTGGGTACTTGGGTAGTCTCAAATAAAACTAGTAAAACCGGTTCGATTAGTAAAATTAATACCTAGTGGAGTACCTAGGTATGAATTTTACTTACCGGTCTTTATTAAAACCATTATCGTTCTCCGGACTCGGAGGCCAAGATCCACTTTAGATCGCTGAAGTAAATAGGTATTTTCTAGTAAGTTTATAAAATTAAAATTAATAAACCAATTAAAATTATGAATACCTACGCATCAATCATCACTTTGCATCAAGTGATATAAAGGTTAAATATTTGCATGTCTAACATAAAAAATAATTGAATAAGGTCCGAGTACTTTAGTACTTATTCTGTTGTTTTAATTATTTGTGGTAGGCAAACTTTGACCACTATTTCACCCGATATTAAGTGACGATGCGGTCGACGATGGAGCATGCTTGCCGTACGTATTCATTTAGTACAGGAAGCCCGCGGCATGATTTTGTTCATATATTTTATGCAGTTTTTAACTTTTTCAAACGTGCCAATAATAATAACAAAGTTAACGTTAGTGATTGGGAACGATTTGTTTGTTGTGGCATCAAATATCATAGAGGTTACGAAAATGTAGCCTTTTGGAAAAAAATATGGTTATGTAAATTATAATTTCAAATTTCTTTCTTTTCAGGACTCATCGTTGATTCTGGAGAACGGCGAAGAAATAGTTAAAGTAGACAAAATGCATGTACCTAATGGTGTCAGTCACCAGGATGCCAAACATTTGAACGGTAAGCAGAAATAGCATAACATGACAAATGTGGATTCACTTTCTTACTAGCATTTAAATATTTTTAAGCTTCAAGATTACCTACTCTGCATGTTTCATAATCAATAAAAAAATCATTTCGATTTCAATAGAAGACTGTCGTCACTAATTTTAACGTAACGTCGTAAATATGTATGTTGAACTGCTCGTTGGCTTAGTCGTGTGGCGTTCGCCTTATAAGCAGGGGTATCGGGTTCGATTCCCGACTGAAACACAAGTTTTCTCCCCAAGGAATATTTGTGTTTCTGGTTCTGGTTGTGATTGTGTGTGTGATGTGAATGTTTCCGGTACCCACGACACAATTCATCGAACTTAGTGTGGGGCTGTGAGTGTGAAAGCGTTTATGTTTATGTTATGTTTCACAGTGACCCGCATCATCAATATCAAAGACTTACCCACGTATTGGTCATACGATTTTTTTTTCTTTTCCTTCGGTCCAACTAGAAGATCAATATGAAAATAAAATTGTAACTTTGTTATAAAAGTTTCATGTAAAATTGTACCAATACTCAAATACGAAGACGATAGGTACACTTTATAAGAAAACAAATATTTAATTTTTGACATCCATGAAAACCTTTTCTAATTGGATGTATAAGCAATAGAACGAATTAACAAGAGTTAAAACTATTCGCAACTAAGTACTAAAAACTACATTTAAAATATTATAATCATTACACAATCTTGAGCTGTTATCAATATTTTCAAGCGCCTGTTTTTTTTTCATGTATTTAATACGATAAAATGATACTATAATACCGTAGTACAGAGAAACATGTGCAATAACGGATATTAATGTTTTATCAGTTCCTACGATTAACGTGAGTAAGCAGATGGATATGGGCATATATCGTGCTATTGTGAGAAACAGATATGTTATCAGAGCGAATATTTTTTTATGTATAAGTGTTATTGATTGGAATCAAATTAATGGTTATACTCAATACACATTTTTCTTTAAATTTAATAAATAGTATTTTGGACAATGACGCTACATAGGTACCTACTGTTCTGAAGACAATATGCTGCATAAGCTTCCGTCAACTAGCACGATACCTATTTTGCTTTTCTTTGGGTGGATTTTTTCTTTTTATGGACACTGGTAAAGCAGTCTCCATACAAAGAAGGAAAGACGAATATGGTAAAAGCAAGAAATTTTAATTACGTAAATTGATTTGGATTACATTAAAGTTACAAAATTCTCGAATTTCGAAAAAATATTCTGTTAAATATATTATGTATTATGTAAGTATATTAAGTTATTAATGAGTTATCTTTACAATATTTCAAGAGCATTTATTTAGCTTTGATAGATTAATGTTTGACCTAAGTGTTAACCTAGAGTGCTAGCTGACCTATAGTGGTAATATAGTTCTCATCTAGTAAGTACTATAGTCGAGGGTGAAGCTAGACCTACATTTCCATAAAACAAACTTTTAATATCACCTGTTAGAAGGATGATTTATTTACCTACTGATATTGTTGCAATAATTACACCTATTATTAGGAACACGTGTACTGTTGTATCAAGGTACATTGTTCAACTTAGTAATAGTCTAAGAAGACTAGGTAGGACTAAATTGTGGACCTATATTATATAGGTCGAATATTATAAAACGGGAGTAGGTATTTAAGACAATAAAGTAATTAGGACTCATCGTAACACACTCACCTAAATCACATTATGACAATAATCACTATAATTATCACTATATTTGCCTAGCTTTTGTTTCGCCGTATAGCATAATTATGTGAAATTAATAATTTACCCTTCGGCTAAGTCGGATAGATAAGAACAATACCTAACTATATATATAAAGTAATCTGTTTTGGCTTACGATAGATCAGGGGTTAAAATCCTCTTATCAAAATTAATTTATCAAAAAACCGTTCTTGGTCGACATTTTACCTGCGTTCCATACAAAGACAATCGAGGCAATCGTCGCGCGTCGTGGCCAAAATAAGTATTGACATTGTAATGTAGTGACATTGTTTGTAGTGTATTGGCACTTGGCACTAGCGCAGGAGTGTCAGTGCCAATGACAGGTCAACGAGGCTTACAATCACGTCTCAGGGTGGTGATAACGAGCACAATAAGGGCAAGCTTTGTTTACTCACTTAACCAGCACAATGAAAAACTAGCATTGACTTTCACTTCAATATTTATATAAACGCTTAAATGCTATTTATATATTTTCGAATAAACGCTTGTTTGTGTGGTGTGAACATTTCCGGCACCTTGAACCAAGGCATTAAAGTTGTGTGGGTTGTGTATGTTACGTTCATTATTATGGAAAAATAAAAGTCTGAAGAAAACGCTTCGTTAAAATGGTCTGCTCTTCGAGTCACTACTCTGATTCATCAGAAATTATCAGTTATCGCGAGCAACAGTATACCTATACGAATACCAATAGTAACCTCCCTAATCAGAGCAAATAGAATGAAAGCAAATACCTAGTTATATTTCCTTTTAAGTGCATAACATGCCGTAACTTATAAGCTCTAATTTTCAGGGCCAGACCAAGTGATACCAGTTGACAGTTTCATTTCAACCCAACCTGGGGGCCACGTAAAACTACGCATAGCCGCTAGAGGAATAGCCGCAGAGCCTCCCATATCTGTCCCAGGCCTGCTGAGTAGGACTGTGGCGAGGTACCCAGACGCACCTGCACTGGCGACGAAGAAAGCTGATGGAAAATGGCACAAAATTACTTACAAGTAAGTTGACGATGATTCGGAAACAATGTTTCCTCTCTACCAAGCGGCACTAATATGTTCACGTGTAAGTACATATAATTCTTCTCTACGTGTGTATACGTGTATGTGACTGAATTCCTCCTAAACGGTTGAACCGATTTTGATGAAATGTTTTGTGTATTCAGGTGGATTCAAGAATGGTTAGATTGACAATTAATCCGATAAATAATGTTTTCTTTATTCACCCTAATATTATAAAGGCGAAACTTTGAGTGTGTTTGTATGTTTGTTACTTCTTCACGCTCTAACGGCTGGAGTCTGGGCCAATTTTGATTGAATTTAGTATGGAGGTAGCTGACAGCCTGGATTAACACACAGGCTACTTTTTATCTCGGAATTCCCGCGGGTCCGGAATTCCAGCGGGTCCTTACGCGGGTAAACCCTATAGTAGAAACACAGCTAGTGGAAACACAAAAAATATCATTAAGAAATTATATATCAGTCCATTAGAACTTTCTGTAATCTCAAAAAAGCGATATTGAGATAGAGTTACAAATAAAACAATTAATTAAATTATTTTAACAATAAAGCAAAAAAATATATGTACCTTTACGAAATTAAAGACATGACAAAATGTACAAAAAGAAAAAACATTCTGGATATGAATTAATGCAATTTCGCCATAGTGCGTTTTAATGTATTGTGTGATGGTCAACTATATTCTTTGTCGACAAGGCAATATTACATAATGATTATGTCGTATATTGCAAATTAATAGTGTCAATAATCATTGAACCAATGCTTAAGTCGCATTTTCTAGGAGTTATAAAAATATGTATTTCAAATAACATCTTTGTTCCAGGCAATACCAGGAGCGCGTCCGGACGATAGCGAAAGCGTTCATCAAGTTAGGTCTCGATCGGTATCACTCAGTGTGCATCCTTGGATTCAACTCCGAGCAGTGGTTCATTGCCGACCTCGCTGCCATTCACGCTGGGTAAGGCTCCTATATTATTTTCTACTTAACTTAAACTATTTAACTGAAGATCTTGGAATGCTAGTTAACTCATTTGTACTTGTATATTCCAAGCTAAATTATATAGATATCGTTTATGGCCCTTGCGTTTTTTCTAAAAACTTCTCGCCTTATATAGCGTGTACAAAACGCTTGCACTCGGTTTCGTTATAATGCAACGTAACACCTTTTTAAATCTATACTACATGATAAAAATAATTACAAGTTGTAAAAAGGACTAAAAATTCATATAACCAGAGAATTTGTCAAAACATATCCAAACTCGATGGGTTTATCTTGTTTAGTTCAAAAGTTCCTATGACTATCTTCCGTCTTTATCATCAGACCATGGTACGATGTCATTGTATTATACATAAGTAGGTACACCAAATTCGAGTCTAATCGGACATTGGGAAGTGGGTCTTTAGCTTGCCAGATTTTATTACAGACCGACAGATAGACAACGGGACAGGTAAAGCCAAATAAAAGCTTGTAAAAACAGAAGACATATATCTGCATCTTGCCACAACTATTATCTTGTAAAGTCACTGTACACTTAACAGCCCAAGTACATTTTCTCTAAATTTGTATGGGCTCATAACGTTAACATATACACAGCTAGAGCCTGATCTTATTTACTGCACACTGTGCACACATACTCGGCACGAAACTGCAGCATTCCGTGGCAGCTTTCGTATTGAAGCCACGTAATGTAGGCATTCTTAGGCCCTCCACTACGAAACATTAGGGTAATTCATTAATAATAATAACTACTTAACAGTTTTGGAAACAAAAAATCAACACTTTTATATTATATCAACAAAAAGCCCATTAAATCACCTATCTTTATTTATATTTTTTGTGCTAATGTAATATTTTTTTATTTATACATTACTAATCTTGCCGCCACCTTTATGAAGAACATGCATCTAACAAGTCAATGTACTACATATTCAAAAAACCCGACTGCGAAAAATGCAACCTCCTTTTTATGTAATTATATGTAATTCCCTTCATTTATATACCCAAGTCGATTGGTTTTGTTATATGTTTTAACTGACTTCTTTTTTACGTCTCAAAAACCCTTGGTCTCAAAAACTGACTTTCCTTGGGTTTTTGAGACGAATCTAAGATACCTTTGCGATCGAAATGAGGTACTTAATAAAGAAATTAATACATACAAGGTAAATCGGCAGTTATCCTTGAGAGCCTGCGTATTCCAGGTCTAGTGTGTTTACCAGCTTCGATCACATCGTCACTTACCATCAGGTGAGATAGTGGTCAAACACTAGACTGTCACAAATAAAAAAAAATAAAAAATCGCAAAAATCATAACCCTTCCTTGGCAGTCGGGTAAAAATAAAATATACAAAAATAATAAAAGTAGATACTAAGTACAAGTGCAATATAATTAAACAATAGGTAGTACATCGGCACACTTATTCGAATATTCGACACATGTCGGCTGATAATATCTTTCCTCAATGTTCTTTGAGTAGGTACCAATAATTGAGTACAATTTACACGTGTAAAGTTATATGCAATACACAAATCCTCAAAATCAAAAAGATATAATCAATGTATGTACAAGTGCATTTATTATCAGTAGTCTTTTCGTTTCCAACATTTTATGACAATGTTGATTAAACGTAGACAGAATTTCATTCGACCTGTTTTAATGACGCAATAGTTTTACTCGTGGACATTGTACCCAAACACTATAAATATTGATATCTTGTTTCTATCGTAATATCATATTTTAAAACCAGTTACAATTTCGACATGTCATAAACTCGTAGTTGAGTTAGAAATTGCGTTTTTGTTTGTTTAACGGTTTACATTTAGGTAATTAGCTACACTGTTTACTCACCTGCATAATTGTTGAGAGTTCGAAAGATATTTGATTGTTCTAATTAGATTCATTGTTAGTACCTATGGTTTGGCATTGCTACCAGTACATATGTGAATCATTTCTGTATTATTACCTAAGTATGTGTATTATTTGCCCGATTCTGGCCCGTACATTCAAAAGGAATTCCTTCTGTCTCTCTGTATGTTGGTTAATTCTTCGCGGCCTATAAGTGATTTTACAAATTCGGTAGATAGTTTAGGTCAGGAACGATATTTTATGTTTGTGATTGCAATTGATACGGTATATACACTATGAAAATGTTAAATACGTAATATTTATGTTCGCTACATAAATGGGTGACGTGACGTTATCCCTTGTAAACGCGGAGCACGGTCAATTTCAACCTAACGAAACCTCAAAAAACTCGAACAAGCACAGATAAAATATATGTACAAGTGCCAATATATATAATGGCACTAGACACTAGGTGTTTTGCCGCGAAAGTGAAAAAATGGCGTTGTTGATTTTGTATAATTTTTCATAACCTGTGATTCTTCGAGTGTTAACGTGTAATAATGGTGGATTATTAAACGTTAATACTTAGTAAACGAACATATGTGTAGGCAAATGATACCAAGTTGAAAAACGTAATTTTCGCCGTTGCTTCAAAACTCCAATAGAAGTTGGGGCATGACTTGACTATGACTGGACATTGACTCTTTTACTTAACTTTGACTGTGATTTGTGATTAGGATTTTCAATATGAAATACACTCGTAATATATTATTACTTGATACTGGCTAAATGCACAAGATTGCGAAGCCAAAACTAAAAGTAAAAAAATGTCTCTAATAGACGTGTTTCGTTATCTAGGCAAATAATATTCTGCGTCAATGAATGCTATCAGCAGCGCCATTCTTTTTAACAACCGCAATATGATTAAATCGTAAATTTTATTCCACTCACGATAAAACTAAATCTAATAAAAAATCTTATCTAATTAAATAGCATAGCTAATATAATAGTTCGCATGTAAATCAATTTGGTGTAATTATAGATTCGCGGCTTTATTCCCCGTCAGAGATATGGTCGGAACCTTGTGACACAATGACTTTCAGTTATCATGCAAGCAATAGGGCAATTTAATCTAATGCTCTGTAATTAGCTATTATTCCGTCATTTGCAACGTTTAAAGTTGCTAACATTGGCAATAGGTTGGTATAATTTATTACAGACCTCTTAGATACTCATTATTTTATTTTACTATTAACATTAGCAGATGGTAATATATTTTAAAGCTAGGAAACAATTCCACTGGAAGATAGATAAATTCTTTATTTGCACACCAAAAATTACACTTACAAAGAAATCTTAAATATAACATAGGAGCACAAAGGGCGGTCTTATCGCTTAAAGTGATTTCTTCCAGACAGCCAAAGGGAGATGATAAAAATATTACAAACATTGACGGTGGTGTACCTCAACACGTATTTAAATTAATAAATGTATTTAGACATACTTATTAATATTGGATACATAACATACAAAAACCTACATAAATAATAATAATATATTATAAACATACACAAACTAATATATATTATTAATATATATGAGTAATTACATATATATGACTAATTAAGTCCTTTATTAGTCATATATAATTATGTATATACAGCTTTAACTTAATTGAGACTGATACAATTTTTCTATTTGTTCTTTAAAAGTGTGTAGTGATTGAGAGCGACGTATAGAGACCGGTAAACTGTGGCAGTATTTATTTTTGAGGGATTCGTACTCAAAGAATGCAAACGGAGCTCCCGTTTGCACCTATTGCGAAGCCTCCGCAACGCACCGGTCTGTCTGACTGATTTTAAATTTGAAAGGCTTATCTTTTGAACCGTAAAGGTAAACGCCTCATTTCAAAGAATATGTTATTATTATAAAGGTTTCTTCTCAATCCCCATACTTTTTAATATAAAGTAGTATCCTACTTCGTACTAATATTATAAACGCGAAAGTTTGTAAGAATGTATTGATGTATAATTATGGATGTATAATATATAAAGATATAGTGTGAATTATCCAAAATATAACGATAAGTGTCAAGTAAGTAGTAAAAAAATCTGCCATCAGCGATCTATTCTGACGTGCGCCGCAAAAACCGTTGGAGTTACACGTATATAATGTATAATAGAAATGTTTATCTTAAATAGTCCTACAAAAAAGCCCGCGACAGCTTATATCTATATTTTATGTGTAAGCCATTATCGCCAATAGTGAACCATAAGTACAATAATTTCATGATGTTTAATTTGTTCGATTCGTCTCCGTCCCGAATACCAGAATAATATAAAAACATTGCACGCGTAATAGCGGAAAGCAGGACAAACCGGACAAAGTTAGTAATTGTATGTTAATTTTTAGAGGCTACGCTGCTGGAATTTATACGACGAACTCAGCTGATGCGTGCTACCATTGCCTTGTTTCATCGCGAGCCAATATCTGCGCAGTTCAAGATAAAAAGCAGTTGGACAAGATCCTCTCAATCCGAGACAAACTCCCTTTACTGAAAGCCTTAGTGCAATGGGAAGGAACGGTGGACACTTCTATACCAGGTGTTTACAGCGTAAGTACTTTGAAAAGTAGTGCATTTAGAAAAGATAAATATCGCTTGGAGTGGAACTTTAACCTTCGGTTTGGCTATAGTGTCCGCTGAGCTATCCAAGCCACGCTTCAAAGAACGAAATGTATTCTTTATTTATACTTCGTACTATCATGCCTTTGCCATTTCATAGGATAGAGATAATGGTTTTCAGTTAAGTCTTGATGTAATTTATCTTTTTAGTGGGAGCAACTATTGGAAATGGGAGCAAAGGAACCAGACACGCAATTAAACAATATCCTCAAAAGCATTTCAGTAAACGAGTGCTGCACATTAGTTTACACGGTAAGTTTTAAATGTATGTCTATTATGTAACAAATATAAAACAGTTATTTGCATAAGATATCAATAGGAATTTAGATTTATCGTCGTTTTTTTTATGACAGATATGGTAAGCATTTGGCCACTATCTCATCTGATGGAAAGTGATAATGCGGCCGAAGATGAAGCATGCTTACCTAGAGGATACCTATTCAGTTTAGGCCTGAAGAATCCCAGATTATATTGTTCGGGGAACAAAGACGCGGGCAAGTGAGTTCGCGTCGTCATGTTTTCTCGTTGTATCTATGTTCGAGAGGAATATTGGCACTGTAAACATTATTTTGTTTACCGTTGTATTGGTGGAGTCTTTGATAGTTCTGTATGATATTCCGGCCTTGTATGTTACTGATTCGGAATCTACAGTTATTCCATATTTGGAATATTTTCGTGTATATTATGGATTATTCAATTTACTTCTCGTGACATTAAGTAACATAACCAGATTAAATTAAACTTAAAACGGGATCGACAATGCGTGACTTACGCATTGTCGATGTCTTTAATAAAATAAAATAAAAACAGGAATGGTTAAAATTGTGCGTGATTTATTATCAAATTAACCAATTAAATTATTAATCTAAGCCTTTGACCTTAAATAGTTCCAATATGTAATCATGAAATAAGTATGTGCTACGCTTTAGTTCCGGGTTTATTCAAAGCTTGCTAAGCATGTCGTCGACCACATCGTCGCTTACCAACATGCGAGATGATGGTCAAAAGTTTGCCTATCTATAAGTTTTTAAGCTATCATGGTCACTCTCACTATAAATGTGTGTTTCAGTAACGGGATATTTACCATGTATTTCTTTTATTTTGAGTTGCCGATATTTCGGCACTGTTGCAAGCACCATGATCACGGAGTAACTGGAGAATTTCCTATCTAGAATACAAAAATAAAATGAAAAATACAAATAAATAAAAAACACTTCTGAAATGTTTTCAGTCAGGAACGGTGGGGCCACCCAAAGCCGTGATGCTATCACATGACAGTCTGACGTGGGACGCTTTCTCAATCGGTGAAAGAGTTAAAGACTTGCAGCCGACTCATGATAGACTTGTCTCCTTCTTGCCACTCAGTCACGTTGCTGCTCAGGTAAGAACCACAGATTTCCTTACAATAATTAGATTATTTTAAGTTATTTTAATGATAAAATTTTCACACTCGTACACTAAGTTCGATGTCTTGTGTCGTGGGTTCCGGAAACATTCACATCCCACACACTATCACAACCAGAACCAAGAAACACAAGTTTTCCTTGAGGAGTAAAATTGTGTTCCCGCCGGGAATCGAGCCCGATTCCCCTGCTTAGAAGGCAAACGCTCACCCAACTTAGCGAACGGGCAGTTCAGTTAGTTATTCAGTAAGAACAATGTTTGGTACATTTCTATTTAAGGTACAATATTTACCTATGTGAATTACTATATTATGTAAGTACCTTTGTGATTGTCTGTCCTCAGCACTAGGTATTCTAAGAGCCTGTATACCTAGAATATAGCGCTCCTCTCCGGTAAATCATAACAATGCTTATTTTTAGGTATCCTTTAGTAAATGTTATTTTTATAACAAAAATTGAAATAACTACTACCTCTTGGTGGTGGTATTGGCATACCTTGTGTTAGTAGGTTCTTAAACATAATCGGTATCTAAAACATTTCATTTCGCTTTGTAGGTAGTAGACATCTACGCAACACTATCAAATGGCGTGATAGTTTTCTTCGCACAACCCGACGCCCTCAAGGGCAGTCTAGTGGAAACTCTCAAGGAAGTTCGACCCACAAGGTGAGTGAATATTAACCTATTCAGGAAATCGAAGAGGTATATATTGTATACTAAAAATAACAACAACGAATATCAATTAAATTAATGTTAGTGGGAATACTAGATAGATACATTTTGTAGCTAAGCCGAGTATTATTAAATTTTCAACCGACTTCAAGAAAGGAGGTTCTCAATTCGACTATGTTTTTTTTGTATGTATGTTACGCGATCCGCTAATTTTGGATCGAATTTGATGTTTTTTTTTGTTTGGTAGATTATACTTCAGAGGTGGCCCCATATAAATTTTATCGAAATCGATCCAGCCAAAACTAAAACATAAGCATGAATTCGGTTTTTTGTGGTTTTGCTTGCGTTTAATTATATTATTACATGTAGGTTTAAGATTTGATTTTGACTTACTTAGCATGAATTTATTTTGATTATTGTATGTACTTGATAAAATAATTATATGAAAATTAACAACAAAGTAGTGCACCAGTTATTAGTAGTTAAAAGTGGTTATGTAAGATCTGACTATAACAGTAACCTGCTGTGCCCATAATTCCGCAAATAATAAAAAAATCATTCGAATATTGAGTACTATGTGTTAATCCTAGGTATAAGTTATTTACATTCTAAATTTCATCCAAATCCGTTCAGCCGTTAAAGCGTGAACAAACATACTTACAAACAAAATTTCGGATTTATTAAATTTGTAGGAATAGGATAATTTTATCTTTTATATGATGATAATAATGAAACTATAGTGATAAATTTAGAAAGGAAAAATTATCGCTTGAGGCAGGATTTGAACCCGCGGCCATAGGGTGTCATGCCCTATTGCTCTGACCGCTGAGCTACTCAAGCCCTGCCTGAAGCGACGAAATTAACCTTTTCTTATTATTAAAGTCTTACGAGGACGTATTATCACTATAGTTCTGCCTAGCATGGATTATGTTATTTAAATAAAATCAGATAATAATGAAGTTGAAATGTAACAGGATAATTACAAAGTATCATAATCATATGCAGATTTTAAACTGCTAAAAGAACTAGTAAGTATTTAGAAACTTTTGAGATATTAAATTTGGCTCCATGTTTCTCAACATAGCGTAGGTATAATAATGCGATACAAACTCACATTGAATGGAGGTCAACGTTGTATGACGCACGCATATTAATTCGATTGCCAATATTCACAATATGCATATCAACTATTATCATACAAAAATTAACTAAATATAATTGTATTAAGTCTGAAATTGCTTAAATTCCCTATTACACATACAAGCAGGCCTGATTTATTAAAACCCAGTACATATCGATTATTATATTATCGATTATTGCTGATCTGTCAATTTCGCAGACCAAGCGCCATTTCGCAACGAGTCTTTTAATATGACGGTAGAAATAAATATCGAGATACCTACAAATAATATTATATATTTTAAAAAAATTGTAAAACCGTTAAAAGCAAATGTTTCTCTACCATTCTACTTTATATAATAAGTAAAACCGTAGTTTACCACATTATGTAAAAATTATGTCGTCAAGCATCAATTAAGTATGGTGTATCAGCAAGTACCCTTGTGAAAGTCAGTTCTGATTCCAGATTTTTAGCGTGCTTGCCACCCTCAACCACATCAAAACTTACTAATAAAACTGCTCTCCATCCAAAGGTTGTATGGAAGAGATCGCTCTCAGCGATAAGACCGCCTGTTGTTATACTTATTTTTTAGATTACTATTCCTTGTCATGTATTTGTTATGGTGTTCAATAAAGTGTTTATCTATCTGTCTATCTATCTGCTCGTTGGCTTGGTTCTATGAGCGTTCGCCTTCTAAGCAGGAGTATAGCGTTCGATTCCCGGCGGGAACACAAGTTATCTCCCTAAGGTAAATTTATGTTTCTGGTTTTGGTTGTGATTGTCTGTATGATGTGAATGTTTTCAACACCCACGACACAAGTTTTTGAACGTAGTGAGGGGCTGTAAGTGAAAGCGTTTATGTTTTTATGTTTTGGTGAGATAGTGTACAAAGGCCGATCAGTAAATAAAACAGAAAATATGACTGTTATTACATGTAATCAGTTAAGCAATAACTTTTTTCGGTGTCAATGATGCAATTAAAAGGTATAAACGAGTTAGTAATTTAACGATTTAGTAATTAAAGATAAGAACCTGTATTTGTAGGTATGTGCGTACAATGAGGCCGTATGCCGTTTGTCACCGCATATCATTAATTTCTTGTTGATAAATACCCTTTAAATAAATTATGTGGTTATTGCTTGAGCGTATTTTTGGGGTTCGAAACCTCAAAGAATAAAAGGAACTATTAAGGTTCACTTCGTTGTCGGTCTGTCTTGCTGTCTGTCTGATGGTCAAGAGCATTTTTCTCAGGAATGCGTGGAGGTATCAAGTTAAAATTAATATCAAATACCTACGCAGATCTATACGGTCCCTTAGCGCTATAAAAATGTATGTAAGCTTCCTACCGGATAAAAAAAATTTGGCGGCACAGCACAGGTTACAAGAAAAAAACTAAATAATATTTTTTGCGATAGAATAATTAAACTTAAAAAGTAGTACTAAAATCATCTAGAATTGATTACCGTAATGGGCATTGGGCGACTATATATTACATGTTTATACAAAATCCTCGGTGCGCTTGACTTGTGTTTTGAGTGCGGAAAACATTCACATCACAATCACAACCAAAACCAGAAACTCAAACCGGAATCGAACCCGATACTCGCTGCGAACGCGCATCCAACTTAGCCACCTGACAATTCAAAATAAGTTGTTATCAGTTTCTTACATTATTCAGAAATGTGAATAATAGTGATATATACGAGTAGTTACATATTAATTTTAAAATTATAACTATGTCATATTAAATTAATTATAATTACGGTTACAAAAAAAAATATCTACGAATAGGTAAATGTAGTGTTTATGTAGTTTATTTAGTACTTAGTTTCAGTTTTACCACACCACCATCCATGTTTATCTGTATTATTATTTTCCATCCAAAGGTTGTCTGGAAGAGATCGCTCTTAGCGATAAGACCTATTTATTAGTAATTTCTTTTCTGCACTTTTTTATTATTGGTGTCAATAAAGAGATATTGTATTGTAAATTCCAAAATAGATTTTAGTAGTAGGTAGGTCATATTAAGAAAACTATTACTTTAAATTGTGTTTTTTAAATTAATATAATGCATAACCATCACTTTTCAATATTGTAAATGCTTGTCTTCTCTATGTATATTTTTAGTAATGTTGTACTACAATTATCATATTTCACACACAATGTATCTCTATACTTTTAGTGGTCTTTCTCTACCTACATACCACGTTTCATATTATTCATCAGGTTTTTTCGTCGTTATGTGTGGTAATCGTGTCTATAAAACTAATCGAATTATTTACTTTAGGTTCCTAGGAGTGCCTCGAGTTTGGGAGAAAATGTACGAGAAAATCATAGCCGTGGGTTCTAAGGGAGGGGCGGTGAAGAAAGCCTTGGCAAAGTGGGCAAGAGAGCAGGGACTAAACCACCATCTGGCGAGGATTAAGGGGTATGTGTCTCACTTGGCTTAGATTCGACATGATAGGGAATTTGGCTAAAACATACATAACACAAACATCTATAGATGAAATAAATGAAAAATTATTTATTTAAACGACTTCATCGCTATATAGAAAATAAACTAATAATATTTAAGACCAAAAACGACTTGTATTTTATGGCCAGTAAATGGCCATTATCATAATTAAGCAGAGATTAAAATTATGTATATATTAATAATTCTAAAATTACCTACGTATAATTAAAATTTGAGATTATTTGAATTATATCATAGCAATATATTTACTTACCTACGTGAGAATTTTTGTCTACATACCTGTTAGTATTTAATCAAGATAATGAAAAAACAAAGAATCCACAAAAACTCACAATTCAGACACATAATATCATAAGTTATTTACATACCCATGGGAATTAAAGACAATTCGTTAATTGCTATTATTTTCATTAATTTCCGCCGAATTTATATTTTAAACAACAGTAAGCATTTTCATGTCTAGAAAATAAGTCTACTTTCGTTCTGAGTCATTAATTTGCCCGTAATGGGGTCGAACACACAAACGTATGCTAACAAGCTTTTACCAGTGGCGCAGCAGTCTTACGAACTAGTTTACAATCTGTAGAATAACTAGTTTAAAACCTATATATAAAAGGTAATGTCCCGATTAACTCATCATCACCCAGCCGAAACGGGTACTTCCCAACGGATCATAGTATCGGATTTTCACATTAACCGATCATAAAAGTTGTTCCCATCTGATCATAAGATCCGTTGGGACTCCAGTAAATTATATATTGTTGTTCTCAACCGATCATAGGATCTGTTGGAACTTAAATAAATATCTGTTATACCTTCTCAACGGATCATAAGAATTATGTTTTTGTTTTTTACTTATTTTGTCGCGATTCTTCGCGTCTACGATTCTTAATTGTTTTTAAAGTGTTAAGCTCATTTTCCTCTTACTTCATTTAAGTCGAATGTTTTTTTATTTTTTTTATTGTGTCTTGTACCTCATGACTTTGTTCCACGTGAACCGATTTTGAAATGTTTTTTTTTGTTTGAAAGATGCTGCTTTCCAATTGGTTCCATTTAGATTTGATCAAGATCTGATGAATCTTGAAATAGAAGTTCTTGAAATATCTTCAATAATGCGTTTTTAATACATCTAATCTGATCAAAGTTCCGAAGATAAAGCGGGGAAGTTGATTTTTTTTAAGCTTTGCTTGCGTTTTATTATAGTGCTTGAAGTTGATTCACAAATTTCATAAAATTACCTATGGCTGGTTAAATTGTAACCTATAATATAAAAAAAAAAGTGATCTTACCCTACGGTTATATTTTGACCAACTACAACTCACAGTAGGTGGAATATGTTGTTTTAAGACTGATTTTATTTTATGTTTATAGCAAATTTTTAATTAGTATTTACATCATGTGTTTAATTTAAGACTGATTATTCTGTGATTTACCAATAAGTTTAAAAATATTATTGTTGATTTTGTGTGTAATTTTAGTACATTGGGTTGATTTTAGATAAATTTTTATTAACCTGGAAAAAAAAAATTACGAAAATCTATAAGCTTTTTGATATTTAATATTTGTAATTTTTCAAACAATATACTGTTCCTAGCATTTATTTGTTACATTTATTATTTGGCAGTTTAATGGGAAAAGTTTAATCCACAATTATCGTATACCTAAGCTATCGAAAATATATGAATTCACATTAAAAATAGATAATGTAATGTTCACAAAATACAACGTGAATTAAACCATAATATTTCTATGATCCATTGAGAATGTAAAATACGTATCTATTTAAGTTCCAACAGATCCTATGATCGGTTGAGAACAACAATATATAATTTACTGAAGTCCCAACGGATCTTATGATCAGTTGGGAAGAATAATATATAATTTATTTTAGTTGCAACTGATCTTATGATCAGATGGGAACAACTGTTATGATCGGTTAATGTGAAAATCCGATAGTACTATGATCCGTTGGGAAGTACCCGCCGAAACAATTATAGGTGGAAACGTAAAATATGGAGGATATTTTGTTACACAAGATAAGAAGCGGCTTTTTTTAATTCATCGCCTCCCCTAAACGGATAAAAGGAGTGGTAAAGTTTGTATGGAAATCTTGAAACAAATAGTCGGAGTTCTTTGAAACTTTAAATTTATGCGTTCTACAAAAATTTATAAAACACGTGTTACTGTTTTTGAAAAATCATCCGCCAAGAGGAGAGAGGGGGTAGTAATGTGTGAATTGAATTAAAAACCAGTTTAAATTTCCTTGAAATTCCTCACATATACTTAATTTCACAAACAACGAAATATATATACGAGCGTTTTTAAAAAAAACTACCTTGGAGAGGAGAAAAAGGGTAATGTTAAAAAAAATTGTTGGATAAACTTGAAATTTAGGATTCACGTTTCTCAGCACAATTGATGAGACACGTGCTGCTGTCTGGGAAGTTAGGGGGTGAATAATTTTGTATGATTAATTCTTAAATTCAGTTTTTATCTATATGACTCTAAATTTCGAAAACATGCTTTTCGAAATATTTGATGAAATAAGTATTTCAGTGTTTGATCGAAAATATACCCTCAAGCTGAGAAAAATGGTAATATACTTTGACGGTAAAAAAAAATCGGATTTGAAAAAAAAATACGAGTTCAAAGTTGTGGATGTATAGAACATCCAGTATTTATATTTTCTTTATAAAACGAAGAAAATATAAATACTGAAATTCATCCACAACTTTGAACTCATATTTTTTCCTTTTCTCAAGCGGGCAAAGCCGCGTGGAATACAGCTGGTATTATTATATTCTAGAGAATATTGATCAATAAATTGATTTAAAATCAGCCGTAACATAAAGTGATTTATTAACATAAATAATTATTGTTTTATTACTGGCATGTCAACTAGCATGTCGCCACAGATAAGTCCGAATAGACGATAGTGACGTTAAATTATGTCTGATTTAGTACTAATTACAAGTTTAATTAAACATACGACTCATTAATTATATTAAGGCATTTGTATGCAGTAAACGTAAGTACACTACTAAAGAAATAATTAATTATTAAATTTCTTGTTTTATATGTAAATATTGACTTATTAACTTAAATTAAAATAACTAATTGCAGATTTATTTTAAGTGTATAACGAAAGCAATAATGGTAGAGTAGCTCGTCGAATGACTGTTATCGATAAGTCTATCAATGACTTTACTATTTTTAAATTCTATATTTTTACCTACAAAGGAACTGAACACGTATTTCAAATTTTAAACGAGCGACTTTTGTTTCTTAAATATAAAGATAAATATACTAGACGTAAAAAAAATACCTACGGCTTATAATAGATTAACATATTATTAATAATTTATTATGTACCTACCAACTATAACATAAAAAAACAGTATAACAGTAAAATAAATAATAGTCCTTTGTATAGATGATTTTCCTTATATATAAAACAATAAATTTCCTGAACGTAAAAACTAACTATAAATATAATTAACAATAAAAAGTAAAAATTACTTAACCAGAGTGTATATTTATTATAACATTATTTTGTCCTTGCCCAGTTCTCTGTCATCGGGAATGTACGGACTTCCCATAGACTTCAGTTTACTAGAAATGGTAAACTTTTGGTATGTAACAGATTCCGAGTGGTTTGCAATATCCCTATATTAGCATGTTTGATACACATACTATAACTAGTTCGCTCGATTTCAATAATTAGAAATCATAGTAGTATGTTCAAGTACAGAACGTTCAAGGGGTTTCGTACGAAAAAGAATCCTTTGTAAATACTTGATATCGCTTCGATTCTTTGCATACATATGCATGTCTGTGTATTTTGTTCGAAACTTGTACTCCCGGCAATGCTGTCGGGAGTACGTGTTTGGAATAAAATGATACGAAATCAAGTATTCGAAAACGATTAATTCTCGTTCCTACTAGATCCCTTGAAACACCATGTTTAGCTGCCATAGCATCTCATTTCCACCATAGATATCAACCGTAGGTGGGGGACAGAGAAAATCTGATCGTACCCTGACATCAGAGATAGGTTCTCTAATAGTTTCATGCGCAGCTTGAAGCAAAAAAGGTTTTTTTAGCAACCGAGAGACGGCTGGCCGTTTCGAAACACTAGTAGGTACTAGTAGGTATCTTCCATGAGATAGCGCTGTTTTTCTAAAGTATGTTTGTCTTATTTTTGTTTAATTTATAAGTAAATATTAAATCAATCGATGTCACACAATGTTTCCTATAAGCATATGGTACTCAAATATGCAAGCTGAAAATCTATAACAAAAATGCACATATCGCCAAATATCCTTTATGCGCTTCAAATAGAACGAACAGTGAATTTAATATTGCTGATAGTTCGAAACCAAACGCATACTTTGCATTTTGTTTACGAAATCTTTAAATAGCATTCAAGTGTTTAGTATTCAGCGAGGTTTTTACTTACTGTTATTATAATATTGTGGTGGTGGTAGGTTGTAGGTCACACTCACCGAGTTCCGGGCGGTGGTGGTAAGCACGTAGGGCCAGTTGTAACATAAATAGGATGGTGGTGGGTGCAATGGTGGTACATAGTAGGGAGTAGGTTGTTGTATGTAGTAAATTGACGACAACGCTAGGTCGCAGTGAAACATAAACATTGTCGCATCCCGCATGCTATTCGCGGACATTCAGATATAAATCATAGTATGATCGCATGTTAAATATTTAAATCACCACTACAACCGCATTTGGCGAAATAAGGCAGAAAAAAATTGGTTTTTCTTATCAATTATATTCCATGGCCAGATCAAATTGCTTGTGGAAAGCCTAAGTGTCAATAGTTTAGTATGTGAAACAGGCCACCCGTTCAATAATCTATAATAAGTCTAGACCGGCTTAACATGTAGGTATCTATATTATAGTTATCGTTTGACTTCAATATGGTTTGTTTATAGTAGAAATTGACGATTCGTAATAGACAAGTAGAAATACATAATATGTATACTTTCAATGTACGTAAGTATTATCTTATTTTAAACAACATGATAGTTGATGCGTTGAGTTATAATAGACATATCGTATAAATATATTTGGCTTCCATACAAGATCTAAAAATGTAAACGTAGGTACTCTACTTTCAGTGCAGCGTTTGGACAGTAAGCCAAACCTTGATTACAACCTCGCAAGTAAAGGCCAATTCGATTAACCTAGACTGCCAGTAGTTTATTTGGATTAAAGGAATTTATGCAAAAAGAAAATGTGACCCCCGCTCCGGATAGTTCCTGGTGCAGAGAATAGCTATTGTTATTTGCCCAGCGTGGCAATGGTGCTAGCATACCTGGAACTGTCAGCAGCAGCCACTTCGACTA
Organism: Lomographa bimaculata; assembly: GCA_948107665.1. NCBI lineage: Eukaryota > Metazoa > Arthropoda > Insecta > Lepidoptera > Geometridae > Lomographa > Lomographa bimaculata. The sequence goes on along the minus strand of OX403586.1, from coordinate 11,671,710 downwards.
ATTTGTAAAATGTTTCATTGATATGTATGTATACCTGGAAATTAAGTATAAAGCATAAACTGCTTATTATTGCCCATCTGTTTGGTGTACCTTATAAAATAAAAAGCACAAGACGAGAGATGAGCAACAATTATCATTGTAATTCAAAACGTATTTAAGTTAATGGACATTACTAATTGTAGCTGTGCCAAGGTGAAAGAGTAATCAATACTTACAATTCAAGGGATATAGGTTATCTGTCTTAAAAGTTTACAAACGTAAACAACAAACAAATATATGTAATCTTCTGGTTTACGTTTCTTAGCTTTCTTGATAGAATATACTCACAGGGCAGTGTTCTAGGGCTGGGTAGTATAGGCAATCTAAATATCAAGGTGCAGGATACAATTTTATCTCCGAGATGTTCTTTTCATTGAAAGTCCGGAATTCCAAAAAACTTGTGTCAATCTTGATTTACGTTCAGTCATATTCATTGCCGTACAACCAATTAGACTTTGAATGCATTAGCGCGTCAATAACTAAATCATCATATAGCATGATTATAGCAACCCAATATTGGATACACCAACCAAATCGAACGCACATACTTCATACAATTTGTTTGCTGGATGCCAGAGCAAATATAGTTTCAAAGGTAACTAACCTATCGGCCAACATCTCACGGTGCAAGGTTATTTATAGCATTATGTATGCACATTCAGAATGCCCCGCAGTCGGCACGTGTAAATATGTCATAGATTTGTTAAAGTAGATTCAATTACATTCTTTTTATTGCATGTTTTATCTTAGGTACTAAAGATAAAACATTCAATTATTCTCTTTCAATTGCTTTCGAATAGGTTTATCATGGTTATTAAAAGCAACACAGAATAATTAGAATTGGAACATTCTGGAGGAATTTGAATCTATTCAACCTATGTTAACTTTTGATTTCATATAAGATCTTTCGAAGATTGTCTGCCAGAACATAACTTTGAGTTCTATATGTGGGTCATGTTCTGAGATAGACCAACTGATCAAATTACTAAATTAATATAGGTATTTACAACTATATTTTCTATATTATTTTTCTAAGTCTGTATTATGCTTTTGACTCTTATTGACTTTATATCAATAAATAAATAAATAAAACATATCAGAATCACGTTTCATCATAGTCCAATATTTGCTCTAACTGCAACATAATATTTCAGGCAACGAGGCAATTCTTTGGGGTACAAAATGGCCAAATCCATAGTATTCAGCAAAGTTCACGATTCACTGGGATTGGACAAGTGCACAACATTCGTGACCGCTGCCGCGCCACTCTCAGCTGATGTGAAGAAATTTTTCCTTTCTTTGGACATACCCATTGTGGATGCCTTCGGAATGAGTGAAGCGTCTGGCGCGCATTCACTCAGCATATACCCTAAGTAAGTATCTAGTTTATTCTAAGTGAATAATCAAGCTTGTTTACTAATGCAGACACCTTTATTAGACTACATTTACATTTCCAGACACCTATTTGAGTTTAAAGTCAATTTCACAACTTACGTTACGTTATAAGTATCCAAATATATGAAGTTAAACATTACCTGTTTTTTTATGCTCTATCTCACCTGATAGTAAGTGCGTATACGGCTGAATGTTGTTTGTTAACGGCGTTTCCATTTCTTCTGCGGGAGATGTTTTAATTCCTTTATCTTACACCAAGGTACCTCTTTACCCGGGGATAACTCTTAACGACCCCATGGAATCAAGCTACCCGAGGCGAAAAACTTTAACCGTATCCTTACAGGTTCTCCCTGGACTCATCAGGCGAATTACTCGAGGGTACGGAAACTACATTTGGCGGTTCCACCAGTCCCAACGGCCCCGGAGAGATCATGATGCGCGGACGGCACGTGTTCATGGGTTACCTCAATGACGAAGCTAAAACCAAGGAAGCGATTGATGAAGACGGGTGGCTGCATTCTGGGGATATCGGCAGAGTCGATAGTAACAACCTGCTGTACATTACAGGAAGGATAAAGGTGAGTCAGTCGGAAACGACTATAAGTAATGATGAATGTAATGCACGAATAATGATGGAAGTATGACTTATTTGGGCAAATAGTCGCTGCATTATCCAGCGGTCATGTTACGTACTCGTAGAATAGGATATTTTGGTTCTTATTTATTTTATGTTATTGTAGGAAAAATCTTTAGCCATACTACTATTTCACGAAGACCAATCTTAACAAAATTTACCGCATTGAGAATTATCTATCGGACACATAAGACAGATAGCGTCAAAAATATATACATATATAACAAGTTTCTTTTTGATTCCGGGGTTAAGGATTGGAAGTGCTGTTTGCAAACACAGAAAGGTTTTATTCTCTTTGATGGGTACGCTAGCTAATTAGCCTTTTTTTAATTATAGCATTTGATTATCGTTCCAGGAGCTATTAATCACCGCGGGCGGAGAGAACATAGCTCCGGTGCTGATCGAGCAGACGGTGCAATCAGAGCTGTTGCACGTCGGGTACGCCGTGCTCATTGGCGACAAGCGCAAGTTCCTTGCCATGCTGCTTACGCTCAAGGTAACTACAAATTCTATAATAGGTAGGTAGGGTAGTGTTGTTTAAATTGATTAATAACTGAACAATCCATTTTGTTATTCTTCTGGGAGGCGTATAAGTAGTGTCGATCCTTCTTAGGAAATGACATGATGAATTTTAAAATGAATACATCGCCATCAGGTGTATTTTTTTTTTGTTAAGATTTCACTTACCTCATTGATGGTAAGTTATGATTTGGTAGAGGGTGCAAGCTTTTTATGCTAGTAGTAAAAATTACAAGTAAGATACCAACTAGCGACTGAGCTCGATGGTATATACAAACCACCTATATATTATATATATATATATATATAATATAAGTACATCTGAAGCACTGCAACCTTCTCTCACTAAGACGCACGTTGTTATCTCATATCTCCAGTAGCTGTTAATCTTGCAACTCGCTTTTTCAGCCAAAACCAGTTCTACTAGCGCAGTGCTATTTGGCTTTTTTGAATATTTTGCATTTTGGCAAAGGAACTCGTTTGAACGTATCGTTCGTAAACTTATCGCTGGCGTATTCGGTTACATCTGTCTACTGACCTGGGGGTAGTGGGTTCGATTCCCGTTGGGAGCACAAATGTTGCTCTAAATTTGGTGTGTAAATGTTTCCGGTACCCGCAATACATGTCTGTAAGTTTGGGCTGTGTAAAAGCGTTTGTTTGTTGTTTGTTGACGAAATATGAACTATATGACCTTATGGGCCGCAGGAGGTATTTTAACTCCCTCCCACTCCGGGAAGTTTTACCTCCCAACGGGCGCCAATTTGCCACCTGGGGAAGCGGTCTCTAGAAAATCACGCTATCCCAAAGCACATAGCTAGTTAGCTACACTTCCTAACATTTATTTTTTTAGAGCAAAGTCAACCCCGAGACGGGTGAACCGCTAGACGAGTTGGAGAGTGAGACGCGAAACTGGGTTAAGAGTCTCGGCAGCACCGCAACCAAAGTCAGCGAAATTGTCAACACTAAGGACTCTGTGGTAAGTCCTCAAATGCGCTCGAAGCGTTTTGCTTTCGCATTTATCACGCATTCTGCAAATGAGTGGATTTTGTGTTCGGATAAGTATGATCTTGGAGGCTTCATGTCGAGAGTGAACAGGTATCTCCTAGGCAAGCGTGACCGCATCGTCACTTAACATTAGTTGAGATAGTCGTCGTCAAGTACTAGTGTGATCACTTAGACAGTATGAAACTGAGCAAAGCAGCAAAACAACGATCAAAGCAATAAAATATTCAGCTATTAAGTGTACAAAAATAACACAATAGCAAGGACAAGGTATAAAAATAAAGTACAGTTTTTTATGTCATTGAGGGACGAGACGAGCAAGCCGCTCGCCTGAAGGTAATCGTCATGCTTGCCCATATGAAATGCGCGTTACAAATGCCTTTTAAAAAGGTGCCTCAAGTTACATCCAAGTATACCATGCATGCAGTTAGACCATTACTGCATTCTACATCTGATGACCGATGTGTTATACCTATATTCGTAATTAATAACTTGAATTTAAAACACTGTAGGGAAGTCTTTTATTATGTAACCTTTTCTTATACAAAAAAAACAAACGTGGTGCCTGTGAAATGCCTCCTATTCATTCTCATCGTCGACTGACGCAACTAGAAGTTTTATGTGTGTAATACGTAGCATGCTTTGTAGGACTTACGTGAACGAACACTATCGCTTCAAGATATTAGTATTATTATTGTCACTTTTATTGTATGTGTAAGAAAATTACTTATACTTTTGTATTTTTCTAGGTTCACAAAGCGATCGAGGCCGGTATAATGAAAGCAAACAAACAAGCCATCTCGAACGCGCAGAAGATTCAGAAGTTCACCATCTTACCGGCGGACTTCTCTGTACACACTGGAGAACTAGGTAAGTCATAAATACTAGCCGTGTCCCCATGGGATTTCGCATCAACAAAGTTTTACCACCTATTTGACCCCTTAATGATTGATTTCAAACGTTACATCATAAGGAACTCCGCAATATGCCATGATTCTAGACCACAGATCAAGGAGAGACGTACTTTTTTTTTAATTAAAGATGGGCAAACGTTTGACCGCCATCTCACCTGATGGTAAGTGACGATGCGGTCGACGATGGAGCACGTTTGCCTAGAAGATGCCTATTCACTCGCGACTTAAGAACCTACCATAAATAGAGATATAAATACAGAAATGACAGAAATACATTAAGAGGCCATGACAGTCCGCTGACTGACATTTAACATTGTAATTTCCTACCAATGTTTACAGGAAATTAGGATATATTTTTTGAAAGTGTTTAGTATCTTTTGGTCATAATTTAGTAATAGTTTTCAGCCTTCCTACAGCTACTAGGGATTTAATCTTCTCCCAGAGACAGAATTGACCTTCAACCTCTGTACTGCTTGGCATAAGAAACAATGTCATAGAATTTAGTGTTATATGCATACCGCTTGCGCTTGCCAATGATGCTTATAAGTCATTTACAAAGCGTTTTCAATCACATTTTTTCTTAGATGGTTATATTGTCCGTTTCAGGTCCGACGTTGAAAATCAAGAGGAATGTAGTCTATGAAAAGTACAAAGATATCATAGAAGACTTTTACAAAGAGTGATTTAAATGTAAGCTTAGCATAGGGCGAGGGACAACACAAATTAAATTATTTTCTAATTGTAATCGTTAATTATTGCTCAATTAGGGACTAGCACTACGGAATCATTGTGATTTTAGTAGGTAAGGTACTTTATAGGTAATATTTTTGTTACGAAAATATATTGTTTTTATAAAATAATGGCGTTTTATTAAAACACTCTGTAAGTAAGTAAGTATAATTTATTTTAAGGATACTTAAATCAAAAACATTGGAATGATATATTTTAGGTACATTCAACAAGTTGACACTAATAAATTCTCATTTCTTACACTAATATTTAAAAAATATTGGAAATATATTTATACTTAGTTATATACTTTAAAACATAATTTTTGTGAATAAATAATATTATTTTGATCACTTAGTTGCAAATATCAATCATTTTTTATTACAACGGTAGTAAAATATGCTGCCACAAATGTTTCGGAACTAAAGAAACATCGCGATATTAAAATTTAGTAATAATAGGAATTGGATTACATATGTATCCGGCACTCATATTCTTGTAAACACAATGGATATATTCATAAAAAATATTTTATTATTAATTAAAAACGATATTTGTAATACTTCCACGGAATTTGCTTATTCACACTTGCCTTACCAAAAATCATCAAAGAACTTCTTTAATTCGTAAAGATTTTCTGATTAACAATATAATTCTAAGCTGTCTCAAATAAATACCATAATTGAATCATACAAATGTAATTCTTATCATTTATTAGTATTATCAATGCACGTCAAAAATTATGTCATTTTATTTTTAAAGCATTCTGGTATACTAGGCTGAAACTTTGTTCGATCGAAATATTTCCTTCCTGTATCTGTACATATAATATTAGTATGATACCATTTTATAATATAATTTCAAATGAGATAGAATAGGCAGGTGCCGAATCTCAGCATCCAGATGTATAAGACACCAAACACTCAATACAATAGTCCTAGTTTCTTATGTCACAGTTATTGTAAACCCATAATCATCCATCCATAGTCCATAATATATAAATTTTTTGTAAAGGCGTGTCCAAGCATAAAACGGCGTCATACTACCAACGTAAGAGATTTCCATCGTATGTTTGGATACGCCTGATAATATTATTATAAAATGTTATTTACCAAATCGCCTGTTAGCGTTGACTACGGCTCCGCTAATGCCTTAAGGTCTGGGTATAGACCCGTGAGTTTGAATAAATACGTGATATAATTTATCGTGACTAACATTTAAACATAAATACTGATTTTTTAAAGGTTTCCCAAGACTTGAGTTGACAAATTGATGTCAATTAGTATATGGGAATCAGTAATACGAACTTTACTGAAACGCGTATGACTAACATTATTATTACAAGGCACCAATATAAAAGAGAAAACAATACCAAACTGATATTGAAATAATACTTTATGATAACTAATAACTTTTTTATAGTAAAACATTCAAAACTTTGTTTACCCCAGAGGAAAGCAGTATCATTGAAATATAAATGCGTCTATCCCCATATTGGAATCTATTTTAATAGATATATAATAGATGTGGTATTTTTTTGGATTAACATAATGCCGCATATAATTTATTCGATTATCAATTTTTTTTCACCTAAATCCAAGTCAATCCGAAATCGCATATCGGTATCAAAGGAGAATAGTAAGCTATCTTAATAAAATGAAATCACAGAAACTAAGTGCGATACATAATCCACGCGCGTTATTTCAAACATTCAGCTTGTTTTTATAACGAAACTATTAAAACGATAATGGCTACAAATATAATATTTCTTACCTCCGAAAGTCCGTCAAAAAGGCGTCCGCCCACATCGCACTAATTGAAGTTAGCATACTCTTCTCCTTTTGCTATCGCGTTTCGGGTACTCAAGGTGTGGTAGCGCTGGGGTGTAGAAGTTGGGGGGGCGCGGTGGCGGGGAGCGGGGGCGGGGCGTCGGCGAGGGGGAGGGGCTTGGCCACGCCGATGCGGACTACTCCACGCGGGGCGCCCTTTAATGCAGCTACTGCTTGTTCCAGACTGGCGTTCTCGAGATTCTGTAATATTAAGACATAGATCATGTTTTTTTTTTACTTACAACCGTGCTGTAAATTTTCTACTAGTGGCTCTGTGAGCGGAAGACCTCGCGTATTATCGAAATAGCTGAGATTTTTTTTTAACGTTTTTAACCCCCTTAAAAACTGAATCAACCAACAAATTCTATATACTTATCGAATCGCTGATCACAAAATTTCACGAGAATCGGTAGAGAAATGCGAGGAGAACAATCGGAACATACGAAAGCCATTTTCCCCAAGCTGCAACGAACATGCTTTGCTCGCGCAATAAACGACCTTATATAGAGGACATGGCCTACATAAAACGTCACTCGGACATCAGTCTCGCAACGGTTTAATTTCCCATTGAGATAGTGCGTAATTCCATAGATTAGTGGCCAGAGTGATAAGAATCCTTTATCAGATATAAAGACTTCAATAAAAATGTGCACATAGTTTAATTATGATTACACCGTTTCTATTAAAAGACAGTGCATTTTAATTTGCAACAGAACCATAATCTACTATGGTCATATATAAGTCTGTACATGAAGTTTTGGCCCAGTAATAATAGGTCATGTAGTTGATATAATTATGGTACTCTATCTCGAGCCTTATCACGTAATTTTATTGCAGTATAACTTTAAGAATACTTCGACATTCTGCGATAGAAATGTGTCATTGTAGTATGACAATAATACTGCTATATGGCTTAGCCACATAGACTAAGCCCGCAAGCCGAGTCGAGCTACACTTGGCTCGAACGGATGGGGTGCGGTTACGAGGGAGCAGTCGCTTCCCGTACAGCAGTTCCCGCGCCTGCGTCCCTTCACATCGATCTGTTCGAATCAAATTCGCATTGTGTGGGTAAGCCTTAAGACGGCGGCTGATCGTTGACAAACAGCAACCGGATCACGAGTGTGTGCGACGTGTAAGTCGAATGTGTACAAGACATGAATGCTGGTATATAATGTTTCGTACCATTAAGCTTATTTCTTATACAATATTTTGTGATTATTAAAAAGTAAATATAGAAAAAATTCAAAAATCCCGACTGCGTAAACTGTGAACTTACTTTTATTATTTTACACTCTTTCGTTAATACCTATTATGCGATTATATACGAACCTTATCACAGCTTCATTATAAGTATTGAAAATTATAGTTAAAATGGTTGCTAGCCAACTTTAAACCGGTATAGATCCTAAAAAAAGGATCAAAGAAACCTACCTTACTTAACACAGTTCTTCGACTTTCATATTTTTATTTCTCACAATATGGCGTCTCGACAAATTGAATTTTGATAACTGTTATGTCTTTAGTGATGCTTGCTAGATTAAAGCAAATGAACGTAAGAATAATAAAAATCTACCCACACGTTTGGTCCCTAGAGAGCCACAAACAAACAATCATACAAAGGCTGATAAACATTACCATCCTTTGCGTCACGTAGTCAGGTAATAATAATTGCCTGCGTCTTTGTTTCCCGAACGGTAAAATCTGGGTGTTTTCAAGTCTAGAGTGAATATGTTGTTTTCGAGTGAATCTTCTAGGCAAGCATGTTCTATCTTCGGCCGCAACTACACTTTCCATCAGGTGAGATAGTAGTCAAATGTTTTTCTATGTATAATAAAAAAAAATGTGAAGGATGTCTCTAGTGATATTAAACACGTACCTGATCGTTGACAAACAGCAGCCTGTCGCCGGGTATAAGCCGGCCATCCTGCTGAGCCACGCCGCCCGGCACCAGCGAGCGGATCACGACGAGCGTGTGCGCCGGCCGCAGCGGGTCTTGATAGTCCAGGATTGAGAAGCCGAGCCCGCGCTCACCTTTCACTAGCTCTGCAATTGGATGCTTAAAGTGTCGTAATCGTAAACATAAAACCGATTTTCTAAAAAATCAAATACCAAATTCAGAATCAAAGGGTTAACCACGACCAGTTGGCGCAGTGGATGGGTGTTTGCCTTCTGCGCCGTGGGTCCTGGGTTCGATTCCCGGCAGGAGCACAAATTCCTTTCCAAGGGATATTTGTGCTTCTGGTTCTGGGTGTAGTGTGTGTGTGATTTGAATGTTTCCGGCACCCACGATACAAGTTTTTGAACTTAGTGTGGGGCTGTGAGTGTGAATGCGTTTGTTTGTTTGTAAAAATACCCCTGACGACTTTTTATGAAAAACGGTTGCATCAATTTTCATCAAACAGCTAAAATTTATCTTTTGGAGATAAATGGGAATACTCGCGAGGACACAAACGAAAGCAATCTCTCACTACCACATAAACCTCCTCAGTTCCGTCGTGGGTATTTTTACACTTTTTGAAGCTTTACTTCGCGTTCAGACTCGCAGTAGTCGGTACAAGTGATGTACGCGTATCTATCTGTACCTACACGTCATTATCATGTGCTGTGACGTCAACAACTACTTTAGTGTCTATATTAAAATAAAAATGCTTATAATTACCCTATATTCACTGATCTCAATTATGTTTTTTTAAAGATCGGTTTCAATCAGTATAATCTCAATTTGTAATCAGCTTAGTTTTAAAGCAATAAAATATAATACGCTAGCATATTAAAAGATTTAGTTACCAATAATTTGTGGTTCCGACGACCACATAGCGAGGCCGGTGAGCGGTTCGAGGCTGCGCGAGCGCACCTTTCCACCGGCAGATAGAGAACCGCCTTCTTCTGCGCCAGCACCGGCCAGACTACCGTCTGACTTCGCCTGTTATATGGAAGAAGTATTTGATAATTTAAACGCAAGCAAAGCTTAAAAAACCGGCTTCACTGCTTATATTTTATCATTTGTTGATTTTCTCAAAAAGCGCTAAATTATTTTCGATAAAATTTATACGAAATTTATATTTATATACCTTTGAAGTATGATCTACCAAACAAAAATTAATCATCAATTCATAGTTGGCGGACATCATTCCGCATTACATACATATATAAAAAAAATACAGCCGAATTGAGGACCTCCTCATTTTTTGAAGTCGGTTAAAAATATAGTTTCAATAAAGACTCGAGTACATATTCAGTTTTGAATTTTAAAGTTTTCTTCAGACTTACTATATCAATAAAGTTAAAGGTAACCAATAAACTAACCTAAAATGTTCAAGGAAATATTACGAATACGCCGCTTGTTTTAACTAATCTATGAGCCAAACTAACCAAGCAGAAAATATATGAGCATATTTTCTGCTCGCTTAGAAAGTGGTAGTGATAAGTATTTTTACGTGAATTCCACTCTGCAACAAAGATGGCCGACTATCAACAAAATCATCTCCCTGTCTTTATTAATTAATGTCGGCATAACCAGATATCTGCTTCTATACGCCTCTGTTAACCGTTACTGTCGCACTCACTCACTTTTCTACACGTCTTCTTTTATAATAATCCTTATTTGGCCTTCCTCTTCTAAATACTTCCACATTTAAATAAAACTTTTTACCAACAGTAGCATGGAGTTTCATTTAACTTATCACGGGTGTTACTTTTGTTAGAAATTGGTTTATTAGTATAATTTTTTCGACAGCTCATTCACAGAACTGCATAACTGTGATTATTAAACGACTTTTGAAAATAAGTAAATTATTTTATAGATCTTGTATAGCAACGGTTGTTTGCTAAACTGTCCCATATTATCCTTAGTAACTTGATCTAGTTAGTAACTTGAACTTTGATCATACAAATAAGTCATGAAACTCGATATTACCAAAAGTTTTCTCTACATATAAAAAGTATGTGTTCTCTACATATATATATATATATATGAATGTAGTAAAATATGACCACATTCAAGTTATAGTGTAGTTGTCGTTCTTGTAGTGAATGGGCGGTTAACAAATTCGTGAAGGGTAATCTATTTGAATCGATCTAGAATACAGGTTTATACCTACAGTCTAGGTACAGCACGGTTTAATGATTTTGACACTCGGAAAATATCACTTTTTTCCCTTATATTTCATTCAACGTTGATGACGTTGAAGTGTTGTTTAAAGTGCGAAGTGAAGTTGATCGTGTAACTACACGTGTTATCTAATATATACGTTAATATATTTGATAAACGCCGCACCTAATTAGCATAACGTCATCAAGCAAATTTTCTGCATTAAATCCGCTTAGGAAAGATTATTTTATGAAATAGATACGATGTGTTTTAAGGCTTAATCGGGCTCAGGAAGTGTTTAGTTAAAATTCCAAGCAACACTATGTGTCATTAATTTTGTTGATAAATCGACTTAATTTTTCCATTTAGTTATTGATAAATAGGTTGCAATCACTCGTGCTAAATCGATAAAAAATATCATTCATTATCTAAAAAACGACGTAACTAAAAATCGCGCGATGTTTATTTTGACTGAAATGTTTAATTTAGGTGAATAGGCTTTAAGCCTATCTATAAGTGATTGATTGATAAAAGTTTATCGAATAATTATTTTTCATTAGAGCATGACTTAATAAATGCATGACATGAAAAGTTGATAAAGAAATCACGTGCGTTTGAGATGTAAAGAGTTTTAATTACGGTGCCTAGGGGAACCAGAAGAGAAGAGAGAAGAAGACCAGTTATACAAAATACCAGGGTAATTTATAAATTAACAGAATCCTCTTTGGAGATCATTCCAACAATTGAGACCAACCTCTTTTATAGTACGGCTACTGCGGCTTAGTCGGTAACACGGTTAAGTCAGAGGTGTCAAATGTCAACTGGCATTGTAGCATTTTATTTTTTTATATCCCCACTCTGAGTTCGATGGCTTATGTCGTGGGTGCCGGAAACATTCACTTCACACGCACAATCACAACCAGAACCAGAAACACAATTTTAGGAGAAATCTTGTGTTCTCGCCGGGAATTGAACCCGATACCCCTGCTTAGAAGGCGAACGCTTACCCAATTAAGCTAATGGGCAGTTCCGTGGGAGCATTGGCGTACATATTATAACAAGGCGCAGCGCGGTGATGCCGTTCTTTGTGGGACAGTGTACTTTAAACAACTTAATTCCTGCACTATATAGGACAATGTTTACCTATACACATCTATACAGCAAAGACCTAAGTTACAAGCAATGCATCGACCTTATAGGTCACTCAAGTGCAAAAGCCCACTGGGTAATTTTTTTGTTTTAGTTTTAGAAAATATAGGCCTTTGTCTCGTAGATAGTAGTAATGTTTACCTTGACGAGTGTAGCGGAGGGCGGCGCGATCTCTATGGCGGGCGCGGGTCGAGGCCGCGCGCACACCATACACACTTCGCTGGACAACTCCTTCAGGATGGAAACCACTTCCAAATGGTTCATGCCCAGCAGACGGTGCCCATTGACCTCTAAAGAAATATTGATAATATTAATAATTGTATGGAATGTACAGTAAACAATAATTTAAAGCAAACAAAGATTCCAAAACCGAATTCACCGCTTTATAACCGGAACTTTTGATTACATATTTACGATTTTTATATAGGATCGACTTGACACCATACCCTTTAAAAACAATTAAGAGAATAATTTGGGTTGCATTGTGTTGAAATATGAACGCATACACATGTTTTATATGATCTATGGTTGGTCATAGATGTCGTTTACTCTGTTCTGCGGTTGTACTTCTTTCTAGAATAAATAAGCTCGTCTCTTTGTAACATCGTTCTGTCTATTATATCATCAATTTAGGTTTCACATTGGAAAATATTAAATGAATTTTTCAAATCAGTCCGGCCGTCTTCGAGTAATCGCGTAACAAACATCGGACAGTCTAATCTAGAACCTCCTCCTTTTTTGAAGTCGGTTAATATATAGCTTGAGTTCATTGCCGTCGTTACGCTGAAATTATATGACGTTAAGGCTGGCATTACATAGATTTCTTACGCTACCGGTATAAATCGGAACTGAATAGAAGGAATGAGCAGGATCGTCGCGCGTTAAATTACACAACGGAAGGTGTCACTTGAAAAATCTGTAAATAACTAATCGTCAAATCACTTCACAACCATCGGGCACGGAGAGGCGGCCCAAGGAGTCCTTCGGGCAGAGACTGGCTATACGTATCAAACAGTATGTTGTAAGCTCGTACCGAGCAGCTCGTCGCCCGGGCGGTGCACGGCGGCGCGGCCCACGGGTCCTTCGGGCAGCACGGAGCGCACGTAGTGGTGCGGCCGCACCTCCCGCCCGCCCTCCACGTCCACGGTGCCCTCCAGCGAGATGCCCAGCCCGCCGCCGCCCCGCACCACCACGCCCACTACTATCTCCACCTCCTCGCCTGGCAACAAACAAAAATAAATACAACATTTATTTATTTATCAAACCTAGTCGCTACGTATTACTCACGATCCCCGAGCCTGTACCGCGGGTGATCTGTATATTAACTAGGTAAGCGTTTTAAAATTCACTAGACAACACAGCACTATACATTACAAGCTTTTATTGGACTCGACCATGACCCATTTTCGGCCGCATCGTCCCTTTCCATCGTGTCGCACTACCACGCCCCCTCCTATCTCTACCTCCTCGCCTGACAACATTATACATTACAAGCTTTTATTGGACTCGACCATGACCCAACTTCGGCTGCATCGTCCCATTCCATCATGTATGTATGTGAGATAGTGGTCAAATGCTTACCTATCCAGCATAAAAAAAGCTTTTATTTAGTTACAGAAGCTCACCAATATAGACTTCATCATCACGTGAAAGTCGAGGCAATCCAGCTTCTTGACGTAACAAACTTAGCGAGAAGACTTAAAAGGACTAAATTGAACTTGAGTATATATCAGTGTAATATATATAGAGACAATTTTTTTTTTTTTTTTTTATTTGTGACAGGCTAGTGTTTGACCACTATCTCACCTGATGGTAAGTGACGATGTGATCGAAGCTGGTAAACACACTACACCTGGAATACGCAATGAGAAAAGTGTTAATGGACACATTCTTAGTAATAGCAATGTAGCAGTTTAAGTTAAATAACTGATCAGCCATAGTTTGATTAGAACTTAGTGCGGGGTTGTGAGTGTGAAAGCGTTTATATATTTGTATTGACTATTAACTTGAAGATTCCTAAATTATACTGTTAAGAGAACGAAGACGCGGGCAATGAGTTCCTCTTTCGCGGATGATAAACGTAGAAACGAAACGCTTCGAACGAACTAGAGGCTATTTTCTTTTTCTTTCTCTGACTACAAAATGTGTAGGTTTCCTATTATATCTCACCCAATATCGCCTGCCATTTCTTCTTAATAGCATCTTTCTGTTCGTTAGTACGCGGCATCTCAAAGGAAGGCTGCGGCCGAGACGTAAATGACGGAGGCGGGCTATGAGCAGGAGACACCGAAACTGGCTCTTCGATTGTTGGTGTGTCTAAACTGTTTGGAGAAAATAACACGTTCGTGTTTATTAAAGTCGGCTTAATTAAAAGAATTATAAAGTTTAATTCGAAGTTGGCAAAAACTAGGACTAGGAAACATTTAATGTCAGTTTAAGATGCTCACACGCCAGTCTTTGAGTCGAACTAAACTGGAATGAAGAGGTTAGTACTAAAATTAACCTTATGTCTTATTCCTAAAAAAAAAATCATTTTGCGAGTTAAGCAAAATAGCCGAAATGATTTTTAAAAATTTATCGATATGATGTTATTGATACATATTCAAATACCATCCCATCTGTGACATTTTGAACGGGGAACATCTTATACTACGACATAAAGTACATAATGTTTTAATGACACGTAATTTTTTTTATGCTGCATAGGCAAGAATTTGACCACTATCTCACCTGATGGAAAGTGATGATGCGGCCGAAGATGGCACATGCTCTACCTATATATTATTATATTCTCTCATTATTCTCTAGAAATAGTATGTATATATGTACAGTCAGATGGTAAAAGGTGCAAGGTGGAATTAACTCGTGTAACTCCTGCACACACTCTCCAAAATGTAGAAGATAGAATACCGATAGACTAGCGACCTTACGTCGGTGACTGAGACTCCGCAATTCAGACTCGACTAGCTTATCATCGCCAATGAGTCTTTTTGCTCGCCGGTCGATGGACTCAAGAGCTTCAAGCTGGTACTCAGCGGAACCATCCCATAGGTGGCCGCAGTACTCCATACACGATCGGACTCGGGCTTGATATAAATTAAGAAGCTGCCCCGGTGTGAAGTACTGCCTAACCTTTGCGAGGATACCCAGTTTAGTAGGTGAGTGTCAGACGCCAGTACTCACTCGGTGTGTATGTGCGTCATCTGTATGTCGTGGTCGTGGTGCGGCTCGGGCCGGTGCATGTGTAGGAAGGGATTGGGCGCCGGCGCTGCGCTCGCCGCCGCCGACTCGCCCGCAGCTATCGCCTGTTGGAGCTGCTCGTACTTAGGGCCGCGGAGGTATCTGGAAAGGAAACGTTGGATGTGTCAATCAGTCTGACTGTTTGAATCAGGCCGTTCTCTCTCTACTGCACCACTATGGCGTTGACGCCATAATGGTGCAGTAGAGAGTACGGCCCACTGATGGTCGCGACGCGTTTGACAGACCGGTGAAGATCTTAATGATTTCCATGATGATGCTCGCCGGGCTTGCCACATTGTACCGAATGACCAGCCTTAAATAGAAAAATCTTTTGCTAAATAAATAAAATATCAATTATTCTAGGCCTAGCCAGTTTAGGTATGATTCCGAGCAAGGCGGCAGTGTTGCACTGTTCGTGATCAAAATTCGTCTTTTTGTTGCCAATTTACTTGTCAACATTCACGTGTACTAGCGCTGCAGGCGGCCGACGCGTCACTACTGGTCTGTCGCGGCGACGGAGCGTCACTGCCGCGCAGCAGTGCTGCCGCTGCATTGCTGCCTAGCTCGAAATGTAATCTCCATATAAACCTATAGAGAATGTATGGGGAGCAGTAGTGCTGCGGCAGCACTGCTGGGTGCTGCCGAGTTCGGAGTCATACATTTAACCACATCCTCACTTACTAATAGAAAATAGAGATAAAACATAAACCTACTAGAGATTAAGAGAAGGCCGCCTGGAAATTTAATATTTTGAATAACAATTGATTTTATATCTCTTATAAAAACCTTTCTATACATATAACGTGTCCCCACTTATTAGTGGGCCTAAGGAACCTTAAATACTACAGTACCTTTCTAATTCGAGAGTGACAATGTTGCCGCTCTGTTTCAACGCATCAACAGCCCTCTGGTTAGATTTCCCCGCCAGAGAAACTCCATCAACTGCTACAATGCGGTCGTTGACGCGGACTTTCCCGCTCAAAGCCGCGGCGCTGCCTGGAGTCACGGACTTCACGAATATCCCGGATAGCTCTTCTTTTTCGCAGACGTAACCTGCGAAAAGTTAATAAGTTTTCCAGAAATAAGTTCCTAGCTACTGAGTAAAAGTCTTCTTCTTATCGTGTAAGCGGTTTTAAGTAATTGGAATAAAGATGCGTGCAATAGTTCCCTTAATATAACCCTATCAAAATTACCTGCAATAGTTATCCCGAGACCGTTTTCATCTTTCTTGAGTTGAACTGTAAATCTATCGACCTCCGGTGATTCCGCATCTGCAATAAAGGTGATAACATTTGTACTTCATATTTTGTATGTTTGTGTAAAAGCTAAGCGAGTGTAAAAAAACGAATTCAAAACTGTATCAATCTTTAGCCTTAGTATTCAGAAAATACTGTACATTTTAGAGTAGACGCTATTTATGAAATGAAGTTATACATTGTCAGAGGGTACTTATTAGCACAAGTGCAAAAGATTATTTCCACAAAGATATTTAAATAAATAGCGACCGTTTTCCCGTCGCAACAAAGTTGCAATTCAGCTGGCGCTCAATATAAATAATGCATAAATTTATTCACCTCTCTGTCTATCGCGTATTAAATATAAAATTACCAATACGTGCATCAACGAACTTAGTAGCTGCGATCATGAGCCGGGCTAGACATTGCAAAGATTTTGAAAAGGCCAGAATGTTTCGTTGTAATTACTTTTGCATTTTACAGTCGGTATGGTCATGAGGTGAGAGAAGACGAATCTAGAAGCAGACGCATTGCGTTGCTGCTTGTGGAACAGTTGTTTTGTACCTAACCTGAGGTAATATAACCTCTAAGCGTTTTGACTTAATCTATAAGCCTACCGGTGTCAGGAGGCGGAGTGAGCGACTGGTCAAATACGAATCTCGAAGCAGTAGCGTTGTGAGATTGCGGAACAGGCTGCGTGTGGAACACTTGTTCGAAGCCGGCCTCCATGAGGTAGCGGTCCAGAGACTCTGGGTCTGAGAGTAGTCTGGAACGAAAATCAACAAATTAATTTGAGAATAAAGATTTATCAAACTATTGTGTTGATGTTACGATATAAACATAAACGCTTTCACACTCACACGCCCCACACTAAGTTCGATGACTTGTGTCGTGGGTGCCGGAAACATTCACATCACACACACAATCACAACCAGAGCCAGAAACACAAATTTTCCTTGGGGAGAAAACTTGCATTCCCGCCGGGAATCGCTTAGAAGGCGAACGTTCACACAACTAAACCAACGGGCAGTTCAATATATGGGAGAACTACCAGTATGTCTAGTACCACTGACTAGATAATAATATATTATACGATTTTGTATACATGAATCATTATCGAATTCATTAATTTTGTAAACTAGGTATTTGATGTAGAATAGAATTTTATCAGGATGCGAGCTTATCCACAGCGTTAAGCTAGTCCGTTCGGTACACTTTTTTTTTAACACGACTTGCGCGGCGGACGTTCGTACGTACATGTACGTACCTGGCGGGCACGACGGGCGCGGCGGACGTGCGTACGTACCTGACGGGCACGACGGGCGCGGCGGACGTGCGTACGTACCTGGCGGGCACGACGGGCGCGGCGGACGTGCGTACGTACCTGGCGGGCACGACGGGCGCGGCGGACGTGCGTACGTACCTGGCGGGCACGACGGGCGCGGCGGACGTGCGTACGTACCTGGCGGGCACGACGGGCGCGGCGGACGTGCGTACGTACCTGGCGGGCACGACGGGCGCGGCGGACGTGCGTACGTACCTGGCGGGCACGACGGGCGCGGCGGACGTGCGTACGTACCTGGCGGGCACGACGGGCGCGGCGGACGTGCGTACGTACCTGGCGGGCACGACGGGCGCGGCGGACGTGCGTACGTACCTGGCGGGCACGACGGGCGCGGCGGACGTGCGTACGTACCTGGCGGGCACGACGGGCGCGGGCGAGGCGTGCACGGCGGCGGGGTCGGCGGCGCGCGCCACCACCAGCCGCACGCGCGACCCCGACGCACGCAGCACACCCGCCACCTGCTCCGAGCCCATCTCCATCAGGCTCACCTGCAAACAAATACTTATACAGCGTGTGGCGTAATTAATGAATAACCCTATACCTACAGATAGGGGAAAACATGATGGTCTAGAAAATAAAAAAATGTCTCTATTAAAATCCTCACAGTTTTCGAAATAAACGTAATTTTTTGAAATTGTGAAAATCTACAAATAATACTCAAATTTACTTCTTTAGTTGAAATTAGCCTCTAGTAAAATGTTATTATTACAAATCTTTGCTTTTTGCTTTGATTAAAATATAACATGTCGTTAAGTAAAATTCAACTAGAGAAATAAATTTTAGTATTATTTGTAGTTTTTCACATGTATTTATAGATAATTTACTATGAATTGGGACTTACATCGCCAATTTGTAAGATGTGATCTCCAGATTTCAAGCGTCCATCACGGTCGGCGACGCCGCCCGCAAGGATTGTCTTCACGATGACACCGCTCGTCCTGGCGCCAATGATACCTGAAATAATCAACCTCAATTAATGAATTTAAAATTGAACTGATATTTGAAATCCAAATTGTTTCAAAGCTAGGACCGGGACTTTATTTTAAAACGTGACCAAATGCTGTCAAATATTTGGCACAGGGATTAAGCATTGCAATTCAGCAGATTGATTTTTGTGTATAATTATTTTAGTTTTAATTATTTGATTCGATTTAATTTAGCTTTTAGTTTAATATAGTCATATACGAGATAGATTGTAAGATATAGAAACCTCTTGGAACATCACTCTAACTATTGCATTGAGACCAATGTCTTTCATGGTACGGCTATTGCAAATCTGTACATGATATTTTTTCAAATATATTTTTAAATAATTATTTACTATCTCTGTTAAGTCTAAGATGTCAAGTGACAAATGGCGTTGGCGAACATACTACGATGCTTTGCGCGGCGATGCCGTTTTTTTGCGAGACAGCGAAGTTTGAACAACTATTATAGGTTGTATAAAAAAGATCACGTTTTTACGGAAATATAGCATTCAGAACAAAGTCATAGAACAAAACGAGCTAAAGGCTAAAACAAGAATCATGATCCGAGAGCTTTCTGGTATTTTACAACTGTCTAGTATATGTTCCCACAGCGAAGTCACTGTGTTTGATGCCTGAACATACCAAAACCAAGTCCTGTGCCGTCATTCACCAGGTTTATGATCTCCACCTGTGCCCAATCACCGACCACAATGTTGTGAGATGTTGACGCCAGAGAATCTTCGCGTCTTAACTCCAAAATTCCGCGGCTCTGAAATTTGGTATAAATTATACTTCGTAAACTAAGAACAATATACCTGTTAAATAATAAGCGTTAATGAATATTTATCCATACTTGTTGGCAATGTTGTGTAATATTACAGACGATTCTCATAGGGTAATTTAAAATTACTTTTGTACATACCAGTATAAGTATCAACAACAACATACTTGGTAGATATAATTGGTGCAGTCAGTGTTCCTTAACTATGCCCAACATTATGAGAAAGAAAATGATCTTTAACCTTAACATAGGTTGGCCCTTATAACATGTGTATCAAAAACCAATATAAGTATTTATGAATAAAAAAACTCACTCCTTTTGGTGACATATCGGAATCAAGCCCACTGTCCAAGGTAAGTCCGGGGAGACGTTCATTGTCAGAGCCAGAGCCAAACTCAAGACTAGCAGGGGGAGACATCTGGGGTACTCGTTGCTCTTCTTCTCCTTCATTGCTATCATATAAGTTCCTTGCTTGCAATGCTAAGTCACCTGTAATGCATAAAAATAACATATTTGCTGTACACAGCAACATCAGCCACATTTATGATGATAATTCACTATCTCATGTTAAAAGTACAGACTTATGATAGATGGTTTAGGTAATATCTCGGGACTTAATCGCGCTAAAATGTCTCGAGAAGACTAGAGTCTTCTCGAGGCATTCGAATGCAACTTGGCCGAAACGTCGAGGTAAATATAAATAGTTTTTTAGCACGATTAAGTCCCGAGATATTACCTAAACTATGTGTTCGAATCGCGAAAGTTTAAAAATTACAATTATGATAGATGCATATTACATCTGTTTTAGAATAAAAATTAAAGTGAGAGTTATATAGTCAAAGAAAATTATCTGACCAGGTTTCGGATATATGCAATGTCCTTCTTCTGGGAGCTACGTTTACAGGTCGCGGTGCGCGCGTTTAGGTTCAAGCCGCAACAGACGTTACCTCATGCAAATAAATCAATATACTAATTATTTTATCCAAGACTGTCGGTGGACCATACCACAGGCATGGAAATCAGTCCTATATTTTGATGCCTACACTAAGCTATGAATCCGCGAAACTGACACCATAAGTGCAGTATGTCTGCAGCCCACCATATGTGACATCGAAGACGAAGATAGAGAATCAGCTGTAGTGGAGGAGCAACCAACACCACCAGCATCGCCCCCGGGGCGCCGTGCGTAAGCCGACACTAATAGCGTTTTGAAGCCGTATGTCCGTAGCATTTTTCTACCACAATAATATGTGAGGTGTGTGCCGGTTTCAATAATTATAAAATCTATTTTGTCTCACTATTAGATTAGGTTTATTATGAGAAAAAAAAAAAATTTCTTTTTAAACGTTTTTCTTTTCTTTATGAAGTTGTACTTACCAGCAGGTGTTATATCAAAGTCTCCAGGAAGTATTGAAGGATGGTGAGCAACTTGTGTTGCAAGCATTCCCACAGAATCATGTAATGTTGCTATACTTTTGAGAATTGGGCTCTCTAATAGGTTTATTAGCATAGTCAAATCATCATTAGTTGAAGCCTGAAAAGATATCAAGAAAAAAGGTAACATTTTTAAGGATGGTTCAATGTATTTCTCAATATCATATTATATGTCTTGCATACTAATAAATAAATAAGTATGAAAAACAAGATGGATCTACATAAATATATTCTTATATTTAAGTACTAAAACTTGTAATTAACTTTGCAAATATAATGTATAATTTTCATCTTTTAGGTGAAACAAAGGAAACAAAGGAAAAAACTCCCTAAATAAATATTGATTGTAGGTTCTTAACATTGTGAATTTAATCAACCTAAGACAATAAAATAATTAAAAACCAAATTAAGAAATTACCCACCCCAATATTAATTAGGTACCTTGATTCCGAGATTATGACCATTGTACTTTGTAGACTATTTGAATTTATTTATTATAATAATTAAAAGCACGCAAAGCCTAAAAAAACTGACTTCACCGCTTTATCCTCGGAACCTTGATCAGATTTAATGTATTAAACACGCATTATTGACGATAACCCAAAAACTAGAGATCAGATCTTGATCAAATTTCAATGGGACCACATGACAAGCACCAGCTTTCAAATAAGAAAATAATCATCAAAATCAGCTAACAACAAAAGAACTTATGAGGTAACTTTAAAAGTCAGTTAAACAGGAGAGCATCGTCGATGTAGTTCACAGAATACGCATTATTGACAATATTTCAAGAACTACTGATCAGATCAGATCAAATTTAAATGGGACCAATTGGAAAGCAAAAATTTTAAAACTAAAAAAAAATTTTCAAAATCGATTCGAGTGGAAAGAAGTTATAAGGTTAATATAATAAAAATATAAAACACATTTAAAAAAAAAAAAATACATTCGGCTTGAGTACCTCCTCCTTTTTTGGAGAAGTCGGTAAAAAAAAAACAAAAGTTGTTTATCATTAATACAGCAAAGGCACATTGCCAATGTATTTGTTTCATGAATGATATAATCTGAGAGTCTTCAAAACTAGGTATCTTAGGCAAGCAAGCTACATCTTCAACTGCATCTTCACTTTCCATCAGGTGAGATAGTAGTCAAATGCTTGCTTTTCCAGCATAAAAAAACTTTCATTTCAACTTCATAAATAATGTACCAAGCAGGAACTTTACCCTCCTATTTATAAATGAGTCACTCACACGGCATATATGGAAAATATGCCTTCCTGTAACACTTCATGAAGTTTAGATAAGGTATACATTATAGCAATGGTCGGCAACCTTTTGGCAATCAGGGGCCACTAGGTGGCATAATATAGTAAAGGCGGGCTTTACTTGTGATATCAACCCTAGAAGTTTAATGTATATTTGGTCTTAACCCATAGAAAAGACGGAAAAACAAAAGTGCTATTAAAGACGGTTAAAACATAGGCAATTTAATTCTATCTTCTATTCGAATTAATAAATGGTATATCTATTTGGGAAAAATTTATATATATCATGGTAATGTGTAGCAAATATTATGGCGTATTTTCGTCCAGCATTCTTTACCTTTAGCTTAGGATCGTCACTTTGATCAACCGCAGCTTTAACACTCTCTAGTTGCTGTAATGCATTTGATATATTGACTCCCAAATGCATGCTGGAAGTAGGTAGCTGAAAGTTAAGAATTCAATATGAATAAAGTTATCATAACAAATATGCTAATGGTCAGAAGACTTGACTTGAAAAATTGTTAACACCTACAGAAGACAGTAGACGAGCTTGTATGGTTGGCCATGAAGATTTCCAGCAATAGAATCCTAAATTACTTACCTGCGAAGTTTTTATGTATTGATCTTTAAATAACAATAAGTTTTCTGATAGCCACAAAAGTGAGTGTGAGCAAAGATATTGTAATCACTCCGTTTATTCTTCATAGAATTGAACAATACAAACTAGAGTTAACTAGACTCACAGACCACAGAGAGTTCTACACTGGATTTGTGATTGTAGTGACACGTCAAACTGACTTTGACATTGACACACAACATTTGATAGAATGGATAGAATTGAAGAAATGCGAATAGACGCCATCTTATTTGACACTTACTCTGAGCCATCTTAGTCAAAGATAATGTAATCACTCCGTTTTTTGCGTGCCATTCTTATCATTTTATTAATTTTTTATTTTTTTTTCAATCAATCAATTTTTTTTTATTCTCTCTCTTAAGTAAACATTTTTTGTCTTAGCTACAATTGTCAATTTCGTATTGAAACCGTTTGAAACAGAGATAGGTAATAGGGGGTCAGAGTACGTAACGCAATGTAAGGTTACACAGGGTTACTACACTTCACCCTCTATACTCTATGCACATCACTACAACTACCATAGACTCAGTACCCAAAAGGACCAAGCGCTCCCTAGAGATAAAATAGTCAGAGCGAGAGGCACCTCAGTTAGTCCTTTGTTACTCTCTAATAATGTAACCATTGTGTTATTGGCAAAATCATGGACAGTTTGCTATTTTAGTTTAAATGTCGAGAATATTTTAGTATTGTTTGGTGATTATAGTGACTTGTTTACTATTCGAGTATAAACTATATATATTTACTAGTGATTCGCCTCAAAACTGAGACCTCGCGATGTAACATAATAACTTTTTTTTTAATTTATAATCGTTTGAGTTTAGTATTAGTTGTTTAGAAAATATCTTGCCCTACACTGACATCAATGGGTGCCTACTTAATATTTTAATTCCAATAATTTTAATTGGCATATTTTGCTTTGCACTAAAGCTTTACATACTGTGGGAGATTTAAAGTTATTCGCTTGTTTGGTTAAGCTGCTAAATAACTCTGACAGAAGGACAGATGGAAAAAGTTCTCCCAAGTAAAAAAAAACCTCACTTAGTTCGTTCAAGTGACGATGCGGTCGACGATAGAGCATGTTTGTCTAGAAGAAACTTTTCATTCTTGAATTTAGGCTCATCCTACATAATTTTATTTAGGCCATTAGATATCATATAAACAAATTGTGGCGGATATTATTTAGTCACATTTCAATAAATAAGTAAGAAAAGTGTCGGGGAATCCGTATCAGCGATGATGTCAACACTAGACAGTGACAAAGGAGTAAGGTAACGAAGGTGCCTTTCGCTCTGACCGTTTTATCTATCGGGAGCGCTTGGTCCCTTTGGGTAGTAAGTCTATGACAACAACGTAAGACATTTTACTACTGAGTAGGTACTTTAGTACTACTTATATAGGTACTAGTATTTACATGAGGCGTAGTGTCTCCGTGGGTAAACTTGGGGTAAACGGAGTGATTACATTATCTTTGTCCGCGGGCATAACATTATCTTTGAACGTACATTTCAAAATTTGTGGTATTGTTTGGTTTCGTTTTAGTTTATCTTCATGCTTGAGATTGAGAAAGTTAATGAAAATTGCACAGTTATCTTATCGAAACAATATTAAATATGTCTAACACTTCTCCAGTACCCGTAATAGATTTGACAAATTCATTTACCCTTGTAAATCATGGATTATTGGCGGACGATATCATAGAAATAAATGATTCCTTGAGTAAGTTGTTCTGTTTTTAAGTTCTTGCGGTATCTATACTCGCAATATATATACCAAACCTAGATAAATACATAAATATTTATTTCCAAAGTATGTACAATATTTCGTTAAGTTAGATTTAAAATGCTGAATGCCTATTACAGATGTGACCAATCCGTCAACTGAACATGAGACTCCAGGGGCAAATGGATGTCCTAGAATAGATGAGAATATTGTAATAGACTTAGATTCAGAGATTCCAGCGACCCCTAGCCCTGTTACTGCACCAGCAAGAGGAACACCTGCTCGTCGCCGTCGAAAAAATTCTCAAAATGTTATTATCAAGGTAGGTACTTCATTGTTTTTATATTGAACAGTTTTTAGTCAGTAGCTAATTGCCTCATATCTATAATATGTACGTTAAACATTATTTTCACTGTCCAGCATAGTAGTAGTCACTATAATATTGTTACTGATACATGAGCCGGGAATGCTATATCAGGATACCAAAATACCTACTGAGCTGCGGCCAGCATTGGCCACACAAGATAATCATAAAGGTGTGGGTTCGAAACCTCAAGTTCAATAATAGCAGTTTGCTTAATAATTTTATTGATTCAATTACATAATAAAATTATTAGCTCTTACATCCCTAAGCACAGAAATACATTAAAAAGTCACAAATTATTTAATTCTCTAAATATTTTTTGCATAATTATATTGTTTTATTACAAAGATCATTATTTAATTCAGGTTCTTCTGAAATAGCTTTATTATAAGTAGAGATTTACTCCGATAACATGACCCGCCCCTCCAAAATTCAAAATGTTTGAAAGTATTTACAATGCACCACCACGCATGTGTGCATACTGCTACTGCCGTCAAACACCTAGTCGAGCTAGCAAATCTATGGTATTGTTGCTCGACTAGTGGCGTTCATTAATCACTCTTTATTATTAGTATGGAGGGGCGGGCCATGTTATCGTAGTAAATCTCTAGTGTATGACCGAAACTGGTTTTTCAGCCGAAACCGAAACCGAAATTTCGGCCTTGTTCTCTGTTTCGGCCGAAACCGAAACCGAACTTTCGGCCTTGTTCTCTGTTTCGGCCGAAACCGAAACTTATTAAAAAATATTTAAAATTACGATTCTTTACTGTTTTTTTACACATTTAAATAAAATAAAAAGAAACAATCATTAAAGTCCTAACAAATATATTTTTTTATGTCATCATGAATATACAAGACTTACTCTTGGAAGTAAACTTAAAAAAAAGAAACATATACTACATAATTAACTAGTAATATGTTATGTTCACAATATTTTAAAGATAAATATAATACTTATTGCTGCAAAGTTTACCGAACAACGCACGAAAATTCACTAACACTCGAGTTTCGGCGGGGCCAAAAGTTTCGGCTATATTGTAACTGAAACCGAAACTAAAGCCGAAACTAGATTTTTTGGCCGAAACTGGCCGTAACCAAAACCAAAATTTCGGTTGGTCACTAATTATAAGTAATGAATAGATAGTTAAGTGAGAATGGTTGCTCATATTATAATTTAACCTAATTTTAAATCGTTATAGATCCTAAACGGTCATTAGAAAAAAAACTTAATCTTCAAATACCTATTCACTGATACCCCACTTAACAAATTTCACCAAATTTGTGAACCTTATACTATGACATTGCATTTTGATAATTAATTGATTACTGTCATGCAATAATAATTGATGTAAGAAGTTCAGCTCCCTAGCTCCATTGGTGTTCATTTCTAATGGAGCTTAGTAGTGGATTGTAGTCTAGTTTTAGTGGAGTTATTTTTGATTCTGTGTTTTTGGTGCTAAAATAGTTTCAAACACCTTCAACCATTACCTATGTTAAAAAAGATCATGGAGCAGATACACATTAGAATCCAGACAATCGGACTGATTGATTTATATTAGCCACTTTTTCAAATAAAGTGTAGGAAATGTAATTAATTTTGGTATTATAACTTACAGGTGAAGTCGGCAAAACAAGAGAATGCAGCAACTGAAGAGCAAATCAGAGAACGCAGTCCATTAAGAAATGATTTTCGTGATTGTCCTATTTGTTATGAAAGGCTCGGTGTCAATCCTTTAGTTTCCACTAAGTGCGGGCATGTTTTCTGTGAGAAATGCTTGGCCAGTGCTATACGTACAGTGAAAAAATGCCCTACATGCAGGCGATCATTGCGTGGGAATAGTGCATTTCATCCATTATACTTAAATTAAAGCTGATGCTCGATTAATTCTATTTAATTTATATTTTAACAAGCATTTTTATGAATGTTGCTGTGAAGAATATTCTACTTTTGTCCACTGATTTTTATATACCTGTCAGTTGAGTTAACATGATGTGGCATGAGGGTTTATTGTCAAAATCACCACTAAGCTGTGCGGATGGTGGGGTTTATGCCAATTATAAAATTCTGTAGGAGAGGAACATTGTTCTGAAGCTTTTCCAACTGGCATTTTCAATGTCTATTGGTGAGGATTATGACAGTAAACCATTATATTATAGTTTTGCTGTTTTCCTTACTTGGCATCATGTAAAATGATACATTCTTGAA
This sequence comes from Lomographa bimaculata, assembly GCA_948107665.1. Classification (NCBI taxonomy): domain Eukaryota; kingdom Metazoa; phylum Arthropoda; class Insecta; order Lepidoptera; family Geometridae; genus Lomographa; species Lomographa bimaculata. Next base: position 11,644,217 of record OX403586.1, on the reverse strand, counting down.
AATTACCTTGTTATCTCGGCTGGCTTATACCCATTTCTGTTTTGTGCAATATTTTTGTGTAGTATAGTTACAAACAGGACTGATATAATTTATAAAATGTCATGTTCAATGTGGATAAATTGTGCTAACATTAATAAACCTTAATTTTGTTTCTTTCTCAATAGCATTTGATTGTATGGTAAAAAAAAGATAACTTTTGAGCTAAAGCCAACATCTGACGTTGTGTGCTTGCATAAATTACACGTTTGCCCACTCTACACACATCAATCTGTACTGCACTGCGCACTTATTATATTTTATTTTAATGCCTTAAGTTGCTGGTCGATGATGCATTTGATTTGTTAACTATGTTTTGGAGAGTGAGTACAATATTTTTCTGTTGTTGCCATATAATATTATTATTTCTTTGACTTTATCTGAACAGCAAATATTTGAATTATTGATTTTGGGAACTATTTCCACATGTGGATAATATGTTTATATTAGATTAAAGGTAAAACTAATAGTTTTTGCCAAATGCAGCAACTTAAGCTTCACTCATATGCTCCACCGAGTGAAGTGCTGCTATTCACAATGATTTAATGACATGCAACATTTCACATAATTTTGAAAGAAATGTTGTCTTACAACAAGTACTAAAATATTCATATAATACATTAAGATTATTTTTAATATACAATCTTAATTAGGCAGCTTCCGGCAAAAAGTTGTTGGTTGGAAGCAGTTGACTATAGTAATGCACAATGTAGCATTTATAACATAGGTTTCTTGTCTAGAAATTAGTGATTGTATTATTATGCTTGTAAAATTTCATTTAGTTTTACTTTTGTGATTGTATAATATGTATTTATTTGAAAACGACAACCTTCCAATATATGTTGACGTCCTTTATGTTTCGAATATCTTTGTACATATAATTCTCCTGTATGTGCCTATGTGACTGAACTCATAAACGGCGGGGCCGGTGTTGACGAAATTTTTGTGTGTGGTCAGGTGCATTCAAGAATGGCTTAGATTCACAATTCAGTCCTATAAATAATGTTTATTAAATTAATTTATTTTATTAACAGGTCCGCTAGTCGCTTATAAATATTCAACTCAATATTGTTTACTCGAATAGAGCTATAATTTTGGAGAGTAATTAAGCTTAAGATGTAGAGTAAAGGTAGCTCCAGTAATATTTTATTATTATTATAAATATATTATTACCATTTGCAAGTACCTGTTATGTTTCCATAAAATACTGTGATTTTTGTTTTAGGTTTAAGGAACTAGTTTAGGATATTTTCTATTTGGTCATGTATTCCTCCTTGTCTTCTGAAGCTAATAGGCGCCCATAGTTAACAAAAATGTTAGTAGGTATGTATCTTTTACTATATATAACAAAACTTTCCCAATTATTGTTTAATATCATTATTTATAAAGTAAGTCAGTAGTGGATTTGATGGATTTATTGGTAAAATAGACGTGTTTTTTCATAGGTTGTGCAAGTACTTTTTTCATACTGACTGATTTGTGACACAATCTATAAATTAACAAATCTGGAATCCGGGAATTTGATTTTGGTCAATCACTCGACATCAGTCAAAACACATGCATGCGAAGCGTTGTAGTGCATGCGTTTTTAGTATATCAAATACCTACTTGTACAACGGTTATAGATCCATGTTATCTAAGAAGCTATTGACCAGGCTATTTTAGTCACTATCCGACACGCAGTGGTGACTCGGAAAACTTGGAATGACCAGTAGAAAGATGCATTTATGAAATAAAATTAACTGTACTTTAACCGGATATCTCAATCTCAACAGTATGAACAATTTAAAATAAGAACTTAATTCACTTATCTAATGCTCTATTTATTTTTATATTTCTTTGGTACTAAATAAAACTAAATATGTAATTAAATAGATGTAATAAAAAAGTTTATATGACGATGTAATTTATATTTACCTATACGCACATTTTATCTGCTAGCGAAGTTGGTAGCGCATCTGCATTTTGAAACAACGGGTACCCGGTTCGATTCCCGGTTGGAGGGAAGACAAGATTTCTCCATAAGGGAAACGTGTTTCTGTTGTGGTTGTGTGTGTGATGTGAATGTTTTCGGCACCACGATACAAATCTTCTAACTTCTTAGTGTAAGGCTGGGAGTGTGATAGTGTGAAAGCGTATTTCACGAGTGTAAAAGTTGACGTATACAGTTTTCGAGACAGACCAACACAGTAGACAAAGGAGGAATAAATCCGGCCTCAATAAAAAAATTATAGCGTTATTATTTTTAGTTATTTCGTTTAGTTTTTTATTCATATTAGTATTTTTTTAAATTAATTTGAAGCAATCTTTATAGACAGTGGGCTGGTATCTTGGCGCTCCAATATGTGGCAAATATTTTTAATTCTTTATTTCATTTTGGCAACATGGCATTATCGAACTGATACTACATTGAAATATACCTTAAATATGTTATTTTATGTATATTCTGAGGCATCGTGCATCGGCTGAAATCCTGATTACCTATCTAGTATTTGATAAAATTTCCTGTAAAAAAATTGCCAATTTGGATACAATCTAAAATGAAATTATAATTGTTCCGCGCTAAAGCGAGAATTTGTGTAATACTACAATTAAACTAAAAACCGATTATGATATGTAATAGAAAGCTCCTTAACATTGTATTTAAATGGTGCATTTACCCATGCTATAATGCCATAATGAACCTGCTATACGAACAGACAAAAATATTTACTTCTTTTTGTGGAACTAGCCGCTATACTCTGACCAGTTTTTTATTTATAACTTATTTATGTGTGCTTATGACTATGACAAACAAGTAATATAATTTTAGTCTATTTCTTTTAATACTGTTTAAAATCTTTAATATAATATAAAAATAAATGTATATAGACGTATGTAACATTTCAAGTGTCACCAATTATTGGAGAATTATTTAAGAATTTAAGTATTATACTTAAATTCTTAATATTTTCATTGATTTACGAGTGAATTACTTTTTATAATAAAAAAACTTCAAATGATTTCTTTTTACTAGTCCATAACTTTTCATCGACATTCCTACAAACCCTTTTCTGAGAAACTGAATGTGTTAATTTGATGTGTTAATTTCTGATAACATTAAACATAAAAAAAACATACAACGCTTTCACACTCACAGCCCCACACTAAGTTCCATGACATGTGTCCTGAGTGCAGGATTTCCCTAAGGGAGAACATAAACATTCTTTATTCGTTCTAATCGATATCTTTTATTCGATTCAAACCAAATATATAGTAGGTACCTATATCGCTACACAGACCGTGCTAGAGCCGCAGATGCTAGCTACAGTGTGACCAGCTGATTCAAAGGGCAACGCGGGTTAATGTCGTTGCGCGTTGGCAGTCAAATAGAAAATTGTCTAGAACTGCTGACAACTAATTCTGACTGTTTGAGACTCTGTGTCGCCACCTTCTCCGCGTAGCCTTAAAAAAACTTGAAGGCTTTACGGTAGGTCCGATTTATTTGACCACATTGGCTAGATGTGAAACAATCTTGTAGTGCTTGCTTTAATCGCGTGTCGTATAGACTAGTGGGCAGTCCTAGTGTCAGGATTTTTCAAGCCGCCTATAGCCTGAAGGCATCTGAATCGTAAGCACCAGCGAGTACCAAGTATTTTTTGGTGTTGATAAAGCCAATTTGTATGCTCTTGTTATACCCGATTGCCATCCGGTGGCAATTCATGTGGGGACGACTGGGAATAGGTATACGTTGTTTAGTGGAATCCTGACTATATGGATATCTCGCAACAGGCCATACGCCTTACTAACCGACTTCAAAAAAAGGAGGAAGTTCTCAATTCTACTAATTTTTTTTTATGTGTCATCACCATCATCATCAGCCTATGGAAGTCCACTGCTGGACATAGGCCTCTCCGATTGCACGCCACTGAGCACGATCCTCTGCTTCTCTCATCCAGCTCCTGCCAGCCACCTTGCGAAGATCGTCGCTCCACCGAGCCTGAGGGCGTCCTGTGCTACGTTTGCCAATTCGCGGTCTCTACTCAAGAACACGTTTACCCCAACGGTTATCGGTTCTCCGGCTAATATGGCCAGCCCATTGCCACAGCTTACTTATTCGCTGTGCTATGTCGACTGCTTTGGTTCTCTGTCGGATAACCTCGTTCCGGATTCGATCCTTCAGAGAAACTCCGAGCATAGCCTTTCCATAGCTCGCTGAGCGACTTTAAATTTGTGGACCAGCCCAACCGTGAGTGTCCACGTTTCGGCACCGTATGTCATGACGGGCAGGACGCACTGATTGAAGACTTTCGTCTTTTGGCTCTGTGGAATAGACGACGAGAATACTCGACGTAATTTCCCAAATGCCGCCCAGCCTAGCTGAATTCTTCTATAGGCCTCTTTCTCGAAGCTGATTCTACCTAACTGCAATGTATGCCCGAAATAAACGTATTCTGGAACAGCTTCGAGAGAACTGCCATGTACAGCAATCGGTTCCGGTTTGAAATGTTGGTTAAACATAATCTTGGTTTTGTCCAAGTTCATCCGGAGACCGATGCGCTCAGAAGAGTCAGCCAGGCCGTTCAGCATATCTTGCAAATCCTGCAACGTTTCAGCCAAGACGACGATGTCATCTTACCTTACCTTTTAATGTGTGTTACCTCATTACTTCTTTTCAGATAAACCGATTTTGGCCATTCCTTTTTTTTTTAAAGCTGGTGCTTTCCATGTGGTCCCATTTAAATTTGATCAGATCTAACCAGTAGCTTTTGAGTTGTCCCCAATAATGCGTATTTAATTCATTTAATCTGATCAAGAGTTCGTGGATAAAGCGGTGAAGACTTTTTTTTATAAGCTTTGCCTGCGTTTAATCTATTTTTATGGGAAACGTTTGCCACTTACTCACAGAATGTTAACTGATCTGAATCCAACCTCCCAACTCTCATCTCGGAAAATTATAGTTTTACATTGTAGGTGGGAATTTGACGTAATAAACGTACCTAAATGGTTTAGAATCTATAAACAGACGAACGGACGGACAAAAGGCTGAACACCGATTCATACGATTTTCGCTTCGCTCGGTCAAAAAAGTCTAATTGGTCCCATTTAAATTTGATCAAGATCTGATCAGCAGTTCTTGAAATATCGTCAATAATGCCTATTTTGTGAACTACTTTGACGATACTTTGACGATGTTCTCGTTCAACCGACTTCAAAAGTTACCTCTTAACTTATTTCGTTGTGAGCCGATTTTATGATTATTGTTTTATTTGAAAGCTGGTGCTTTTCATGTGGTCCCATTGAAATTTGATCAAGATCTGATCTTTAGTTTTTGAGTTATAGTCAATAATGCGTGTTTAATACATTAAATATGATCAAGGTTCCAAAGATAAAGTGGTGAAGTCGATTTTTTTAAGCTTTGCTTGCGTTTAATTATTTACCTACCATAATCGTTTTTGTGTCATTCCTGATGAAAAATGTGAGCGGAGTTGCTCTCCCTTCCTGAACCTGTTTCCTGAATTTGTGAATCTTTAATACAGGTGTGAAAAGCCATTCTAGGCAAACGAGGTCGATCGTCGATCGCATCGTCACGATTCCATGTGATAGTGATCAAACATTGGTCTATCAAGAAATTTTAAATAAAGGAAGAATCGTACTAATAGTTGTTTTATCGATAAATATTTGTTTATTTTGTGATGACACTAGAGGAGGAAAGGCTACTCGATTTTATGTATTAAATATTTTTATTTTATTCAGTAGTCCTTAATGTAATTCTATTACACTGTTATAGTTTATGCGTGTATAAGGCAAAATATGTTTTGTTTTTTTTATTTATTTGGGCTTAAATGGTAGCATTCGAGTTGTACCATTACTACTTCTAATTATTAGTACCTATATCGAATCGAATCGAATCCTACTATAATATTATAAATCCGAAAGTTTGTGTGTAAGTATGTTTGTTCCCTCTTCACGCTTTAACGGCTGAACGGATTTGGATGAAATTTGGAATGTACATAGATTATACCTAGGATTAACACATGGGCTACTTTTTAACTTAATAATAGCAGGCGAAGCCGCGGGGCACGGCTAGTATTCTATAGAAGGAAGATTTATTTTTATTATATTCGTCAACAAACGTATTCTCACTAGTATGCCCACATCAAGTTCAATGACTTAATATATCGTGGGCGCTGTGAATATTTACATTATACACAAAATTAGTGATTATTATCTATTTCTAATCATTTTATTGGAAAACTGGTCCTAACTGTGTAATAGTATGTAACTTGAAGATAATTTTAAAATCCTAACTGGGACAGGTTATACATTTATTTACGATGTCGTTGAATAAAAATCTGTGATTATATATTTATATACAAATATATTATTGTTATCCATAAACAAGAAAACTCTTGAGCGGATTTTGATGCAGTTTTTTGGGCTATTGAGAAAACTTAACCAAGGTTGCTAACTGTTAACATTTAATTAACCCATTCATATATTAAAACGCTAACAAAATATACCTTAACTAATGTGTTATGTAACATAAGTATGCAAGTAGTACAATATTGGTTAATTAGATATGTGTGCACTTACGAATGAGAAACATAGAGATATATATTTATCTAACTAAAGAATCTGTCTAGATATTCTAAATCGATTAAACATCATAACGTAACGATATAATTAATTATAATCATTAAGGTACGATTCCGAAACCATACTTGGCAGCATGCACCCTATACGCCCACATACGCCCTACTGGTCCCCATATATTCTCTATAGGTTTATATAGAGATGTTATACTATTTGATTAGCATTCCGAGCTATCGGAACTGTCCCTGCGACAGACCAATAGTGAAGCGTTCGCTTATATTCGCTTTTCGATAACACAACGCGACAACGATATCTTGGCACTGCTGCAGCACACCACAGTGGCATCACTGCTGCGTGGTGCCAAGATCGGAATCATACCTTTATTCTCAAAAATATATTGTATCATAATTGTTATATCAGCTCAACATTAACCATCAGTGAAATCATTATAATATTATAGGCAGGTAATTACATATTTTACCATGCACATAACTATCACTATTTTAATAATAGTTTAACTAACTTTATTTGTGTTTTTCAACAAAAATGCCATTCCGTGTACTCTAAAGTGTTTTTCCAAGTCTTCTGAATTCTCAAATTGATCTCTACAAATCGTACATTGGTTCTCTTTCACCGGTTCAAGTGGTTCTTCACTGTTTTGATATTTCTCAAGAGCATTTTCATTGTAACATTGTTTACTATTGATATATTCTTCTGCGTTGGAAATACCGTGCTCTAATACTAAATGTTTAGAAAACGATGGTTTGACAACGAAGCTTTGACCGCATTCTAAGCACTGATATGCCATGCACGGGTCTTGGTGACTTTTCAAATGTGTTTCCAACATTTCCTTGCTTTCGCTGACGTGATCGCACATCCCACACTTATTGCCCGAAGCCGGGACAGTAGCTTCCTCCGTTATGTCTTTGTCTTTCATATCGCTTTTATTTTGTACATGTATTCTTTTATCCTGGTCCCCACTCATTAGTGGTTTGGTGTGAGGTTTTCTCTTTCTGGTACGCTTCACGATTTTTTTCTGATTCGGTATGATATACTTTTTTATATCTATCCTGTTAAGAACCAACTTAGGTTCCAAGCAACGCAGATTTTTATGAGCCGTGGCGTAATGCTTTTTGATATCTCTCCAGTCATACGGCATTTTGTCGTTGCACATATGACACGTTAACTGGTCGACGGTCTCAGAGGTAAAGTTGGATCTTAATTTCGTGGTACACTTGTACGGACATTCGTTGGGTAGAACGGATATCTCGTTATATTTACACTTGTATGTAAAGTTTCTTTTGCATTGATCGCATCGTTTGACAACCCGATATATGCGCTTTGGTTTTCCAAATTGATTTTCCGACTCGTGGATAATTGAGGAGAACATGTTCCTGAGAATTTCGGGGATGTCGTGTTTTTTTTCATGATGGTCTATTAAAGCAAATACTTCTTTGAAGTCTATCCCGCAGCTCCAACAAGGGTATACGCTGTTATTTACGTGAGTACGTAAGTGGTTGTCTATATGATTTTGCAGGACTAGCCTGCCTGGACATAACTCACATTGGTAGAATATTAACGATTTATTATCGACATTCAAAACGTGAGTCTTCAAATGTTTGTGCATAGTAGATTCATTGAAACAAGCTACCACACAAATAGGACATTTGAATACCTTTTTGATGTGGTTCACTTTCATGTGATCTTTAAAATCGTTGGGATGAAATAGTGGGCATTGCGGAATGGGGCATTTCAGCCTAGCTGTGGCTCTCATCATTTTAAATCCCTCGCAATCGTGATTAAACGGGTAGTGAATGTTCTTATTGGTTATATTAATTCCACACTCAGGACAAAAATAGGGAGGATATTTCAAATGGAATCGCATGTGAGCTCTTAGAGCACAAATTGTGGGCAATGTAAACAGACACACGGGGCAAGATAACACAGTTGTACTGTACTGCATGAAATGAGCTGCTCGTTCTTTGTGTGCTACACCGCCATGAGGCAATTGCTTCTTACACTCAAAGCAAACTGTTTGCGTCTTATTTGCCACTTCCTTTATTTGTTGTGGATTTGATGTGCATGGTTGATTGTTTGGATGTTTATACATATCGAGCGGTACTGGTTCCACTTTTAAATCTTGAACATTTATTGTGGCTGTTTTAAATGAATGTGATCGGATGTGGAAAAGCAACTTGCATCTGTTGTAGAAAATTTTAATTTGTCCACAGTGTCGACACATGTACGTAATGAGCACAGATTTTCGATTGACGTGGTCTTCATAGCTTGATTCAAACAAAAACCTGAAAAGATAAATATAAACGGTTAATGACACAAAAAAGCAGTTTTTTCACACTTTATATAAGTTTCACTTATACAGTTATTAACAAATTTACCAATTGATTTTAACCTACGTCGTCCTATCGATTAGAATCTTTGTATCTTTGTAAATGTGTGTAATTTAGATGTCAACACAATCTATATATATATATAAATCAATTGAAATTTGTTAATCACACGAGAACGGCTCGACCAATTAGGCTGATTATTTTTTGTTGTGTTCGTAATTGTCAAGGCAAGGTTTGTATGTAAAAAAAATTTAACCACCGGAAATTGCACCCGGGCGAAGCCGGGGCGGATCGCTAGTAGTTAATAAATTCAACGATGATATCGAGCTGATCCGATTATGGCTCACTTGGAATCTCTCATTGCATTACTGACAAAGGTGTGTATTAGTTCAATTTAGTTCTTTTAAACCGAAATTATTACTAGTATTTCGCCCCGAACTGAGACCTCGCACCTATATTTTGCCTAATAGAGAAAAGCTTTTTTATAACTATTTTCTTAATAATATTTTTATGATTTTTGTTTTTGTTGTACAAGTACAGGATATACGTAAGCTTAAGCCTTAAACTTGACGCTGTTATTGAGATAGACCCCAAGACAAACTAGATCTAGGAACAGTGATTTTGGTGTCCTACCAAATACTATAATTCCAACATATTTTTTCGAAAGGGTTCGTACTATACTTGCAAAGCTCTTTTCAAACGACTTTAAAAAGTAGGTTCTCAATTCGATTGTATGTTTTATTTCTGTATGTATGTTACGCGATATCTCCGCCAATTATGAATCGATTTTGATGTTTTTTTTTTGTTTGGTAGAGTATACTTCAGAGGTGGTCCCATATAAATTTTATCAAAATCGGTCAATCCAAAACCGAAATATAAGCGATGACGTCGGTTTTTTAAACTTTGCTTGCGTTTTATCTACTAACAATACTTCACACTAGCAGAAGATAAAATAAAAATATTGTGCCTCCTTAATATTTTCATGTACATTATTGTAATTGCCATTTTTTGCTTTGTGTTACAGATTTACATACTGAAACTAGAGAAAAAACAAATGAATATTGGAAAATTAAATGAGTATCAAGAAATACAAACAAATATCTGGAAATCAAATGAAAAAAAATGAAAAAATCCTTTATTTTAGGATAAAAACAAGGTTGTATAAAAAAATGTTGGTAAAACGATGACACCTGCAGTAGTGTAAAACTGTGCCGCAGCTGCCAATGCCCTCCTCCGAAAAATGTTGATACTATATTCACAATTACAAATTATACTACAACAATTATACTGTTTCAGACAAAGATAAATAATTTAAGTTACGAATCTATCTAGAAAAGAACTATACATAATATATATATATATACTAGCTGTCCCGGCGACCTTCGTTCCGCCTAACAGTCAATGAATGTGCATATTTAGGAAGCCATACCCGGCATGCGTTACAATGTCACGTGACTATATTATTACAACCTTCATGTTTATGTTTGCCTAGTACTTTACCAAATCCGAGTGACGTATGAGAAAATGGAAAGCATGTCGAAATGTAAAAAAAAAATTTAAAGAAATGTACGTTCTTAAAAAGTATCCTATGTCCTTCTCCTGGCTCTAAACTACCTCCCTGCCAATTTTCAGCTAAATCGGTTCAGCCGTTCTTGAGTTATAAGTGGAGTAACTAACACGACTTTCTTTTATATATATAGATATATATATACATAATAAATACATTCATATAAGCAAAGTAGCTACTTCTTTTTTAATAATGCTAATATTAATCAACATAATAACTTACTAAATAGATGGGAGTATGAGCCTGCTCCCATTCACCCACCTGTCATCCATCTTCCAATACACTCAGCCATCAATATACACACTCATTCATCGATCCAGCCCACAGCACACACCACACCACACATACTCAATTACTCCCATGAACCCATACAACACTCATCCATCCGTTAACCACCCACACAACAAACACCCATTCATCCATAACCTACTCAATCATTCATAAATAATCTTATGTCATCATTAACTCTATTTCACCATTCATTCATCTTAAATTTCCACCCGTATGACCAAGTACATGAAGTATGGTATCATTAGAAATAAACCTTAAAAGATAGTTAGTAAGATGACTGATCACAGGCATTCATGCCTCATACTCCATCTGTACGCTTCATGTTATCCTCAGATTATAATAAGTATTTAACTTACTTGTCTCCACAATCAGTGCATGCGTAAACCTTGTGACCATCAATTGGTACCGGAATCTCATAATTTGGTATGGCTTTGCTAAAAAGCAGATTTTTGATACTAAGTTTCTCAGCTGGGATATCCATATTCCAGCTCAGCGGCAAGTCATATCTGAAATAAACAAATTCAAAATTAAAATGTTAAATATATAAATGGCAGACCTATAATTATTTAGTTCAGAAAGAAAGAGAACTGAAATTATGAAAGAAATATATTGTTATGTCACTGTCATATTATTTAATATACTTTCACCTAACAATAACAATAAAATATTTATGTTACAGGAATACAATGTGATCTAATAAATCATTTGATAATATGAACAGCAACAAGTCATGAAAAGTATACAAAATATGACATTATGGGTGTAATGTCAAATTTTATTCTGATTTCAAACTTTTTAAAGTACTTTTGTTACCAAAACAACAATACCCCAAACATTATCAGGTGCAAAGGTTAAACCATAAAATTTTTATGACAATATAAATAATAACAGCTTGCATTAGATATATTATGTGATATTTGAAAGTTGAAAAAAAAATCTAAATTAAAACTACTACCTTGTGTAAGGACAAACTTAAAATTTATGTAGATTGTGTCAAAATTATAGCAATTATAAAATCTTATATTTTTACATTTTTAGTCATTTATTTGGAATCGGTAATAAACTGTAACTCATAATGATTGTTGTTATAATTACTTTTCAATCTGCAATGTTTGCAGATCATATTCCCACAATATGTTCAAAATGCAGTTAGGAGGTTCTGATTCTAAACCTAACAAGTGTATGTAAAAGTATGGTAAGACTTTAATTGTTTAAAACAATAGGTATATTTAAATTATCATGATGCTTTTGTTTTGTATTTAAATATGTATTTTCAGGTTGTGAAGTGTCCTGATTTAACATAAATACGTGTAATGTCCCCCCAGCACTACTTCCTCTTTAGGCTTTCCTTTCTTACCCTCACCTCCTCCCCCCCCCCACTTGCACTTCCCTTGGATACACACCTGTACATAGAATATCTTCACCTACATCTTTACATGACTTGGTACACATATACTTGTACGATTTAGGTATTCTACAATGTATATTTTCTGTTTTGGAACAAATTTTCTAGATTAAATACAACGCGCGGGTTCAATGTTGAATACGCAGGTTACTTACATCCGCAGATAATCTTAGTGAGAAACGATACCACTGTTAATTGTAACATGACATTGACTAAATAAACAACACAGTTAAGAAACAGACTTACCTTTAAAACAAGGCTACGACAAAGGATTACGACAACAAAATTAAAATCGTCACAAAACAGCTCCCTTGCACTTCCTTTTTTTTGACAGGAAAGATCCAATTCGTTGGCGTGTAGCGCCCTCTATCATAAACGTGTTTGTTCCGTCAAAAGTATCGCCATGATAAAAAAAGTAACGATGTTGCTAGTTAAAAAAATATAGTTAATGATAATAGCATATTGGTAAAATATTTACACGAAGTAAGTACAATTTATATTCGCAAATTCATATCACTTCATCGCTGCAAAATCTCAATATCATAGTAAAGAAGATCTAATAGACCTATTCAATAGATGCACAAATTGTTTTAGAGAAATTTGAGACCAGTGTTGCCCTACCCTAGATGGCTTTGGCTTGTAGGAGGTTTTAATAAGGCTTTGTTTGATTTCGAGTTTGTTTTAAATTACAAAAAATAAGTTAAGCTTTATATATGTACGGAAATATTACCGTAGATACCTACATACTATTAATTGAACCGAAGCATTTAATTATAGTAGAGAATAAAAAAATAACGTTTTGTTCATGGGCGTATATACTGCGGCAGAAAGTGCACACTTGCTGCCAACATCATAATATTAAATGAACCTCAACCTATTGGAAATAAAGCTAGGCAACCCTTTTCCATTGTATCCAATCACCGAGCCACCAATCACCACGCATAGAGCTGCGATGAGTTATTTCGGTCGGTAAATTGGTCTATTATCTATACGATGCGACCGCGACGACGCGCGACGCGTCATGGAAATCAAATTTTTTCTCGTAATTTTTCCGATTCACAAAAAAACCCCAACCTTACATTTTTTTTAATTGCAAGATAGGCAAACCTTAGTCGCCTAGATCTTTAGAGAAAATGTTTAGGCTTTAGAAGTTACCTATGAGTACAACTGTTAGCGAAGACTACTTTCGTACCTATTTGTGATGATGTGATCGAGAGTGGTAAGCACGCTCGTCTCAATATAAACGGTTTCACACTCACATCCCCACACGAAGTTCGGTGACTTGTGTTGGGTATGCCGGAAATATTCATATAGGTACATACACAATCACAACCAGAATCAGAAACACAATCTTCCTTGAGGAGAAAACTTGTGTTCCCATCAGGTTTCGAACCTGATACCCCTACTTAGAATACGAACGCTAACCCAACGGGCACTTCAACTCACGTTTTTTTAAATTCTAGATAGGCTTAAAATTTACTGCTATCTCACCTGATGGAAAGTGACGATGCGGCCGAAGATGGAACATGTTTGCTTAGAAGGTACACGGTACAATTTGGATGTCTTAAGTCAAGAGTAAATAGGTACTCTAGACTTAAGACACCCAAATTGTACCGTTCATTATATTGTTATTTATGTTATTGTATTGTTTTATACAATAATAATTATAACAAAATTAAAAGTATTTATTTTAAAAAGATAAGTGAGTTGTATCCATTGACTGTCTACAGCAACTCAAACGCCAGAGAGTAAATAGAGTACAACGATTTTAGTTATAAAATTTTAAGAAAAAAACTCGGTTTTTTTATTTAAAAATTTAATAAAATATTGTATACAAAAATATAAATCTTTGGCTTACAAATTACATGGCACAGGTCTTATTCATATTATTTAAATATACATGTAAATTGATTCTCAAATTAACTCTTAAATGCATTATTTAAGAAAGAGTTACATTTTTATTTTAACTTCTTTCCTATATATTATTGATTTTGTAAATAATTATTTAAGTTCCCTAGGTAATTTTTTTAGAATATTAGTACATTATTTTATTAAATGCATTATTATAAATTTATCAAGTATGCATTTATACTACATATCGACTAAAAGACCATTTCTCAAATGGTGTCAGTATTTATGTTATTTTGTAAGCGTAAGTTCTTACTGTCACTTTGATATTAAAATGTAACATGTCAGATCTTTCAGAGGTTTTCTTATAATGCTATGATAAAGCAGATAATTATTTTCTTATCTTCATCATTTGACAAAATCATAAAAGTTAAAGCTGCCTTCGCTGCATTTTCAATGTCCAAGCAGTAATAGAAAATACTACTTGTCAGTTAAATTCCATAAAAATTTGCTGTACTTATTAATTAATTATTACTGACAAGTTACCTTGCGAGAGAGCATCTATTATACAAAATTGAAAACTTAGGCTTAGTAAAAAAGCATGGCACTTAAGGCGCCAGGTAGTGGTTGATTTGCCCATACAATCGTAATACCGAAATGATTTATAATTCAAGCATATAACCACCATACTGTGCTGTTATTCAGATAAAAAACGTATTAATCTAGGTTCCTGGATAGTTTTTATTCCAAAATAATTACCTAAAACGAAATATAAACCAATTGATTTTCACACATTATTACAACGTAAATGTCGCATCTTTAACTTATTCGTTTTGTATTAAAAACGAACACATTTCTTTTGTCATTACAACAGGAACATAGACTATCATTTCAAGGTACTATTAATACAAAAAACAATGGCTAAACATTACATTTTCATTCATAATTTTTGGTATTACGGCACCTATTATAATTGTTCGTTCGGTAGTGCTATCGCATCAAGCATGGGCACAGTTTGCAAGTTAAACAGAGACAGCCTATAGACTCGTTCAAAGCCACCCCGGCCTCTTAAAACAAAAGCAAATGATTTGATAAAAAATTACATTTTGAACTATTAAATTAAATTTATAACGTGAATTAGCCTGATATACGCATTGTCAATCTAGATATCGACAACGCTTCTAATTCCCGTTATAAAATAATTTAAAAAGCAAATTATTGAATAATTAACAGCTATTGGATTAGGTAGAGACTTAAGAACTTATTAACAATAAATATATAACAAAAAGGCACATAATATAACATATCATTAGGTATTAAAAAGAGAAAGACCATTCTTCAAATGGTATCAGGATCAAAGTTATTACTATTTCATCAATGAAATAAATGTAAGAGTTTCTTTTCATAAAAATCTCTTTTAAAATAGAAAGCGACATCAGATCTTTCCGTGAATGACTTGGGGTCTGCTAATGTACTGTAGATCTTCTTGTTTTCTAACATATCTTCATCCCTTGGCAACATCATCAAATAAGTTGTAGCTGTTTTTGCAGCATCATTGAATCTATCCAAGTGGTAATAGCAAATTTGGATATAATTTAATATGTCGGCTATAAACTCAATTCCATTATTATAATTTAAAACTTTTAGCTTGTCTTGACATTGCTGCTGACATTGCAAAAGAGCAACTAAATTATTAGAAATTGTTATTGAAATCTCAGGTGTCCAATTCTGCTCTGGTTGACGTTCACATTCTACTCGACAACTGTTTTCTGAACCAAAATAATCAGTCAGCACTTCTTCCATATTCGCTGCAGCATCAGCCCAATTCTTCTGATTGTAAGCCTTTATTCCCAGTTCATAGAGGACTTGGTAATCATCACTTTCTAGATCAACCACTTCCTTAATATCAACTTCTGGTTGTTTCGTGTAATATTTTAAGTTGTTAATCATTTCCTTGTCATCTGGGTATGCTATCAGATAGGTGTATGCAGCTGACGCTGCTTTTGGCAAAGCATTCATTTGAAAATAGCATATGTGCAAATATTCATAAGGTTTTCTGGCCTGCATGGCTTTTAGAACAGCTTCATCTATTTCAATCAGCATATTAAGATCTTGGAAGTCTAATTCTTGGCATTTAATAAGGCACTGTTTTCGATTAAAAAATATCTCATATATCTTTAAATCTCCTATATTTTCCTTTACTTCTGTTTCAAAAGCTTGATCGTTGCATTTCAGTCTACAGTTTTGAATGACAGCTTTATAAAGTTTGTACAAATGTAAAGCCTCTTCAAATTGAGCAATGCATTCTGTCCATCTCTCACCCGTGTATGCCTTTAGTCCTTTTTCAAATGGTTTCTTTATAGAAGATATCTTAATGCACTGAGCTATAACAATCAATGCAGCAAATACAACTAGTTTTGAACGCATGATGGTCAAAATTGAATCCTGAAAGCAAAGATTAGATATTTTTATACATGTGCACAGTCAATTTAAAACAGAGTACAGGAAATGATAGCAGTTGTAACTACTTGCAAACGTAACCTAATTAATAAACCACTAGCATAAAAAGCCACCATCGAGCTGGAAGTACAAATGGGTATGAATTATTGTAGTTATGGCTAGAATTGGTTTATTATAAATGCATAATTATGTACACATGATAATATAATTACCTTTATATATTCACAAATAAGAAGTAAAACTGATTATCTATCTACGACCCTCGGTACCTATACCAGAGATAAATAAGATATATACCCAAGGACCTATACAAAGATAATATAATAACTCCGTTAAACTCTGTTTACGGCAAGGATGTTGTAGCTAAAGTAATAGGATGGATAACTGACAAACTTACAGTGCCGAATATCAAACATGCATGGAATCTTATCACAACTCACTAAGAGCGTATTTACAATGTCAAATCGTTTTATCAATTGCATAAAGAACCAATCGTGGTTGCGGTCCCATTGAAATCGGGTGAAAGGTTAGAAAAGACCCCTGTGTCCCTCTCGCACAAGAGCGACTAGTTCTAAAAAAGTTTCCCAGTGGTAGAAATTATAGTCTGTAGTAATAACAAGATCTTATTTGTCGTAATTATTTGATTAATCGAAACCTTACAGAATATGTTTCTAACTACCTACTATCAAACTATTCTCAATAAACAGTTTTTTTTCCTTATAGTATTAGGTTTTATGATATTATTTTTGATATATCCGCCATTTATAAAAATATTTTGTAAAAACAAAATAAAGTTATCCTGCTATCATACTTCCTACTAATATTATCAAGGCAAAAGTTTGTAAGTGTGTTTGTAGTTTGTTCCTTCTTGACGCTCAATTATGATTATATTAATGAATACGTTTGTGAATATGGAATATGCATACATTTTTATTCGATTGTTGCCGTTAATACATTGCCGGAAAGAAAGTTTTTCTTCCTAACAATACATCTCATATCGAAATAAATAGGCATTGGGAAATGCAATCAGGTTTTTTTTTTGTTCAAGTAGGCAAACTTTTGACCACTATCTCACCTGATGGTAAGCGACGATGTGGTCGACGATGGAGCAAGCTTGCCTAGAAGATACCTATTCACTCGCGACTTGAAGACTCCCATATTGTGCTCATCAGAAAACACTCAGGTAAGGAGTTCTATTCCTTTGAGGTTCCCACAATGAATGTGGAGGCAAAAAGCTTAGTGCGCATTTGTGGAATGTCCACCATATAGCGGTGTCGCTTAGCAGTTTGTCTGCTTGTCCGACGATAGAACGGGGATGGGGGAACTAGATCGTGCAGTTCCTTAGCACACTCTCCAAAATGTATCTCTCCAATATGTTCCGATAAAAAACCAAGAGACTAGCTGCTACCATGCGGCGCGGCGATGACCCAAGCTCTGAAGCTTTGAATTAGTCAGCTGCTCGCTACCAATGTGTCTCTTGGGTCTCCACTCAATGGTGTCAAGAGTCTCAAGCTGGTACTTAGCTGAACCGTCCGCGTCCCAAAGATGAGAACAGTACTCCATACATGATCGGACTTGTGCTTGATACAAACTGTCCCGGTGTGAAGTATCGTCTCACCTTTGCAAGGATTCCCAGCTTTGTTGCAGCTAGTTGGGCTTTTGACTCGATGGAAGTACCAAAATTGAGCTTTGAAGTTAGAGTCAAACCGAGTAACTCTAGATGGTCAGTTACTGGTAGGGATACATTTAGGAAAGTTGGAGTCAGTTTAAATTGACTCCGTATATCGGAGAAAAAAAGTTTTGCAAATTTAAACACAGCGATTTGAAAAAACAAATAGAATTTAAGGAAAGTTGACGAATCAGTGACCACAAAAATGTGTAAATTAGTCACGATCAGCTTAGCCAATAGCGAGCGTTTTGCTATTTTGAAATTTCCATCCATTTTAATTATTAAAACTCCTAACAAAAAGCAATTAAAGAAGAAAATCAAATTATGGGAGTAATTTTGAAAAAATAAAGGTTTTAAAAAAATACTTGACCTGTTTGTAAATTGTATGCTTATTTCCTATTGATAATTTATAACGTTGTTATATTTTTCTTATATAACTATTATAGGCCAAAATGTATGGCATATGTTTTATTCTTAAAATGTTGTGTTAGCGTTGGCTTAAAGAATTTAGTAATTTTTAATTTTGCATTGGGTCACACTTTTTGACAACAATTTGTACACAACAATTTATGACAGTTAGGTGTCATAAAAGTTAGGGTTTACCTTCATTGGATTTTTTATGGATATATTGATGATCTAGTCGTGCCACCCCGCAGCTTTGTCTGCGTTTGTCAAGTTAATTAGCAGCCTATTTGTTAATCCTAGGCATAAGCTGCGTACATTCCAAATTTATCGAAATTTATTCAGCCGTTGCCGCGTGAAGAGCAAAAATACTTACTTAAATAAAGCCCCAATTACACACAAACTTTCGGATGAATAAATTAGTTTAATATAAGTATATAATAATAATATTTACCAAGATTCTGACATATCAATGTAGTAATAATATCTGTCATCGATTATCTTTATTCTAGGATATAAATTTAAACATGGGTTGTAAATGTATCTAGAAGCTTATTACAACAATTTATAGCACATATCTCCGCCATTTTGAAAAATATCGAATCTGCTCACAAAATATCACGAGAATCGGTTGAGAAATGCGACCTTTACAGGAGAACAACCGGAAATCCGGACCTACAAAAGCAATTTTGCCCAAGCTGAAATTAAATCGCTTCGTTCCCGCTTTGCGCTCGTTCGGTCAATTAAACCAAAAGTAATTTAGTTTTTCATAATAGTTAATAGCTGACCCAACCGGCGTTCTTCTGGGTATAAAAACAAACACATATACGCATATATTTTTATAGTCGGATAAGCGGTAAATAGATACTAGTAAATATATATAATGTTAATTAAATTTAAATGCATTTTGAAACATCAGCGTGGATTTTAATTACGCTTATTATTATTAAAAATATTATTATGTCATTCATAAAGATATACTATATTATCTTTATGAATGTAGATATCATATTGTAGCATGATTACACAGTTAAATATCATTCAAGTGGAACATAATTCAAATGGCTCAAAAGGTTATCCCACAAATATTAAAATCAGGGTTACCCTAAAGAAAAGGGACACAGAGGTTCTTTGTGACCTCTCACTAGGACACAGATTTTCGGCGGAGTCGTCCCTCCTATTACAAACCGTAGGTTTGTTTCCTATCTCGATGGTTTACGGATATATATGTCTTATTTATCTAATATCTATGTCTCTAGTTCTCTACGTCTACGACAGTTTTTTTTAAATATTTTGGCTTCGCTATCTTGTGCATTTAGCCGGTGTCAAGTTATAATATATTATTATTTAATATTAAAAGACCCTAGTCACAAGTCAAAGTCAAGTAAAAGAGTCAAGGTCCAGTCATAGTCAAATCATGACCTAGTAAGTGGTAGATACTTTATAGAACTTCTATTGGAGTTTTGGACCGAAGGCGAAAATCACGTTTTTCAACTTTGTATGACTTTCCTACACTTATGCACATTAACTAAATATTAACGATTAAATATATGGTATAATCCACCATTATTACACATAAACTCTCGAAGAATCACTAGTTTTCGAAAATAGTTTAAAAATAACAACGCTATTTTTTCACTTTCGCGGCAAAACCCATATGGAGGAACTTTTATTCTAATGTAATCACTCCATCCACAGAATACTAACACACTACCACAGAAAAGAATATACTCTACCTGAGTTTATTACCGCCACCGGGAAGTCTCAAGCAGAGAATATGGATTTCAAGGAACTGAGCAAATAATAAAACGCAGTATTTATTATTTTATTTTTAGCTCCACAATCTATTAATCAAGTAATAAATAATTTTCAAATTGGCTTCCCACCATTATTACACTCTAGCTGTGCCCCGCGGCTTCGCCTGCTATTATCAAGTTAAAAAGTAGCCTATGTGTTAATCCTAGGAATAATCCATATACATTCCAAATTTCATCCAAATCCGGTCTTTGCATAGCAGATAAATAAGACAAATACCCAAGGGAACACGCGGGAATAGATGCGCCACTCAACGATTTTCTATAGATGTTACCTATCTCGATGTCGGAAACAAACCTATATGGTTTGTAAATTGAGAGAATTTGCAAACCGTAGGTTTGTTTCCTATCTCGATGCTTATTATATATCTTATCTATCAATGGCCCAATTGTTTGCTTTTTGACGTGACCTGACGTTACCATAAATTTTATTATATACCAGAAAATATACATACATAATTTCAGAGTGATTACATTATCTTTGCATAATTAATGACTTATAATAATTCTGTTTTAGTTGGAAATTGGAATGAAGAAAGGTTGCAGAATGAAGTATGTCCGTGCTTTTTATGCATTCATTACACCCTATAAAACTAATTGTTGTGTTACACTTACCTACCTATCACACCGATTTAAAATGTTGTTCAATCATTGATAGGAAGACCTATGCATTTCGTACAACTCGCAGTTGGTCCACACGCATTTCGTCAAGTGGCAGATAGTTCAATATTCATGTATGATGGGACACGGAATATTATTTTGTATAATGTAAAAATGTGGCACGCGCATCACTAGCAGTTAGCGCACTAGGATATGATATGAGCCAAGCTGGGCATTAGCAGTTAGCGCACTCCCTAGAGAATTCCCACTAGGATATGTTATGAACCAAGCCGGGCATTAGCAGTTAGCGCACTCCCTAGAGAATTCCCACTAGGATATGATATGAGCCAAGCTGGTCATTAGCAGTTAGCGCACACCCTAGAGAATTCCCACTAGGATATGTTATGAACCAAGCCAGGAATTAGCAGTTAGCGCACTCCCTAGAGAATTCCCACTAGGATATGATATGAGCCAAGCCGGGCATTAGCAGTTAGCGCACTCCCTAGAGAATTCCCACTAGGATATGATATAAGCCAAGCCGGGCATTAGCAGTTAGCGCACACCCTAGAGATTTCCCACTAGGATATGATTTGAGCCAAGCCGGGCATTAGCAGTTAGCGCAAACCTTAGAGAATTCCCACTAGGATATGTTATGAACCAAGCCGGGCATTAGCAGTTATCGCACTTCCCTTTAGAATTCCCACTAGGATACGTTATGAACCAAGCCGGGCATTAGCAGTTATCGCACTTCCCTTTAGAATTCCCACTAGGATACGTTATGAACCAAGCCGGGCATTAGCAGTTATCGCACTTCCCTTTAGAATTCCCACTAGGATACGTTATGAACCAAGCCGGGCATTAGCAGTTATCGCACTTCCCTTTAGAATTCCCACTAGGATATGTTATGAACCAAACCGGGCATTAGCAGTTATCGCACTTCCATTTAGAATTCACCCTTGGATATGTTATGAACCAAGCCGGGCATTAGCAGTTAGCGTACCTACTTCCCATTAGGATATGTTATGAACCAAGCCGGGTATTTGCAGTTAGCCGCGCTTCCCTAGAGAATTCCCACTAGGATATGGTATGAGCCAAGCCGGGCGCGAACGCGGCGATAAGGATGAAAACCAGTAATGTTAACCTGTAGGATAAGATTTTTGAAGAAGTTTTGGCGCGAAAGTTAAAAAATTGCGATGTCGGTTTTGTATTATTGTGTTATGTTTTTTTGGTTATGTTTCTGTATCACAGATTCAATAAAAGTTACAGCCTAATCCGGCACTGTGTGTAAGATAATGCGTCTGAAACAGGTTCTAAAGTCGTATGAATATTCCTTTGTCTTCAAAATAATAAAGCAAACAAAACTTAAAAAACAGACTGAACCGCTTATATTTTGTTTTATTGTTGATTTCCTCAAAAAGCGCTAAATTAATTTCAATAAAATGTATAAGGGAACACCTTTGAAATATGATCTACCAAACAAAAAAAGAATCATAAAATCGATTCGTAATTCGTTGAATGATCGCGTAACATACATACAAAGAAAAACATACAGTCGAATTGAGAATGTCCTCCTTCTTCGAAGTCAGTTAAAAATAAGGAGGTTCTCAATTCGACTATATTTTTTTTATGTGTATTACCTTGTAACTTTTTTCTATGTGAACCAATTTTATTTGAGAGCTGGTGCTTCCCATGTGGTCTCACTTAAATTTGATCAAGATCTGACCATTAGTTTTTGAGTTATCCTCAATATAGCGTTTTTAATTAATTCAATCTGATCAAGAGTTCCGAAGAAGAGCGGTGAAGTCGGTTTTTAAGCTTTGCTTGCGTCTAAATTATTTGTATAAATAACTGACCCCCTATTACGTATCTTTGTTGCACGCGGTTTCAATTAAAATTAAGCAAAAATGAACCTTATTTCTTAGGAGTTTTGTCAATTTAGTATTGAAACCGTTTGCAACAAAGATAGGTAATCGGGGGGCTGATCCAATCGGCGCCTTCCAACAATAAGCGGTCGCTAAAATATAACCAAATGAGACGGCCTCGTGAGAAGGATACGTGTACGTACGGCTTGTTCATGAATTGACTTTGAGATCATAATATTATGTTGTTCTGTTTTTAGTACTTTCTATGCTATCCTTTGCTAGCCTCACTATTATTAATTACAGTTCGAATTCATGGTGTTTCTACGCAGAAGAGATCGTAAAGAATTGCTGCTGCAGAAATCAAGAACGTTATTCAGTAATTTGCTCAAAGAGGTTGGTACCTACGTAATGTTTTAACTAAATGTCACCACTATAGTTAAATAAGTATTTTTTACAAAAATGTAATTTAAACGCAAGTAAAGCTAAAAAACCCGACCTCACCGCTTAATCTTCTGAACCCTGTTAATTAAATACGCATTTTTTAGGATAGCTCAAAAACGACTGGTCAGAAATTGATCAAATTTATATGGGACCACACCAGCGACACGACAGCGCGCCAGCTTTTTTTTTTTTTTTTTTTTATTTGTGACAGGCTAGTGTTTGACCACTATCTCACCTGATGGTAAGTGACGATGTGATCCAAGCTGGTAAACACACTAGACCTGGAATACGCAGGCTCTCAAATAAAAACAATAAATGAAAAAATTAAGACCTCCTTTTTTTGAAGTCGGTTAAAAATTTAAAAGCTTCTGTGGTATATTAGCATTTTAAATGTTTATATAGAGGCGTCGTGATTTGAAGCAATTTAAACACCAAAGACATGCCATCGGTAATAACCCTATTGGCGCTAAGAAGCTGAATTTTATATTGAACATAGGCCTTCTGTAGGCAAATATAGGCTGATGATGATGGTGATATCAATAGGTCATGATAATATAAATAAGATTTTAAATTGTTACTTAATCGTTTTTATTTTAGTTTTTTTATGGTTTTTCCATAAACTTCATTTTTGAGGCACAGGTAGAAGGCCTGCTAAAAGCCTAGGATTTTAAAACTGAATATTTCCCGTAATTGTCCATAGTAATTTATATGTAACTATGTATACTTACTTACCATGTAAGGTATAGTAAAGTACAGTCTATAAACTAGCAAATCTAAATGTTAAAATAGGCTACGTAATACTACCCAAAATAAAAAAAAAACATTTGGCAAATATGTTACACATGACTATGATTATAAAGTAGAATCATAGTTGAAACATAGAAGTATGTCAACTCGAGGCCCGTAGGAGATTCAAATGCCTACTCTAGCCGTTCTCTGTCTCTACTATGGTGGAACGTAAGTATTTCTGTTTCAACCTCGAGACCGATTATTACTAGTAGATGGTCTATAATCCCTGCTAATTGAAGTGACCTCATAACGCGGGCCGCCTGGTCGATCGTAACTGATTGACAAGGTTTAGCAATGTTCAGTACGTAACGACCGGTGCTTGGATGGGTGACCGTCTACCGTTTAGTGGGGTTTTCACCCGAGTGTCGCCGTACTTCGGAGGGCACGCTATGTTGTCGGTCCCGTTTGTTAGTTGTAAGACAACATTCGTTAAGCCATGTCAGATGCGTTCAGGCAGCCTGAAAAATCCTGAAACTAGGAATGCCCACTAGTCTATACGACAAGCAAGCACCTTAACTTCCTTAAAAAAGTATTCTCCTGGTGCTTATTTATGTACATTTTCACTTTTTTTTATAGAGACCTCTAGCTATCAGTGGGACATACATTCTCTACGGGTATAATGTTCAAGTGGTTGCTACTGATATGCCAGGTAAGAGTAACACAACACCCTGTGAAGAACCAGACTTTACCTTATTGTAAACAGTTTTATTGGAATGGAACTAGATGGCGCTAGTAGGTGTCTTTTTATCAGTATTTTATTAATACAGATAACTAGCTGCGTCCCGTGGTTTCCCGCGTTAATAATGATAAAAAATACTCTGTATTCTTTGAAGTCACTATCTACCAATGTTAAAAAAATATCATCTAAATCGGGTATGAACTTGTCGAATGTAACCTACTAACAAACATCTTATCCAAACCATAATCAATCACTCGTACATAGTAGTGGGATTGTTGTAAGTTATAGGTGACTACTTACCGATTTTATATCCGTGTTTACTTGTGATAGTCATGTACTGTAAGTTCACTTGTTAGTTTACGTATTTTCAAATTTAAAAACATGCTTTAATTTCATATGAGTGATCATTGAAACCCAAACAAAGTCTAAAAAAACCGACTTCATCGCTTATATTTCGGTTTTGGCTTGACTGACTTTGATAAAATGTATATGGGACCACCTCTGAAGTATACTACGGATGGCGGAGATATCGCGTAAAATACAAACAAAAAAACATACAGTCATTGAGAACCTCCTTTTTGAAGTCGGTTGAAAAAGGATTTTCTTTCAGGCGTAGACAACAAAATAAAATTTATTCAAACCGATCCATCCATTTTTAGAGTTTATTGATTTTTAAAGATAATAAATTAAACTAAGTTCGATGACTTGTGTCGTGGATAATGGAAACATTCACATCACACACACAATCACAACCAGAACCAGAAACACAAATTTTCCCTGGGGAGAAAACTTGTGATCCCGCCGGGAATCGAACCCGATACCCCGGCTTAGAAGGCGAATACCCATCAACTAAGCGGGCAGTTCAGATAAACAACTTATAAATATAAAAACACGGATATACCTATATATTTTTCATTGTAGCCAAAGCAACATTGCCAGGGGAAAAGCCTCAATATGGGCTGGCGCTTTCAAGCTTGGTGAATGAGAGGCAAGTGGATTACATGCAGAACATCAATGACGGCTCTCTGATGACACTGTCTCCCATCACCACGCCCTGCTGCCGCAATACGTTTGTTATCCTCAGGTTCACATTGCCTTCCAGCATCTATTTATTTCTCACAATAAAGCATAGGATTGTAGTTCAAATATTTAGTTATTCTGATACGGCCAAGGTACCGATAAGTACACAATAATTAAACGCAAGCAAAGCTCAAAAAAAATCGACTTCAACGCTTTATCTACGGAACTTTGATCAGATTAGATGTACTAAACACGCATTATTGAAGATATTTTAAGAACTATACTGATCAGATCTTGATTAAATTTAAATAGGACTAATCGAAAAGCAATATCTTCGATAAGTACACAATAATTAAACGCAAGCAAAGCTCAAAAAAAATCGACTTCAACGCTTTATCTACGGAACTTTGATCAGATTAGATGTACTAAACACGCATTATTGAAGATATTTTAAGAACTATACTGATCAGATCTTGATTAAATTTAAATAGGACTAATCGAAAAGCACCATCTTTTAAACAAAAAAAAAACAAAATCGGTTCACGTGGAACGAAGTTCTGAGTTAACAAACATAAAAAATAATACAATCGGCTTGAGTACACCTTTTTTGTGAAGTCGGTAGAAAATTTGAAAGTATTGTAAATTGTTCATGATTGTGATGTATATATTTATAAGTTTAGTTCAACATATTTTATTAGGTGTAATTCTTACAATTGGTCTTAGCCACAATCAGACGCAATACAATATTCAATTCTTTATTGAACCGTAACCTAAACTAAGTACATTCTAAATTTTATCAAAATTGGTTCATTCTTTATCGTGATACGTGGTAACATACATTCACAGACACACACAAGCTTTCCCATTTATAATATTAGTAGGATAATAAAAACTTTGTTTTTAATTTTACTGAATTTGGTTGTTTTTGAATTGCCATTGTACAAAATCAATTGTAAGCAATTGATTGACTTCCTGTCTTTACGTATCACGAGATAAAATTATAAACAGTATTTATTAATTTTTTTATTTTTTTTATTTGTTACCTCATAACTTCTCTCCACGTGAGCCGATTTCGAATTTTTTTTTAGTTTGATAGATGTTGCTTTCTAATTGGTCCCATTTAAATTTGATCAAGATCTGATCAGTAGTTCTTGAAATATCGTCAATAATGTCTATTTTGTGACGAATAATGCGTACTTTGACGATGTTCTGGTTTACCCGACTTCAAAAGTTACCTCATAACTTCTTTCGTTGTGAGCCGATTTTGATGATTCTTTTTTTATTTGTAAGCTGGTGCTTTTTATGTGGTCCCATTAAAATTTGATCAAGGTTTGATCTCTAGTTTTTGAGTTATAGTCAATAATGCGTGTTTATACATTAAATCTGATCAAGGTTCCGATGAGAAAGCGGTGAAGTCGGTTTTTTAAAGCTTTGCTTGCGTTTAATTATTCTTTTTGTTGCCTATGATGGCTTATACTTATGAAGAAACAACGCCTGAATAATAAACAATAATTAATGATTAAACGTTCTTACCTGTCCGTAAAGTTCTATCATAATTATACGAGCGTCGAAGAGATTGATTATATACAAATGTAGTATCGCGTAGGTACCACCACTTTTATACATAAACTAGTTGACCCGGCGAACTTCATACCGCCAATTGTCTGTGCAAACATCTCATGTTTGACAGGTACGAACAGTTTGTATGGGAAAATAAAATACTACTTTTTACTAATTTTATTGCAATTTCTTTATATTTTCTCACCTTTTAAACTTTCCCTGAACTTCCACAAATATTTCAAGATCAAAATTAGCCAAATCGGTCCAGCCATTCTCGAGTTTTAGCGAGACTAACGAACAGCAATTCATTTTTATATATAAGAGAAGAAGAAGATAATATTAAGCGGGCATACGTAAGTGGGGACCAAAATACTTTTTTTTTTCAGCCCCTTTTGGGGAATCATTGAAAAGAATTATGCATGTAGAATACGAAACTTAAAATTCTATGTTTTAAAAAATTTGGTAGGACATCAGTCACTGATTTTAGACCTATTTTCTCCTGGGGTCTATCTCAAAAACTCGTGAATCCGTTATGTCCTCAAATAAACAAATACAAAAATCAGTTTATATATAAATAAGTTCGTTTTCAGTACCGAAGATGAAAGTCTTCATGGTGTCAAAATGAACTATGGTGACGAGTTTCTTTTGAAAGCTGAAAATTATGGTGAGCCTGATGTAAGTATTCAATTAGCATAGTATGTACGAAATAACTCAATATTAATCACTAATTGTAATAAGCTACTTGTTAAAAACTTTATTAAAGACAAGCTTTTAGAAGGCCGCCATATTGGATTTAGAGTGACGTCATTTTATTTTTCGAGTTATTCTCAGCAAGAACTTTCATTTGATACCCATATTGTAGGAGTGCATTAAAAATAACTTGTCCGCCATTTTGGGTGTATTTTTTTGCTTTTTCATGCAACAATGTGACACGCTAGTAAAATCCTAACGAGGTTATTTGCCGCAGTTTTAGGCCATGTTGGACCACAAGGAAGATTATACTTAAAAAAAATCACTGAGTTTTAAGTGGGGAATATACCTTATTAGGATTTTGTTCACAACGTTTCACACTGTTCCTGTAGGTGTGAGTCATTGGGAACCAATTGGGAACTCATGGTCCGCCAAGCTCTTCGTGGAAAATAATAAACCTACTTTTGTTGTGTACATTATAAATGGCGTGTCCGAATATTTCACAGTTTTCAACCAAAATACCTTTGTGCCTGTAGAGCATTGTCTCCTAAAAAGAGGTACCGATTTCAATGACCAGCTATGACGATTGGCGTTGTTGACAACCCAGTTGGCGCAGTGGACAGGTGTCCGCCCTCTGCGCCGTGGATCCTGGGTTCGTTTCCCGGCAGGAGCACAAATTCCTTCCCAAGGGATATTTGTGCTTCTGGTTCTGGGTGTAACATGTGTGTGATGTGAATGTTTCCGGCACCCACGATACAAGTCTTAGAAATTAGTGTGGAGCTGTGAGTGTGAATGCGTTTGTTTATTTGTTTGTGTTTCTGGTTCTGGATGTGCTTGTGTATGATGTGAATATGTTTGCGAAGTCGGCAATAACAATATTTGTTAAAGTGACGTGAAAAGAGTGCCCGGTTTTTTAATCTGATCCTTGTATTTTTTTCGATAACAATAATAAAGCCGTTTTCCAGATAAATGGATCGAGGTTATAAAAAAATAGCACTCCAGGCTTGCTACTCTTCACCGAAATATAAAATACAAAAGTTATCTCGAATAGAAAAATACTTCGCTAAGTAAAGAGTAACTCTCGAGAAGAAAAATCTGTCACTAACTCATTAAAAAATGTACTAGCAGCTATCCGTGAGAGTCCGTTATTCCAGGCCTAACACATTTACCACCCTCGATAACATCATAATTTATCCTCTGGGCTCATTGTTGATGATCCATATTTTATTTAAGTTTAATACTGGCTTGGTTGTACGCAGGCAGCGCCTCTATATGTAAGATACACGCCGGAAGGAGTCCCAGGGCCTGCGGACCGGATGCCCATCCGGCTGAGTGCCACCAAAGACAGCAACTGTCGGTGGACCACCACACCACTCAGTCCAGGTGACCGCCTCGAGAACCTCGGGAGTCCCGTCACGGTATGATTTACACAAAATTGTTCCTGTAACTATCCTTTAGAGCAAGTCATTTTAGCCCTAGCATGTAGTAACATACTTGATCGCCCACATCTCGGATACCTAGCGGTTCGACAAGGTTTCAGTGCTAGCGAGAGAAAAGATTTTTCTTCGCAAAGTACGCGAGGTCATAGAAATAAGTCAATATCCTGATTTCAACTGAGATCGTGTGTGGACCACCACTATACTACTAGCGTGGACACCAGGCTAACTTTTGACGCCAACACTAAGCAATGGAACCGTGAAAGTGATTCTACAAGTGCAGTGTGTGTGCAGTCCACCACAAGTGACAGCGATAACGAAGATAGAGTGCCAACTGTAGCGGAGGAGCAACACCACCAGGATCGTCCGCGGGGCGCCGCGTGCCATCTAGCGTGAGCCAACGTCAGTTGCATTTAAAGCTAGACGCGCGCACCGCGACCTGACCCCTTGTTACGTATCTTTGTTGCGAGCAGTTTCCGTTTGAATTAAAAAAAAATTACCTTATTTCTTAGTACTTTTGTCATTTTCTAATTGAAAACGTTCGCAACACAGACAGGTAAAAAATAAGGTCTGTTAACTAGTGTAAACGTAGCTCCTAGAATAGGATATCTGTATTACCAAAACCTGGTCGGAACAATATCTTCCGATAATAATACGTGTGTGAGTGCCGGTTTATATTATAATAATACATTTCGATGTAGGTAATAATTAATGTAAGGTAAATAATATTATTGTTCCTACCTTGTTAGAAATTGTTCTATAATTATTTCTACTGATACAACGCTTTGGTGAACTGAAATATTGTTTTAGGACTTTTTGTGAATACATTTATGTTAGATTAAAAATATTTTGATACTTTCGTGATCAAGGTGATTTTAAATTCCATTGTAGGCTTTAGGCCACATTGGTTTAGAAGTAAGCATTTTTCCGCTCGGTCAGTTATTTATAAGATAAGCTAATTATTTATTGGCAAAAACTGTAGTGTTAGTATATGCAAGTTCTTATTGCAGGTAATGTTATTACTATTGATCCATCTCGGGCATCCAATTTTTTCACAAAATATGATTATACGGATCATACATATTTTACTGATATTTGCAATTTATGATAAATATAATTAAACTATAAAAAACACAACAAAATATCACAGGTAATAAATTCATGATATGTCAATAAAAATTAAGGAAATATTCTTTCATACTATAGAAAACAAATCAGTCAACCAATTTTTTTAAAGAAGATTTATAGGTACTTATTTATAGGAAGTTATTTCATTCTTCTAGGGAGGTGGCTATAGACCTTTATGCTAGACACATAGGTACTCTTCTCAAAGATCTTTGACTGGATTAATGGAAGATGTAAGTCATTGTAACATCTCAATTGAGTATTTCTCATAAGCTCATCAGACCTCGTTTTGAAAATTTATATATTATTCCTGACAGACACGCTAAGTTCCATTATCTCTATATTGCTGTGAGTGTTAGATATTTCTTATCTTAAAAAAGTTCTCTAGAGATTCGTCACTACGCAAACCATATATTATTCCGATGCAACGTTTTTGGAGTATAAAAGTGCTTTTGATGTTTACAGAATTGCCCCAGAATATGATGGTATACGTAAGCAATGGATATGCGTATCCATAATAGGCGTTTTGTGCTACATCTATCGAGCAAACGCCAGCCAATACTCAAAGCGCATAACACTGACTAGAAATTTTGCTGTTTATTCTCTCTATGTGGGACTTCCAGTTCCAGTGTTGGTCTATTTTCATACCCAGAAAGTTCGTCACATGAACTTTGTTTAACTTATTATTCGATATTATAGTCAATGTATTTTTATAGTAGGTACTTAAATTCAATTTTCGTTTCGTTAAAGTTAGTTTTAAAATTTAACATATTCAGACACTCAGTAATTGTTTTTATAGATTTATTTATATCATTTGAGTATTCAATGTCAGTTAGGCCATCGTTAATGAAAAGTATAGTGGCATCGTCTGCAAACAATATACAAAGTTCTTTTAGCAGCGTAGGCATTTCATTGACGTAAATCAAGAAAAGAATATATTGTAAATTAATAGTTCCGGACCGTGCCAAATATAGTGAAACTCATATTTTATTAAAATTAATGCACCATAATAAGCATATAATATTAAATGCAAATTGTTTATACCCTTTAGTACGCACTACTTAGTTGTGAACAAAATAAGAGATTATAAATGTGTTTCTGTTTAATGAGTTCCGCTATCCACCTCCTGAATCCATGGTACCCAATAAAATTCTTGTATGTTCATCCGAATTATAAATTTGTAAAGCTTTTTAGTCATCTAGCCAAGAATGCTATCTACTCGTACGTAAGCAACCAAAGATGTGGCCGAAGATGTAACATGTTACCCCAGAACATAGCTGTTCAGTCTATTTTTATATCAATGCGACAATTGAAGTGGGCTAAAATTGACTTCCTAGATTTGTTTACTACATTTATTAAATAATTAGTATAACATTTACTTAAAATAAATAAAATATATAGTGAAGGTAATTAAGACAAAACAGTTATAAAAATGCATTATTAAAAGTTGCCAGCTCCTATAGTATGATATATGCATGAGATTCAAATATAGGTTCATTATTCTTTTTTTCTTTTTTTAGTTAAAGAATTATAACTAACATTATTTTCTTATTTAAATGCTTTTTAATTTGGTGATAAATATTCACGGGAAATTTAAAAAATCGAAACCCATGCTCTTGGGTAAACTTATTAGTGACGTCAGTTTATACTTCTTCGATGTTTATGATTGGTCGACTTCAAAGAAAGAATGTTAAAATGGCCGCGTTTAAAATTGCTCGAACGTTCTGGCATTTTCAAATATTTGTTAAGAATCTAAATGTAATGTTTTCATGAAAGAAATTTCATTTTAAGCAATGTATTAGCGTAAAATATCGATCAAAAGTATAAAAAATATGTATGTTCCCTATTGATGTCCACCAAGTTTGTTGATTGTGTAGAAACAAGTCGTAGACATCGTAGCGCCAGGGTCGTAGCACCGCTACCAATATAATTAAACGCTAGCAAAGTTTAAAAAACCTGACTTCACCGCTTATATTTTGGTTAGAGAAAAAAGAATCTAAATGTAATGTTTTCATGAAAGAAATTTCATTTTAAGCAATGTATTAGCGTAAAATATCGATCAAAAGTATAAAAAATATGTATGTTCCCTATTGATGTCCACCAAGTTTGTTGATTGTGTAGAAACAAGTCGTAGACATCGTAGCGCCAGGGTCGTAGCACCGCTACCAATATAATTAAACGCTAGCAAAGTTTAAAAAACCTGACTTCACCGCTTATATTTTGGTTTTGACTGAACCGATTTCGATAAAATGTATATGGGACTACTTCTATCAAACAAAAAAAAAACAAAATCGATGCATAATTAAAGAAATATCGCGTAATAAAAAACATACAGTCGAATTGAGAACCTCCGTTTTTTAAATCGATTGAAAATGTAATCATACTATTAAAGAGTGTTAACTATTAAAATTTACTTATATGATAGTTCTACGCCGTTTATAAATCAACTTAGCACTAATATAATTTGATTGAAGTTTATTGTGTGCCTACAAAAGCATTTCTGTAGTACCTATACGAACTTCACTACTATTGCGGATGTTTATTATAACTGCAAAAGTTGTTTTCATTATTTCCTTCACCCCATATTTAACCACGAAGTTGCTTGGTAAAGTGTCTCAAGTTTTCGTGAGGATGAATGGATAACTAACTAACAATTCAAGGCACACGGGATAATTTTTTTTAGTTATTTTTCAACTGACGTTTAAAAAGGACGTTATATATATATATTTTTGTATTTATGTTACGCCAATTATAAATCGATTTTGATGATTTTTTTTTGTTTGGTAGAGTATTCTTCAGAGGTGGAAGCATAAAATTTTTATCGAAATCGGTCTAGCCAAAACCGAAATATAGGCGATGAAGTCGGTTTTTTAAAGCTTTGCTTGCGTTTCAATTATGTTTTGTTACATTAAAGAAGTATAACTTCTAAGTGCGTACATAAGTACACACACGTTTTTTTTGTTATTTTCGTATCGACACTACTCTTACGGATGTTTTTTGAGCAAAATGGCTACTACTAGCTAATACTAGAGTATTAGCCGTAAGGTATTTTTAAGTTTGTGGTTAACTCGTATTTAGCAAGCTTTATTGTTCACAGACTGGTGCAAAACTTGTTTTGAAGAACTGTATTGCGGACATGAGTTTGTGTGTCATGAATCAAAGTTGGATGCAGACGTTCTTTGGACCGGTATGTATCAGTCTTTATGTGATGAGGAAATTTAACATAATTGACAGTATGCCTAGGTAACTTATTGGTATAAAATTCTTAAGAACGGCTGTAAAGATTTTGATGAAAATTTTTGACAAATGTTTGGGATTATTATGATATAAGATAGGATTGTATTTGGCCAATATGTCACCTATTGACAAGTGATACTGTGCAAAATTTTTTTAGACGAAAATTTAAAAATGTGTTTCAGCTTTTTTCGTCTTAAAAAAAACTACTTTTCTTTCTACTGGTCAATTACCTATATTTCCTAAAACTACAAACAGCAAAGACCTAAGTTAACTACAAGGCACGAGCTAATAGGTAACCCAAATGATAATACCCACTACCATATTTTATCACCTTAAAAATAAATAAAGTACGTTTAACTACTAACACTTACATTAAAATAATATTGAAAAACAGTTTTGACACACGTCATATTTTGTTCGATAGATTTTGAGTATGTACGATGGAGGGACTCTAAAAAACGAGATTGGGACGAAGACAAATTCGATTAAATAACATGTTTTTTATGCACGATAGGCAAGCATTAGACTTTTTTTTTAATGACAAATAGGCTAGCATTTGACCGCTATCTCACCTGATGGAAAGCGACGATGCGGTCGACGGTGGGACATGCTTGTAATTGACATTGCCTAGAAGGTACCTGTTCACTCTTGACTTGAAGAGGTCTAAGTTATACTTATCGGGAAACAAGAACGAAGGCAAGGTATTCCACTCCTTTGCAGTTCGCATTATAAAAGTAGAGGCAAAACGCTTGGTTCTAATCTGAGGAATATCCACCATAAAAGGATGTCTTGTTTTAGTACGCCTTGTTGTCCCATGATGGAAGGGAGCTGGAGGAATCAAATCATGCAGTTCTGTCGCACACTCTCCGAAATGTATCTTGTAAAACACGCATAAGCTAGACACACCTTGCGCCGATGTTCGAGGCTCTGAAGTCTTTTCTCAACTAGTTCAGTATGGCCAATCAGCTTTTTAGCTCGGTTTTCAATTGAATCCAAAGCCTGAAGCTGGTACTTGGCTGAGCCGTCCCAGAGGTGACTGCAGTATTCCATACAGGATCGGACTTGACTATTATTTCACCTGATGGAGAGCGATGATGGTTGACGCTGTTTTTCTGTAATATTACAATTAAGAACGTGTTCTCATCTCAAGTAAAATTAAGCTTATAGATGCTTTATTTTGAACCGACTTCAAAAATGGAGGAGGTTCTCAATTCGTCGGAATCTTTTTTTTATGTATGTTCACCGATTACTCGAAGTCGTCTAAACCGATTTGGAGAATCCTTTTTTGTTCCAAAGGGTACTTCCTGTGTGGTCCCATTTAAATGATCAAGATCTGAGCAGTAGTTTTTGAGTTATCCTCAATAATGCGTTAATCTGATCAAAGGTTCCGAAGATAAAGCGGTAAAGTCGGTTTTATTAAGCTTTGCTTATATTTAAAATGTTCCATGAAATCATTTTACTTATTATTTACAGGAGTGTGGAGTGACATGTCGGAATTATATAGATATCCACAAACGGCATACAGCTGAAAACATATTTACCTTCGTCAGCGATATCGCAGCCAAGTCCAAAGATTGACCAAGATATTTTTAATACATTTTATTGAATATTTCATATAATTTAGACAAATCTGGCACCAAATTGTTAATTATTATAAAAGTTTATATTTAGTTTCAAATGGCTTTTAATTTTGTTTGTCTACCCGTAACTCAATTGACAACACTTAGGTTCTATAAAATTAATTGAATCGTGCCGAGTTGATGGTTAATTTAAAAAATCATAGATTACATTATAAACTCCTTTGTTGTACTAAAAACTACAAGAATTCATCAAAGAAAAAATAATACATAGCTAAGTATTTACAATTTCTAATAATAATGCTAAAAATTACAATCCGAAGGAGCTTTGACTCGGGGAATTTCTAGTAGTAGTCAGAGAGTCAATTAAGAGTACCACCATAGAGGAACTTTTTAGTAGGTAGGTACCACTTTCCACCTCCCGGGCTCCATCATACGCCGTCACGTCGCGTCGTCACCAACTGCAACGTATTGGACTCGTCAAAATAAATCAAGTGAACCTAAACTTGAGGTATATACTAATAGCCATATAAACATATAATTAGGGATCTGATCTATCTCCTAGCATCAACAGATCGGCTACATGGTACCAAATCATTGAACCAATTAAATACACTAGCTCAAAATAATTATCGACTTCCAATAGATTTCTTTACTTAAGAGTAGTTATTCTAATGTTAATCTTTTAATTTTGTGTTAGTTTAGTTTATATGACTTACTAGCTTTTGCCCGCGGCTTCGCTCGCGTTAAGAAGTATTATTTTAAAATTGACAAAGTTTCATACAAACTTACATCCCCTATTTTTTCCCCTTGGGGTAGAATTAATCAAAATCCTTTCTTAGCGGATGCCTTTTGTTTAGTTTATATGATATTCGGAGTTACATATTATAAAATATCTGTGACTAAATATTAATTTATTAATAGTTACTATAATAGTAGGATGGACTATTTATTCGTACTTAGATATTGCATCTTGCACAATAAATTGGACTAAGACAAAACAAACCAAATCAGTCGGAATATAAATATCACATAAATCTGTCTAAAAGTATCTACGCTTGGAAGATTCAAAATTCCGAAAAAATAAAATAAAAATACTATTACCTATGATGTATTAGAAGCGGGGCAATCAGTCTTATGTAATTAAAAAGTAGCAAATTAGCTTAATATAACACGATTTAAACATTTTAATAAACAAACCTATGATGATTATATACTATACAAAACTCCCATAACATCTCAGACAATATTCTGCTTACATTGTAGAGAACATTCTTCGGCTTTGTGTCCCAAATTCCGGTGCCCTTGCCTTGAGCGAAATGGTTTTACAAGGCTCGTTTGCGGTGTAATACCTATCATTACGAGCCCGAGGATGGAATACGGCTTGCTGTAAGTGTCGGGTATTTTGCATTTAAATTTGTGTGTTGAATTTGCTCTATATTCACCTACAGAAGCCATAATTTTCCGGTAGCGTCAAAGCTTAGCTATCAAGGTAAGTAATCCTTTAACTAAAACTTTTTTGTCTCGCAATAACTTTCCTGCTTGCTAAAAACTTTTTTGCACTCGCTGACTTAACCGACATGCTGACATAAAGGGTGATTTTGTCATATTTTGTTACTGAATATCTTGTCATATTAATTGCTTTCAAAGATTAATATTGTAATAATAATCATACACATTGCAATTTCTACGTTTTTGCTTTCGTCACTTTTTTGCGTTCTAAATCGGGCGATTTGTTATTAATTTTATAATTGTCAATACACAAAGTACCACATTTAATAAAATGTCGAAAATAGAGGAGGATAAAGGGATTATTTACTGCAACCGTGTTCGTTTGGGTAATTGGTACGAGGCAGCTCGATTGGAGGAGGTTAGTGCTCGTGTAACTCGACAAAGTTTCTACGACCACTGTTTACGACACATTAACGTGTTTACTCTGTATCACAGTACAAACTAAACAAATTCCTGGAGCAAATGAAAAGAGGCGATTTGATGCTGGCGAGATTTCGTAAAATGACTGAGAATTTAAATGCACCAACAGTGTTGACTCAATCTACGGGTAGCATTGCTTTTGGAGACAGAGTGTCTTTGCTTGCTCCTCATGTCCCAGGTACAAAATAAGCCTGCATTTAGAGATAACTTTTAACTCCGTTGGCCGGGCCATTATTTTTTATTCAGTGTAGGCATACATTTAATTACAATCTTTCCTAATGGTAAGTGATGATGCGATCGACGATGGAGCCTGTTTGC
Organism: Lomographa bimaculata; assembly: GCA_948107665.1. Taxonomy (NCBI): domain Eukaryota; kingdom Metazoa; phylum Arthropoda; class Insecta; order Lepidoptera; family Geometridae; genus Lomographa; species Lomographa bimaculata. The sequence continues at coordinate 11,606,535 of OX403586.1, read as the reverse complement.
CTAGACGATACCTGTTCACTCGTGACTTGAAGACTCCCACGTTATACTTATCGGGAAACACAGATTCGGGCAAGCAATTCCATTCCTTAGCAGTGCGCCTAATAAATGTAGAGCAAATCGCTTCGGGCGTATTTTAATCCGCTAGTAGAGGGGTTTCTAGCAGCTACATGCCTGTGCTTTACATTGTAGTAATGCATTATGTTTATTATTCCAAGCTGCGCATGGGAGAGCGCGAGATCAACACAAAATAAACACATTTTAAATTTAAGTAGAGACATTCATTCTATACATTTCCACTATATGAATAAAATTTATTTCATATTAAACTGGTCGTGCCCGTCCTGTGCACGTCACATACATAGTAGTATGTTGTGTAGTAGTAGATACTACAGATTTTTTTTTTTATGTTTTCAACGCATATTTTTCTGTACTTACCAGCTTCTGACCCGCCACAAGAAGGCAAAAATGGGCTTCTATTGGGAGGTCGTTTATCATCAAATGAAATCACTTATTCTCAAGACCTCATGGACGGTTGCTCAATGATCGGTATACCAGATCTTGTACCAACAGCAAGAAACACTTTTGTCATTACCAGCGCTGACTACTGCGACCGTAAAGGAGAAGTCCTAAAGTACAATCAAGAGTTTCTATTAACTTTGTCCTCGTCCGTGTCAAAAAAGGTTAAAATTAATAAAACTATTCCTATAGAACTTTATTACTTTCTGAAACGCAAAAGTGCTAAGAAAGCAAAAGTAGAAAACCTCCAATATGTCTTTGGGCACCTTTTTGGGATCTGCAGATTCAATACATTATGAAAACAAAATTGCTAGGGACGGATAAAATCTAATCTTGGTAAAAGAACTATACATTCTGTCAGGGACGAAAATCCCATTCACGTCAATGGGTTTGCCCCGACTTACGAGCTTGATATGTTAGTTTTAGGGAATACCTTTGGTCAATGTCTGTGGCTCAATATGTATACAGTTTGTAGTAGTTCTGTACAAAAACTGTTCTCTGTTTAAAGCTAGATTCATTCTTGCTGTCAAACGTTGGCCATTTGCGGTGTTTGTGAATGATATATTGTGTTTCAGCCTCTATACATAAGATATGACCCGAACCCGATCCCTGGCTTGAGCAGCTTGTTTACAGTGTACCTAAGCGAGAATTACGTGTCGAATACTAGATGGCGTGTGCTGCCCATTCGGGCGCCACCTGACCAACTTTCAAGATTTGAACAAGAGGATAAACCGATAACCGTAAGTATCTACTCTTACTGAGCCATCCAACGAGGTCTCACTCAATACTAGGCACTGTATAAATACTTTTAAGAGATATGCCGCGAAAGCAAAAAAATGGCGTTGTTGATTTTGTCTCATTTTCTTGAATTATTATATATAATTGAATGCCTAGTAAAGTTTCTACCACTTTATTAGGGCATGACTTGATTTTGACTGTGACTAGGACTTTTAATATGAAATACTTAATGATAGCTGACTGGACAAGATTGCGAATCCAAAATTAATAGAAAAAAAAACTTTAAATGTCAACTAACTAATCTTTATCATTATTCTATATTTCTAGGTTAACACTGACGTGATAGTAAACCACTGTGCAACGAATTGTAACTTAGGTATCAACGTTGGAGCTTGGGTAATGGGTTTCTACGGAAAAGTAAGTAATATGTATTTCACAACATTTTTTTTTAATGTACCTAAATCTAATTTCGTTTGGTACACCATCGGAATTACGAAAGGCTAGACCTTAAGACTAATACGTAATATAATTTTGACCTAAACTGCTAAGTAGAGTTGTATAATTAGAATGTCTCCAATAAAACTTTTATTACTTTTTCTATATATGAGGAAAGACAATTTCTTTGTTAATAGCACTCACTTTATTACACTGCCATATTTTTTATTTATTATACAACATGAAAAATAATTAATAAAACATGTAATCGATGCAATTATCGGTACAGTATGTCTGAAAGGGATAAAACTGTTGTGACGTATTTAGAATAATAACACCTAAAAATGTATGTACATTTATACAATAAACCATTTTCTATTCTATTCTCTTTCCAGGTCTGCGCTCCGTTGGTGAAAACTTGCTTAGATATTTATGGGAAAGAGAAGCCGAATAATGTTTGGCAAATTTACTCGCCAACGCGTACATAAGTTTTCTAGTAGATATTTCACTTATTAACCATTTTAAACTGTAATTGAAATACTTCACACACACGAATCGGAATACATTTTCTTATGTATGCTGAGCAATTTTCTTGTAGGTAGGAACTAACCTAAAATACTAAAATAAAAGTCGTCCTAGTAGGTACAATATACTACTCGTACATGCGACATTTCCGAAACATCTTGTATGTAATATTAATATTTAAAAGTTAATATTTTCATATAGATATAGTTTATTTGTATTTATAATAGACTTTAAACCGCCCGGTCGCGCCGTTTTAGATCCTAAGACACTTAAGCGTCCGGTGAAGATGACATCGTTATGTAATCTATAGTGGTACGGCATTTATTGGACATACCTATAGTCATAGTTTACCACCCTCAAGCAGAAAAATCTGTTGCCGAAGCACTTAATAATATTTAGACGGCAGCTTTTATTGAGCGCCAGTTATTCTAGACGACTTTACCACCCTCAACTTCATTATCACTTACCATGAGATGAGACAGTGGTTTACGGTTTTCGTAGTTAATATTTAAATTCTTTATATGGACAATATTTAAGTCTCGTTAATGTATATTAATCTATGGGATACGTCTAATCTAAGTTAGTCATAAAGAGATGAAAATAGAGGGGCTGAGTCACCAACGTCCGTAGGAGGATACCCTTTAAGTCTGACTCCCTACACGTGGTCCCCGGGTGGTGCTAATCAGGTGACATTTGAGAGGTGGTAGAGCATTTTGTGAGTTGCTCGCCTAGCTTGCTACCAAAGTAGCTTACCACCATCAAGTTGAAAGTCTGCCGCCAAGCCAAATACGGTGTTCCGGCAGTTATCCTTGAGAGCCTGCGTATTCCAGGTCTAGTGTGTTTACCAGCTTCGATCACATCGTCACTTACCATCAAGTGAGATAGTGGTCAAACACTAGCCTGTCACAAATAAAAAAAAAAAAAAAAGGCGGAATAGTGGGTATTTGGTTTTTAAAGAATTATGTTAAAGTAATATGCAAGTATGTATTGTCTAATACTGTTTGATTTGACATCACGCATTGGCAGGCAACGAAAACACTCTGCCTTCGTTATTGTCTCGTTTATTATACGGCTCTGAAGTCTTCGAACTTATTGCGTCTACCTTCAGAACATGAATAAGTCATACTGTTCGTTACAAGAACTGCTCTAAACGCCTCTACCGTCATGAATATCGGACGATGTTTACACTTATATATCATAAAATGTTGGAAACTCTTCGACTTTGTCATTACTCATTTACTTTTATAGGTTTCAATATATCTTCACGTTCATTGAACAAACACACTTTTTTATACCTGCTTCTATTGTTCGGTCATATTTTTTACTTTCTTTGGCAATTCAGTACCATATTTGAAAACTAATAAAATGCAAATGTTTTAAAGTTAATGCGCACTGAAAACATACCAATTTTGTTTTTTATTATTTATTACTAGCGCATTTTTTATCACTATCGCGCCTGACGGTGTGTAGTGTTGGAGTCAAGGGTGGTTAATATGCTAGGCCTAGAATAAATTAATTTATGAGTGAAGTTTGCTATAAATACGACATTTATTTACGACTAAAAATTTACTCGTTTTAGAATCTTGTTCATTATCTTTCGCTTTGTATTAGGTACATTAGAAATAGGAACAATGTAATAGGAAGTGAGTACTTCATTAAATAAAGAAACTAGTAATAGTTTTTCAATTTAAGTAAACCGAGGAGTAGTAAGAATCATCAGTGAATTAAATAAACCATGCGAATCTCGTCTCATCAAACCAGCGCATGTAAGCACACTGTTACAAAGACTCACAACACATATTTTGCTCTCTTTTTATGTCAACAAAGGTAAGTCGACGATACGAAACGACAGTATTCCTTTTCCATTCGAACGAGACAAATTGCGAAGGAAACGCAAACCTCCATTCAAATATTTGTTCCTGTCTCAAGTTTCAGTTACAAGAGTGAATTTATCAAGTGCACTTTTCCAATAATGAGCGCATTGCTTTGAATTCCGAGATCTATTGAACGCCGGGACATGGTTCAAGTTTTGATAAAAAAAGTTATCCGCCCGGTCTTGCTGTATTCCTTTTCATTATCTACACTCTGGTTGTGAAGGTTTTCCATTGGAAATTGAGCTCGTTATTGATCCACAATCTTTTCTCAATAAGGACTATGCAATAAGGCGTCTGCGCTCATTTCGTATTCCTCAAAATAAAGCTAAACGATCGGCGACGGAGAAAATTGATCTATTTAGTGAAATGCGAACCTTATAGACGCGACTACAATGAAACAATTACAAGTTAATTTTGAAAGCCTTATTATTGTGGCGCGATGTCATACTCAAGTTCATTTAGCTTACCTCGGGGAATGCTTGAGTTATTATGAAAATTTAATTAGTCTACCTCCACGCCGACTCCCGAGTTTATACATATGGAATACAAAATATGTGTGAAATGCAGTTACGGAGCGACTAATTTATTTATTGCTCTAAAAATGCTATGCGGTTTAAAATACTGCACGTAACAAACTGTATAAATACGCAAACATAGAACAGACCACCTGAAAGAACGTTCAAGTTGTACCTACGTAAAACGTATTTAACCTGTAAGTCAAATGTAGCTATAGTGCATTCCTGAGGAATTGGTCAACATTGATTGCTCGTTCTTAACTTGCCTCAAAGTTCCTTTGGTTGCGACGCTTATCGGGCGCAGCCGTGGAAAGGCAAAGAGAGTGGAAACTAATCTCCTTTAAGAGCGGCCGGCGACGTTCCGGGCGGGCCACTCATGTAGCGGATTCGAGGCACGTCGCCGTAACGTGGCTGGCAAGTCTCGGCAAGTAGCACGAGTTCCTAGTGTCCTTACTAGTGATTTGCTTCTAACACATTTTGATATGCCCTACCAAATGTTACAAAGAGGGACATGAATCAATATAAAAGAACGACCCAGTTGGCGCAGGACAGGTCCCCGCCCTCTGCGCCGTGGGTTCTGGGTTCGATTCCCGGCAGGAGCACAAATTCTTTTCCAAGGGACATTTGTGCTTCTGGTTCTCGGGGTAATTGTGAATGTGATGTGTTTCTGGTACCCACGATACAAGTCTTTGAACTTAGTGTGGGGATGTGAGTGTGAATGCGTTTGTTTGTTTAAAATCATATGACGATTTGGTATCTGTGAACTTACGAACGTTATCTTATAAACTCATCTGTACCATACAATAAAATATTACTGCACGAAAGGCAAATGTGTAGGTATTAGATAATAACGGGCCCACCGTTTATCAAATTAAGTAATTAAAAAAACATTATTTATTGGACCGAATTATGAATCTAAACTATTCTTGAATCCTGAACACACAAAAAAAAAAAACATCAATATCGGTCTAGCTGTATCGGAGAAGTTCAGTCACATACACTCGTACAGAAGAATTATTTATGTAAAGATATACTATTGTCAAATACATTTCAGGATACATTATAAAATATATTCTCATTTCAAACAGACATACTTTTGAATTTATACTCTGTAGTAGTGAAGATTTAGATTTTTCATATTTGAGGTACGAAGGTCGATGGTAGGGGTGTCCAGCTATCCAGCGCCCGCACTTAGCTGAATCGTGTATATTTGTATGTACAATGCATGTCCTTTGTGAAATGATTCCTCCTGCCCTCACGGGATCCGCCATTGAGCCGTTTGACGATATTAGATGTTTCCGATATTGGGTTTGCTTAGTCTCTCCGAGGGTTATCGAAGCCATTTGGTAGTAATAGCATTGTGGTGGTGTTTTCTTGTTATAAGAAGGGTTGGTGTTCTTACCTTTTATTAGATACCTGGCGCCCAAATCAGCAAATATAGGTTATTAGAGAAGTGATGTAAATATTATCGTATGGTATAGTCTTTATTATGCACATGTGTTATTAGGACAATAACAAGTAGGTACCATAGTTTAGAAGTGAGCATATAATTTTTTTTTGTTTATTTAAAATTAGATTGGTTTTTAGTCAGTCATATTAACATAGAATACAATCTGACCCAGCAAACGTTGTTTTGCCATGTAGGTACATTATTTCATGCTGAATCATAAAAAAATGAAAACTTTTTCGTTCAAAAATTTAAAAAAAAAACTTTGGTTTGGGCCACCCTTAACATTCACAGGTATGAAAAATAGATGTTGGCCGATTTTCAGACCTACCCGATATGCCCACAAAATTTCATAAAAATCGGTTGAGCCGTTTCGCAGGAGTTTGGTAACAAACACCGCGACACGAGAATTTTATAAATAAGACTAGCTGCGCCCCGCGGTTTCACCCGCGTTGATAATGATGAAAAGTGATGATGATGAAAAATAGATGTTGGCCGATTCTCATAGATACCGGATAAGCACAAAAAATTTCATCAAAATCGGTCAAGCCGTTTCGGAGGAGTAAAGCAACGAAAACTGTGACACGAGAATTTTATATATTAGATGTAGCTAGGAAATAATAATGAGAAACATGTCAGAACAGTTATTTATGAAAAGTTGTCTGCTACATTTAAATCAATATTAATCTCACTAATATTAAAAAACCGAGAAATTGTATTTTAGTATAGTCTAGACCGGTATGGATGACATTTGTTTTATAAATAGTCTCGTATAGATACTGTATTGCAAACTTAGGCTACGTTTTATTCTGATAACAGGCAACGTACAAAGTCACAGCCTCAGTTCATAATCATGATAAATATCTAGATCGACTCGCATAACATCCTGCTTTCTCATAGTCCGGTCAATTTAGACATTCGAAGTTACATAAAGTCCCAACAAGCTGAATTTCAGTGAAATTGTTCAATGATGTCTAAAAGTTACCCATCATTTCCGTGTATGGAAAAAAAATTATTCAAGGTCAAAGGTCAAAAAATGAGTTTTTCGCGATTTTCAGCAAAACGGTAAGTTTTATCATAAAAGTACCTCAGACGAGATATTACGATTCAAAAAGTTATAAAAGTTGTTATCGTCATAATATGCACACGTTTCCACGCCACCTATGAGGTAGTGTACTTAAGCGCGTTTTTATAACTTTTTGAATCGTTATATCTCAGAAACGGTGGCTCGTAAGAAAAAAAGTATTGATACATTTTTTATAGATAATTTTATGATCTTTAATTTTTGTCTGAGGTACTTTTATGATAAAACTTACCGTTTTGCTGAAAATCGCGAAAAACTCATTTTTTGACCTTTGACCTTGAATAACATTTTTTCCATACACGGGAATGATGGGGAACTTCTAGGCATTGTTTATAATTATGTTTTGAACAATTTCACTGAAATTCAGCTTGTTGGGACTTTATGTAACTTCACTCTCATTTTTTGGTCTAAATTGACCGGACTATCAGTACTTACAGAGGAACGAGGTTTAACAACGGACTCTTCAAGTCAAGAGTGAATAAGTATCTTTTAGGCAAGCATGCTAACATCTTCGGCCGCATCATTACTTCATTAGGTGAGATAGTGTTCAAATGCTTGCCTATAGAACATAAATAAAAAGGTTTCAATAGGAGATATTTTCGTACCTACCGTTCTTATTATACGACATCGTATCGTGCAAGGGTGTTTTGCGCCACGTGTAGTTATGCATAGTCTGATTAATCAGCTTAAGATAATCGCTACTAATGATCACCTAATTAGTAGAGATAATGAAGTTGCAGATGGAACAAATGTATCTCTTGTAAATTTAGCAATCTCTATGACTATGCTTACGGCTTGTTGACTTAATGCATATTTGACTTCTATTTTTTTATATGAGTCTTGTGGTTCAAATAAAATCATTGTCTCCGGTTCATGTAAGATGATGTCCAGTCGCTCAAAACTTGTATTAAATGTAAGATAAAAATATTTAGTCCTATGCATCCTTCTGTGTACTAAATATTTCTAATAAATTAATAATAATAAAATAACATTGTTCAACGTTACATAAAACAACAATATATAACTCTTTAAAATTAAATTTTCTACCAACTTTTAAAAAAAGGAGGAGGTTTTCGACTGTTTTTTTTTAATGTGTGTTACCTCATAACTTCTTTCCACGTGGACAGATTTCGGAAAATAATAAAGCGGTGAAGTCGGTTTTTTTAAGCTTTACTTGCGTTTAATTACATATTTTCTCTCCCAAGGATTAGCTGGTTCTCAGTTGTTGTGAATGTTACTGGCATCCACGACACAAATCTTCGAACTTAGTGAACTGTGAGTGTGAAAATGTTTCTTATTAAATTTACTAGAAGCAGTATTGAATTATTAAGAACTTTCCTATTGTATATTTAGGGTATAAAACAGTATTAAATTCAGCTGTTAATTATGCAAATATGATAATATCATTTGATACAATAATACATTAACTTCGTTAAGGTAGGTATACAATCATGTTTCATGTTTCGAGCAGGTGTTATCTTCATGGCATTAATATACACCACAAAGCAGGTATTGTGTTGATGTCTAAGCCAGACGCTGCTAGGCGTTTAGCTGCCGATATGGGATATTAATTGAGTATGTTACAGATTAAATTAATGAACAATTAAAATATAATTCTACACATATTTTAATTAGTGGTTCGCTGCGGCTTAACTCGCGTAAATCAAAAAAACATTATAGGATCGAATTCTAAATCTAAACCATTCTAAAATCCTCCTAAACACATACAAAAACGAATCATTAAAATCGGTCCAGCCGCTTAGGAGGAGTACAGTCACATACACACGTACAGAAAAATTATATGTTTATGAAGAATATATATGATTGCTCCTATGTGGAGTTGTAGAGACCAAACGCGTGGGCTGATTTCGATATTTTTTACGTCAATCAATTTGTCTTAATCTCGCGAGAGTCACTAAAGATATGAGAAATAAAAAAAACAATATGGCGACAACTAGACTCCATATTGTGAAAAAAGTCGATGATCTATGTTAAGTGGGGTATCATTGAATATGTATTTAAGAACATTTAGGTTTCTTTTAACATTTTGAATTATAATTTAGGATCTATAGCGATTTAAAGTTGGGTAGCAACAAGTCTCACTATTTTTTAAAAATATAATAAAGCCGTGTCAAGTTCTTATATATTCGCATAACAGGTTTTATTAATAAAAGAGTGTATAGTTATCAAATATTAGCCCATCCCTGATTAAAAAAGCAGCATAAATAATGACAGTTTATTTAAGTCCTGGGGATATTTACCTTTGTTTTAGGTAAGTAGCTCTATACCTTTCCTTCTTGTTATAAGGAAAGGGCAACTTAACACACTTGTAAAGTTTCGTTACTCTTATTCCTTGCCAAATAAAAGCCCGCTTTAATTAAAAAGGGCAAGTTTGGGCCCTTTAAAACACTCCTTCGTCGAAAAAAACACTCCTTCGAAACAGTTTCATTAAAGTAAACCAGAATCATTCTCACGCAGAACAAAGCGCAAACAACTTTTGAATTTATCACAGGTATTTCATTAAAAGTGAAGTGGAACAGTATCATGCCCTTGTGTATTTGCCGGAGTTATCTACCCTCGACTGAGATATGGTTATACAAAGGGCCAACCCTTGCTGAGTTTTCACTTTATGCTCGCACTGGGATCTCCAATTACTCGCTACTGGTTTATATTGTGCTAGTTACGGTAACTAGTTTATCAAGGCGCGGAACGTTTTTAACTTTTGCGGGTGCGAGGGTGATTGGTAGCGGCTGATTAGCTGAGTTATATCACCTATGTCTGAATGTGTTCCGACATATTTCTACTAAAGGACTTGATAGTTCAGTGCTTTTTACCAACCGACTGCCACTGAAAAGTTGAGCTTGTTCCATCTACCGGACTAACAAGCTAACTACAGCTAAAAAGAGGGTTAATTTGCTTAAATTAATGTTTTTTTTTACATATACATACACTAGCCGTGCCCCGCGGCTTTGCCCGCTATTGTCAAGTTAAAAATTTGCCTATATGTTAATCCTAGGTATAATCTATGAACATTCCAAATGTCATCCAAATCTGTTCTGCTGTTAAAGCGTGAAGAGGGAACAAACATACTTACACACTTACACAAAAACTTTCGGATTTATAATATTAGTAGGATAACATAAACGCTTTCACACTTATAGCCCCTTACTGAGTTCAAAGATTTGTGTTGTAGGAGCCGGAAACTATCACATCACGCCCCTAACTAGAAATACACGGTGCCTTTAGAGAGAAAACGTGCGTGGTGGGAATCTACCGGGAATGGAATAGCGGGTTGTTTAGAAAGCAGAGGCACATCCAACTACGCCAACGGGCAGTTCAACATAAAAAGTAATAAAGTAAATAATAACGTTTATTTTTGTATAATTATGACGTTGTGCTGTTATATCATTTGTGATTATGGCCTCAAAATATTGGTATTGAGGCAGAAAACTTGCCAAACTTAATTGTGATCAACCATTATAATAATCAAAGCTGTATTCACTTGTAATTCCGACTCGAAATCTAGATTATTACTTTACCTATCATCCAAATCTGTACCTAGTAATATCTAGTTTACAAGCATACAAATAAATACAAATACAAATAACTTTATTGATATAATTAGTTAGTACATCGTTAATATACACAAATGAACAAATATCATGAAACGCTACTGACGAAAACACTTTAATGTATGATTTATAGTAATATTTGACTTCCAACACACAATCATTCGAATTGTGCGCCTCTTTTTATCTCCATTCAGGCATTTCCGTGAAACGACGTTCGTTAACGCCCACAATAGACCCCGATAACAATTCAAAAACACGCCACTGAAAACAAAGACTATGGAAAACCGCCAAGGTATGTATATTTTATATATATGAGTAGTATAGTACCAATAAAGACGACTCTTACTGGTCATGTCCTATTGAAATAAAAAAAAAACAAGTCAATTTACTAAAAATACAAAAATGTGAACGTACTTTTAATGTTTTATGTAATTTTATGCAATTCTCTTTTAATTTCCTTGATTTTGATACCCTACTCGATAGGTTTGATCCCTACTCGATACGTTTTTGTTTTTTTTTATTACTTAGTGTCTAAACATACTATGCCGAATTTACGCGACCGAACTTCGGCGTGATTACGCCTGCAGTGCTATTTCAATTAGAAGCAACATATTTGCCAAAATTACGTCAGAGTACAACCGAACTTCGGTCAGGCGTAAGTTCGGCGGGAACGTATTCTACTATATAGCAAGTATAGCAACACATCACACGCTCTTACTGTAAAATGATCCATTGTTTAGACAACACGAAACGACACTACGACAGCGCTCGGCACACCGAATTTACACAACGGTGCGCAACCGAATTTCAGTCGCGTAATTTCTGCACTTATGGTACCTGTCATCAGCCGCGGAACTTGTGTCGCGTTTCTTCGTCATAGTCTGTTTAGATGCTAACGCATTACTATTTCTCGTCAAAAATCTGTCATTTAGTTTTTTTTCAAGCACCTGTCAAAGGACACTTGGGTTTTAAGACGAATATAGAGATACCTTAACTGTCGAAATCCGTCCAGCGATTTGGAAGATACGAGGTAATAAAGAAATTAAAAAATATATATCCTACTAATATTATAAATCCGAAAGTTTGTGTGTAAGCGTGTGTAAGTATGTTTGTTCCCTCTTCACGCTTTAACGGCTGAACGGATTTGATTGAAATTTGGAATGTACATAGATTAGATTTTTTTAAACTTTCGCGAACTTCAATCATGTTTATGTGAGAAAACCGTCAGTCTCTCGTGACCACGGCCGGTGCAACCCTGCCGAAACGTCGAGGTTAGTCAAAATAATACATAGATTATACCTAGGATAAACACATAGGCTACTTTTTAACTTGATTATAGCGGGCGAAGCCACGGGGCATGGCTAGTATATAATAACATACATATCGTACATACAAGATACTCGCGAAAAACGATCATTCCTAGGCAGTCGGGTACAAATTGCACCCAGTCACAACCGACCATCTGAATTGTCCACCTGGATGGTAAGTTACGAATAAAAAATATTTTTTTTTATAAATAGCCGCCCTGGTAGCATTTACAATAAGAAATTGAACACAAATAGTTACAAATAAAAAATATATATTCGCAACCACCCAATTTCTTGTTTTTGATTGACTGTTGTATGGACTACTTGGCAGTCCTGGTGTCAGGACTCAGGAGTTTTCCTACCACCCAATTGAACGTCTAAAGTGATCTCCAAGAAACATAAAAAATAATATGACCTAAAACACGAAGTATTATATATTAAAAACACCAAAGAGTGTATAAAATACTTGTACTTACTGGGTTTTGCACTGATTAGTGTAAAAGTAAAGTAAAATCGAAAAACAAACGAATTTATAAATTGTTTAATTTGTCTGTAAATTACATCTGACAAATTAATTTAAATTTAGGTTACACGTAATATTGACGAGGCGTTTATGTTAGATAGATAGAACTACCTTAATTAGCTCAGACTTTAAACTTTACAATATGATGTAAATTTAGATTAAGAGCAGACTCCGCTTCGGTGTCGGAACGTTTGCTATCGCAAGCGATCATAGGGTGTTTGCTGTAGCACATAGGGGCGGCGCTTTCAGCAGAGCAAACGGTACGGTAGCAACGGTGTCGCAAGGTCGCGCAAGTCATACTACATTTTTATGTTTTTTTTTATTATTTCCTGAAAAGTAACATATACTTATTTTGGAATTTAAGATTTTCGCTGGATAATAAAATTAAAAATCTTTCGATTTTAAAATTCTAAATTTTTATTTGTTTACGATAACAGGTTTAGTAATAATCCAATTCAAAGAAAAACTCATAGATACAAATATAAACTCAATGAGGCGTAATTAATAATTCAATAAATTAATATCTCGTTCAATCGGGAAACTGTTTTAATTGAGAAAAGTAAAAGGTCTAAAATGTCATACATTTAAAGGTTATAATCAGGATATCAATATTATAATTATCAGGGAGCTATCTCCTAAACCACGCACGTGGAGTGGAAGGGTGCATCTAGTGTGGATACATAAACACATATGATAGGCGGTTTATCAGTGCGGTTATACGCACTTCTCACTCACAGTCGTCCGTACAAGGGTATAATTACCGCACTGGCCCTTTTTATTTTGTTTGCTATCTGAGGGGAACTAATTGACTCTAAGCTTCAACTGATTATGTTTAGGCAAGGTACGTATATACGATCGGATTACGTCAATTAATACTACACGGTCACATTGCTTACCATTATGAGTACGACTTCTTCCTTTCCTTTAAAATAAACATCATATTTAACTGAGGAAATATAATATGACTCATAGAATATTAGTCTTTCAAAATTCTACAAAATAAGTACGAAACAGGTGTCAAGTTATAAAGTATCAGGAAACTTCAGAGATTTTCTAATAAGACCAAAGTTTTTTCATCATACAATTTTTTCTCCCTTGATAGTCAAGTTTTTTCATTCGATTGAAAATAAAACGTTTGTATTAAACAATTGGTGGTTGTTACAGTTGTTCGCGGCCGGTAACCTTTCCCACGTGAATTATTCATGAAACTGAGTTACAATAACACTCCTTCATATTGTACTGAACCAACAAATTTATTACATTGTTGACGTTCATATATTATACTGATACAATTCCTATAAATACATGATTTAACAAGTTGTTATTCAATTGCATCTCCGATAAAATTAGTACTCGTGGTAGATACTAGTATCTTATTATAGCAATCCATGACAGTACGTAGTTAGAGCTCAAGGCAAATACAAACATATTGCGCTGGTTGAATCTACATCCGTGGAAACCCATTGCTTGCTTTAACCAACTAACATAAGCAGGTTTGCATTATTGCAAAGCTGTATGCTAGTCTGTGCGTCAAGATAGAGGGCGAAACATTCTCAGCGGTCTTCTAGGGGTCAATTAATATGTTATTATTAATAATGCAAAAAAATATTTTCAACTAATTTAGAAGAAAAAATATAGCACACAACAGATTTCGATGTTTCAGTCGATAGTCGGTGTTTTATATTTTCATATATTTCCCCCGATGTTCGTTTGTTTTGATATTCATATATATTTCCCCCGATGTTCATTTGTATGTTTTATTTGATATCCCGTTATTATTTGTTTTAGAAAATTGGTGTAAACCAATGAATATATTATTGGTTTATCCCGTTTATTTTCGTTTATTTTTTTAATGCTTCAGGTGAACTATGTAGGTAGACCTTGGGCAAAGACTGGGCTGAACTTAATAGCCTCTGTAAGACGCTCGCAAAAATAGAGAATGCTTTACTCGCGAATTAGGTTGCATCAAATCTATTCTCAACTTACAATCGCCATGGAGTTACGTGTACAAGCGTTTTTAAATATCATAATAAGTTATTTTATAAAGTAACTATTTAGACTCCTGTCTGATAATTAAACCTGTTAGAATTTGTTGTAGGTTTACTTTGCCTAAAGGAACCGGTTTATTTATATTTTATTCCTACGAGAAAGCAAAAAATTGTGTTCTATGTATTTAAATTAAAATGTCTGAAGGAAAATTCAAATGAGGTTTGTCCCAAGCGTATATTTTAATTGGTTTAGGGAGCTGTATAAATCTACGCAAGTAGAAATATTCTCAAAACGGACTTCAATCGCTTCTTGAAAAGACAGCGTTAAAAACAAAATTAATTTATCCTCAAGCGAAGAAATGTTTTAACTTCGCCTTAGACTTGCGAAAGTAATTCGTATGCCTTCTTTAAATTGAGTTTACGCAAAAATGTTACCAAACGTCTCGTATAAAATTTCAATTATTTAGTTGCTTTGTAAGAGTTGTAATTATCATGCAGGTGATGATCCTTAGGGCAAGTGAAGAGATCATTAAAACTTATAACGGGAAAGTAACTGCGTGACGGAGACAAGCCGAGGATTTTACGGAGTTAGGAATTTAGGGAGATAAAGTTTGGTTCATCGTTTCGCGGTGCTATTACAGTGTTATCTTTTAATAGGGTTGAAAAAGTATCCAAACCAAGGCATGTAAGAACAGCCAAATTTAGTGTCATCTGCACCATTGATGGTGCAAGTCAATATGCATACCTACTCTACCACGGGATCAATACAATACAAATACTATTTATTACAAACCAAGAAAAAAAGCATATCATAAAATCAAATACTGTGCAATCAGCGGCCTTATCACTAAGCAGCAATCTCTTCCTCAGGGAATTAAAATAAGTGTGGTCTACCTTAACGTATAATTACATTAAAAGATTGTTTAAGATATTGTCTCTATCATAGACTAGCTTTAAGATTTTTGCTCAATAAACCATTATTATTATTACTATTTAACTCCATTTTTTACTGGCTCACTGTGTATGCAATAAATTCATTACCTTTTTGTTTTCGATTACATTTATTAAATTAAGTTTCATATTGTCAAATATAAACTTACTCCGTCTTAGCAACTCTTATTTGTATGATAGAAATAAAACGAAGAATATAGCAAAGATAGTCAAAACAAATAAGACTCTAGAAGCAAAGGTTTGATGATAAGCCTTTTTCGTAACAGAAATAAATTCGTTTCTTTGTACATTTTTCTCTTTGAATAACTTCTGTGGTAATCTCGAAGGTATCATCACGTCAACGTACAATATTTTCAACGGTTAATAAAAGAAAGCATTACTCAGACAAGCAATTTACTTTCTTGACTCAGCGAATTCTCAAAAAGCTATGTGGCGATATAAAAATGCGGCACTCACGTTTTACACAAGGGTCCCTGAAATCGCGCGCATTTATCGAACCTGAAAAATGTGCGCGATTAGAACACAATACCCATACAACAATGGCGTTAAATAAAATGTAAATTGAGCTCTTAGAAAATGTTATTCATAGAGCACGCGAAAGTTCATTTATATTCAGCAGAATTACTGTGGGGCGTTACCCAAAACAAAGTGGGGGTAGAGGGAAATTAGTCGAGGTCACGAATACTAACGTAGCCGTGATGTGGCACTACTCTGTACTGGAAGGGAATGTGTGGCACTTATCAAAACTCACAGTTGATCGATTAAGAACTTCAATGTTGCCAGATCATTTTATGACTCTGGGCTACTAAAGGCTTTTATAAAATTCACCCAATTTGTTTTTATACATTTTTATTCATATTTAGTGTGCTAGTGGTCAAATGCTTGCCAATCCAGCATAAAAAAGAATGAGCAAACGACGCTTCTATGGATAGGGCTTTTTTATTTATCTTTCTAGACCTCAATATGAAAATGAATGAATGTATAAAATATTTGGCAATATAAACAAAAGTAAATAAATGCAAAAAACAGCACCAATAAAAACTTCCAAAATGGTCGTGACTTAGAATTTTAATCACAACCCAAAAGTAGCTGATTAAAAAAAAAATGTAGATACACAGAAAGTATAATTTTTATATTTTTTAGTAAATATATAAAAATAAAATAACAAATAAAAATAACAAAAATAAGTTAATATAATAATTATATATAGAAAAATACAAAATTTTAATACCATACACATTTAAAATACATTTACATAATTATGTTTCATTTATCAAAATAACAAGCAAAATTAACGAAATAATGAAACATTTTTGCTTTATAAGCAAACTACAAAATAAATTTAAGTGATGTAGCTTGAAGTGCTTCCACCAAAATATTTCACTTAGAAATATAAAAAGCTAATATAGGGTTCATCACGTGCATCAACCGTCTCTTACATGAGAGATATTTGTATTTGCGCCAAGCAGCGCTTCTTGCAAACAGCAAAGACGCCGCGGGTATGATTTTAGGGTTAGTACCAACCTATCTTGTTAACTTAGCTTCAACTAAGCAGCACATAAAACTAAAAGTAAGGTTTATGACACTACTGTTACGTCATTATTTAGGTAACTGTAAGTTTTAATATCATGTACATATTGTATGTCATGTACAATACATGTAATACCTATAATGTATCCACTAATTTTCTTTATTTCCTACATCTTAATTAAAACTATATAAATCTATCCATCAAAAGACCTAAGTTAAATAGTTGTTTTTTTCACAGTATTTTCTTTATTTTTCGAAATGATTGAAATATGTTTTTTTTACGTTTTAATATCTCCAACATCTTGAAAACATTCCAAAACAGAATCGAAAAAAAAAATCGTAAAATTTCACGAGTATCGGTTGAGATATGCGACGTGTAGAGGAGAACAACCGAAAATACGGACATACGAAAGCAATTTTGCCAAACAGAGACGCTTTGCTCGCGCTTTGCACTCGCTCGGTCAAAAATATAGAATTTCGCAAACAACTTTGTTATCCTCTTTGGGTTTACTAATTCATGTTAATGGTAAATCTGATTGAAACATAATAAAAGTATGAAATAAAAAGTGTAAGTAAACATTGTAGTAATAAAGTATATATATTGAGAGCATTGAGATAGAAAATAACCTACGGTTTGTAATGAGAGCCAACCCTACATGAACTGCAAATATCGTACGTCTTTGCGGGTGTTATTAGCCGTTCTTACCGCAAAACCGTTTTCAATAACAACAATGATTTCACTCGCACGTCTTCAATGCAAAATCGCCCTCAACTTGAACTTGGAGAGTCATAATAAACAATAATATATTCACTTACGTCTATTATTAAATGGAAAGCTTATGATCTCAATCATTCAAAAGATAACCTCTTCTTTTCAATCGCGTCCCTCCTTTTCTCTTCTGTAACCTCGTACAATTTCTTGTACTATATGTAAAAGCTACTACCCTATTATTAACAAAATAATTTGGTTCCTAGCTAGGAAAGCGTAACAAAATATTATCGTTGAAAATAACACTACCAACATATTATATCACCCGAAAGAATCCAATTTGTTTACTATAATTTTCTTTAAAGGAAGAAGGTCTGTATTCGTATTGTTACCTCCTGGATTTTGACCAGAATTATGTTATTATTTTGTGATTACGCGAGTAGCCCTAGGCGCTGTAGGCTCAAATAACTTAACTTGATTTCTTTATATCAAAGAAACCTGTCTCCTTAGCGATTTATTGTAATTTGAGGATGTTAGTACTAACTGTAACTGAACCACCCTAACTTATATGAGAGACCGTAAACTTAAAGGACCATATTAAGTTATTACGTTGTTAAAACAGTAATCACAAATGTATATACGCACAAGTGTATTATGTTTTCATATAAAACAAGCGACGCACAACCAAACAAAATTTATCTTTTAACAACCCCTAAAAACCCTTTAATATTTGTTTTCAGCATTCTACTCCATTTACTTACAAAGAAAACAGATGGAAATATTGTAGTTAAGGTAAACTGTAATAAATATTTTCCAGTCGACAAACAAGCTCGGGGGTACGCTACATTAAATAACATCGACATATCCAAGCCAATTTCGTACTTTCCGCTAAGCTTATTTCAGACTTCCCACACGCAAACATTTTTCCATGCGAAAAATATGTTCGATTTGCATTTAAGAGGTTATAAGATGAGCAATAATAGAAATGTATATTTTCCTCCGAGACGTACTGATTCGTATGTCAAGTTACGCACTGTAATTAAAATAAACTAATATAAATAATAACATAACTAATAGCATATAATAAAATGAAGACTATTTTTCTGTATGCTAAATAGTCTGCATATCGTCAATCCGATTACGGACACGTGTGACAAATACTCAAACATGATGGATGTGCCGACATCTGCACAGTCGCACAGCGCACAGTGCAATGCTCCGATACGTTACGTAACTATCGTATTATAGCTGCACAAACACATAAACGTATATAAATAATATCTGACATCAGCGCTGCAGGTAATATCCTAAACGCAGACATGGTTTTCAATTAACAAAAGCACCCGTGTTGACTTACTGAGTAAACAAACCTGTTTAGATATTGGCCATCTCGCCATCCCGAGCGTCATTACGAAGCGAACGAAAGGTGACAACGGAAACGGGCACGAAATGAAAAAAGGGATTCATTATGATGGCCAACCCCTTGAGGACAGGAAGGTAATTCAGGGCCGTATGATAAACATACAATACGTGTATGTCGTCGTTACGTGAAGCTAAGCCCGCCCGCGGCAATTAAATTAATCAAGCGAGCTTTGTAGCGTGCAGCAGATTGTTGAGACACTACACACGAAATTAAGTTTCAGTGTAAACTGTGTCACCTGAGTGGTTTTACAAACTGCCTCACGCAAAGTTTTCACTCCATTACGTAATTTCATGTGAATGCGTACTTGGTTACATTGTGGCTTTTATGATATTACATTTTAGTAAAACCAACTCTTTGATTAATTGTTATTGCGGTTCCAGAAGACAAACAAAAGGTTTGGGGTTGTTTGTGATGATGTTGTTCTTGAGCTTACGAATGCGTAGACTTAAATTATTTGATGTAATGCAAGTAAGTGAAAAATATTTTCTTAAAGCTTGCTCATACTTGACGTTTTTATTTATGGAAATCCATATTTGTGTTAGTAATAATGCTACGTTTGCTAAAGGGAATAGTGAGATAAATAATTTGCGTATGTAAAGGGGAGAGTTAGCACGTTCGGTAGATATTTCAACTCGAGCGGATTTATGCATTATCGATGTCGTACTACGAAGGGAGGGCTATAGAAGTTTTAATGTATATCAAAATACGTATTGTGAGGTTTCTTTGTTTTTATTCCTCAAAAGCCAGTGTTTGACCACTATTTCATAACTGGTTGATGCATATTTTTGGTTTTCAACCGACTTCAAAAAAGGAGGTTCTCATTCGACTGTATCTTTTTTTGTACGTATGTTACTCGATATCTCCACCAATTATGAATCGATTTTGATGTTTTTTTTTGTTTGGTAGAGTATAACTCAGAGGTAGATCCATATAAATTTCATCGAAATCGATCCACCCAAAACCGATATATAAGCGATGAAGTCGGTTTTTTAAGCTTATATTAATTTATTATTCTAGCTTTTAATAAATTGTATATGGGACCATCTCTGATCCAAACAAAAAAAGAATTTTGAGAATCGGAAAAAAAATACATACTGTCGAATATAGTACCCCCCCTCCTTTTTTGAAGTCAGTTAAAGTAAGGGGTTAAGGGGTTAATCGTCAAATCAAGATAAAAAAGGAATTTATTTGCACTTCATATTCGTGATCCATTCTACCGTAAGTACGTCGCAAAAGAATGTCCGTAAGAGTGTAAAGAGTTTTCCGTTTGTGACAAAATATGCGAATGCTGCTAAAACTCGACGCGTCCATTTGAATGAAAGTTACAAGTACGTGGCCTGAATGAGGGTTCAGATGGAGGGGGTGACTGATTTCAAAGTTTGTAGGTTGTTACCTATTTTTCTCTGATCCGAGGTTGTATAGGCGCACCAAATATTGTTTATTTGCATATGTTTCATTCCAAGGCCTGTTTTTCATACAGAACATGTATTTATTGTATGTTATTAGCATATAGATTAATTACAGAATTCTGGAACAATATTAGGGTTAGTTCAATTAGGGTAATTAGTTATATTAGGGTAATTCTGCATCTTAATGTTAGTAGGTATATCCTATGATACTGTTTATTCAGATAAATGTAGCCTTTAGTTATAGCATACAGGATCGTCTTTACGACGAGTGGAGAGCGTGCAGGAACACGGACATAGGCACAGCTACACGGAAGGTGCCTGCTTGCCCGCTCGCCATCCGCTAGAACCAAATACGTCTAGTGTGTAGCAGCCATTAGGAAAATGTAGGTACACAAAATAAGTTTTTGTTAGTAGACATAAAAATGCTATAGTTACGGTTCTAAAATCAAATGCGCTTAGTTTCACATAAAACTGGCGTGAAGATTGAAGTCCCTCGATACAGACCAGACAGAACCGTCAATTTAAGCGTTCGCGTTGTAGGTGCTTGCATTTCCTTTAGGACTCTTTCTCGCCTCACTATTTGAATTATTCATACTGCTTGCAGATCTATCAAATACAGTACCTAATATTTCGTCAAGGATGAAATCTATTTGAGCTTAGAATAGTATTGCGAGATGTGAAATAATTTTGAATTTAATGGAAACAAAATTTGCGGCATGTACTCAATAAATGATTTTAATACATTTTCAAGGCCAATGAGTAAATTTGGCAAGGATAATTTGATAAAAACTCATTCAAATTTTTACTCTCAAATTAACATTACAACGAATGGAGCCGAATTCATTGTCGATGACTAGTTCGATATCGCGTAAGACAAACAGATTACCATTTTAAATTTAATTTAATTATGGATATTTTATTTATTACACACACCATTATAACAGCATTACAGCTTAAGCCAAGACGATGTTATAAGGAAATACATAGCACTTAATTGAATATATTACCGCCGATTGTATTACCACTAAAAAATCTATAATTTCTAAAAATTGTTTAGTTGTACACTTTGTAAACTGCATGGTTATACAATAAAGAGTTTTGTATTGTGTATTGTATTGTATACATACATATAGTTTGTAATAAAACACAATTTATCTAATTTTCTAAAACTTTCTGTACCGCCTCTGTGAATTGCGGCTGGAAGACATTAAAAATATTTAAATCATTCGATACACTATTTATCATTCTTATCGTGACAAAGGTGATAACTTAATTAAGTTGGTTCTCGGTATATTTTAATCTTATAAAAGGATGTAGGATATTGATGAATTATAATCAAAACCACCAGAAAATCAGCGGCGAACTGCTATAGTTTTCGTAAGCAAGATGGAAAATAAGTATTGATTACGGTTACCTATTATTTTCACAATCGGCTATAAGTTTAATTTTGTCAAACCAGGATAAG
The DNA here is from genome assembly GCA_948107665.1 of Lomographa bimaculata. Taxonomy (NCBI): domain Eukaryota; kingdom Metazoa; phylum Arthropoda; class Insecta; order Lepidoptera; family Geometridae; genus Lomographa; species Lomographa bimaculata. The sequence goes on along the minus strand of OX403586.1, from coordinate 11,584,524 downwards.
TTTCCTAAGACATCTGAATTAATTTATAAACGAATTCAAGTTAATTAAGTAGACACTGCGCTTCACAGGAAAGGTTCTTAACGAGGATTGTAAAACTCACAACAATAATGAATACAATGGGCGTGCGGAAGAATGAAAGCCAGAACAAGCTGACTGAGAGAAAGTACCGAAGTAGAGACCATCAATCTTAAGGAGGGACACAGGGGTCCGCTTCTGAACTCTTTCCACTAAACTTTTGTAACAACACGGTGATAAATAGTCCGAACGGTTAGGTGGGAGTAAATAAATACCTAATTGAGTAACCGGACCGGCAAACAACTCCGCCACATTACGAGATTAGATAATTAGTTACTTACCCAATTACGGGAGGTAACAATTTGTGTAGGTGGAGGTGTCCGTTATTGATGGCTGCGTACCTTGCCTACGAATACGGGTGAAATGAGTAAGGCGCTTTATTTTACCTGGTCATTGAAATAACAGACTATTTCTTTTGTTGGCAGTTAATCTATGTTTTGTTTTAGATTATTAAATACTATTTCATAATACCAACATAGTATTTTGAAATAAGGTTACCTGTAACTTAGTTCATGGCGTTTTTGAAAGTTGGGTGTAACTTTGTCTATCGCTTGTTTACACAATTGTTGTTTATTGTATTTGATACAAATAAAAAAAGCTTTTTTTTTTGCACTTGTTCTGTTACTCCACTGTTCTATTAGTACAACTATGTATTTAAATAAAGTCACATAAATTTACTCGTAAGTATATATATATATATATATTTTTTATTTGTGACAGGCTAGTGTTTGACCACTATCTCACCTGATGGTAAGTGACGATGTGATCGAAGCTGGTAAACACACTAGACCTGGAATACGCAGGCTCTCAAGGATAACAGCCGGAACACCGTATTTGGCTTGGCGGCAGACTTTCAACTTGATGGTGGTAAGCTACTTTGGTAGCAAGCCAGGCGAGCAACTCACAAAATGCTCTACCACCTCTCAAATGTCACCTGATTAGCACCACCCGGGACCACGTGTAGGGAGTCAGACTTAAGGGGTATCCTCCTACGGACGTGAGCGACTCAGCCCCCTAATAAATATACTTCATCATTAATTATTACTACTCGCATGTACTTAATGATTGGATTATTGAAAGACCCCAGAATCAGCAGTCGATACACGTATAACAAATAAATTAACAGCTATCGGAAGTGGTTACAGCGGATTATTATTTCCCGGTATCCCTTAATAAATTCAACGGTTTAATTTCCTTTGCGGTTGATTGGACGCCGCGGGGGCGTCTCGCCCGCCCTGAGCCGGCCGCCCTTACAAAATTGAGCCAGTATGTTGAAATTATGCCTCAACTTTAATTGCCCTTTATCACATAATTTAGGTTCTTACTCTTGGGTTCAGGGTTCGGTGTAATAATTGTAAATCTATGCTTAGAAACAGTTTATTGCTTTTGTAGTTTTAGAACAGGTTTATAAGCGTTATCAAGTGGATTTTGCTTTTTATGCAATTCAGAAATAGAATAACATCCTGATTCCAAGAAACATAATGTAGGTCCTGATTAGCGTCGACGCGAAGGGTAAATAACGGCATTGACCTGCGACATATTACCAATAAATTGTACATTATATCAATTGTCCTTTGAGCCTTAACCCAGACAATATTAGTCCTCACCGCTTTTTAACCTTAATTCTTGACTAAGGTAATCACATTTTGTATGGGCCTATAGTTGGACGCTGACGCAGCACGCGTACTTATTTCACTCAGGCCCCACGTTGCGATTACCTAAATGTAAAGATTATGTGACAAGTTTATAGCGCATGAGGCACATTTTTCTTCATAATACATTTCATCACCGGGGGAAGAGGACAAGGTAAATTAATGTATTCTTGTAATTGGTCGATGCGTGCTACAGAATTGATGCTTCAAAAAGCGTGTTGCTTTTTGTGAGAGGGAAAAGATAACTGGCTATTTCGTTTGTGCTTTAATGCTACTTCTCGCTTCGTAGTCGCACCTACCTATAGGTAATATGACTTTGCCCTGGACTAGAATGAAAGAAAAATGAACGTTTTAAGAATAAAAGTACGATTAAATGATTAACACTTACTTAGCAAAGAATGAATTATTAGTTAACGAAAATATAAATAACATATCTATGAAATATTTGATTACGCCTATCTATTCCTATGGTTTGTTCCTTTGTGACAAACAAGAAGAAAAGTTCCATCTGTCCGCCCTTTCAGTTAAACCCACGAGCTTAACGTACACCAAAACTTTTTCACTATATAACGACTTATTCACTTTCCTTTTCACAAATAAATAATACAGACGTTGAGTTTATAGCCCACAATAAGGGGGATTCTATCGTAAAGGGGCCAGATGACGGCCTTTAAATGGGAAGCTCTCAGTCACAACCGCCGAAGCTCTTTATGCTAGTTGGCCGTAAGCACCCGTGCGGTGATCCGATAAACGTCCATCATTGAATTCAATAAATCATGATATGCCGTAGAATATTGAGTATGCTCTTTATGCTTTACAAGCCATGTTCAATAGCTTTGTTCATTTTACTCAAGGTAAAAGTATATATATGTATCCAGGCCGCTAACAACCGTTTTTTTGGAAATCTTTGAGAAAGCCCTATATCCAACAGTGGACTTCTTGCGGCTGAGATCATGATGATGATGTGTTTAGGGTCTGTAATAAGTATCTACGCAACAAATAACATCCAAATCTATTGGTTATAGAAATGCCCTGTTTTAGATATATTCACATAAACTAGTACTCCTAACGCGTCACAGGCATGGTAGAGTCTAAGGACGTATTTTAGTCACTATGGCTAAAATATTGTTTGGATCTGTCAGATATGAAAAGTAACAAAGAAGGAATAAGCAATTTAAACTTCACAATTGCGTAAGCTGAGATGCAACTCGCGGAGACTTGGTTGAGCTGACGGAAAAATAATGTAATAAAATAATATTCAGTTTGCAGATTACCTTCTGGCGGTTTTGCGGTACGATTTTCCCGTTCCGTATATTATTACATTTTGTTTTTTATCATTATTCAGTGTGTTTTATATTCGAATATTAGTGTTCTTCAACCCAAGCGATATAATTACATCTTTGGTAAGTTATAGCAACTTTGAAGGTTGATAACCTACCTAAAACGTGTTATCTAATAATCTAAGGTTATACTTTATATCTAAGTATTATGCTTTTGTCTCATCAATGTGCAATTTATCTAAATTTATGAAACATTTGAAAACCAATTGTAAGATACTTGTATATAGGTTCTAGACACAATTATATTAAAACTGATAATGACAAGAAATCTTACAGTCAGAAGAGGACGCGCAATTTTGCGCATCCTCTTCTATTTATTACGGCGATAAAAAAAGGCTAAAAAAAGAGGTATGATTTTAGCACCGTATATATGTTCGTTTCTTGCCCCACATACCAATAAACAGATTGTAACGTATATAGGGTCTTAATTAAATGGCATCTGTGGCACTTCACAAAGAAATGTCAAAAAAAAAATTAGTGAAATGCCATCTCAAAAATATATAACACATATTAATAAAGAATAACATTTTTTTTTGGTTTTATACTATAAGAAGCCATGTCGTACTAGTAATCAGGAAAATTAATATTTTTAATTAAACTTTCATCTTGTGCCAAATAAAACAATATGTAGTGATAGAACATTATCTGCCTGCCCAGCTAGCGTCGACACAAATGTAATTTACTACTATTTATACTATTAAGATCAAAAGCGGAGTATGTACTCTGTCTAGCAAAATCCAACAAATCTGTATTAGACAAAATCAACGAAGTAGTGCTGTATGTAGAATGTAACTGTCTGGAATTAGGGAGTTATGCGTGCCAACGAGTTCGTCTAGCTAACGCTTTGTCAACTGTAGAACGTGTTGTACACATTCATAGCAATGCAATTTATTATAACAATGGAAATCTCGCAGAATTTTACTTTCACTTTGCTTTTTTCTATGATGAATAATTGTTTCCATTTCCATCAGGGTAATAGATACTATAATAAAGAAATATTCTCTTTAAGCCTTAATAATATTTAAAATTATAACTTTAAATTTGCAATTTTATATCATTATTTGAATATAAGGCTAATATTTACTTAATAATAAAAGAGAATATATTTTCTCGTTAGTAAATTTACAATTTATAGCTCATCACAAATCATAAAGATATTGAAACATTATATCAATCAGATGGTATTTATATTACTACATAAGTAACTTTGATACTACGTAAGGAACTTTGCTATCCTATAATTTAAACCAAAAAATAATAATTATATTTTGTTTTCAACCGACTTCAAAAAAGGAAGTTCTCAATTAGACGCTTTTATATTAGATATATGCTTTTTTTTTGTATGTGTGTTACGCGATATCTCCGCCAATTATTAATCAATTTTGATGATTTTTTGTTTGTTTGGCAGATTATACTTCTGAGGTAGTCCCATATAAATTTTATCGATTAAGATAAAATTAGCCAAAACCAAAATATAAACGGCGAAGTCGGTTTTTTAAGCTTTGCTTGCCTTTAATTATTGTTACAACGCAGTCGGTTAAAAACATTACACACCCCTCCAAAGAATAGAACAATTGTGGAATCTAAATAACATGAAATTTACTTAAGGTCACAAGTTTCCTTTTTTATTTATTTAACTGATATTAAACAATTACAATATATATACTTAGGTTACCTATAATAAGAACCTTATTGCTACAAATCAATAGAACTTTTTATCATAAAAAACAAACAAGACCATAAATTGAAAGAAATAACGTAACTTTAAATCGAGTATAAAAGGAAAAGGGCAAATAAAAGGCTTAGTAGCTTAAATTTGCTACGTTTTGCTGCTGCTGCTACCACAAAAGTGCAAATAACGACCTGTTAGTGAGATTACGCCTATCACATCGAGTATTATTTGTACTTGTAGTAACATCGTTAGGGCAAGCTGGGGAGGGCGCGTGGCCTGGGCGGACGGCTAGCGAGGGCGCGATGCTGGATTTGGCGGTTTATCCGTAATTAGCGAGCGCACTAATGACCACCAGTCAGCTTTTACAATGTTCACGGCAAAAGTTCACGCTCGAAAACCGCTCGCAGATGCAACCCGGAGCTATTTGTTAATATTCGTATCTGGCTTGTTCATTTTGTACGAATTCACGAAATGCGCAGTGGTCGACGAAACAGAAATTAAGTCTGACGTTTGCAATACCACTACGGTTGTTTTGAACGGTGGCTATTTAATTGTAAACCACAAATATGCTTACACGTTACAGCCTCATACTTTTTTCAAAGGATTGTTTCATGGGTGTTAAAGTTTTTCTTTTAATTTTGACTTCGCAATCTTGTGCATTAAGCCAGTGTCCAGTATATATTACAAGTGTATTTCATATTAAAGTCCTAGTCACAAGTCACAGTCAAAGTCAAGTAAAAGAGTCAAGGTCCAGTCATAGTCAAGTCATGCCCTAGTAATGTGGTAAAAACTTTACTAGAACTTCTATTGTAGTTTTAGAGCGAAGGCGAAAATCACGTTTATTAACTTTGTATGATTTGCCTACACTTGTGCTCGTTTAATAAGAATTAACGGTTAATAATCCACCATTATTTCTCATTATCACTCGACAAATCACAGGTTTTGGAAAATTATACAAAATCAACAACGCCATTTTTTCATTTTGGCGACAAAACTAATGTTATATAGTGCAACAAGCCTTAACTTTTGTGTATAAACATACTTATCTTTAGTTTATACTCTGTGGTTGTAACCTTATATATGCGGTGTGTTCTATATTTATTTTGTCGGATGGTAAAAATCGTAGTGCCCATCTGTATTTATTTAAAATATCAATAGAGGTTGCCGGAAACATTCACATCACAAACAATCATATGTGTCCTCAATCCAGTATCTGGGAAACGGACCCAGTTCCTGTAATGTAGATAACAAGCGCTTCTTAACGGCGCAATTGAGGTCATTTATTATGTTTAGTGATATATTTTTGTAAGCAGGCAGCCTACGAACTCTCAGAAAGATGCCTTCGAAAGCATTAAACTGAACAATATCAACATTTTCAAACAAAATAAATTCATAAAAATGTAAAGTCTGTTGTCTATGAAATTGAACAATCACTCTCAATGAATGCTAATGTGATTTGCGTGCATAGGACGACAGATGCGTTGTCACATGAGTCACGTGGTATATGGAATTTACATACAATATGCACATAAAGTCCGTACTTTCACATACGCTCACACAAGCAAAGAGAATACGATATTGTAGGATTCGCGCCGAGCAATCTGCATAATCAGTAATACGCTGTTTAACAAATAAATAGACGACTGCAACGTAAATTGGGGCTATGATTTGTTATGAGTAGTTGTTATAGGTATCTTGTTTTTTACCGACTTCCCATAAAAGGAGGAGGTATTCAAGTCGACGTATTAAAAAAAAAAATGTATGTGTGTTACCTCATAATTTCTCTCCACGTTAAAAAAAAAAGTTTGAAAGATGTTGCTTTCTAATTGGTCCCATTTAAATTTGATCAAAATCTGATCAGTAGTTCTTGAAATATCGTCAATAATGTCTATTTTGTGACGAATAATGCGTACTTTGACGATGTTCTGGTTTACCCGACTTCAAAAGTTACCTCATAACTTCTTTCGCTGTGAGCCGATTTTGATGATTCTTTTTTTATTTGAAAGCTGGTGCTTTTTATGTGGTCCCATTAAAATTTGATCTAGGTCTGATCTCTAGTTTTTGAGTTATAGTCAATAATGCGTGTTTATACATTAAAAGTCGGTTTTTTTAAGTTTTGCTTGCGTTTAATTATTTACAAGCTTTTATTTAATTCACCTGTCCCGTTATCTGTCGGTCTGTAATCAAATCTTGCAAGCTAAATTTGTAATAATTCCCAATGTCCGATTGGATTTAAATTTGGTGTACTTATCTGTACATGTATTTTCAGAGACAATACAATTATATGGTGCCACGGTGCTGATATGATGGAGACGAAAGATGCCCATAGGAACTTCTGAACTAAACAAAATGAACCCATTCAACTCGTTTGATTTGTATTGACAAGTTCTCTGTTTATATAACTTTTTAGTCCTTTTTTATTTACAACAGGTGAAAGTTTGATTTAAAAAACCTTTTAAAGTATTACGTGTTTATATTCTAAAGTCCATATACATATATCGCTATATAAACAAATTTTATAACGTGATGATATAAAATCATCCATCTATTGAATATTTGCCGATTGTAGTGTCTATAGATTTGTAAAAAAACGTCCTTATATTACTGGACATGGTTATCTATGTCAAAGAGCTATAGGAAAGTCGTAAATAACGTGAAGCCTCTTATAGGCAGGCGGTGACCGCAGACGGCTTTCAAATAACTTCCAATAAGCGGCGCGTCGAGACCCGAGCGATTTAAGAGCCACTTTTCACGGGCGTATTGCAACGTGGCCATCACGCGGCTTTCACGTTGTGACTTGTGCTAGAGTTAGTCCTTGTTTTAGCGATGAATTCTGCGCCCAACAATGCCGGCGTGGCTTTTGATATACGGTGCCACGGTGTTGTATGGCTGCAGTTTCAGTATTGGAACCGTTAACATCACGTGCGGCTATTGTTCTAGGTTGTTAGGTTATAATATGTACCTACATATGAGTAACTATTATAATGTTATATCATAAACTTTAAACTGGCATTAAATAAAATTATACTATATACATTATTATATAAAACAAACAAAACAAACGCTTCCACACTCACAGCACCGCACTGAGTTCAAAGACTTGTATCGCGAGTGCTAAAAACAACACACAAATACTACAACCATATCTAGATATGGTAACGTAACATAAAACTATTACTAATACAATTTGATATATGTATGTTATACTAAAGTTTCTTTAATAGTGTGTCCTTGACAGTGTCCACGTCAATCAAATTACCAAAAATCAAGGCTTTTTTTACACCCATGTGAAAGAGCACTAAGCTCGACCCCTCTTCCCTCATATTATTGAATTTTCTTAGCTTTAGCTCCGATTTTCCAATAAGTGAAGTGTTTTGTTGCTTTAAACCGCACTGGTGGCTCATACGTATTACTAAACTACACCCGTCTTAATTGATCGTTAACCACGCAAAAAGGAAAGACACAAAGCTTTGAAAGTTTAGTGAAGAGGCTTTCGGTTTATCGACATTTTCGACGCGGTGAATACCCGAATAAAAAGTTGGAAGTCGTTATTTTTACGGAAAAAAATATTTATTTAGAGCTAAATTTTCGTTGTCGAACTAGGTGCTACAGGGATAGAGCGAATTCGCATTGAAATTTTGGAGTTCGGAATTTCGCTTCGGATGTGGATGACAAAGGGTAGGCTTATAAATTGTCATCGCAGCGCGGCGCGAGCAACGGCTATACTCAAACACAAATCGTTGGTATGGTCACGCACACTCGCCATACATACCACGTGATACATCACACAGCACACTCACACTTTGCTCCATACTTGGCTAATACGGATATAGCTAGGCTAGGTGTATGTGTATTTTGCTGACAATTGGAAATGAATCCGTCGCGTCTTCCCCACACCTGTCGTTACAAACTTTATTGCGTGCCGTCTTCATTAAATCCGAGATCCTTTGAAGTTTGAACGAGCTTTCAAAATGTAGTAGGAGTTCACCTAAATGCTATTTTCAGTTGTCACTATTTCAGGCGGGTTACCGTGTTGTTTACAGTTTGAAGATACTTATATCTCTTCTTTATTAAAGTGAAATATTTTATGGGAAGGGCTTTGAAATTATCATTCGCAACCTTTTTGTGTGACGAAATGTGGTGGGGGTAAACACTGTGATGAATAATCAATATGTTTCCCTGTAATACAAAAGGTTTACTTCTATCGTGTGTATTCACAACACGCCCTGCTTTTTTGTATTAAGTAGTTTATTTCTAATTTGTAACATGTACTGGAACTTGTGTTAATGACGGTTTAGGATTAGTTATGAATATGAACTAGTAAAGCATAAAAAATCTAGGTGTTGTCAAAGGTATTTTTGCCTGGCGAGCTTTTGTCTATAACCAGGAAAGAACAAATAATAAAGAATAAGTAGGTAATATGTACCCGCAGGAAGCTACATACGATGGTCTGGTGACCCAGGGGAAATCACGAAAATCTCTGATTCCCACATTCTTACTCTTAACCGAACTCAACTTTGGCTTATTTACAACATTCGTTAGGTTGAACTAGTATATTGAAGAAATGTTCACCTTTAATACGTTAATAATGTGAGTATTTTTTTTAACTGAGGATATATTGAGCTAATGCTTTGTTTTTTTTTATCGACTTCACAAAAAAGGAGGAGGTGCTCAAGTATACTGTACTTTTTTTATTTTTTCGCGTTACCCCATAACTTCGTTCCACGTGAACCGATTTTGTATTTTTTTTTTGTTTGATGGATGTTGCTTTCCATGAATTGGTCCCATTAAAATTTTTTTTCAAGTTTTTTGATCAAGATCTGACAAGTAGTTTTTGAGTTATCCTCAATAATGCGTATTATGTGGACTACATTGACGATGTTCTCGTTTTTAGCCGACTTCAAAAGTTACCTCATAAAAAATAATCATTAAAATGCGCCGATTTTGATGATTATTTTTTATTTTTATTTGAAAGCTGGTGCTTTCCATGTGGTCCCATTTAAATTTGGTCAAGATCTGATTACTAGTCTTTGAGTTATTGTCAATAATGCATGTTTAATACGTTAAATCTGATAAAGGTTCCGAAGATAAAGCGGTGAAGTCGGTTTATTAAGCTTTGCTTGCGTTTAATTATTTGATGATGTTTTCATATCGTTACCCTTAATAGTATTTTAAAATAAAAGCTTTACCTGAGGTCACTTTTAGAATTTAATAACTTATCTTTCTAAAAATAAATATCAAGTATATCCTCATCTAAAAAGCATCCATTAACTTTGCAAGAGAATTTCAAGTCAACGTCTTATCCTGAGCATAAACCAATTCTCTGATCCTCTTACCGGCCCCTCCGCGAGCTACGCTAATGGACTAAATATTTCAAACAATATTAAAATTGTATCAAATATAATAATAAACATAGATACTATAGATATATGGCTCGTTATCTTCTGAGAGAAGACCAGTGTCACAATAACATTTTGTCACAGCTTTAATAATTTTATAAAATAGTCAATATCGAAATATCAATTTGAATTCACATCAAATTGATATTTCGATATTGACTATCTTTTGTGTTGGTAAAGTTACGACGTGATGTTGTGATTTTTTAGGCATATTTGATTATACTTGTAAGTATGTCGATAACATATATTGGTTGTATGTATCACATTTAAATAAGTTACGTAAATATCAGTCAGTCACTTAGTATTTTTTTATGATAGATAGGCAGGCATTTGACCACTATCTCACCTGATGGAAAGTGAAGATGCGGCCAAAGATGTGACATGCTTGCCTAGAAGATTACCTATTCACTCTAGACTTGAAGACACCCAGATTGTACTGTTCGGGAAAGAAAGACGCAGGAATATGTGTAGTAATAATAGTTGCTCGAATATGTGTTCAAATATTATGAACTTTGCAGTTAGGTCATATATTTTTGTATTTTATGTCGATTTTACGGTTTTCGATTTTCAGTCGTATTGCGATGAGCTTTTTATAATACTTTTTTATACTATAGGATTATATACAACAAAGCTTCTTTTGAACAACTAAGAAATTGAATTGAAGCAAGCTATTTTAATTTTTGTGTACGTGTCCCTCTGTCTCTATGGAACTTGTTGAAATATTGCATCAAAGGCATCGAGTAAATTGAACGCATGACGAGCAAGCCTGATCGGCAATGGACCGTGAATTCACTGAAATTGTATGTGCGTATGAAAGAGCCTGAAAGCACGAGAAGTCAACATTTCAATCACTGCACTGTGCACTAGTGAGACTTTTACTACTTTTTATTGTTAGAACTTTGATATCTGAAACTTTATTGGATTGAACTGTAAAAAACCTTCCTTGTTTTTCCATTATATACTAGCTTTACTACCAGTTTTACTCACGTGTTGCATGTTTTTGAAACTTTCAGAAAATTTTGAATTTTTACTGCAAAATATGAATGCTAGTGAAAAGTTTGCCTTTCGGCATAATTCCTCAACACTGCCTCAATAGCGGACACAAAAGTGAAATAGTGTTTTTTATGGTATAGTCAGAAATAAGGCAAGCAAGTGGTTCGCCTGACGATAAGTGGTAACAAATACATTTTTATTGCCCGTGGTCTTTTATGGTGAACAATGCTAGTGGATTACGGATAATAAATCAGTACTCAAACGAATAACGTAATCATTTAGTGACACTACGATCTCCTGTCGTAACTTAAATTTTCTAGTCTGTTATATCAAGGATTTTTTTATAGTATTTCTTTCTTTCAATCATTTCTCCGGCAACCCCGTTCTTTCAACGGTGACCAGTTTTGGTTGCACAGATCACTGAATTAACTATTCTTGAATAGTAGTGTTATACCACCACTAATTTTATTTTTCTGTCACACAACAAGCAAACTACGAAAGTAATTAAAATCTTCTGCTTATTACACTAATATCGTTATAATAATAACACACCTTTTCTTTTCTGAAGAAGGATGTACGGCTTTCGATCCCAGTCGGAGATGGCGTACTTCCGTTTCCGGTGAAAGAGAGACTGTTTTCCGCTTTCTACGGTGGTAAAATCATCGACCCTCTCTCATTTCATCTTTGCTGTCTCGTTATTTTTGCATTGAGTTACTCATTAACTAGTGAATACACATATTTTTAAAGCAAATAGTTATGTTTCTATTGCAAAAGCTTATAAACTCATTTGTCATCACTTATTCTGTCGCCTTACAGAATATGTTTATAGACTTTTTCAAAAAGTATTGATTTTTTCATTGAAAAACTGCAGTGTTTCAACGATATTTTTAACTTTCTCACTAAGAATAATTGGAAGTTCTGAAGAGAATATCAAAATACGACTATTTAGATATTCTTTAATATTCTAATGATGATGATGATTGAATATAAACATTTTAAGGTACTGGAATTTGACATTGCAAATAAATACCAATTTACTAGTTACATTGTTTTAACGGGTTAGCGCGGTTAATATTAGTAGGATGGAATATTTATCTCGGCGTAAGATAGCTTCTAGTTTTACCTACTTTACAAATCGCTCACAATCAACGTCGTAAGAATCGATTAATAACCACCTCTACTATTATACGAGTATTGAACTACACACGTGAACTTACTTGGTATGAAACCAACGGAAAGTTACTATTAGCGTAACGTAGCAACATTCCAGCATAATACACAGGTAAAGGTTTACTCGGAAAGTTTCTTCATGATATTTAGCATTTCAGACATACTTGAGATGGAAGTTGCGTCTCAACACAATAAAGTTATAATGCGATCTCTATGGAAACACATTCAAGAAGCGTCCTGGGCGCGGAACAAAAGACTCCAAGGGGACGTGTATGATATAGACATTGAACTCAATTATTAGCAGGTTATGAAAGACACTCATTTCTTAACTCTCTACATACAAATAAATCGTACGTCTTACTTATGAAGATATATAGGTAGAATGTTTTTTCAGAGACATCTGTTTTAATATTTCGTGTGGCAGACAATATTCCGCACAAAGGCCTCAGATAGGTGTATGCTGTTTACCTGATTCCATAGCCAATTCATATTTCATGAGGAGCAGTAAATGAAATGCGGGATCACGTTCCTATCGTCCAGTCTCATCCATCGGCCGATATCGACGCTATTCCGGCAAATAGGCTGGAATGAGCACGCTCACTCGTTTGGGTAGCGCCTGCCTGGCGGCGAACTTCTCTCTATTACGTATTACTGAAATAGGATCGCTTTGGTTATGACTGCTATTGCTGAGATTTAGAAAACTTCTGAACCGTTCTTTTAGTGGATATGTGGATTTCGTTCGTTATCTGAGCTCTCTTTAATATGTTTGAACGAACTCGGGAGGAGTAGCAAATTGGTAGGACGTGGTCGGTGTCGCGTTTCGCACTCATTTCTCACAGGATTTTATATCGTTTTCGTTCAGCGCCAGACTTGTCTCGCTGATATGAACGTCACGTTGCTCCGCATGCTAAGAATTTTGCAATTCAAACAAGTTACACGGAGCTTAACTTTCTAACTTACGGAGCGAAGTTTTAATTAGAATTTCTTTATTATTACATTAAGTTACATCCTACGCTGTAATGTTTGTTTTTGGAATGAAAATTTGAATAGTGTTGCACAATTTGTGATAAGTTATAAAATTACATTGCCTAAGTAAATTTGAAATTAACCTGTGAGTACCTACTCGCACTCACAGTGAAAACAAACAATATTATTTTTATGTATTTCATATGAACATTTGTGCTGCGTTGACTCTATGTGATATGTATGATAGTAAAAGCAATAACCGGGGCAAATAGGAAACACAAACAAATGATTCAATAAAAACATCGAGCGTGGTATAAACTGAGTATGCGTATGGGAAGGCCATATTTTCCTTCGCAACGGTCCCCTTGTTAGGGTTGCTTTTATACGATTCGTTTTTGTTCTATAATTTTATAGAAATCTTTAAATATCTGAAATTATTTCAACACTTACTAAGCAGCGGGTAACGGTTTCGATTTCCAGTGAAAACCGGTATAATCCTATTCACTCTAAATTTTACAATATAAAGTAGTATGATAATAAAGGACAAATACCATCGATAAAAGTTATGATTTGAAGGAACTTAAAAATTTAATTTTAAACGTTAGATAACGTTTTCCATACAAACATCAATAGATAAAAACGAGATTTGAGAACTGCACTTTAACATGTATTTAGAGATAAATACATGACTAAAGAAACATGCATTGTGATGATTTTAACCGACTTCGAAAAAATATGTTTTCGGGTAGTGAACATTCTTTTTTATTCATAGATTCGAATCTATAGCATACGTAAACCGATGTAAGTATCTTTTGTTTGTTGAATAGTTCTAGTTGATTTCATAGAAGTCATTAACTTTCGTTAGGTCGCTTTTTAACAATTTTGAAAAAGTTCAGAGTTTAGGCTTAGACAAAATCTAGGATCCAAATAAAATCGCGTGCTACACAATAAAGGCTTGGTAGTAGTCTCAACTGTAATCGTTAAAGACCGGCTAGTGATAGTACAATATCTTACTTTTCTTATTTAGATTTATATCTAATATATTTAAACGAGCAATTCGTGTATATATATATAATCTGAATCTCGGAAACGACTCCAAAGGTTTGCAGGGGGTTTCGAGGACGATAAATCGATCTAGCTAGGTCTTATTTTTAGAAACCGTCATTTACCAAAAAAAAAAAACCAAGCGAAGCTCGTTCATCCAGGTACAATTAGTTTATATATCTTAATAATAAGAAACACATTTTTCTTAGGAAGACACATTAAGGCACTTCTGGCAATAAATAATAACGATAACAGGATCATAGACATCTCTTTGGAAATAGTAAAAAAATGAGTAAAGGGTTGTGTAATCAAAGTTATCGTATCGTCAGTACAAAAAGCTCTCAGAAGTGACTACCGCCTAATCTGTGCGTCGTGTGATCTCCATGGCTCGTCGCGATACCGCGTTGGATTGAATGCCCGTTCCTGGCTTATCCCGAGCCGCAGATACTTTGTTATTTACTATTTTCATCCCCAAGGCGCTGCGAAAAAATATATCCCTAAATACTACCCTTTACACACGCTCTATCATATATTCTTTGGAAGCCGAGTTTCATTTTTATTTTGATTCGGTTTTTTGTTTCTGATAGGCTAGCGTTTCACTATTGTATCACTTGTTGAAGATATCGTCGACGTTGGTAAACGCGCTAGTTCTAACATGTGACTGATCTGTCTAGAACAGTGGCCGGATCATAATTTTATAGCGTGGCGACTGTTTTTTCTGCGTAGTGTATTAAACTATGATTGTATTTCAGTACAGTCAGGAGATTCAGTAGATCGACGCTAGCTCAAAGATATACCCGACTACAATGTTCTACATGTACCTATATCAATTCATCACAATCTTACCTTCACCTGAATAATCCATAGTAGAATTTGATTCTGACGCTGATTGATTAGGGGTCGAGAATACTACTGCGCTCTCATTGCTTCAAGTGGTTCAGTAAAAACAAAGCGATTATATGTTTTAAATAAAAAATATCCAAATACGTGTCCGCGGGAGGCATTTTATTTTCTTTTTTACTTTGGGAGTTTAACCTTCCAATAGGCGTTTCTTTACCACCTGGAGAGGCGGCCTCGAGAGATCCAGGCTAACCCGAAGCTAATATTATAATATATAAATTATGTGTTAAATTACACAAAAAAAAATCTATATAATTATTTTAAAATCTCTTATAGCATAAACAGGAGTGAATGGTTCCTCATTACGTAGAGGGCCTG
Source organism: Lomographa bimaculata (assembly GCA_948107665.1). Classification (NCBI taxonomy): domain Eukaryota; kingdom Metazoa; phylum Arthropoda; class Insecta; order Lepidoptera; family Geometridae; genus Lomographa; species Lomographa bimaculata. The sequence goes on along the minus strand of OX403586.1, from coordinate 11,568,995 downwards.
TAGCACAAGAGTGTATGTAGTGTAGACAGGAAAATAACAACGTTCTCTGTGGAATAGAACACCAATGGCACCACTCGCTCGTACCTCGTAGCGTCGTAGCGCTCGTAGCTTTCGTAGCAAAACGTCCCGCAACGGGAGTTTCCACTGGCAGTGTTGAGCTTCTACGAGTAATATTTTGCACAAGTTAAGCCCTCGACTTTTGAACTTTAATCTTGCTTCATAATAGCTGGAAAATATATAAAAATGCTGTTTTTATTTTAAACTTCATGGCACTATAAATTAGCAAACTAAATCAAAATTTTGTATCTTATATGTGACAGTATATTATTTCGAATTCAGTAAAAGTTTACTTTAATGACTTTGATATGCATTAGATGCCTATTTCATTCAGCAGCTTCTTTTGCCTTAACTAGGATAAAATATCCTATTCTCGAGTGTCTACTGATTGAAACACTAGAGAATGGAAATTTGGTACGTAGAAATTACAGATTACTTACATACCAAATTTCATAAAAAATAAAAGAAGAGTCATAAAGCTGTTACAGAAAAAATTCGTTGCTTAAATACATATTATTTATTTAATCTATAATTTGTGTATGTAGTAAAAGCAAATGACATAGGTAACGTATATATTTTTAACATTAACGCTATTATATTTTTTTGATTTTTAATAACCAAGTTCTTAATACACTACAAATAAACGGTCGTCAACAAATAGAAAAGTATAATTATTACTTATTTTTTTATTAATAGATGTAATGATTATTTATTCCGACAAGCTGTAGATAGTGTACTATTTACAATTACTATATTTTCACAGAATTTAAAATATTTGGCATTCCGTTGATCGTAAATTTCTTCGTAAGATACTTGCCCGCTTGTTTTAATTTAGTCCTTCCACACAAGGGTTAACAATAACATAACTCTACCCTCATAACGCACGATCTTCCATTCCTTTATAGCCTGAGAGCGTAATAGCTTTAAAGGACTACCGTCAGTTCCTCTCAGTGCCTCTCTAGGGAGCGAGAAATATGAACAGGACAGGACCTACAGAACCTAGAGGCTTGCTTATTTGTTCAACAAGCCAACAATGTCGGCGAGATCAAAGACCGCTACCGGAATTAATTTGCCAGCGCTATCTGCCCTCTCCCTCCCTCTCTTTATCCTCATAGGCCATGATAAGCTCCGAAAAATATTTCCCTTTTTTCATGCTAACTTATTTCCGGTGATTGTCGTAATCTAATTTAATACCCTTGAACTTATTCGGTCGTTGGGATAATAGGTAGACTCGGATACAGCGATCAAAACGAAATATTGTCAGAACCGTTGTTTTGTTATGATTGCTGATTCAGAAAAACCCATGCATGTAATTTATGCATGGCTCTGGTATATATGACCTAAAATAAGAAGAAGTGAATTGCATTAATTGGAAAGACCTTTTGCGAGGCCTTATGGAGCGGTAGGACCTCTTTATCAAAAAAGGCGATTAACAGTAAAGCGCGAGCAGAAGTGATTCCGGCTGAAAGAGCGAGTTGCCATTATAATTACTGGGCATGTGAAACGCTACATTTTAAGTCTCAGGTGGATGAGCGCATTGCAGTCCCACATGAAGTTTTGATATTGTAAGTTCCTCTTAGCAAAAAAAAAACCTATTAACAAGGATACGAGCGAGACGCTCGCCTAGGTGCATAGGCGAGCGTCTCGCTCGTATCCTTGTTAATAGGTTTTTTTTTCAAATAAACCATTCAGTAATAATAAAATATTATGTTGTCTAGATGTAAGAACACGCATCACCTTTATCGTGACTTACGGTTGGGTCAATAACGACGAAATTAGCTACTCGTAGGTTACGACTAAAACCATCATACAATTTTTTTTTATTTTATTTTTTTTTATTTGTGACAGGCTAGTGTTTGACCACTATCTCACCTGATGGTAAGTGACTATGTGATCGAAACTGGTAAACACACTAGACCTGGAATACGCAGGCTCTCAAGGATAACTGCCGGAACACCGTATTTGGCTTGGCGGCAGACTTTCAACTTGATGGTGGTAAGCTACTTTGGTAGCAAGCCAGGCGAGCAACTCACAAAATGCTCTACCACCTCTCAAATGTCACCTGATTAGCACCACCCGGGGACCACGTGTAGGGAGTCAGACTTAAGGGGAATCCTCCTACGGACGTGGGTGACTCAGCCCCCTAAATTAATAGTTTCGTCATCCGACGACGTGTCGTGAAATTCACTACCCGCGTCTTTGTGTCCCCAAGCAATTATAATCTTCAAGTCTAGGGTGAATAGGTATCTTCGAGGTTAGCATGCTACATCTTTGGCAGCATCATCACTTTCCATCGGCGCCCAAATGCCTAACTTTTTTTATTAAAGTTTTCGTGAGAATCAGACATTGAAATTTATTATTAAACAACGGCTGTCGTTGATCAAAATCGATCTAGGTTTCGAGCATGTACGATGCTCTTCTTCGTACATGCTCGAAACCTAGGTCGAAAATGTTGATTAAATGACGTGAGTGATAGCCGTATTTTAATACTAAAAAACTGCTTAACTATTCGACATTAAAAAAGTGTAGATTAAATATTCACAAATAAGTTAGTAAAATACGCATGTAAGCTGGAATTTGTGCAATTTTAACTGGAAATGTAACATATTTCCAGTTAAAATTCTGTCTGTAGCCCTCCAGACTTTGCTCAGGCTAACAATAACGTTCCGTTGGACTATTCTCCGTTCCGCAAGCGTCTGTATTTTCATTCTGCTTTGCATTTCATTTCGTAATCAAATCGAATTAAATTACCATACTTAAATACGTTCTGCTTTGATCCTAACCGCTGATGTAGTCGTTAGACAACTGAACCGTTTATAATCACCAAGACGCAATTTCAATATTTACAGGAAAATATGCATATTTTTTACTTATTATATTACCTTCTCAAGAATAATTTCTTTGAATTTAGAACCGTAATATATCGTAATAAATTACAACTGTAATAAAACATAGAGAAAGAAAGAGGTAAGAAAGTAGACAAACGCTAGACTTTATCCTTTTCCATATATAAAAGTTAGATTATCAAGGATAAAAAAGAAGTAGTTATGCTTCTCAGACAGAACAAGTAGGATTTTGTTAGGATACAGAACTCCTTTACCTTTAGGATTTACTTTAGAATAGCACCCTTTAGGATACGGAACTCTAAAGAAGACAGTGTTTGCATAGTAAGTAGTCTTTTGCTTCGCCACGGGCTACCGGTTCGATTCGCTCCATAGGCACAATTTTTCCAAAGGTAATTAGGTGATTCTGATTCGGGTGTGTGATTCAGTGATGTGATTATTTTTGGTTATTGGCACTTTAATCCGTGTATTTTCTCATTTGTTTTTTTTCAATCAATCTCATTAAACGAAAAAAAAATCATATATATTTTTTTTAAGTTTTCATCGTGTTTAATAAACTAATTAGTCAAAGAGATGAAACGGAAGTTTAACCCGTGACGTAAGATATAACGAGCTCCTTACCAGTCATTGGCTGCAGTTAGAGTACACTGCTGTAACCTCCCATCTGCGATTTTTTCCTTTTTAGTGAGAGATCCTTGACAAAAGTATCAATAAAACAAATCTAAACATAGTTAGTCAAGATGTCCTCCTCGACGAACGAACTCCTTACCATTAATCGGCTGCAGTTAGAGTACACTGCTGTATGAAACTCCCATTTGCGATTTTTTCCTTTTTAGTGAGAGATCCTTCACAAAAGTATCAATAATACAAATCTAAACATAGTTCTGTGGGAGTGGCGTGTCAATGGAGGCGATATGTTAAAGTAATGGAGCGGTCCTCGGCTGCTTGATTAACTCGACCCTTGATGCTGCTTGATGACCCTATCAACCACGCGCTCGACCGCGAAGTGACCGCGGACGCCTGCTTGAATGACAAGTAACTTTCAATTGCCTATATTATGATAAGAAATTTAGTAACTTATATTATGCGTATTTATTTATTTATTCTTTTGCACAATATAAATGTACACGGAGGACTTAAAGCTAATACAGCATTTTCTGCCACTCAACCGCGAAGGTGCAGAAAAAAATTCGTAGCAGTGCAGTATAAGGGCTATTAACTATTATTTACGATTTAAAATATACCTACATATATACATAGCATAACATACAACAAATATACCAAAATCTTCTAATATATAAAATTCTCGTGTCACAGTTTTCGTTGCCATACTCCTCCGAAACGGCTTGACCGATTTTGATGAAATTTTTTGTGCTTATCCGGTATCTATGAGAATCGGCCAACATCTATTTTTCATCATCATCATCATCATCACTTTTCATCATTATCAACGCGGGTGAAACCGCGGGGCGCAGCTAGTATAAATATATAATCTTATCATACATAAATATAATATAAGATAAAAGGTACAATACACAAACATAAATAAAAAAAAATTTACTAGACTTAGTAAGTATCAACAACAGCAACATAGTAAACGAACAAAACAAAAAAAAAGATATTATTATTATGATGATGATTGATTACGAGTGGAGATTTTTAAAGAAATGGGCTTGAGTTTGCCGCTTAAAGGTAAGTTACCTTTAAGCGGCAAACTCCAGAGTCTCCACTTCCAGAGTCTGACAGCAACAATAGAAAGCGAACTGGAATGTTGGGGAACAGCAAGAAGTAAGTTAGAGGCAGACTGAAGGTCACGTATGTATAATTTCCACATTTATCTATGATTTAAATATTTTGTAGGATTATGCCCTGCCACCTGTTAAATATTATCAAGAGTAGATTATCCATTTCAGAGTAGATGTGATAGTTCAAGGTTCCAGATCGGGATAGATACTCGTTTAATTTTCATTTAATTATATTGAGAGGCATAGACCATACTTAATTTAAAATGTAAAAGCTTCGGGGTAGGCAGAGTTTTTTCAGATATATCTCCCCAGGGTAGGGATAAATTAAATACCTCCCACGAATTAAAGCACGGAAAGGTTCACTCTCTTCTCGAGATGGTTATTTTGCAAAACTGCCGATATGAGTTAACTTTCTTAGGGCTTATCTGATTTAATATTTTTGAATCGGTATTACAATTTGAACGAGGTGGTAGAACATGTTGCGAGTGCACTTGGGGTATATTACTCGTAATACTCTCCTTTAGCCACACAGCGTCACTGTGCAAGCAGGAATGGGACAGTTCCTATCTAGATAGACAGGAAGATGTATACCATCCAAAGATGTATACTTTTTTATTCAATGTTTTGAGTAGCAGTGGATAAATTACAGGCAGGCGTGACAATTACCAATAGATAAGAACTACTTTTTCTCCTTTTTCAAAAGGATACATATACATAACAAAAACCTAATGCAGTGTGTATATTTGACACTAGTTGACCCACACGGCGTCGCCCAGGTAAACAAAAGCTTATACATAACGCTGTCACACTCACAGCCCCACACTAAAAGTACTATGACTTGTGTCGTGGGGCCGTAAACATCCAAGTTTCACACAACATTCACAACATACTCCAAACCAGAAACACAAATTTCCCGTGGGGAGAAATCTTCTTGGTAAATTACCACCGGGAATCGAACCCGCTTCTTTGAAGGCGAACGCGCACGAATATTATTATTTCGAACTGATAACTAACTTTTATCCCAACAAAACACAACCTATGACACTCAGGATAGTGTAGCTATCTATTACTGAAAGAATTTTCATAATCGGATTAGTAGTTTCAAAGATTACCGTTTAAATACAAACAAACTTCACCTCTTTATAATATTATAGTAATAGTAAATATTAGTATAGGTAAGCTTGAGATATTTGGTATCTGTATGGTATTAGTGAGTATCTACAATAATACCCCTAGAAATCTAGGAAAAAGAGATAATGAACACGAAACAATAAGGAACACTCATTTATCAACCACCTTTTAAACCTACGAAGTTTAACTGGGTTATTTGCTTACTTTAATTTTAAATATATCACATAAAATTGAAAATTAGGATAAGTCATTTTATGTATAACTTTAAATTGCTAGTACTTCTGTATATTTTTTCTGTTGTGTTCGTACTTGTCAGGATAAAGTTTATATATATTTTTTAAATAATTGCATTTACTGTTACTGCTACTCAATTAACCTCACCTTAAAGTCTTGTGTCGTGGGTGTCGGAAACAATTAGATCACATACACAATATAAAAGAGAATTTCCTACTTTTAACTTAATAACGGAGGTGAAGCCGCGGAGCACAATTAGTAACAAATAAATTAAAGTTTTATCCCCGTAACTCGCATAGTTAATAACAAGTTTTTTTATTAGAACGTAGGAACCAACTCGTTATTTCTGTGCAATAAACAAAAGACGACAGAAACTAATAAAATTTAAGAATTATTAAAATTATTATAAAATTTAAGAAAAGCAGCATTTTTTTAATGTAAATCAAGATAACAAAGCGCGAAACTATGCGAAACTTGTGAAATTTAGAATATCCCTCCATTAATATCCCATTCTATTAAGTAAATACGCCCGGTTTGAAACTTTAATGAGTAAAGTTTTCCGACTTAATGGAGTTTTTAATGAAAAATTACGTCTTCGGTCAGATCCCAGGGGCTAATCTGCGTAAATAGCCGACCATCCTGTTAAATAGTCGGCCGATGCCGATGGCCCGAGTGGTTCCTCATTAAGTCGATATCCGGCGCCGTTCGCGAAATGTGTTCTCACCAAGATTTACTATCTTTTCTGCTAACATTTTTGTGCTTGACAATTTCAGCAGCTTTGGCCCTGGCAAAATAGAGCTAAATGTGTCGCAGACATAATAGAAATTTATAGGTTATTGGTTAGTATTTTTATGTACGCTATTTACTATTAATATTGCTTTGTTTTCTTTGACCATATCGTCCGATTGTAATATGATGACTTGCTAGTTTATTAACTAAATAATAATTGTAGGTTGCAGTTTTAAATTGATGATAATAATGATAAAAAGTTATCCTATCCTTACTAGGTGTAGCCGTCACAAAATTGAATATAATATCGAGACGTTAAGTCGTGAAAAAGTGAGTAATTACCAGACAGAAAACTGAGTTACTTTCAAATTTATAAATGACCATGAATGTAATATAATTATGTTTCCAATTGTTCAGAGATACCGCGGCCAAAAACCTATAAACGTCACAGCAAAAATAAATTATATTTTGTTTTAGATAGAATATCAATTTTTGATATATTAAGGTGTTTTTTTTAAATCTAGCTATCTACGGGCCGATTGCCTATATTTCCTAAAACTATATATATCTATACAGCAAAGACCCAAGTTAACTGCAAGTCATCGAGCTTATATGCAACTCAAGTGCTCAAGCCCACTGCCAGTGGGCTTGTATAAAGACCATTCTTATATTAATTGATCCTATCTATAGCAATAATAGCCGCAAGTCAATTTTATTATAAGTTAGAACGAGTCCAGTTAGGGGGTGGCTCATATTGCGAAGAGATGGCCTATAGGGGCGGTTCGTAGCCCTCTTCCCCTTGCGATTGATTTAGCTTTATTGGCAGTAGTAAATTATCCCTTACGTGTATACAAGTAGCTAGGTATGCGTCCATTTCAAATTTTCCTATTTTAATCAAAATTTAAGAGGTAAATCGTACATCGTAGTTTTATGACGTAACAACCACCAGACGCCAAACTATTTAGTTGGATAGTACTTCATAAAAGTAGCACTTACATGTGTCTAGAATTGGATTGCTACGCTTTTAAGCTGAAATTAAGTGTTTGCACTAAACTTGGTATTGTCTGCTGACCGAGGTTTATTACATTATCTCAAGGCTACAATGTCACTTGAGGAGTTTTTTACGACCACTTTCTTTGACAGGCAAAATTTTGTTATATAGCCAATATAATACCCTAAAAGTAAGCACTTAACATTTTTAGTACACACCGTATTACGATAACACATGAGGATTGAGGTGAGAGTGGGGTAGAATTTATCGCACGAGATTTACCTTTAATGTTTCTTAGCTCGGTTTTTAAGTTTTATTTTGGAGCGTTGCCAGACCGAACGCCTATTATCGTAGCTATTATTCCGTACTAGCTTCTGAGGGTAATGAATGTAAATTGTATTTATAGGGAGTGTACGTCCGCGGGCGTCTGCGAAGTTGTAGCAGAACAAAGGGCGGGAAGACGGCGAGTAAACAAGTTGCAATAAGTTTCACGGCAGCCTGACATCACTTGCTCCATACCTAGCTGCTTGCTGCCCCGCTAAATGTCTTTATTACTATCTTCTTTAACTCTTGTATACTGCTTAATTTTTTTAAATATTGAAGCCTTCGTGGGCTAACTCGTAAATTAGCACTTCTTGAAATGTTACATAAATAAATAAGATACTGCCACTTAAGTATCACTCGCGTTTTTATATTTTTCTTATCTACGAGATATAGTCGTTAGTTTTATATTGAGACAGTCTGCGTGTATGTTCAAGTGTAAGTAGATATAATAGGAGGGAGCTTCCCCTACGCAATCTGTCAAGGATCACCTCCTTCCGCTTTTCTGTCAAGTTCAATTAATCTAAGCGTTATATTTTTCTTTTGATTTTATTCAGTGAATTCAGCAGAGCGAAAATCCTGAAGCAAAAGCTGAAGTGGGTGTGCTCAGATAAAGATAAGTTAAATAAACATGTTCGCGGAGAAGTATCAGTTAAGGAACTCGTTCATGTTCATTCTGTAACGATACTGGTACCGCTATTAAGCCCTTCGCATTGCGTTTCCGTGACAAAACGTTCAATTTGGTGGCTATGTACGGAGCCTTTTTGTGTTCGGTACAAATAAAGGAAGTGTTCGGAGGACATGAAGGAAAATTCTGGAAAGGAGTCAAACTCAAGTCGGGACGGAGTTTTCGACTCGAGATAACACTGCTCGCCAATGTGATGGTTACAATTCAATTTTCCGCCAGGACCACGAAGCTCGAAGGGTTTACAATTTCTCAATGAACTTCCGCCTGTTTCACAATAAAAATTTGCTTCTTCTAACTCTTTTTGTCAGTTTATCGAAAATTTTTGATATTATTACGAACACTTTTGTACGAATTATCCTATAATCTAGTTACTGAGTTACACCACATTATATATATACTAGATATGTCACGCCTAGTCTGTCGAACAATATAAATAAATTATTTTGGTACAAATAATATCGTTTGCTGGAATGAAAAAGAAAATAATTATAATTGAGAAGGTATAACAATGATATCACCTTCAATACCTCAATTCCTAGAACGTCTAACAATATTCTGAAATTGTTTTGCTCAGCTGCCGGTAAAATGAGATTAAGGTGAAACAATTGGAGGCAGAGAGAAAACAAAACCTTTGTATTCGTAATGCTGCTTAATCCGCGGAATGGTTCAGATGCAGACAATTTAACTAAGCTTAAAGCTAGTTCTACTTACCTTATCAGGTGAACCAAGTGTAATCTAGCACTAACTGCACAATTCATTGTTTGTTTTGAGAAACAATGAATTGTTCAAGGTTTGTGAGTGTCTGGCTAAGTGTGAGTCGAAATGCCATATTAAGGTTTCTGTACCACCATACAATAACTCGAGCTCGAGTGTTTGGCTGATTTTATTATTTCTTGTAAAACTTTAGTCCAGATTAAAGCCATTCGAAGTTTTGGCGTTTTGACATTATATATACCGTTCGTGCGGTATGCCGTTTCGACATTATTATTATTATTTTTACAGCCCCACACTAAGTTCAAAGACTTGTATCGTGGGTGCCGGAACATACACATCACACACACACATTACACCCAGAACCAGAAGCACAAATATCCCTTGGGGAGGAATTTGTGCTCCTGCCGGGAATCGAACCCAGGACCCACAGCGCAGAGGGCGGACACCTGTCCACTGCGCCAACTGGGTCGACATTATAAGTAGAAAAACATAACTTCATTAAACTTTCTTCATAAACTTCCTTGTGTGTGAACCCCCCTTAAACTAATAGTTTATTATTTGCTTGGATGCCTGTCACTACAACGCATAAGCATTTCAGGCCTGCATAAAAAAAGTTCGGAAGTAATGTGATTTCCCACGTTCTTTGAAATAAGATATATAAATCGGTATACTTTGATTTCATGTTTAATGTTTTATAAGTATGTTTAATAAACATAAACGCTTTCAAACTCACAGCCCCACACTAAGTTCTATGACTCGTGTCGTTGGTGCCGGAAACATTCACATCACACACACACAATCACAACCAGAACCAGAAACGATGATTAATGTGTATAAAGAATGTGTAGAAAAAAAATACTTGCCTTAAGACTAAAGGGTTGCTAAACTATCAAAACGTTACAAGTTCATTAAAACGTTAAAACCCTCTTCAAAATAGAATAAATAACTCTATCGTATCTATTTAGTCTACGTAAATATTCATGTTTCAAGTCATGATATTTCAATCATTTCATTACATATGCCTCCCATTTAGAAGAATTTTCCAGATTGATGAATATCTAGATTGTATTTTGCTAAACCTTTAGATAATAACAGCTGTAGGCATTACGAAGATATCAGCTAGAAATATGAGTACAAAATATGCTCTAAGAGAATCATTTCGGAATTATTTGGTCCCTGTGCTCGGAAAGTTTAATTTTCTTTTATTTTTACAACAAGTAGTATTTTGGAAAATATAATTCTAGCTGCATGTTTTTTATGCTCTCAAGAGTATAACATAAAAGTACTTATAGAGGCGATTCTACAGAGCTTTATTGAATTATTTGAAATCTTAAACATTAATTCCCATTCACATTAACCCCATTCATAAAAAAGATAAAACGTTCGATAAACTTACTTTAGTTAATATATGTTTTGTTTTATTTTGACGCTTGAAAACATTAGCCAAAAATAGACTAATTATGTTTTAACTATAGAAGAAAATAATTACTATTAATTAGTGTCAGTGTCTACAATGACCAGTTAATTGTTGTGATTTATTCCTGATAATTGGGGCACCAGTTCCTGATAATTGATTACATCCCTTTTGGTAAGTCTTGAAATAACTGTAGAAACCTAATTGAAACCAAATAGTAGACAAGCACTAATTGTTCTTTTTTTTAGTTACCAGTCTGACCGAAGTCCAGCGGGACAGGTACAAAATGAATGAGACCGCGCCGAGCAATGTTGATTCTGTCTAATTGAAATCAAACTGCATATTGTAGTTAATTGAACCAAGGATTTATATTAGTGTATACGTGTATTTTGCTTGTATAACCTGCAGGGATTAATGGATATTAACAATTTGACATTTCCAGGGTTTGATAGATTAGGTAATTAAATTGTATAGAGGTGTTTTCGGAACTGTATATCCGGCCAAAGGTTAACTTTCTTAAGCTTGAGTAACAAACACAAAATCGCTGTTTAAACACAGTTATCTTGGTATCTTATAAATATGTATTTATTTAATTTGAAGTATGGTCACCACAGATCTATTGTCCGTTCCATTTTTAACAATTAATTTTTTTTTACAATACATTAAATAAGAAAAAACTATTAATAACAATCACACACCTTATATTATTATTATCAATATCAGAAACTTTTTAAACAGTAGTGTTAAATTTGGGCCTGAAGTGAAAAAACAATTAATGATAGTTACTGGACGTTTTCTCATTAGATATATGTATGTAGAACATGTAATTATGTCATTAGGCACTAGCTAATAAAAATATAGCCATTATAAGTCGCATTAAGGTCTGACACAATTACTTTGTTTTTGTCATTGTAATCCTAAGAGACATTGTTACCATCAATCCGCACATCTTCTAAGTATATGTTAGTGCAAATTAATGGCGATAACTACTGAACTTAGGCTATTTATTCTTATCTCTATCTAATGTGAAGAACATTACCTTAATTTATTGCGTTGTTCAAAAACTAAAAAGGTACCTACATTTACTTAGCCTAATAGCCCTTTTGATTGTTTTCTTGTTGTCGTTTTTTTATGAATTACGTTAATGAAAATAACCAAACTTTGATATCTAGAGTTTTTTGTTTAATATACACTGTTTACATTTTATAAAAGAAAACATAATAAGACTATTTTATTAATATTACCAAAAGTCACGTTTAATAATTTACTAAGTATATTGTTTATTATTGCAATCACGAGAGATATCAAGAGATTTATGCCTTTCTTAAATGTGTGACCACCGCTATGCTACCTTTTTAACCCTCGACGTAAAAAGAGGGGTATGATAAGTTTAACGTATTTTTGTGTGTGTCAGTCTGAGGCATCGTAATTCCCAAACGGCTTGGCCGATTTTAATTTAGTTTATTTGAAATGTGAAAATCAGTGCAGCCGTTTTCCAGATAGAGCATTGGGGGTATTTCCAAAATGTTTATCTATACGTTTACAATTCAACATGTACCTTGAATTGAATCGGTGGGACCGAGCTCATCTTATTGCGCTGGCACACTAGCTCCGCCAGTTTTGAAAGGGACGGCTCTTAGAGCAACCGTCGTTTGGCTCAAGACTGTTTTAAAAAACTCACCCCTCGTAACTTATAAGACCGCGTACGCCAGTTTGCGGTACACAGTGTGTACAGCGTATTTTTATTGCGTAGCACTACCAAAATTTTCTTGGCTTTTCGGAAGCGATAGGCCTCCAAACAAATTGTGAATTTCGGCATGAAATTGTCGCTCTGAATCTCGGTTAAATACCGATCTTGACTATTACCTATTTATTAATTATATATACCTGGAAAGAACCTTGTCATAGGTCAAAATTGTAAATATTATTTACAAAAAAGAATAAAATATAGGCATGCTATAGATCTATTAGTTCATCGTATTAAAAATTTATAATTACATATGAAATGGAATAAAAGCTCAAATTAATTATTCACAAGTCCACTTTATAATATGTTGTATTAATAAGGGGATTGATGTGGCATACGCGTGTGGAACTAAAGCTTACGCGTCGACAGCAAGTAGGTGTCGTGGGGAGATTTAACAGTAGGCTCTATTCACATGACTATATAATTTAGTATTGCTTCAGTGGAAGGTGCAAAGACGTATTCTGCAAAGTTTAGTGTAAAGCAATGAGTCTTCTATTTGCGTGTGTTTTTCTTTTTTAAATCTGTGTTGTAAGTATGTTGTAGGAGATACTTTAAATCTGAATGATAATAACTCGTAATTTTTTTATAACTATACGGTATCGGTTGGATATTTATCACACTTCCTTTTAAGTACCACTTTTTAAATCGATCGAAGTACGTGACCTAATGCCTGCGACCTTTTGAGAACTCTTGTTACCGGTTGGATTGATTGAATGTCCTTATAGAGCTAGAGCCTTTTAATAACGCTTATCAGAGTTGAACCTAGCGCTCCCAAAGAGACATTAACGACCGTCGAGCTGACATACTGCCTTGATAAATAGTAGCCATTGGCCTTACTGCTGTGTTCTGGGAACTGGCAGACGGCGAGCGCGCAATCGCCGCAATTCGCAATTAATTACACAATACTATGCCGTGCACAACGTGCCACCGCACAACATCACCATACCGTACCACCGGACGGTCACAGGCCTCCACCTTGTTTATCCGCTTCCGCCCGCAGCCGCGGAATGTCATTAAATTTTCACAATTAATAACTTTATCATGTACTGATGATGTTTTAATCAAAGGATCCAAATTGCGCATGTATTTCAAATGAATTTCCAATTCAAATAACCTCTAATTAGCCGCATAATACACAATTACTGTTACTTCGAATCAAAAAGCCATGTTTAGTTAGCAAAATTGTATTTATTTATCGCTATGTAGGTTACCTAAAAGAAACAAGTGAACCTCGGAAGCCCAGTTTTCATTAACTTTCGTGGTATCATCTCTGTGAGCCTGGTAATTATATTATTCATTCGAGGTAGATGAGGATCTCTGGCTAGAGGGGGAATGTTTCTCTATGCATAAATTTGTGGACTCAAGTTCTTGACACCATTGGAGGGAAATGAGTATGCCCGTGGCTGACATGAGCTGGGCCAACTCGCGGCAACATATCTAGTGTCTCCGAAACCAGTTAACGTTGCTCGCCAAGTTATTCGACCGGGAAAGTCATTAGCAATTCAAATACCTAACCACCGCATGGCTACCCCCACTGAAGAGGGCTCCTCTTTCACATGACCGCTTTTGTAAATTATTTATTACTGTTTGCCCAGTTCGAAAGTCCGCTTTGTTCTGTGGGCTAATACAAACTCACAAATGGAAATGACTCCCTTAGTATTTGACGACGGCGATGTTTCCGATACGCCTTTCCTGTTTACAAAAGCGTAGGGGATGTCATTAACGCGAATTATGTTGGGTATTTTTTGTTGAGAATTGCCAGATGGAGAGGTATTTGTGTTGAATACGATCCGGGCTATTTTGTATTTTCTTTGTGCAGGGCGGGATATGTGACGGGTAAAAAATATGATACATTTATTTCTGGTCATTTGTTGAGGAATCTGGGAAGCGAGGGTCTCTGTGAGATTAATACTGATAGCTATAAGCCATCGTCGTGTAGTCACGTCGCAGCCATGCCTGAAGGAGCGGTAAGAATTTCAATCACAGACGCCGAAGGCTGCGCGAGACAAATTGCAAACGACTTTGTTAGGTACACGACGATTCAGGCGTTCCAAGTCGCTGTATTAGCTCGCTGATTTATTTATGTGAAAAATGTTTCATAGTTTTCTTTAAAGAGCTACGAATTTGATAAACTGGCCCTAATCTGTAGAATAATTGGCAATTAAAATTATAAAGCATATGAACTTTATATCTTTGTTTTTAATAAAGGTATTAATAACAAAAAATACGTTTTAAATACACAACGTAATACAGGTATATTGAATTCCTTCCTTTTCAGCAGATAGGAAGGCACGCAGAATTTCCTTTGACTATTTATTAGAATTAATTTTACTTTGAGCTCCCTCGTCAACTACGAATTAAGTTAAATTTAAGAGGAGAGTCTCTGTTATAATAATCTTTAGTTACCGTGACCCAACGGATAAATTGCATGGTAAATTTTTATTATTAAAGAGACAGATAATCGTCCTTAAGAGTTAACAGTAATACTATGTTGTCAACAGCACATATTTAAATTAAATGGCCATTTGATCAATAAGATTCTATAAACCAAAAATTTACGTTAAAATTAATTTACGTCAGAGTCACCAGATACATGTGGTCATGAGTCATAAAACTAGAGAAAAAGAAAAATAAGCAACAATTTTGAATTGAGAAAATCATTTTTGATAGTTAATTAAAACCGGCACTCACTCATGTATTATTACGTACCTAACTGTTGAAAAAAAATACCGAACCTGATTTCCACAAAGTTGCCATAGTATATTGTAATCAACCGTCATCCATTTATGGTCGACATACCTCCAGTTCGCTCAAATCGTTTTGCTTCTACGATCATAATCCGTAAAGCGAAGAAGTTAAAATACTTTTAAATACACCTAATTCTAATTATAAAAAGATAAAATAGTCACAATACACAGTTATAGCATTCTTAGTCTAGTAAAATCAATCATAAGTCAGGTACAAGTTTTTGTTATTAATTATTACATGTTGTTTATTCTTATTAATAACCCTTCTAGCTATATGTACGCAATACTTGAGGAACAAATCTCGGATGTCCTTATCTCTAACAATCTTATAAATATTATCTACAGTTATTTGACACCCTATTTCATGTTCTATCTCGTGCCTCTCCAAGCCATACACAGGGCATTCTGACAGGACATGTTGAATATTTTCTAATTTGCCCGGCTCACATACAGTCCGGGCTATCTTTGCACTTAAAATCACTCAGGTATGCGGAGAAGCTGCCATGTCCTGTCAGTACCTGTGTTAAAATTCCGACAGGTTCAATTTTTCTAACAATGCTAAAGGCCTGGAGCGCGTCTGGGAAAAACAATTTGGTAGTTGTGGCCGTGTCCCCTGACTTATACCTCCGGTTCTATTCTTCACGCGTGCACAAATTTGGCGCTTGACGAATGAAATCGGAAATGAAAACGACGGAAAAATACGACTAAAGTGACAAGCTGTTGAAATCAAGTGTTTATGAATTTTACACACAATCATTCTGGAAATTGGAGAAAAATTTAAGCGTATAATAGTCGATCTCTATCTTTGACTTCCTTGCCTTTCTTCCTTACTTTTCTCAATATGCATGAATATACCCAAAGATTTAAACCATGACATTTGTATTAATTTGCAATGCTAATGATGTATGATTTTTATTCATAATTTTGTAAATTTGTAATTTTATGAATGTGTTCTAAAATTTTTTTTTTTTTTTTTTTTTTTTTATTACAGACCAAGCAAACGTTTGACCACAATCACACCTGATGGAAAGTGACGATGTAGTCTAAGGTGGAGCACGCTTGCTTAGTAAATACCTATTCACTTTACTTTTGAACACACCCAAATTGTACCTTTCGGGAAACACAGACGACGGCAAAGCGTTCCATTCTTTTGCTGTTCTATAAATGAACGAAGACGCGAAACGTTTCGTCCGAATGAACGGTATCTCAACCATAAATGGGTGACGCGACGCCGTTCTTCTAGATGAAAGGTGGAAAAAAGGTGAAGCGGGAACAAGGTTGTGTAGTTCCTGAGCACATTCACCGTAATGTATTTTATAGAATACCGATAGGCTTGCAACTTTACGCCGATGTTCAAGACTTTGCAATCTGGCTTCAACTAAAGCGTCATTGTTAATTAGCCTCTTTGCGCGTCTCTCTATCGAATCCAAAGCCCGCAGCTGATACTTGGCAGAACCATCCCACAGGTGACAGCAGTACTCCATACACGACCGGACCTGCGCTTGATACAAGTTTAAAAGCTGTCTCGGTGTGAAGTACCGCCTGACCTTCGACAAAATACCAAGTTTTTTAGCAGCTACTTTGGCCTTAGATTCGATATACGAACCAAAGTTGAGGTTGGATGCCAAACTGACACCCAATAGTTCTAGTTGATTGCCTATCTGGATGGGCACATTACAGAAGATGGGAGCTAAAAGAAACTGGCTTTTTTTAGCAGAGAATAGACACGCCTGAGTCTTAGAAGCATTAAACCTAACCATATTAGCATCACCCCAGTTGGACACAGCCTTTAAGGACAAGTTTAGCTGTTCAACCATATCCTCACGGTGGTGCTGGATATCTACACTACTTGCGCGAGCGTTAGGTACGTACCTTGCAACTACTGTCGTATCATCTGCATACCCAAAGGTACCGGGTTTCAACAGATCATTGATATGAAGTAGGAAAAGTGTTGCAGAGAGTACGGATCCTTGAGGTACACCGGCATTGATGGCCATTTGGTCGGACGAGCATCCATCTACAACTACTCGAATCGACCGTTCCCTCAAGAAATCAGATATCCATGTGCACAAACCCACAGGCAATCCAAATGATGGGAGCTTGTTAAGAAGGCCGTCGTGCCAGACCCGATCGAAAGCTTTTGAGATGTCCAATGACACAGCTAAAGCCTCACCCTGCTTTTCAATGGCCTCGCTCAAAATGTGTGTGGCATACGCTAGAAGATCACCAGTGGACCGATTTCGGCGAAACCCGTATTGTCGGTCACTAAGTAGATCATTTTGTTCTAGGTATGCCAAGAGCCTGTTGTTAATCACCCTCTCCATCGTTTTGCAAAGCAGGGAGGTTATAGATACGGGCCTATAGTTAAAAGTTATAGTTAAAATAAAATGTAGTATTATTATTATCATCTACCTATTATGTATATATCTAAATACATTATTAATATCATGTAATACATTACATTATCTAAGAGACCTAAGCAAACAATCCAAACATCCTATTACAAGACAGCTATTTAAGAAAACATGCTATCTTTATTTAATACTCATCCAACGACAAACAATGTCCGCGACGGCATAGTGTAATCATATAGGCGTGGTAATGAAACTGTATCAATTCAGTTAGCGTTATAGCAAACAATTGTCTCCCTTATTGGGTCGGGTTGCTGATATAATTGGAGATCCGTATAAGGACATTAATAACACAACAGATACTATTAGACGCAGGGTTCCGCCGCTTGTTATAGCCGAAACAAGGAAATTGTAATAAAGTTACCCGATACGCCCGTTTTCCGGTAATATTGTTAGCGAAAATCGGTACAGGTTGTGATTGAGATTCGTTCCTTTGATTTTTGGATATTAAAAGATATTATTCGTCGCTGATCGATTTGGGTAGTTCAGCAGTTTTGTCGAGGCGAGCTTTCTTTTGTGAACAAAGAACGTGAACGATTTTTTGATGAATTTCCTGGTTGTTAAGTTTTTGCTGAAGCATAGCAACAAATTTTGTAGTATCTGCCAACAAGCAATTTAAAACAATTATTTTGACTCCAAACCTTGTTATATCATCATAAATTATTCCCTTATAATTACAACTCTTGCAAAAAAGCTCTTTGGTAAATTAGATAGAACCCTTTTTTATATTTTACTGAAGATATTATCTTTACATTCAAAGCACATAAAATAACTCTTGTCTCGGATCAAAGTTAAGTTTGCTGAGTATTTTATTCAAATATCATTTGAATACTTTTCTTGACATTCAAAAGGCGTCTTGTCTTTACTTTTGACATTTGGTATCAACAGCAAGATGTCTGGAAGTCGTGTTGAGAATCTATATCTGTGTAGGTGGACGGCGTGGCGGTGGCTACAAAGGTAAATCAAACGTCATTTCCACTGAAGCCCTTAATCACCTTACAGCCTTTGATAAACTAAACCCGCTCCAAGGCGAACGCATTTACACACAACGGACGTACCTATAAATACAATCGTACTCCCTCCCTATCGGAACTATTAATTAAGATTAGGTACCTATTAATGCTGCTACATTACGCGAACGTGACAAGTTTACTAGTTGATAATTAATCCGAAGATCAAAACAATAAAAAGATTTATGACGACCCTTTCCAATGAAATATAATCAAGTGAAAGAAACAAAATTTTCCAAGCTGTGGAAAAGGAAAATGTATTTTGTTTTTAACTCCGTTCCTTTGGATTAAGTTTTTAATTAAATGAAGCGGTGGCAATGGTCAGATTGTTAACGCTTATGGAAAGTAAATGGTGCCGATTTAATTTACATTCTTATTTGAAGTACCGGAACTAATGTTTATAATTAAAAATTGTGATGGAGACAGGTACAATATGTAAGGGCTTTTGCACATTCGGTGAAGCAGAAATCGTGGCTCACCGTAACAACTCTCTGACTACACTTAAATCGATCCACTCAAAATTGTTTTGTCCAAAGACTCGCAGATAAAAGGGAGGGCTGGATGTTTATATATATTTTAGTATCGTATTTGAATTCATGTAGGTAGATAATTTGGCTTTAGAACTATTTATATTTAATACAAAAATATATATATGAACGTGACATTAATCACATTCTCAGTTCATTTTCTTCTCGCACACGTCAGCGCAGCGTCTAAACTTTTAAATCTATTGTAACATATTATGTTATCGTCGATTATCTCATTTATGCCTTTGTAATAGGTCTGACTATGGACTCAAAACTGCAGTGGGGTCCTCATATTGATGTGCTTGCAGGTCGCTTGAGTTCCGCTGCTTTTGCGGTCCGTAAAATTAGACAGCTGACTGATGTAGCGACGGCAAGGCTGGTTTACTTTGCATATTTTCATAGTTTGATGAGTTACGGAATCTTGCTATGGGGATCTGCTGCCGATGTTGAAACTATTTTTATTCTACAAAAGAGAGCGGTTCGTGCAATATATGATATGGGTCCACGCGAATCGCTCAGGGAATTCTTTAAAGAAACAGGCATACTTACCATGCCTTCGCTTTACATCTTTGAAAATATAATGCATGTTCGCAAAAATATTAGTAAATATAAATTAAGAAGCGACGCACACAATCTTAATACTAGATATAAGCATAAAATTACAGTGCGCGCATTTAGATTAAGCAAAACGAATAAATCTTTTATGGCAAATGGTGTAAGATTTTACAATAGAATTCCTAAAATCGTAACTGAATTACCACTGGGAAAGTTCAAAACTGTAATAAAACGGGCATTAATTAAGAAAGCCTACTATAAAACCACAGACTATATTAATGACAAGGATGCATGGAGGCAAACTGCACAGGCTCTTTCTAGCGACTACCATAATAACACCTAGGTTAAGAAACTTATGTATTAGAGATTAAGAATGTT
This sequence comes from Lomographa bimaculata, assembly GCA_948107665.1. Classification (NCBI taxonomy): domain Eukaryota; kingdom Metazoa; phylum Arthropoda; class Insecta; order Lepidoptera; family Geometridae; genus Lomographa; species Lomographa bimaculata. The sequence goes on along the minus strand of OX403586.1, from coordinate 11,548,753 downwards.
AAAAAAAAAAAATGATTGAAAAAAATATGCGCCGCCGAGTTTCTTGCCAGGTTCTTCTCGAGATGGCTGTAATTTTGCGAATCTGGCAATAGATTCATTAACTTTCATGAGTACCTCTTTGGGGCCCATGTGAATAAACGATTTTGATTTTGATTGATTTTGATTTTAATACTGTGTTTTTTTCGCTTCGGACTCGTGGTCACACCGTATTGCAACTTTATTCCCGATAGGCAAGCATTAAACCTCAATCTCACCTGATGGAAAATGATGATGAGGCCGAAGATTTAGCATGCTTGCCTTGCTATTTACTTATAATAAAAAAAATACCGTTCGTGATACTTGACTGACTGAGTGACCAAAAAAGTAAATAATTAAACGCAAGCAAAGCTTAAAAATACCGACTTCACCGCTTTATCTTCAGAACCTTGATCAAATTTAATGTATTAAACTCGCATTATTGACTATAACTCAAAAACTAGAGATCAGATTTTGATCAAATTTAAATGGGACAAATTAGAAAGCAACATATTTCAAATTAAAAAAAATCGAAATCGGCTCACGTGGAGAGAAGTATATTTTTATTTTTGTTACCTCATGGTAACAAAATTTTGGGATTTCCCATTTTGGGAAGTCGGTAAAAATAGAAATTATCATTGAAATAAAAAACCCTCAGATACCATTTCAGACATGTAATCGACTGAACAAACCGAATTCTCCGAGTTGACTTGGGTGGTTCATGACTTCTTCCATCAACTGCAAAGCGCTTTTAAATCATATGTACTTTCATTATGAAATCTAAACAATAGTTTTGGGATTATTGCTTGTTAAATAAAAAACAAACATTTATTTTTTGACATTTGTTATCGTAAATCCTATAAGTACCTATCCCTACTCCTAATCTACAGTTGCCATCCATTTCCTAGAAAAAAATGTGATTGTGTACTATAGAAATGTTAGTACAGTTTTTAGGGTTCCGTACCCAAAAAGTGCTAACTAATACTAATACTAAGCCTATATGTCGTTTGTCTGTCTTAACTTGAAATATCTTTATTTTGTAAAAAAATATTTGTTTAAATTTGTGTTTTTATGAAACCAAAAAGAAAAAATTACAAGGAATTTTGCACTATGCTTATAATACCGGCAAAAAGACGGGTGTTATACGTTTGTAGTATGTATCTGTATATCTCTGAGATATACAGATACATACTCTAAGATCTGTGGTATCGTACCCCCCGAGCAGCTGGTTCGTTTCTGGAAACAATTTTAGTTATGTTTTTTTTGTGAAAACCAGTATAGCCGTGTTCCTAATAGAGCGTCGGGGATATTTTCAAAATTTTGATTTGGCACTTGTGCAAGCTGAAAAACGTATTAGGTACTAATAAAACGTTAACTTTGAATCGGGCTTGATTTGTTTGATACGATACCGTTTATACGAGATTTTGACTCGCACTTGGCTGCTTTTGTGAGACTGCTTACTGCAGTTCGTGGAGGCAGTAAATACACTAGACATTTTAAGCTCGAACGCAATAGACAAACGTCGCTTTAACGAGGAATCTACTACATTGTCCCTACCTAATTGTTCAGACAATAAAGTTACTTGCTGTTCAACATAAAGTGTGTACAGTGAAGTTGTATAGTATAGCAAGTCTTATAATACTGCTACTGTTTGCGTAGTTCGGCACCCTTAGGAAAGTTTCGAATGTAGGTAGTCTATTCAGTTTCCGAAATAATTTACCTGTGGACTCTCTGCGATGACGAGGATTTGGAAACGAGAGCTTTCCTGTCTGGCAACTTTGTCTTTACGGGCTTACAGGAACCACAACGTCAGGAATACCTCGTTGAGCTATTATCGCAGTGTAAAGTTTGGGTGCTTAGAAGCAAATAAGCATAAAGTAGACGAGAGTGTTCTAAGCAGTAATTAGCTCTTGTTATAGAGAATATACGCTTAACCTATGGCTTTGTACGAATAACAAAAATTTTGTTAAATGTACTTACGAGAATAATTATCTTTAGTTTAGTAACTAATGGTGGACTATTGAACCCTAATTTGAGAAGCTTAGATAGCTGCATTGTTGTAAGAAAGTCGCGGTTTCGGTTAAACTCTTGTCATTATCTCAAACACATTAGGTGTAAAACCAATAATAAATAAATAAAAACTAGATTTTCTTTCCAAATAGAACACTTTTAATTTAGTTCGAGATGAGAAAAACCAGAAACAAGTAATAAGCTTAGGTACGTATTTTACGATGACATTAGTAAATATTCGAATGCATAATTATTTTGGTCCTACAACAACATTACCTTTAGGTACAAGAATATTCTCCGTGCCCAACTTCCCTTATATAATGTGTTGAAAGCGGATTAATTAATCGTAAAATAAATTTTGATAGAACAATATTTTACAGAGGGTGGCGTTAATTGGATTAAAATTTTAGCTTTCCTTGCGGCTGGCAATACTGAGATTTGATTTAGGTAGGTACCCCAAACGATGCAATGGGGGTTAATATAATAAGTAAGCGTCTTCCATTCGCTACTGACAAGCCACTTTATTTAGAATTATGTATATGTAAAGGCAAAACAATTTTAAAATCAGTTTTAGGACAACATTTACAATTTAATTACTGACTAAGTATAGGGGTAGCGCGTAACTGGTAGATTCATGAGCTGTAGGAGCGTTGCGGGAGGGTGCATGACGTCATCAAGCCCCCTCCCGTATCCTTCTATTACAGGAAAACCCCCTCCGCACTGCTCCACTACCACAGGAACTTAGTCTGTTATACGCTACCCCTTGTAGCCGCATACAAGATCGGCATGTTGAGACAGATGATCAATCGGAACCAATCATTGTCATTCAACGTGGCAGCATTTTGGGTACGTTGGCAACTGGCAACGGGCTACTAGATTAAGTTTTGTACATATTTATATCTAGTTATAATTATTTTTGGTTAGTTTTAATTGAGTTATCAGGAAGTACTTGTAAATATCTTCTCAAGTCAAAGTAAAAGATCTATCTTTCTAACCATATCGAGACAGATCGGAACAATCACATTTCTGCTTAGTAATACGTTGATCTCTGCGATAACTATTTCTTGTAGCGTTATATACATTTTGTTTGTATTACATTGTGTTATTCACTGCAGCACAACATTGCAGTCAATTGACCACAGTCCATTGAGCAATTTCAATGGCTATTGTTAACGTCCTGATTGGGCGACATGTTCTTGAACATTGAACGTTTGACAGTTTATTCTAATGGTTACCGCCGTTAACTTTGAGAGTGGTCTACGCATAAATATATTCGATGCGTTTAGACAGTATATGTTTCCAATATGCATCAAAATTGTACGAAAGAGTACGTCTTCCTCGAAATAGCAAACATATTGTAAATTAATCTTCAACGTCTTCCTTACTTATTTAGGATGAAATTACCTACATTATTAGTGTTTTACAGACATATAGGTAATACATAAATATAAATTTACGTATGGCTACCTGCACAATATGGTCAAATCACTCTACCAGAATTATATACTTTACGACATTACGAGCAAAAAACTCGCTTCATAAAGTGAGTTCTTTTTATTTATATATACAAATATTGGTGCCGATTCTGTTGTCCAGAATTAGACTAAACTAGCCTAAAATTAGTTTTAGTCCTGCTTTAGTCCAAAACCTATTCAGAAAATGCAAGATTAGACTAAAATTAAGTTTGACAGGACTAAGTAAGTTAGTTTAGTTACTCTATTTAGTGAAAATGACCAAATTCTTATTCTGATGTACATGTTTTACGTCAAATTAAGACTAAAAATATAAATTTTAAACTCAAATTAGTCTGTATGAAAAAGGTCTGGATTAGTTTTAATGTGATCTCATACTTGAAAGAATAACACGTGCAATTAATGAAGCAAATACTGACCTACAAAGTCTATAATGGAGGAATATGTGATTGCGGCTCTTGTGAATACAATTTAATTTGGTTGCTGTCAAAATCAATTCTAGTCCTGTCATTTCAACTTTTAAATTAAGTTCAACGTAAAATCAGAATAGCGTTTAGGTATTCTTTGACTAAAATTAGTTTGTTTTTAGTTTAGTTTAGGTTAGTTCGGTGCTCAACAGAATTAGCACCATTGTATTTAAACTTTGTACAATTATATTGGATATTAAAATAATGACGTTTATAAAACAATGATTTTGAGGGATAGTCAGCGGTCATATTACATGATCAAATGCTTGTATAATTATCTCCCTAGCGTTCTCATTAAACAAACTTCTCATAGTATGATTCATTATTTCAGTACTCAACAGGAACTTTTAAAAACCAATAATGTTTTTTTAAATGATTCATTTATATTGATTGTTAATTTAATAACGTCAAAGATTGAAATACTAGTATTGTTCTGTTTGTTTCATATCCTACTAATATTATAAATTCGTAACTTTGTATGCAAGTACGTAAGTGTGTAAGTATGTTTGTTCCCTCTTCGGGTACTTCCCAACGGATCATAGTATCGGATTTTCACATTAACCGATCATAAAAGTTGTTCCCATCTGATCATAAGATCAGTTGCAACTAAAATAAATTATATTTTATTCTTCCCAACTGATCATAAGATCCGTTGGGACTCCAGTAAATTATATATTTTTGTTCTCAACCGATCATAGGATCAGTTGGAACTTAAATAAATATCTGTTATACCTTCTCATCGGATCATAAGAATTATGTTTTTGTTTTTGACTTATTTTGTCGCGATTCTTCGCGTCTACGATTCTTTATTGTTTTTAAAGTGTTAAGCTATACATATTTTCCTCCGATTTCATTTAAGTCGAATGTATTTTTATTTTTTTTATTGTGTGTTACCTCATTACTTTATTCCACATAAACCGATTTTGAAATGTTTTTTTTTTCGTTTGAAAGATGTTGCTTTCCCATTGGTTCCATTTAAATTTGATCAAGATCTGATTAATCTTGAAATAGAAGTTCTTGAAATATCTTCAATAATGCGTTTTTAATACATCTTATCTGATCAAAGTTGCTAAGATAAAGCGGGGAAGTTGTTTTTTTTGAGCTTTGCTTGCGTTTAATTATATTGCTTGAAGTTGATTCACATATTACATGAAATTACCTATGGCTGGTAAAATTGTTACCTACTTAAAAAAAGTGATCTTACCCTAAGCCTTAGGGCCTAAGGTTATATTTTGACCAACTACAAATCACAGTAGGTGGAAATGTCATTTTAAGACTGATTTTATTTTATGTAAATAGCAAATTTTTTATTAGTATTTACATCATGTGTTTAATTTAAGACTGATTATTCTGTGATTTACCAGTAAGTTTAAAAATATTATTGTTGATTTTGTATGTAATTTTAGTATATAGGTTTGATTTTAGATATATTTTTATAAACCTGGTAAAAAAATATTTGCGAAAATCAGTATCTGTTATTATTATTTCCGTTGTAAAGCTTTTTGATATTTATTGTTTGTAATTTTTCAAACAATATACTGTTCCTAGCATTTATTTGTTACATTTATTATTAGGCAGTTTAATAGGAAAAGTTTAATCCATAATTATCGTAGCCTACCTAAGCTATCGAAAATATATGTATCCACATTAAAAATAGATAATGTAATGTTCACAAAATACAAGGTGAATCAAACCATAATATTTCTATGATCCATTGAGAATGTAAAATACGTACCTATTTAATTACCAACAGATCCTATGATCGGTTGAGAACAACAATATATAATTTACTGAAGTCCCAACGGATCTTATGATCAGTTGGGAAGAACAATATATAATTTATTTTAGTTGCAACTGATCTTATGATCAGATGGGAACAACTGTTATGATCGGTTAATGTGAAAATCCGATACTATGATCCGTTGGGAAGTACCCCCCTCTTCATGCTTTAACGGCTAATCGGATTTGGATGAAATTTGGAATATAGATAGTTTATAACTAGGATTAACACATAGGCTACTTTTTATCTTGATAATAGCCGGCGAAGCCGCGGGGCACAACTAGTATGTTTATATGGCAATTTAATTAGTGTAAGTAGTAATTCTAAATTTGTTTTATTCATTCCTTTTTATATTGTAAACCGTGTGTGCCCAAAAATAAATAAAATATAAATAAATTAGTAAAACATTTTCTAGTTTAGTAGTGCAGTCATAGTCAATTATCAAGAATATATAAATATATAGCTACTGGAATACCAAATGGTGGAATACCATATATACTTCAGTTCCATTTCAGGTTTAGTGATCTTACTATTCTCGACTATACTGTCACTTATCAACAAGTCAGATTGAGTTAGTGATCAACGCTAGCCGGTGATGTAGAAATATTTTGTTGTTTAATTTGTTTGTCTTATATATCATTGCTGCATTTTAATTGCGTATTTATATTTATCCTTGTTGTTCGGCCCGTGTATATTATGGTAAGCAGAAACTTCCCTGTTATAGTTGCTATAATAACATTTTTTTATTCAATTTTATTTGTATTATTCATAAGTAAAGACCTTAGATATAAAGCTGAGTTTTGAGATAAACCGGCGACCACCCAAAGTTAGGTACTACCTAAAACGCTAAAATTTATGAAAATGGTTTCATATTATGCTTGCGAATTCTTTCCAACGATACACAGTAAAATAAAAAAGAAATGTTTTCCCACTTTGTTTACTCATATAAGCTCTTTCATATTTTGTTTTATATCTTTTTAAAAGTAATTTTCGCTTTTGAGCCAGATCACACATGTGAAATTGTATGAATCTTTGAAGTTATATCGTGTTTGTTAGGTTTAGCAGTTGGTAAGCCCTGATAGACGCACGGACGGACGAACAAAAATACCTCGCGGGCATCGCTCGGTATACAAAGCAATTACTGTGGTTTTTATCAACCGCCTTCAGAAGAGGAGGTTCTCAATTCGACTGTATGTTTTTTTTACGCGATATCTCCGCCAATTATTAATAGATTTATATGTTTTTTTTGCTTGGTAGATCATACTTCAGAGATGGTTCCATATAAATTTTATCAAAATCGGACAAGCCAAAACCAAAATATAAACAAACAAACAAACAAACGTATTCACACTCACAGCCCACACTAAGTTCAAAGACTTATATATAAGCGGTGAAGTCCGTTTTTTCTAAGCTTTACTTGCGTTTAATTATTTCATCTTTAATTACTTTGGATCAAAGATACATTTAGAGCTCAATTATTTTGTAATTTTTTTGCTTTTAACAGTGCATATTGAATTATATGTAATTAAAATTTTATCTATGTATATAGATAAAATTTTAATTGCATATAAATTAAGGTATATAATTAATTGTACGTAGGTATATAAATTAATTGCTGTTAGGTTCGCAAAAACTTGAAAATGGCTCGGGCAATTGAGCCTTGTTTTTGTTGTAAATTATCAGAATAAGGTTTACGTGAAAGAAAAAGTACTTGGCCAAAAATAATACAGTCGTTACCGAAACATGAGTACCGGAAAACGAGTTTCATCATACTTACTACTTATTCAAAATTTTAAAATAACATAAAATATCTACGGGCCAATTGGCTATATTTGCTATAAATAAACTAACACTATATAAAACTAAACTAGAATTACATACATCTATACAGCAAAGACCCAAGTCATTGAGCCAAGGCATCGAGCTTATAGGTAACTCAAGTATGATTGATATTAATCTAGCTGCGAGTAGAGGTATTGATACGGTAGATGTGATACAAAGCTGCCGTGGGTGGATAGTTCCGTTCGTTGGCAACTCTATTTGCACACGTTTTGAATGTCATTGTCAGAGTGCTAATTGCCACTGACTGCACAGCGCGGCGCGCTCGCAACCTCTCTCCGCTCGACGCTCGTAGCACGTATGTTACGATACAATACATGTCTGTTTCCAATGAATATGCAATTTAACCGTTCATATATATACAGATCCTCGACCTGATTTTCTCATTAAAACTTTGGAGCAACATTTAGAGCGGCAGATATATAGTTTTAGCAAAACGATTACAGAAGCGGAGTACTCACAAAGGAACACCTACGGGTATGATATTTTTAAGTCTGTTTATTTCATTTATGAGGGACGAAAATGATCCTGAAAGGCGAAGGGCGGTGCTGAGGAGCGCGCACTCGGCTTGCGGGTTCGAATTAATTTTTCCAGGCAGTTGAGTTCAAATGCGCTTCCGACTTCAGCCTCAACTCGAAAGCAAAGTTTTCGTGTTTACATTAATTTCTTTTACCTTTTAGCTTTGCTTTGCGATACTTTGCATAGTATCATTTTGTGTGTGGGTAATGTTTTAGAACTAGAATGTTGGAGCTTTTCACTATATTTGCCGATTTGTTAACTTTCTTACACTTTTCTCTTTTGTACTCAAAAATATTAAATAATTAATACGATTACATAACCAAAAAATACATATTATAATATTGGCGCAAGAATGGATATCAAACTTTTGTTAATCAATCTACTTTAATTAATTCTGATTTTCAAAACCAATGTTGTTGCTCAGCAAATTGACGTCGATCTTGTTAAGTATGTAGCTGGTCAGTACGTGGCCAGTCAGTATAATAAAGCTGTAGAATAGTATCATTATAACTTTACTAAAAAAAGAATAAGCAAAAAAAAATAATCAAGTCTAATATTTAAAAATTCCCTTGCTGTTCTGAAAGAGTAATTACACAACATAAATTTAAATTAAGTTGTATCAAAAACTGGCAAAAGCAAATTCCATTCCCGATTCAATATTGGCTGACTAAATTGGCTCCAACAGAGGAAACGCCACGCCAAATATGATTTGGCGACGAGGTGTATCAAAGGCTAATTGCTCAATACGACGAATGGGGTGCATTTGTATACAAATGTATAACGCCATACAGGAATGCATTAAATTTTAATGAGTTCCAGCGCGATGAGTCTCTTTGTAGACGACGCTCTAAGTACGGTAATGGGTAGTTATTTGAGGGTACCTACTACATACGTGTGGATTAAATAATCAATACATTTGTTCGAATAACTCCCGTTAAAATTATAGCGATAGTTTGGTAGTTAAAGCTTACGAGCGAACTTAATGCAATAAAGATTTAATTTCTTTATAACTCTTGTGCAATCGGATGATTATGTTTTAAAAATAGCTATATAATTTTAATAATATTAAATATATAAAACGCACAGCCACACCCTAACTTCGATGACTTGTGTCCCCACGACAACATTCATATCACACACACAATCAGTACCAGAACCAGAAACATAACTTTCTTTGGGGATAAAACTTGTGTTCCGCATGCTGATCGACCCCTGCTTAGAAGGCCACATGCACCCAACTAAGCCAATGGACAATTCTTTTTCGCAACGAATACCTACACATTTAAATTGAGTCTCTTTCACGAATAGTGTTCTTATATATTCAAACAATACTACAATCGTTACTGTTTTTCTTTAAATCAAATTCTGGGTGAACATTTACATATTATATTTATTGTAAAAGCATTTGAGTTCAAAACCCTGTTTGTAGCCCTTTGAATACGACTGTAAACCCTCGCTCTGAACTTAATATATGGCGACAAGCACTCAGCGTGATTAGAGATGGAGTCACCTATCCCTATATAATATATATCTGCCAGTAAGAGCCTTAAACAATATTATCACTCGCGTCAAATGCAGCCGTTCATTAATTTACATGAAAGCCGTGTCGTTTTCGGGAAAATTTATTAAACGTCACTGTATACAAATTATCGAAAATTGTAAAGCCGTGTCCGATAAATACACAGAGTAGCTTTGTCTCGTCGCCCTCTGACTTTCCGCCTTTCAATTAACCAGTAATCATACACGCCCCGGGAACCCTTTCATTAAACACTGGTAATGAGTTTTCACCCTTCGCCGTGTAGTGGACATCGGAGCTTTGATAGACCACCTCCTATTTTGTCTTTTACCTTTATACCGGCAAATTCGGCCCGTGATCTACGCTCACACAATTAACTGGAAACTTTTTTCATGTTCGTCTAAAGACTAACTTTATTCGAAAATATATATTACAGAAAACTACTCAGCTCTGTTAAAATGTGGACTGTTTGTTCTAGTGGGTAGGTACGATTTTTTTATACCTACCTACCTAAGTCTTCCTTTGTTTTCCTTCTATTCTGAAATCACGATGGGCATAAATATCGACTTCAGGCAGAAGTAAATTTTCGCGTGAAATTCACGTTACTATCTTAGGGTATTTTATTTACGAATCAAGAGATAGGTGTACCTTTGATCACAATTTCACCTGTTGGTAAGAGATGATGTGGCTGGTAAAAACGTTGGGCCAAAAATACATATCTCGGTTTCATGATATTCATCCCTAAAGATGTTTAATGATCGGTGCCAGACTTTTTCTACATGACGGTGAGCAACGACTACATAACTATTTGTATAGAGTGGTAGATGGACTTAAATTTATTTTAAGTTTATCGGGGTTTAGAAGTTTAAGAAACATTATATATGTTTATATTATGTTCCATTCCGGGTTGGAATTAGTCATAAGGGCATTTGTCCAAATAATGCGTTTGGACTATTCGAATCTTGGTATTAATTTAATATACCTTGATATCCGCACAACTGCCGTCAAGATAGACTGCGTTCGAAGCTACTTGAACAATGCGTAACTACTTACCTATTAGCATGTTATTATTATTAAGACTTATTATACGTAAGTAATTTGGGCTTATCGAGTGGAAAATTAGAATCAATTTATTGCGTTAAACAAACACTGTAAATATTTAATGCATATAAAATATGGAGATAATTTTTTTTTATGCTAGATAAGCAAGCATTTCACCAACATCTTATCCGATGGAAATTGAAGATGCAGCCGAAAATTTTACACCCACATTCGTAATATGATAAAATTTTATGCACATTTAATTAATAAATTATTTAATTAATTAGGACGAAATATTGAAAACTAAACGATTTTCATTCCGTATTCCTATAATTTCAAACAAAAAAACTTATATTATTTTGCTATATAGTAATATGTCTCGATGTCAAGATCGAGAATTGTCGGGCTTTGACGATTTGCTATTTGCTTATGTCCCCGAAAGATGTTAATCATAAGAAAAAGATAATATTGTCGCTTCAGACAGGGCCTAAGTAGCTCAGCGGTAAGAGAGCAATAGGGCATGATACCCAACGGCCGCGGGTTCAATCCCCGGCTCAAGCGATAGTTTTTCCTTTCTACATTTATCACTATAGTTTCCTTAGCATTGCTAATGCTATATAAACAAAATCGATTTGTTATCCTTTATTTTTCTGGTTGTTATAGAAGCACCTAATGAAATTAGCTTAGCAATTAATCCTTGTTTATAGAAGTCAAGTCCGACAAGCGTTTGTTTAACGCATTTTAGATTATATCAATCATGTATAAATGTTATACCATAAGCTCGCTATGAATGATTGTGTAAAGAGATATTTAGGTACCTAGTATTTCGTTTGTTTGGTGTTTCCGATATTTTATAATCTAAATCTTCTTCTTCAACCCACAGCATTATATCAGTTACTCCTTGATCATGGCTCTTGCAACAGTGCCTGCATATATATATGAAACTCATATCAAACGAAAAACATGTTAAATATGTCGTTACTAAAGCAAACCTTTATACCAATTAACTAGTACCGTAGTATGTATATATAGTCTTTACCATAAATAGCTGTGTACCGCTTCTCACCCGTACACAAGAATAAGAGTAATTTCATGTCCTGTTTGAAGCTAGATATAGATTTTACTGTTAAACTTTTCGTAAGCATCAAATAGTTTAATGGTTTGTGTCAATAACGGGATATTTACCATGTATCTTAAAAACGTGTATCAATTATTTTGAATAAATAGGCGCTTTCAGTCACGTTATTTGATCGAAATTGACGATCTTGGTTTCTAGCATGTACTTGATGCTCTTCCTCGAGATGAGTTTAAGCCGTGAGATCGACGGAGACAGCGGACTTGGGCTAGTTCAGCTCTCTGAAAGCGTCGCGGCGCCCTCAAGCCTTGTATATCATAACTTTTACCGTCGGTGTATCTGCATTAGGTACTAACAAATATTAAATTACTAATAAATATATTAAGGCAGTGTCTATCCACAACGGGTTACGTTATAGTACTTATAGTTTTATCTTCGTCGCGATCTCGCGTAAACTTATCCCGTGGAAGAGCATCGTATATGCTCGAATATACGTTGGTAATTTCGATCAAATAACGTCAGTAAAAGCATTTTATGAAGCCACTTTAAATATAATAAATATATCATATTATTAGTCATTATGTATAAAGTGGTATCTTTTCATACCAACTATAATATTATTGAACAGTTCTTGAAAATTTTGAAACGACATGTTGCGACTATATAATACTATATAGGCTTAACACCGCCCAAAAAGTACCTATTTTACTACCAAAAAATTCTAAACGGTTACCAAAATGGATAAATGGTCACCAAATGACGTTTCCTAAAATATAAATCAATTTTTTCGTATAGTAAATATTTTTGTATTAATTATAAAAAAAATTACTACTGTTATCCGATTCGGTTCTGTCACAGGAAATTTTATTTAAGGAAACGTAATTTGGTGACCAAATGGTTACCAAAATGGATAAATATCCATTTTGGTAACCGTTTAGAATTTTTGGTGGCCGTCTAAATTATACCTATATATATATATATATATATATTTATATATATATATACATATATATATATATATATATATTGCATTAATATTATTAATTTCAGAATGTGTTGTTATAAATCGCACCTCAAAAAGGTCTAACTCTGGAAGTTTTGCCGCGAAAGTGAAAAAATGGCGTTGTTGATTTTGTAAAATTTTCCAAAACCTGTGATTCTTCGAGTGTTAATGTGTAATAATAGTGGATTATTAACCGTTAATACTTAGTGAACGTGCATAAGTGTAGGCAAATCATACAAAGTTGAAAAACGTGATTTTCACCTTCGCTCCAAAACTCCAATAGAAGTTCTAGTAAAGTTTCTACCACTTTACTAGGGCATGACTTGACTACGACTGGACCTTGACTCTTTTACTTGACTTTGACTTTGACAAAAGGTCTAACTGTCACTAAAAACCATCGTGTCAACCGTTCAAAAGACTTACATACACACAATACTAATAGGAGTTAAAATCACTTCTACCCGGCATCGGCACAGTGACACAAATCAAAGAGTATATTAGAACTTTTGCGTATAAAAGAGTGAGCGAGGGTTCCGCAGCCCTCATTAGTGATAATGGCGGTCGGAGCCGATATCTGAGAGAAGGGCTTAATTAATACCGGAGTCGAACTCTTTCGGATAATCGATAATCACTATTGATGTCCTTGTACTGTGTCACCATTCAATGTTTATGGCATTATTATTATTTTGTTTCATTTTAGCTCTCGGGTACTTACTGGTTCGTGATACTGATAAATTTGCCTAATGGCAATTCTCCTAAATTATGTAACTTTGAACAATGTATAAAGAGGTTCGAAATTTAGGATAACCATACTAAAAAAGGTTATTGACTAAATTATTACCTCTTTCATGTTTATGTTTGCCTTGTACCTACTTTATCAAACCTAAGTGACATATTTCTATCCATGAAATTTTTTTTTGTGGATTTTCTTGAA